>CM076574.1:1057798602-1058545572 GCA_034641835.2 Pinus albicaulis
CCATTGTGTCATACTTAAGTTTGAAATTGCTGAAATTCCAGTTGATTGCATTTTGGGAAATGTATTTTTAGTGGCAGTAGAGCCCCATGGTTCTTTCAGGTTCCCAGATAAATCTTCGGGTTATTTTATTACAGTGCCTACATCTGATAATCAGGGTAAGAGGATAGAACTTCCATATATATCTAATCCTCGAGTTTCTACAATGGTGTTGGCTATGCAGGAACTTCACAAAGAAGAAAACAGTCTAAAAGAACTCAAAGATCATAAGAGTATGATCAGAATTGAAGATCAGTTGAGTTCTCCAAAGATTCAGAGATATATCTCTGAATTAAAGAAACAGTTTGAAAACACTTGCTGCTCAAAAGAACCCAATGCATTCTGGCATCGCAAGCAGCATTGTGTAGAATTGCCCTACAAAGACGGATATACGGGAAAAGCATGCAAATCCAGAGCTATGTCCAAAGAATACAGACAGCTCTGTGAAAAATAAATAGATCAGCTCCTTCAAAGAAAGATGATCTGGGAGTCTGACAGTCCATGGAACTGTTATGGCTTCTACGTTAACAAGAGAAGTGAACAGATAAGAGGTATTCCCAGACTTGTCATAAATTATAAGCCTCTTAACTCTGTCCTTGCAGATGATACATATCCAGCACAAAGGAGATCTGCTGAGTAGGATATTTGGAGCCAAAGTATTCTCAAAGTTTGATCTAAAATTTGGTTTCTGGAAAGTAGCCATAAAAGAAGAAGATAAATGGAAGACTACATTCAGTGTGCCAGCAGGACACTACGAATGGAATGTGATGCCATTCGGTTTAAAGCATGCACCTTCTAAGTTTCATAAGGTAATGGATTCCATTTTTAAGCCATATAATGAGTGGTTACTTGCATATATAGATGATCTTTTAGTTTTCTCTAAAAATCTCCAGGACCATTTTAAACATTTAAGAATTTTCATGAAGTTGGTCCAGAAAAATGGGTTGGTCCTAAGTAAGAAGAAAATGGAGTTATGTAGGACCAAAATAAAGTTTATAGGGCACAGTATAGAAAATGGACAAATTTCTTTACAGAGCCATGCTCTTGAGTTCGCAGATAAATTTCCAGACATCATTCTGGACAAGACTCAATTGTGGAGATTTTTAGGATGTTGAAACTATGTAAGAAATTTCTATTCATCATGTGCCACTGACAGGTCTCTGCTCAACCAAAGACTAAGAAAGAATCCAAAACCTTGGACTCAAGCTCATACACTGGTTGTCAAAAATATTAAATCCAAGGTCAAGAATCTTCCTATACTCTATGTTGTTGATGATAGCTCTTTTAAGATTGTTGAAACAAATGCCAGCAATATAGGTTGGGGAGGTGTCCTCAAACAGAGACCAAGTAAGGAGAGCCAAAAAAATGAAGAAAAAGTCGTGCAGTATGCATCTGGAGTCTGGAGTAAAGCTGAAAATAATTACTCCACGATTGAAAAAGAAGTTAAGGCTGCATGGAACTACATCAACAAATTCTCCATTCACTTGGTAAACAAATTATTTTTACTGAGAACTGATGCTCAGGCTCTTGGAAAAGTTATTTCAAAAGAAATAAACAATCCTGAAGATGCCAAATTTTCAAGATGGCAAGCACTATTTGCAAATTTTACTTTTAAAGTTGAACACATAAAGGGTTCTGAGAACTGTTTGCCAGACTTTCTCAGTAGAGAGTTTATCCAGCATCAAGAACAACATGATGACCGAGAAGAAGAAACACATGTGATGGTCATCATTACAGAATGGAACCATGCCCAATAGAGAGAAGAACTCAGATCTATATCTGATGATGAGTCATGGGTAGTATACAGGGAGAAGTGGAGACCCACGTGGCAACTCTGCAATACCAAGATACTAGATGCAAATCTTCAGAATCATTCAGACATCCAGCATCTAGTACCAGAAAGAAGAGTACATCCAAAAGGAAGTCGATGGATCCATGATATGATGTATTCTACCTGCATGACAGCTTCACAAGAAGCTGAAAGATCTCTATCCGAAGATTTTTGCGATCTTGTTGTTATTGGTACTAGCGGTAGCAACAGAACAAATATCTTCAGTAAATCCTATGCTATCAACAGGACACGGTACCTAGCAAAAGATTGGCTGGCTGAATTCCGAATGTGGCCAGGTGATGATCCTAACTTGCTTTTTCCTAACACTGTGTATAATTTTGCAGGATATAAAAATCACTGGTGGAACCTGAAGAACAAGGATGGCCGTAATGAGACTCATTACACCAAGATAAAATTTGGTCCCACCTGGATAAATCAAAGGAATCGACAACCGCCATGGCTTGACAGTTGGTGGTTCGACTATGGGTTAAGTGCTTATAGTATGGATCCCTATTATTTTGAGTCATACTGGCAGAGTAAATGTGATGAGTGTCTAGAAAAAATAGGAGAATGCTTTCACACTCCATGTCAAACTGTGAGAGACATTGGTCAGCTCGAATACAAATTAATAAATTCTGTATTAATGTCTCAAATGAAGATGCATCACCAATGGCTGGTCATGACCAAGATAAAATGTCAAATCATATTAAATAAACCCATGATTGTACGTCGGATATACACAAAGGCCTAGGATGATTATCTGTATCCTACCCTCAGATTTCCAGGAATAAAAATCTTAGAAGAATCCAATGTAGCTAGTACAAGCGGTTCTCATGGGCTCCACTAAAACAAAAGTATCCATTATGTATGATTACCCAGTCATGGGTTCACAGTGACAGGTCTTTTCTCGAGGGCTTTTTACCTATTAGAAAAGCATCCTCTTTGTACCTAATAGTTATGTTTCCTCGTGGGCCTTGTACATCAAAGGCATCCACTGTATAGTACCCACACACTGTCACATGTGTTGGAAGGACCGAATCTTTGCGCGGATGTCACTTCGGTGTTACCCAAAAGCAATGATTCGCCATCCACTTGTCAATAATCTGATGGCTCTACAGGAATTTTTGTCCCCCCTCATTTCCTATATAAGGAGGGTTAGGCTCATTCTTGAGGCATTTTCATTCGGAGAGTCTTGAGTCATTTGTGTGTTTTGAGTTTGAGTTGAGCTGAAGCTCCTTGCTCTTCATCTGCACGAAGTCTCGCGATCTGCTTGCATCACGGTGCTAAGACTCAAAGTCCCTAGGTGATCTGAGAAGCCTGCGTGTCTATGTGCTCAGCATAGGCAAGAACCTAAAGTGGCCAGATCATAGATCGAGTCTGTAATTAAGTCTGTCTGTGTGTTGTGTGTTCTATGAAGAACTCTAAGACAAAGTCTGCAACTGGCCAGGAAGCTTCCAGTAAAGCTCGCACATTTATTGTGTAGCCTAAGTCTGGTAAATTCCACTGCAATCAATCTCTGGAAGGAGATCTTGATTTCCAGTCATATATTCTGAGTCCTGTAATTTGCTCTGTAATATCATTCTGATATCAATAAAGAGAGAAGTATTTTCCAATAATTCCGCATTATTAAGTACTGTTACTCTGTGCATTTAAATTGTCTACTAAGACATTGTTTGTCATTCTCAAAGTCTTGAAAGTTCGCTAGAATTTTGTCAGAGGTTCGCCAAACCACTGAGGTACGCCAAGGCCGTAAAAGGGAAGGGAAGCCGTGAAAAAGGTTATGTTAGAAAGGCGCCATCATGTCATGTAATTTAATGCTACAAAACCATCTAAGTATATTATTACATATTTAAAAAAAATAGCAATATTTTTTGTTCAGGTACATTTACATTAAAATTAAATTAAATTTTGGAAGAGAGGAAATAAAAAGTAATTATGAACATCAAAATCAAAGGGTAAGAATAAGAGTATGTATGTCTTGGTAGAGTTAGTAGTCAAATCATTGCATGGAAGTGGGTTTTTTATCTTACAAACAAAAAAATCTCATATACCGATGCGTGGCTTGGTTTGACCTTAACATTAGATAATAATAATAATATAAATATGAATTTATCTATTTACAATACAATCAAAAAAATTCATACAACAATTTGATATATGGCTTAGAGTGATCTTAAAAATAAATAATAATAATTAGCAGAAATCTTAGATATAAATTATTTGATAAAATCCATTAGTAATACTTCCAAATTAAAAATAAATAATAATAATTAGCAGAAATCTTGGATATAAATTATTTGATAAAATCCATTAGGAATGCTTCCAAATTAGCTATTCTATGTGTTCTGGCGGAACCATTCTCTTGGTCGCACGTCAGTGGCCGAGCTCAAAGAGGCTATCAAACTTGAGAATGATAAGCCTTCTCTAATATCAAAGATTTATATCGAATATCGATATTTATCTACGGTTTTCAGTGAACTGAGGGAAATGTATTCTGCTGAAAGAAACAGCTAGAAGATCACTATCGTACCAAAAATAGAACGAGGATAAGTTAAAATGTCATGGATATCGAGATTGCAGATTAGCAAAGAAGTTCAAAATTGGTAGACGTTGAAACTTGTTCCAAAGAAAATTTTAATGGGTTGATCTAAAACCAGATATGCTATTGATATTTCAATTCTTATAATTTTATCATTTGAGTGAACTCCATTTCTTGATATTATGAAAATAATTTATAATATAACTTTATAATATGCCAAGGTTGCGCAGAAGTGCGGAAAAATTGAAAGCCTCCGCATGCGAACCTTCAAGGTTGTTAAACAACTGGACGACCGTACCATTCATGGATTATCTCGAGGCAAGAGAACCTTTGAACGAGAACACTTTGCACACATTGGTGTTCTTAGGATTAGATTTGACAACATCTCGCCTTAGGCAGTTGGAGAAAACTCAATCATATTTTTGTAAGGAAGATAATATTCGGTGGCGTTATAAGCCCCCAAAACGATGGAGAAGTCATAACTTAAGTTGGTGAAATGGCAATCAATAAATATAGGAGTTGTCTAATGAGTCAGAGGAATTGTTTGGACAGTTAAAATTGGCCGGAATTTGGGCCAAATATTTTTAAGAAATTTTACATTAACAGTGTTTGAATCATGATTTTGATGGTGGAAATGGATTTAGCACCATCAAAAACCTCTAAGGCACCCAAAATATTAAATTTTGATGGTGGAAATGGATTCAGCACCATCAAAAACCTATAAGGCACCCAAAATATTAAATTTTGATAGTTATAACGTGGATTTACAAAAATCCCTGCCAGAGTTTCTTAGAATCTTACTCAAATTTCCATGATTTTCAAAGCGAAAAAGCAGTGTAATTAGACTACGACATAAACATATCAACGTTGGCATTATCATTAAGGAGGTAATAATCATATGATAATTCTCAAGGACTACTGATCAAGTTTGAAATTTGGAGATTGAATCATACAGGGTTATGAATGTGGAGTTTTATTTGAGTGTGAAATGTAAAGCTTCATTTGAGTGCATAAAAGTTGGTTGTGAGCTAGTACGAAGAAAACACATTTATCCCTACACTCAAACAAAGTTTTACATTCATAACCTTGGAGGACTCAATCTCCAAGTTTCAAACTCAACCAATTACATGATTATTATTTAATGCACAACAAACTATGCCCACTTTCCAATAAGAAATATTTTGTCTATAACAACTTATCGGGTTCAACTTACGAGGAGAGCTAATCATAGTCATACCAAATCTATCAACATCTATCTAAATCTCATGATGTAGTTAGAAACAAAATATAATAATAACCATTCATACAAGTATATGGTTCTTCAACAGCCTAAAGAGTCATTTGTTGCCTACAAATATGCACAATAAGCACATTTTTCCCTCTATAGTACAAAAAGAAAACCTTATGAATCGTTACAAGAATAAAATGTAGCTAATTTAGAAGAATGAGAGTGTATTGAGATCCACATAAATTAATAACAACTTCAAATGTCAATGAATGACCAAAAGGGCTTATAAAATGTGGCCATAGCTATGCGGAGGAAGTTGTGCAAAAGTGGTTGTGCAGAGGAAGTTGTGTAGAGGTGGTCGTGTCAACAAACAAATCTTGTGCTAAGAGCTTACACTGTGCAGAAAACTTTGTGCATAGAAAATCAATTAATTAATAATAGAGACAAGAACTATAAAACATCACAACTATTAATCTTGTTAGAATATAAGATTTATTAAAATGACTATCATGTGTGAGTTATTAGAATGACCAATTTACTATCATTTATAAGGATGCAATATAGTATTAAAAATGATGGGTTAGCTAAAGCACTTGGGACTGAGGAAACAATTTGAGTTTAAGGGTGTAGGGGTATCCTTAGAGATTCTGATGTGAGATCTTTCCTACTTACCAATTCTCTTATCTAATTGATTCAATATAATGTTCTAATTGTTAATGTACGTAGTAAATCTCTTATAGTTTATTGGTGAAATTGGCTATATACATTTATATAGATAGATAAATATGTTTATATTTACATTTATCTTGATAAACTAAGTTGCTAACTAGATAGAAATATAGAACTTCTTCAAACTAGATCCCAAAATTGTATTAAAAAGAAACCAGTTCAAGGTTGTCATAAAATTAAATTTGACTAGTAATTTAATATTGAGCCATGATAAACAAACTTACCATTGGATAGATATGAAAATACAAATATTCCTACCATTTTCCGGCCTCAAAAAACTATTTCCTCTCACTTATAGTTAAGTGTCAAAGGAAAAAGGCGATTAGAGAAAGACACCAAAATCAATGGATACCAAAATAAAAGGAAAGGATTTTAATATTTCAAGTCGCTCGTCAAGGTGCGAATTGTCCGTTACGGGGTGGTCAAATATAGTTACGTGTAAAATTTCTTGGTTAAAAGTAAAAAATCGTCAAAACTGGCATTCAATAAATGGGGTATTTGCTTGAACATGTGTCCTACAAACAGTAAAGAGATAAAAACTTTTGTTATGGATAAATTCCACAAACATACTTGGAAGAAAGAGCTAGAGAGAAAGAATAAGTACTACATGGAAGAGTTTAACCCCACGCATAACCATCAACAAAAGGCGTACATAGGGGCTAATATTTCTTGGAGATCTAAAATTCTTATTGCTCAATTAAGGACTAATTATCATCAACTCTGTTGTGAAACAGGGCGCTGGAAAAGGCCAAAAGAAATGTGGGAAGAAAGAGTATGTATTTTTTGCTCCTCCGGAAAAGTGGAAACAGAAAAACATTTCATTCTAGAATGTGAGGCCTTCAAAGACACCGGGGAAAACTATGCAGGTATTCTGGCAGCTAATTCTTGGGATAAGCTATTCAGCGAATAGTTTGTCGATAAGTTGGGAGTGGTCATTGTAAAACTTCACAGGAAAAGGGCCGAATACAAGAGTCAGATAGAGAAGCAATCTGTCCCATAGGCTATTTTTAGCCTCGTGGACATTAAAAATTCTTTCTTTCTTTCTTTCTTGCTGGTAGGCGGTTTAGATTTGAAATTCCACCGGTGTGCGCAAGGGGTTTGCCGAGTCAAAAGATTATCCGTTTCTTGCTTCTCTATTAACCGTTGAATGGCAAGCCACGTGGTATTGCTTTTCTATTAACCGTTGAATGGCAAGCCACGTGGTATATGATGAACGTGAGTTCCCATCGATCGTGGAGCAAAATTTGGGCATAGTAAACCGTCAAAGGCCAATCGACCGACAAAATAATTCTATTAAATTTAAATTTAAAATTAAAATTTTGAAATATAATTTTATTGATAATAATTTTTTTTATAGAATCATATTTTATAATAAATCTTATATGAGTTATTAATCCCTGCTCCTTTATGGAGAGTCACAGTGTATTGGATTCGTATTATTTTATGTTTTTTTGCAATTTTAATTAAAGTTTTGGAAAAATATTTAATATTTCTATTTTGTGTAAAATTGATTTTCTAATTTACGGTTAACTTTGCATTATTTTTCTTTTTTTTTGTAATTTTAACCAAAATTTCTAATGTTGACTATTTTCATTTTTAGTAAATTTGAAAATGTTGACTATTTTCATTTTTAGTAAATTTGAAAATGTTGACTATAACATTTGCTTAGTGGTCAAAATGCATTGACTTTACATTATTTTGTGTTTTCTTTTTGTATTTTTAGCCAAGGGAAAATACTGAATATTTTTATTTTTCATAAATTGAAAATTTATTTTCTAATTTTCTCGGACTCTTTATTTTTGGTATTTGTCACTACCTGACCATTCTTTTAAAAACGAAAAAAATAAATAAATAAAAAATAAAAAATCGTGAGTGGCCATTATGTTGGTGAGTGCTCTCACACTATTAAGGAACTGCTTTGCCCAATTATGCGATTGAAGCTCCTTTACATAGGCGAGAGGGAGCGGGGGCACTGAACAAATCTCCAATTAACATTTCCTTGTGCAGAGCTTTCACTCTAAGTCTCTTACGTTGGTGAAAGGGGGGTGGCGAACAAATATCTAATTAATATTTGTTGTGCATAAGTTCATTGTGTGAAGGTCCTTGTGCGGAAGTTCAATGTACTGCACTTTAAATTTTCGCATAAGTACCTTCGCATAACTAAATAATCTTTCCATTCCAAGCATACCAAAAGTGCAGGGCTTGAACATTATACAATCACCATTATCGTGATTAATTGCATGGTATGGAAAATAGGGCTATCTCAGGCAGGTTAGGTCACACAGTAGGTGTTGGATACCACACCCACAATAGACGAGGGAGGTTTTCTTAATAAAAAATAGATCTTTAAGATGTTATCCTAGTTCTGTGCTGACATTAAATTAATTTACATGTAGTTGAATTAAAGTGAGTTAAATAGTTGTATTCGGTTTAAATATTTTATATTCTACTTTGAGTAACAATCTAGTAGTTCCTGCACTTGCATCTTAAGTGCCACGATGTAGTTTATGGCCTCTTTTAGGAAAATGGGTGTATCTAGTAGCTATATTTACTTTAAATTATTATTATTATTATTTAAGTAACAATTTGCTAGCGTCTGCTTCGTCTCCACTTGCATCTTAAGCACCACGATGTAGTTTGCAACCTCTTTTAAGAAAATGGGCCTATCCAGTACTCGAATTCCAAGGGAGATCGCCCTCAAAGTCTACATACAAGAAGCCACACTCCCTTGTGCTTCTTCATCACAATTATCACATGACCGTAGGCTTGTAGGCCAGCTAGAAATAAACCGATAAACGTTTTTCTCGCAAGTCATGGCTTTGACAGACACCGAAATCCTTTTGCACTTGATTTCACTCTCCAATTAACTACTAGTCGTTGGCAGTGGAATTTGTGTATCGTGAAAAGGTATTTGCCAAGGATGGCCCTATGCCAAGTCGTTCCACTCTTTTGTTAAATATAGCTAATTACACACGCATGAAGAATTGTCTAAAATTAGAGAGTCAATTAATTGATTCAATTTGAGTCAAGTTCAGTCAAGTCGAGTTAAGTAATATTTTGGATAAAGCTAAATTTAATGTGTGTTCGCATGTTAAGTTATTTTGGGTGAGTCGCTAGTTGAAAAATTTTAAATGCCCCTCACCGGTTTCATTGTAATCTTTAATTTCTGTGTGATCAATTGAAGAGTAGCAAATCGTGTTATTTTGTGTGAATTTTTGTGTTATTTTGCGCACTAGCTCCTCTGCCTTTCTATAAAACCCTCTTCCCATATCTACCCAAGTAACTGGCCAACAAGGGTAAACATGTGACGAGAGGCTACTATAATGACATTCAACCTCCTAGGTGACCTTCAGGAAGTGGAACCGACGAAAACTCAACATACAGATCATGTACAACAACAAGAACAACCCCAAGAGGTAACCCAAAATTTTAGGCCTCTAACCCCTGGGTCACACTAACATTTTGACCTCTTTGAGCTATAGTTGTAGGCACAGGCTTGCATTCCTGTGTCTAAGAGGTTACACTCGCTGGCATAACATTTCATGCCAGTGGCTAGGGCCCCAAATACTCAGTTCTGTTCTAGCACCCCTGGGATTTGAGCTACCTTTCCATGCGCAGAACCTAGGGCTCTGCCCAGAAATTCATTAAAAGTTCAGAGATGATAAATATAAATAGGACAATGATATGGAAGCAATCATTTCAATAAGAAATTATCTGGACCCCTCCTAACCATGACATGCATTTTTCAAACATGTCACAAACATGAAAGCTATAAGTATAAACAACAAAACAAAGCGCAAGGGTCCCATACTTATCTCAGAATCACTAAGAAACATTCCTCCCCTATATCATTAACTGTGATACAATCTATTTGACCATAGATACATTGTGTATTCATTTACAAGTAAAAACATGCGTAGAATCATACATCATCACTGTAAAAATACATGCTCATAACTAGCATAATAACAACATGAAATACCATGGATACAACAACAATAGAATCCACATATAAATTGGTACATTTTCATACCAAATACCAAGGGAATGAATTTCTCATTAATGAATGTACAAACAAACTGGAGATGGGATTTCCACATTCCACTCGACCATAGATTGGCTAATCCATGTCTCACTTTAGCCAATCACCCTCGTGCCATATTCCAAGAATGAATGTGGGATCTCATCAAAAGCATAAATTAGAACAAATCCACGGCTTCTAGAAGAAAAATCCCCTCAACTAGTGATTCCACCAATCAGTCAAACATCACAACCATCACGGATTGTTTTCTATCCAACCTGTTCCTAGGATCTAGAGCGTTTGTTCTAACTAGGGCTTCTAGGACTAGTAACTCAACGCCAATTGTTACAGGGTTTCCTGAGCATTTCTCCAACTAGGGCTTCTAGGACTAGTAACTCAACCCACCTAGGGCTTCCAGAGCTTTTTTCCAACCAAGGCTTCCAGAACTAGTAACTCAACCCACATTTTTTCGTCGGGCTTCCATAGTGTTTTCCCAAACAAGGCTTCTAGGAACTAATAAATAAATCCACAGCTAAAGGAATCATGAGAACCAACAAAAAAAAAGCAATGGAAATAAACCCACAACACCATGGATATCCAAGAAATGTCAAGGCTTGGAAAATCCACATGCATACACCATGCATGTGAAAACTAGTGAGGAAAACATACGTGCAACTCGGTACCTTCAATCAAAACTTGTTGTAGATGTTGATCTTGATGTTCGCTTGCACTTTCCTGTTATTCCTTTGTCTTAATGTTCTATATCACCAAGTATCCACACCCTCCAAGAGTGCTCCAAGAAAATCCTTAGTATCCAAGAGTATGAGAGAGAGAGAGAGAATAATGAGAGAGCTCCAAAAATGCACTGACAAAAGCTTACCAATTGATCCTTAGAAGCCTTTATATCAATGAGACCCTATATTTTCTTCATTTCCATTATTTTCCTTCATTTTCCTTCTCACATGAAACTTGTGACCTTTCACCTTCCTTTTCTCCTAGTTTCCATTATTTTTCATAAATAAAATGTCAAATAATGCCTCATGTCTTTCCAAAGCCTTTGCCATTTCCTTTGCCAATTTCCTTTAGCCATAATAACAAAAACGAAAATCCGTTAGGGTGTTTTTACCACCATTCAGCTTGGAATATGTGTCCCATCAACCGCGTTTACCATTTTAACTTTATTACAAGGAATTTTCACTTTATTTTGGGTGAGTCGCTAGTCGAAAAATTTTAAATCCTCCTCGTTCATTGTAATCATCCAAGTTAATGTGTTCAATTGAAGAGTAGAAAATCGTGTTATTGTGTGTGAATTTTTGTGTTATTTTGCGCATTAGCTCCTCTGCTTTTCTATAAAACCCTCTTCCCATATCTACCTAAGTAATTGGCCAACAAGGGTAAACATGTGATGAGAGGCTACTATAATGACATTCAACCTCCTAGGTGACCTTCAGGAAGTGGAACCGAGGAAAACTCAACATACAGACCATGTACAACAACAAGAACAACCCCAGGAGGTAACCCAACATTTTAGGCCTCTTACCCCTGGGTCACACTAACATTTTGACCTCTTTGAGCTATAGTTTAAAGCACAGGCTTGCATGCTTGCATCCAAAAGGCTACACTCGCTGGCATAACATTTCATGCCAGTGGCCAGGGCCCGAAATACTCAGTTCTATTCCATCACCCCTGGGATTTGAGCCACCTTTTGATGCCCAGAACCCAGGGCTCTGCTAAGAAATTCATGAAAAGTTCAGAGATGATAAATATAAACAGGAAAATGATATGGAAGCAATCATGTCAATAAGAAATGATCTGGACCCCTCCTAGCCATGACATGCATTTTTCAAACATGTCACAAACATGAAAGCTATAAGTATAAACAACAAACTGAGCATAAGGGTCCCATACTTATCTCAGAATCGCTAAGAAACATTCCTCCCCTGTATCATTAACCATGATACAATCTATTTGACCATAGATACATTGTGTATCCATTTACAAGTAAAAACATGGGTAGAATCATACATCATCACTGTAAAAATACATGCTCATGACTAGCATAATAGCAACAGGAAATACCATGGATACAACAACAATAGAATCCACATATAAATCAGTACATTTTCATACCAAATACCAAGGGAATGAATTTCTCATTAATGAATGTAGAAACCAACCGGAGATGAGACTTCCACGTTCCACTCGACGATAGATTGGTTGATCCAAGTCTCACTTTAGCCAATCACCCTCGTGCCATATTCCAAGCATGAATGTGGGATCTCATCAAAAACATAAATTAGAAAAAATCCACAGCTTCAAGAAGAAAAATCCCCTCAACTAGTGATTCCACCTATCGGTCAAACATCACAACCATCACGGATTGTTTTCTATCCAACCTGTTCCTAGGATCTAGAGTGTTTGTTCTAACTAGGGCTTTTAGGACTAGTAACTCAACCCCAATTGTTACAGGGTTTCCTGAGCATTTCTCCAACTAGGGCTTCTAGGACTAGTAACTCAACCCACCTAGGGCTTCCAGAGCTTTTGTCCAACCAAGGCTTCCAGAACTAGTAACTCAACCCACAGTTTTCCATCAGGCTTCCAGAGCGTTTTCCCAAACAAGGCTTCCAGGAACTAATAAATAAACCTGACTAAAGGAATCTTGGCTGCTCAAAAAAAAAATTCAATGGAAATAAACCACATCACCATGGATATCTGAAAATTTCAAGGCTCGAAAATCCACATGCATACACCATGCGAAAACTAGTGAGGAAGGCAGGACATGCAACTTTCAGAATACCTGCCAATCAAAACTTTGTTGTAGATGTTGATGTGATGTTCTCTTGTTTCCTATTATTCCTTTGTCTTAATGTTCTAAATCATTGTAATATGTGAGTAAATAAACTGACACCCTTTTGTAATGATCCTCGGGCGAATGGCAAACTAGAAGTAACTAACTTCTTAATATATGGAAAGAATGCCATCAACAATCTGTATCTTCAATCTAGCGAGATAAATGATGCACAATTCTCTCTTTATTGAAGAAATAAAATAAACCTAGACCCGACTAGGGTGATCGGAGAAACTATCGAAGTTGGGTTGCCCTAGAGTTCTATCGAATCACATAGAAGAAACTCGCCTAAGCCCTCAAAAATATCACAAAGAAAGATCCCAATTTGTTTTTCCATAAGTTGCTCTCATTCCTCCTCCTCTTTTTATAGACGGGCTACTTAGAAAAACCATGGGAAAATACCTGGGGTCAAAACAACCAAAAGGAAAAACCATGGGCAAATAACTGGGGTCAAAACAACCAAAAAGGGAAAACCATGGGTCAATACCAACAAGAAATACCATGGGTCAATACCATGGGAAAATACCACGGTAAGTACCATGGATTGATTCTATCCACTTTGATTGGATCAAGAAAGGGAATATTACAAATCCTCCCACCCAAAGATTTCTTATCCTCAAGCAATCCACTTCTATCCACAACAGAAGAATTTGTACATTGATACCAGGATCCCATACAATCCGATGTGCCCTCCATGTTGAATAGTCCTGAATGGATCCTTCGATACCTAGATCCCAAACAATCCTTTGATCAATCCTTCCTTCAATGTATTTTCCTGGATCCCAAACAATCCTTTCCCCAATGGATTCTCCCGGATCCCAATGCCACCTAAATCCTGGGACCTGTGGGTTATGGTACCATTTCAGCCTTCCATCACTGCCCGCACCAAAGGGCTCAAGCTACAATATGTCCTCAGTTGTGAGTATCCTCCAAAGAATCAGCCTATCGATAGAATACCAACTCATAATCTCTCGCCAATCCATACTTGGGGAGGGATGAATATCTGCAAATATACTGTGTTGATGTTGTTTGATGCTCAATTCATGCTTCTCTACTTGGTTACCCAACATGATGCAGTTGGAGAACTCTTCCCTTCTCTTCCCAATGTATAAAGGTGGGTTGTTGGTAGTGTTGCAAGACTTATCTATGTACTCCTATAGAGGGCTGCTCTAGAACTCCCAATCGTACTCCTCTTGCTGCCTTATGAGGGATTTGAGTCGTTCTTCAACAGTAGACAACTTGGTCTTTGATTCGGCACATACCCCTATGAGTTCCTCAATTTTTCTGTTCTCCTGTAAGGCAATGTCTCGAACTGTCCAGACTTTCTGCTTCAACAACATAAGATCTGTCTTGAAATGCTTGATCCTTTCTCGAAAGTCTTCTACTGGCAATTCTAGTGCCGTGCTGACTGTCTCTGTGTCTGTTTGCACCCGATGCCCAGCGACCACATCTTCAACTTGAGCCTTTGACCAACTCTCTAGGAATGGTCCATTTTGCACATTATGTTTGTCATGTTGCTCCTCGTGATCATACTCATCATGCTAGTTCACTATGGCTGGATCCTCACTCAAATCTCCCAAGTATCCTTCACCTGTGGAGACCATCTGTTTATCCCTTTCAACTGTCGAACATAGATGCATTGGTGGAATTTTATCTATACTTGATTGTTCATATTCTTCATGAATATTCCCCTGGGGATCTACGAACTCCATTGTATAGGAATCAACCTCATCAATGGCATTAGGTAGAATTTCCTCATGAACTTCCAAATGCTTGTCATCCTGTAAGCCTCCCTGAATAATGTCACGGTGTTGCTCACCATCCTGAAGATCAATAGACCCATCTACAAAATATTCCCCATGATTTGAAGTAATCTCCTCTGGTTCTGTCTTTGTTGCCTTCTTCTTATCACCTGAACAGGAATGGTTAAGGGCCCAAGGTCCCTTGCAGATAAAGCATAGTCCTCTCCTCCTTATTTCATTCTTGCTGCTGATTTTGTTCTTGCTTTGATTATCATTTTGGTCTATGGAGATATGGCTACTTAAAGGACCATATAACCTCACTAGTAAATCAAGAATTTTTTGGTTGTTTTTCAAAATTTCTTCAAGACGGTCCATCTTCTCCCATACCCAAACAAGAATATATTAATTTTTCATAGGAAGATTTTGTCAATCATGCCTTCAAATATTTTCACAAATTTAACCCACAGACTTATAGATGATTTTCCCTTCACTTATGTCTCCCAATAAAAATCCAACTAGGGTGATAAATATCACCGAAGTGAGAAATCCTGGCTAGGGTGAAAAATAAATTTCATCGAAATTCCTTGCATAAAACTCTTAGGCTGGCTGGATGCACAACTTTGATACCACTGTAATATGCTTCAGTAAAGAAATGACACCCTTTTGTAATGATGCTTGATAAAATGAAAAACTATAGTAACATACTTCTTAATATATGGAAAAAATGCCATCAATGTATCTTCGATTTAGCAGATAAATGATGCACAATTCTCTCTTTACTGAAGAAATAAAATAAACTAGACCAGCTAGGGTGATCAGAGAAATCACTGAAGTTGGGTTTGCTTACTAGAGTGAGATCAAATCCCACCGAAGAAAGCCTGAGGATCTCACCTGAAATCCTCTCTTGAAAACTCGCCTGAGCCCTCAAAAATATCACAAAGAAAGATTCCAATTTGTTTTTCCATGAGTTGCTCTCATTCATCCTCCTCTTTTTATAGACGGGCTATTTAGAAAAACCATGGGCAAATACCTGGGGTTAAAACAACCAAAAGGAAAAACCATGGGCAAATAACTGGGGTCAAAACAACCAAAAAGGGAAAACCACGGGTCAATACCAACAAGAAATACCATGGGTCAATACCATGGGAAAATACCACGGTAAGTACCATAGATTGATTCTATCCACTTTGACTGGATCAAGAAAGGGAATATTACAATCACCAAGTATCCCACAGTCTCCAAGAGTGCTCCAAGAAAAATCATAGTATCAAAGAGTGAGAGAGAGAGAGAATAATGAGAGAGCTCCAAAAATGCACGACAAAAGCTTACAATTGATCCTTAGAAGCCTTTATATCAATGAGACCCTATATTTTCTTCATTTCCATTATTTTCCTTCATTTTCCTTCTCACATGAAACTTGTGACCTTTCACCTTCCTTTTCTCCTAGTTTCCATTATTTTTCATAAATAAAATGTCAAATAATGCCTCATGTCTTTCCAAAGCCTTTGCCATTTCCTTTGCCAATTTCCTTTAGCCATAATAACAAAAACGAAAATCCGTTAGGGTGTTTTTACCACCATTCAGCTTGGAATATGTGTCCCATCAACCGCGTTTACCATTTTAACTTTATTACAAGGAATTTTCACTGGGATTGTGATAGAACTCTCCCCCTTGGGGGGACACCATCCTTGGTGTTCAATGACACGTAAAGCTAGCAAACTGCTAAAATAAAACATATTTCCCATGGATATTTATAACATAACTCGTTGCAGTATTTACAATGACATCCATATATAGAACCATATTTTCTATGGAGATTTATAAATCCAGCTTGATACAATATTTACAATAATATACACATATACACATTTTCACATTTCTCAACGAGCAAATAAAATGATACGATGCTCGTATCAACAACAAGGGAATCCAAAATCTCACACCTCCACCCTCAAAGTAGTACCAGGATTCACTTCCTTCCTAGGAAGTCTAGAATCCAATGTCAAAGTCAAAGCTGCATCCAATGTCTAACACTACAATCTTGTGCCACTTATCTTATCAGTGAACAGTTGTTCATTGTTCCAGGGAACACTCCCAATGTGCATTTGATTCCATCTGGAAATGATAATGACTAAAAAAATCCATCCTCAGCCTTCCCTTCTTTGCTACATAGTCCCTCGTGCAATCTGGCCACCCCCTTCCATGCAGTCACACACCTTCCAAATTCCGCTCGCACCCCCGTCCCGGGAAGCGAATCCCTTGGGAATGCTTCCTCGCATCATAATATAGAAACACCAAGGCACGTCCTTGCCACAAAATCATCATACTGTTCATAGCATGTTCATGGAAATGAATGGACACTATTGGGTATCAATGTCCCAAAATGGCCCTGCTCCTGAAATGCTTTACATACATACTACTGCTTGTTTCAATTCCTTTTGCTGCCACTGCTAATCCTTGCGATCATTTTCAACCGGCCAACTGAGAATTTCCATGCTTTCCTATACCAATCACATAACTGCCATTAGAATCAAACCAAATTGAAATAAACTCAAAGAAAACCTCATTGGTAGTTCATCAATAGGTACACTTGCGCTTCTGTTTAGTCCCTATCACAACAAGTCAAACAAGTTGTTTGATCAAATCATCATGTAAAACATATCACATCTAGTTAGCTCGAAACACAACCATGATAATCAAAATAATATATCACTCATAATCATCACAAACCAAAATCATAAACTGCATGTAACCATCATAAGTCAGAATCATAGATCACATGCATAGTAAAATTTAATTAAAATATTCATACTTAACCTTTAATCGATTCTTTAGCTTCTACCATTATGTTTTTTCCTTTCGATACACACATTGGATCGCTTGCCACACCTGACAAGCACTGAGTGCCTTCTCTTCAATGACATACACATAGACATAGTGTACATCATGACACGTACACCCACACAAGGCATACAACAACACACAATACATATGCCCACAATGGCATACGACACATACACCTACATCTGGTGTACAATACAACACAATACATATCCCTACACTGGCATACAACACATACATATACACTCATTGTACAGTACCACATAATGGAAACACCTACAGCCGGTGTAAAACACAACAAACACACATGTCACGATATCACGACTACACCATGCACATACATAGTACCACATTCTCGCAACACAACATGTACGACATGCACACAATACCACATGTATACCAATACCATATACACTTGTGTACACGGTACCACTTATACACAACACTACATGCACAACGTGCACAACATCACATGTACATGACACAACCTACACAATTCCCAAACCTGTACACACACCTATACAATGTGTACATAATACCACATGTACACAACACAATGGCCCTACTCCTGAAATGCTTTACATGCATACTACTCCTTGCGGTCATTTTCAACCAGCTAGCTGCAATTTCCATGCTTTTCTGTACGATCACACATAAATTCCATTAGAATCAAGGCGGGTGAAATAAAATCAAAGAAAACCTCATTGATAGTTCTCAATAGGTACACTTGTAGCTTACGATTTAGTCCCTATCCACAACAATTCAAACGAGTTGTTTGATCCGTAATCATGTATAAACATATCACATCTAGTTAGCTCGAAACACAACCATGATAATCAAAATAATATATCACTCATAATCATCACAAACCAAATTCATAAATTTCATGTAAACATCATAAGTCAGAATCATAGATCACATGCATAATAGAATTTAAATAAAATATTCATACTTAACATTTAATCAATCCTTTAGCTTCTACCATTATGCTTTTTCCTTTCGATACACACACTGGATCGGTTGCCACACCCGATAAGCACCAAGTGCCTTCTCTTCAATGACATACACATAGACATAGTGTACATCATGACACATACACCCACACAAGGCGTACACCAACACACAATACATATGCCGACAATGGCATACGACACATACACCTACATCTGGTGTAAAATACAACACAATACATATCCCTACACTGGCATACAACACATACATATACACTCGTTGTACAGTACCACATAACAGATATACCTACAGCCAGTGTAAAACACAAAAAATACACATGTCACGATACCACGACTACACCATGCACATACATAGTACCACATTCTCACAACACAACATGTACGACATGCACACAATACCACATGTATACCAATACCATATGCACAACATGTACACAGTACCACTTGTACACAACACTACCTACACAACATGTGCACAACATCACATGTACACGACACCACCGACACAATTCTCAAATGTACACCACACCACATGTACACAACACCACATGCACAACATGTACACGACACCATATGTACAAAATGCCACATGCACGACATGTACACGACACCACTTGCACACAACACTACATGTACAACATGTACACAAAACCAAACACGCAACACCAGATGTACAATCATGCACACAATACCATATGTACGTAGCACTGCATATACAAAATACACATAGCACCATACGTACACAACACTACATATCCAACATGTGCACAACACTGCATATCCAACATGCACATGATACGATATGTACACAACACCATATATCCAACATGTAAATAAAACCATCTATACCTAGCACTACATATGCAATATACAC
This sequence comes from Pinus albicaulis, assembly GCA_034641835.2. NCBI lineage: Eukaryota > Viridiplantae > Streptophyta > Pinopsida > Pinales > Pinaceae > Pinus > Pinus albicaulis. The sequence continues at coordinate 1,057,818,263 of CM076574.1, forward strand.
ACAGCACCATATATACAACATGCATACAACATCATAGGTACACATTACTACATATGTTACATGTACACATCACCATAGGTACAATCACGGAATATACAACATGCACAACATATACACAACAGTAGTACTGCACATCCATAGACAAGACATTGACCCCACAACCAACCTTGCTTCCAATGTCTTTCCATTATCCATGCTTATCCTAGCATGCCAAATATCACACTATTTTCACTTCACTGATTTACACCTCAACATTACCTGTCTAGAAAATAAACATAGGCATAGTACAAGCATATAATATCAATTCATGTCCACATGATACTGACCTCATAGATATGGCAGGGTTATTCTCCCCACTTGATTCCTTATAAGCGATGAACCTCTTCATACCATTCACCTGCATAAGCAATCATTCCTCCACGAGAATGATTCATGATGCCCATGTCAATCAACTACATGGATACATACATACATACATATATAATCATTGGCATAAAAAAATCATCATCCTGTCAAACAACGAAATACGCACACACACACACACACACACACACACACATGTATATATTAGCATTAAACAATCATGATCCATGATGGCCCTGTCAGACACGACATATATACATACATACATGTATACGTATATTAGCACCAGTATAATCATGATCACATCATAATTACCAGATAGCATAAGGTCAAGGTTAAGAGAACTTCCTTTATCTATGCACTCCATGCACAACATTGAGAACAACCATTCCTAACATAGCCAGGGCATATGACACCTCATATCCATTTACTTTAACTTTTTGGCCCATTACTCATGTTTGTACAACCATCATCCATTTACCATAATAGACCTAACCAATCCATCTGATTGTCATACTCTTACCTTATTTTTCCATTATACATGCACCGGTCTTCACCTATGACATGAGTCTTACATTACCTGTTGGGTTTCATCCAGCTCCCCCAAAGCTCCATCAACTTTCCTCTTTCTCGAACCAATTCTCAAGACTCTCAAAACATAAAATGAAATACCAAGAAACAACAAGAATAAAACCATGAAAAACCAAAAGCAATACAACACCATGACAAAGTGGCATGGATGTGCACTAGACGTAATGATCGCAAATCAAGAGAAAAAAACCACAAGAGACAAAAAGCACAAGACTGGAAAGAAACACCTTGACTCAATCTCCATGGGTCCCTAGTGCTTCCAAGGAAAGCTCTACCTGAGACTTCTTTAATATTTCATGGCACTCTTTTGACATGCATCCCCTGCATCATACTGTCATAACCACATAACTGTCAGTACATAAATAAATATAAAAATACACTAGTAATCTTACTTTGTTGTGCCAAACATGGTTTATTGTATACGAATACATACATATATAATCTCTCAAGGGACTCCAATCCCTTGACGAATCTAACCATAACTAGAAACCAATTTTTATACCTGTCAAATACATGTTCATAAATATAGCACATATCCAAATAATTCTAGGAAAAATTAGGGTTAAGAAGACTTCTTGTATGGAAATCGCTCATTTGTTTGGAATTAGGGTTTCCAAACGTAGCTAAAGGAATTCTTACCCAATTCCTTTCTTTTACCATTTACCTTGTTACAATTGAATCTTACTACATGCTATCACATCACCCTGTTGTTAGTTATATAAAAAATCCACCTATTACATTGGCATGCTAATACCAAGCATGTTTCCCTTCAATTGTTCACACATGTCAATCATGTGTCCCACATATCAAGACATTGTATCTATCAATTTGAAATCAAACTTTTCCAATACTAACAACCATGTCATAATCAAACAACAATAAAAATCCTAATACTACAACTATCACCTACTTATAGTCAAGTGCACATCAGTTATCTCAACATATATTTTGTTAGTACAACCATCTTAAGACCAAATCATCTTTCCATGCAACCTTATAGAGACATACTCATGTCATTCGATTAATAAAACATTCAAAAATAAATAGATGACATAATAGACACCAAAACTCCAACACCAAATAGACGACATAACAAAACATTCAAGTACAAAGTAGATGACATAAGCAAGCTCATACCTTAATGTATCTCATGGGAGGCAACCTTGTCTGCACAATCAATCTTATTAGCACAATATAACTTCACAACATATCAACTCAAACATAAATAAGATAATGATATCCATAATAGCAACTAGCTAACAAGTTCACATCATAGGTTCATAAAAAATTGTCTTTCTTGAATAACGATCATATATGCACAATCAATCTACATTAGTATGCAATAATATCACAATATATTAACTCATACCTAAATTTCATAACCATAACTATTTGCATAGGAAAATCCAAATTAGCACGATATATATAACATCAATATCTCAATTCTATAACCCTAATTGTCAAGTTAACTATCATATGACAACAACAATTTAACATGTAACATACTCATCGACAACATATAGCATAATCATTGCTCTAACTACAAGTTAACATATAACATGCTCATCAACAACATATAACCTAATCATCAAGCTAACTACAAGTTAACATATAAAATATTCATCCACAACATATAACATAATCATCGAGATAGCTACAAGCTAACATATAACATGCTCATCAACAACATATAATTTGATCATCTAGCTCACAACAAGTTACCATATAAATTATTCATCAAAAACATATAACATAATCATTGAGCTAGCTACAAGATAAAAGACAACATTCTCATAAATCGCATATAACATAATCATCAAGTTAATACCATGCTTGACTAATCAAATCATGTACATATGATCACACTATTTAGCTAACATCTACCATTTATGTAACCATAAAATCAATAGAATGAAAGACATACATATAACCATAATGCATATGACTACATTGATCAAATAACATATATCACATATGTAACCTTAATAATGATAGAATTACAAACATATAAGTAACCCCAATGCTTACAACAACTATGAATCACATACATGCATGCCAAACATGCACACTTGTCTGATGATCTGCTCTTATCCCATAGTACATTGTTGCAACTTCACTTTAATGATCTACATATCCTACTCTATCTCAGCCAACACATTAGCATCCTAACATACCTTTATCATTATTATGACCTAATTGCATACAATGACCTTATGCACAACAACCTAAATCAAACCAATGCAAACTTGACCATATACACCAACTTAACATGTATAAACAATAAAAAACGACCAATGGATGTTCAACATATGACATCACACAAGCAAGCATACACAGATAACACTGAACATGGGCAATATAAAACCCTTGCATACACTCATGACAACATGTTGACAAAAACACTGTAGACAGTTCCATAGCAGCACCACTATCAATATATTAATTTTATTTATTTAACATTTGATTGTATCATTTCATTTTTCTCTTATTCTAAAATGATGTCTTCGTATAATCTGCATCATAATAACTAGTGTATCTACTTTGTGTCGTATGAATTCCATATACAACTCCGTGTACAACATGCAACATTATAACCAATGTGTCATGTCTATTTAATTCTTGAGGTGGCATTGTTTAATTTTGATGTGTCGTCATGTGGTGGTGTTGTATTTTAAAAGACTAAGATTACTCTCACCCACAACTTATAAGTCAAATAAATGAACGAAGGGAAATAACGAATTGCAAATATTTAATTCTTATAAATTTATTCATTAAACATTCGGTCAGTTGCAAAATATAATAATTAAATCAATTGATATAGTCATATAGTGATAATGGCTTTAATTCAGTTTGTCGTTATCATATGGTGAACAATCTATTAAAATGATAAATTGACTAAATATTTTCAACGTTATTATTAATAATATGATAACTAGTGACACCAATCTAAAAGGTTCCTTACTAGGACCCTAGGGTTTAGCATGGGGAATTTGTCCTCAAAATATCTTGGTATGCCGCTGTCTGAAAATTCCCTGAAAACTAGTGGATGGAAAGCTCTTATAACCAAAATTCAGAAACGAATGATGAATTGGTCCTTTAGGGCATTGAATACTCCTAGTAGAGTTATCCTTTTAATATATGTTCTTCAAGCTATTCATATATATCAACTGTCTGGTATGGCGGTACCGAAGAAAACATGTGCGGACATGGTAGGTTTTTTCAAGAAATTTCTCTGGCAAGGGGCTCAAGGGAAGAGGAAATGGGCACTTCTCTCTTGGGAGAAACTCACACTTCCAAAACAAAAATGGGGTTTAGGGCTTAGGGATCTGTTTACTCTTAATCAGGTAATGGAAGCAAAATTGTGGTGGAGATGGTTACAAGGAGGTTCGGCCTTATGGCAATGCATATGGGAAAGGAAATATAATATGCCCCAGACAGTGAGGGAATGGCTTAATTGGCCTAACATTCAAAGAGGATCAAGTACATGGAACCTTGCAACAGCTAATATGTATCTGATAAGGGTTCACAACTTCTGGGAGACCAGAGAGGGGAATGTGGCATGTTTTTGGGAAGATTCCTGGCAACAGAGGGAAAAGCTTTTTACAATAATGGATCGAGAGGAAATCTTTCTGTTTACTCGACACCCTAAAATTAAGGAAGTGAAAAACTATTAGGATTATCATAATGATCAATTCTAGAGGAGATGGAAACATAAACAACAGTGGCAGGAATCTCTGGATACACAACAATGGAGAAATTTTGATAAAGAACTTCAAATAAGGAAAATTCCTATTCAGATAGGAAATGATATATTGAGATGGGGATATAGGCCGAAAGGTATGTTCACAATACAAGAAGTGTACCAATTACAGACAAATAATGATGATATCCCAGAAAATCAATTGTGGAAGAAAATTTGGTCCCTTAAACACTGGCCGAAAATTTAACATTTATTGTGGCTTGTTGGACATGGACGAATCCTTACCTGGGAGCAGTTAAAGAAACGTGGAATGTACAGGTCATCTTGTTGTGTGATGTGTGATGAATAAGAGGAAAATCTTGAACACCTGCTTAATACTTGTCAATTAGTAGAACAAATGTGGTCAAATCTTAATACCTTATTTCAACAATTAGATAGAAATAAATACAATCTTCGTCAAACAATTGAAAAATGGAGAAAGGGAGGGTATCAGAGTTCAATAGTGAACAGAGCCTGGAACCTAGCAGTGGGATTTTTATTATGGTCTCAGTGGAAAGAAAGGAACAGAAGAATCTTTCAAAACATCAAGATGAGAAATGATGAAATATGGAATATTACTTTAAAAGGAATACGAGAAACTATCTTATCTGAAAAATGGGAGCATGAGGACTGGACAATACAGGGGTTGGAAGGGAGAATCGTCCAACAGTTAAATATAAAGGAAGAAATGCTTGCTCCATCTTCCTGGAAACAACCATCAGCTGGATATATCATAAGAAGTGTTTTTTTCAAGCCCCAGTTAGGTTTTATTAAACTGAACTATGATGGGGCTTCAAAAGGAAACCCCAGTCAAGCAGGAGATGGAGGCATATTTCGAGATTGTACAGGAACAATTTTAAGGATTTTTGCCATTGATCTTGGATATGAAACTAATAACGAAGCCGGAATTTCAGCAGTTAAATTAGGCCTTGAAATTGCGCATCGTGAAAATTATAATAGATTAGAAATAGAGGGGGATTCTGCAATGGCTACTGGTATTCTCAGAAAGCTTCAACAGGGGGCTAATTGTGAACAAATTAGCAAGAGTTGGCGAGATGCAAGATTAGTTCAGGAAATTAATTGGATATTAGGAGCAATTGAATATATTGTACCTTTTCATGTGAGAAGAGAAGGTAACAAAGTGGCGGATTGTTTCGCAAACTGGGCCTACAACAATGTCGATAGATTTCTAGATTAGTCATGGAGGTAGGAGCTGCAAGCGGAGTTGAACGAACTCTAGGGTATTGTATCACAAGATGGGAACCCTGCTAGTAGGGCCATATTATTCCCCATTCAAGGTGGAGTACGATGACGAGGGGGCCAAGTGGTAATGCAGGCGAAAGGGCCATGCTGCGTGTGGAGGCTGGATGCCAACACGGCCTTCGCATGCATACTATGCCCGAGGTGGGTCGGTGGGGGAGTGGATAAGACAACTCCCATCCAATGTAATAAATGTACTTTACAATATGCGGTAAATAGTTGGTTATTCCAGCGAGGATGTCAGTCGACCTTTGGGGAAAGTGCTGGAGGACTGTCCCGAGGAATGTTAATAGATGCAGTATGGTAAGTTCTTTATTATTCTGGTTTTTCTGTGAAGTTGGTTACGCGTCCTTGGGAAGACAGAGCCGAAGACGTTGGGTGCCTTTGCGGGTTGATACTTGGTATGGCCTCTTATTACTGATAAGATGGTGAAGAAAAATAGAGGCAGGAAGCCTAATGGAGATAAAGGCAAACAACCTATCTCTCCTCAGCCGGCAAAAAGAGGTAGGAAGTCAACAAAAAAACTCATGGAGCCGATAATTCAAAGCTTTGTAGAAGAAATTCCCTGTTATGTTAAATCTCGTATTTATGGATGGGAAACAGAAGTCATAAACAATATGGATGAAGAGGATGATATGGCATTTGAAGCTCTGCATAATGTAATTGTTGATCTAGGGCATACCGGTGGGCGTATTTCTCTATTTCGGCACTCAATTCGAACTTATTGACTGATAAAATGTTTGCTGGCAAAAGCTGTTATGTCAACTCAGGAGATAGGTGAATTGAAGTTAGGATCCACCATGGCAGATATAAACAGAAATATTCAGGAAATAAACCTCTGTCAACTGCATCAGTATGCTAGACTAGGTATAATGGAGAAGGATATAAAAGCATTGTAGTAGGTTGAAATCCCTGGTTCCAGCGCTAAAGATCCTGCCCCAGTTGAGTCAGAAGATGATTAGTGATATTAGTACTTATTTTTTAGTGGCTAGTTTTATTTTATGTAAATTTTATTATTAACAGATGTAGATATTAAGTATCGTCAAACTCTGTATAGGTTATTAAGGTTGTTTATGTTTTGGTTGACATACATTGCACTCAGATGGCCAACAGGCCTGGTTTCCTTCAGGCAGTTTGAGGTCTAATTTTGTATCTATGTTGCCTGGTTTTTAAATTAATAGAAAATGGAAAAGATCTACCTAAGCTTAAAAACATTCCTAGTATTATTGATAAAAAAATTTAGTGTATATTTATTAATTAGATTTTTTAAATATTTAAGTATTATGAGTATATTTGTCCAATGTAATTGTGTTTTGTTTACCATTTACATCATTCTCTCATCATACATTGTAATGTAAACGATAATTTTATTAATCGTTGTCGCTTAAGGAACATTGTAATCTATTCGTTGTCGCTTAAGGAACATTGTAGTATAATTGATATGGATTCTAAATTTATTAATTAGTTTTTTTAAATATTTAAGTATTATGAGTATATTTGTCCAATGTAATTGTGCTTTGTTTACCATTTATATCATTCTCTTATCATTATTAGTCCCTGCCGCTTGCGGCATGGCAGGGACTATTGCAATCGAAAACAATAGTTCCATTAATCTGTTCACGCAAACCAAAGTGTATTAGTCCCTGTAACTCAATGTTTTATATCATTCTCTTCATCATTATTTTTAATGTGCTTGTGCTTATTTTCCACATATATTGTGTTTACCATTTATATCATTCTCTCACTATTATTTTTAATGTGCTTGTGCTTTATTTTCCACATATATTTGTGTTTATCATATTTATACTATCTTCATCATTACTTTTAATGTGCTTGTGCTTTATTTACCACATATATTGTTATTTGGTGCGACACCTTTATAGTCATCAATATATTTCTGCTATGCCATGGTTGTGGTGAGGATGTTCTAGGATAGCCATATAATAGATGGAAAAATGTAATCTAAGCACTTAATAGTTTCAAAATATTTTGTTTCAAATTTTTTTATTTTTGGTTGTTATGGTGCTAGTGGGAATTTGTTTTTATACATTATTGCTAAATGTATTGCTATTTTTACTTAGGTCATTGTGATGACTTTTGGTTGCTATGGTGTTAGTAGGAATTCATTTTTACATATTATTGCTAAATATATTTGGAATTTTACCTACGCTATTTTCAAGATCATGTGCTATGTTTTTTTTTGAATCATCCATCAAATCTAATCGATATACTTGAATCAATCTAGTCATTATGAAAATTGTACTTTTAAACTTTAAATTTATAATTGGCATTGAAATTTTTTTACAACTTTTCTAATATGTAATTTTAATAATAATTTATAATTTTGATTTTTTATTTTATTTTTAAGAAAGTCATTTATATATATATATATATATATATATATATATTATTTATTTATAATTAGGATGTGATTCTCTTATCATTTAAGGTATCTTGATCACATACACTCCTATATGCATAAATACATGTCACATATATTTATGTATATATGCTTTTCTTCTTCTTTATCAAAGTATCAACTTCATTTTAAGTATTAAAAGCTGCATTATGTTAGTGTAGGGAACATAGTGTAATCTATTATTCCACAATAAAGTGGTTTTATACATTTGCTCAAAAAAATTAATTTAGTGAAATTCTTACCAAAATATCATTGTTTTCTAGCCAATAAAAAAATATTATACATCAGTTTGATTTACAACTAGATTGTAATTTTAAAATTAAAGTGTTATTCTATTTTATTTTATTTTATTTTGCATATTAAATATTTTTCTTATTTTATTTTGAATGAGTAAAAATGTTTATTTTTAATGAATATAAGGAATTCAAAACCTGCTTGCATAATTGATGTTATTTGTTGGTTTGGCCCCATCAGGTTTTGAATCTCATTGTTTACATAGTACTTCATAAGAAGGTAATCACCAATTAAACTACCTTAGTGGACCAAATAAAGATGTATTATTTTTATTAAATAAATGTTTTTAACTATATTTAAACTAAGATATGATAGCTACTTTGTAGGCTTTATTCAAATATAAGAGCTAATTCATACTTTTCAAAATTCTATAATTATACATCAAGACGTTCCTCTTTGAAAAAAACTTCCCTCTAACCAAATTGTCATCATTTTGCACCTTTGGATTATATGTTAGACAATCAAAATATATTTATTGAGAAGGTAGTTAGAAACTATAATTACTTCGTTAAGGGTTGGCGGCGAAATTTCCATTCTAATTCGATTTAAACGATAAACAACAAGAATCACCGTAGTAATGCTCTGTAGTCAAATTATGAAACAGGGATGACATAATTTCATTAATTTCCTAGAAGGAGAGCTTAACAGTAGTGGTTCGCACACGCCTAGGATGTCCCCAATTTTCACGCAAATCTCAAATCACTATCAGGTAGGCACACATTTTATCACAATTTATGTTAGTACAGGTCTTTTTGTTTTACCTAGTATGATTGCTCGGCTCGTTTTATTTTGTTGTAGGACCCTGGGAAGAAAGATAGATAGCAGGAGTTACACTGTCTATCTATTTTTTATAGCTTATAATTTAAAAAAATTTAAACATGTGAAAAATTCAATAAAAATAAATTATAATTAAATTTATAATATAGAAAACCGAGTAAAAGAATTTTAAAGTTATAATTTTTAAAAATTTAAACCCTTGAAAAACTCAATAAAAAAAAAATAGAGCAAAACCATTTTGGTTACAACAATGCCAATACAATCTACAAATGTGTGTGCTAACTTTAAATTTTCCAATACTATTGTTATTTTGTTTGGTTTACTCATATCAATTTTATTTTAAAAATTAAAAATAGTTTGTTATTTAAATTGGTGAAATACTAAGTAAAAAATTAGCAAACCCGTTATGGTTATAACATGTCGTGCTAACTTTAAATTGTTTGTTATTCTTTCATTAGAAAAACCATTTTGGTTATAACAATGCCAATACAATGTGCAAATATTTGGTGCTAACTTCAAATATTGTCCAATAATGTGGGATTCATTAAGAGCTTTTGAATATAATTAATTGGTTGAACAATGCATAATAGTGATAAAAATTAAGTAAAAATTGATGCTTTTTTTCTTTCACTTTTATCAATTTTAGTTCAAAATTTTAAAATTATTTGTTATCAAAAGTGGTTTTTCCTGACTAAAAAATAAGCAAAACCATTTTGATTATAACAATGCCAATTCAATGTGGAAATGTGTGGTGCTATCTTCAAATATTACCATTTTGGTTATAACAATGTCAATGCAATGTGACAATGTGTGATGCTAACTTCAAATATTGTCCAATACTCTTGATTCATTAAGAGCTCTTGAATGTAATCAATTTGTTGAACAATGAATAATAGTGATAAAAATTTGAAGTAAAAATTGATGTTTTCTTTCATTCTTATCAATTTTATTTCAAAAATAAAAAATTATTTGTAATCCAAGTAGGTTTTTCCTGAGTAAAAAATTAGCAAAACCATTTTGGTTAAACAATTCCAATGCAAATGTGTGGTGCTAACTTCAAATATTGTCCAATACTCTAGGAGACCTTGAATGTAATAAACTAGCTGAATAATGGCGGATGTATTAAAGTAAAAATGACGCTTCTTCAATGTGTAACTAATTTAGCTGAATTAATGCTTTTCTTTCTAATGTAATCAATTTATTGAACATCAAGTGATAAAAATTGAAGTAAAACATTTTCTCATTTAATTTTATCAATTTTATTTTAAAATAAAAAATATTTGTTATCCAAGCCACCCAAACATAGATAAAAAATCAGCAAAACCATTTCAAGTTATAACAATGCTAATACAATCTACATATATGTTTGTGATAGTTTACATTCAAAATTGTAAGAAATGCATTCCCTATATGTGTTTTACTAACAATAATTTCAAGAAATTTTAAAATTTAATGAATGGATTTGAAAGGACTTGAAGAGAGACATTATGGATAAAAATTCATAGAATCAAGTTAAATGATTCATGGAGATAATATTGAAGAGGTTTATGGAGATAAAAATGAAATGGTTAAATAAAATATGAATAAATTTTAAAATAGGTTATCAACCTCTAAACTTATTGTGGTTATGTTACCTAAATTTATATAAAGTGGCCAATTATATAGTAAAAACACAATAGAAAAATTTGATTAAATAAAATTTCTTTTTCAAAAATTTCTTGATTATAAAGTCTTATTGTGTAATGATATATGCTTAATTATATTTGTTTTTAATTGTTAATTCTCAATAACCAAAAATAAATCTATATCAAAATTTTATTTAAAAAAATACATGTATTCTCTTAAAAAAAAATGAAATCCCTTTATCACCAATTCAAGCAATAGCAAAAGGAACTATGACGCATAACATGTTGTATTAGAAATTCAATTACTATGACTCAAAACATGATGTATTAGAAATTTAATTTCTTCGTTCAATTATTGATGATTATCGGATAGATCATTATTCAAGATATTATTCAAGATATCAAATGGTTAAGTATATTATTGTGATAAATTAAAAATAAGAAAAAGTTAATAAACTATAAATAATTCATAAATTTCAAAAATATTAAAACTTTTTATATGTTATTTTTGTTATAACCTAAAATACGTGAGAAAGAGTATATAAAATTTTGACACGAATGGAATGGAATAGAAATGCCGATGCTTTTGTTTTAAAATACTTAAATTAGAATATACTTTAAATAATTTTTCATAACATAAATTTAAAATATAAAATGATAATTTAAAAATAAGAAAAAGTTAATAAACTATAATTCACACATCTTAAAAATATTAAAACTTTATATATATCATTTTTAGTTATAATCTAAAATACAACGATAAATGGATAAATAAACTATATATAATATATAAAATTCTGCCATGAATGAAATAGAAATGCCATTGCTTTTGTTTTGAAATACTTAAACTACATATATCTTAAATACAATTTTCATAACATGAATTTATTTTTTAAAATGTTTTAACTTACCCTAATAAAAAAGAAGGTGCAAATTTTATTTTCAAATTAAAATAACTAATTTTAATTTATAAATTTTATAATAAAAAAGTAATTACAATGAATTCTAATTTTTTTATTATCTATATAGTAAATATGATTATTAAAATATGCAACATTTATTTTAAGTATTAGTTGTTCAATTAAAATGTAGGATATTTATTTTAAGTATTTCTTCTTTTAATTAAAAAAAAAATTATAATTATTATTTTCATCTTATTTCAAAATTGTTCACTTTAATTCTACAATAATCTAGTTTATATTAATGCCTAAATTAATTATCTTAATGCGTTGAACACTTACTTTAGTTACGAGCTATATTCTTTATAAATATTTTGAATTAAGATTATTATTATTTTTATATATTTTTATTCTCTATTAAAATTTAATAAATAATATTTAGTTACAATAAAAATAAATAATATTTAGTTACATTTAATAAAATTAAAGAAATAAAATTAATAAAATTAATAATATTAAATAAAAATTAATCAATTAATTTTAATATGAATCAAATCTAATAAATGACATTGACTAATTATCATTCAGTAATAATAAATTTTAACAAGTTGTTATGTTTTCTTTTTATATTATCTCAAGGTCTACATATTAGATTTATTAGATTTTCTTTCATATTGACCTATAACTCTTAAACATAAACAATTTCAACAATTAATTTCATAAACAACTTCAACAATTAATTTTTAATGTCAATTCCCCACTATGGGTGCCTAGAAGTAGAGTGGGAGCCTCCACTTTGATATGAGAGCCAAGAAATTAAATGAAGGGTTTGTAAGCCGCCCACCTAGATAAATTCATGTGAAGCTCAATGTATTTGTGTGGTAAATTGTGAGGTGAGTGTGTGTGAAGTCTATTTCATGAGTAAGAATGCAACTCTTGAAGGACAACTAGATAAGGAAATGGAATTCAATCACTTCAGATTTGATGGGAAAGTGAATAAATTATGATGGAGAATGGTGGATGAATTCGAGGATTTGGAAGGACAATTTAAATTGTTCTATATTTTGGTGCAAGATGCAACATGGAAGGTTTTTTGTAAGTAAATTAGTGTTATGTGGTCTTCTATTTTTCCTTTTATATTTTCTAGTGTTGGATCTCAAACCTCCCAGATTATTGTTTAGGTGGTTGTTGTTCTTTGCGTGGACAACTCAGAGAATCTCATATGAAAGGAATGCCCCTATTCTCGAGTAAAATTCAGGTATGGGTTATAAATGGAGCTTTGTGGATTCAATTTTGTTGTTTCGTAGTTTTAAAATTCAAATATTCAATGCTTTGGTTTGAAGGTAATTATAGTCTCAATTGGTTTTACATCAATTTTTTTCAAAATCCACCCCAACTATGTTTTGTAGTTTGACTACTGCTTTCCACCCTCTTAGTCCTTTTTTGGTCTCTGGTTTTATCTTCTTGTCATTCTCCCATTCCCTAACCCCCTTATGAACTTCCGTAATGCCCCCAACTTTATAGGGTTTCTTAGGTTGAGAATAATACAAAGCTTTTCAATATGGGAAAGACAACTTAATCTAAACTTTTCACTTTGAGGGGGTGTTTTTTCCTATGTTTAGCCTTACTCATCTCACTTCTCTTTTCTGGAGTTTGAAAGTGTGCCCTTCGGTCCTATTCTCTCCCTTCCCTCTCTGGATAGACATAAAATATCTATTGGACGTAGAGGTGGAAGAAGGGGGAGAGCTACACAGGTGCCCATCCTCCATCCTCCTCAAAACCCTGTGCTTAGGTTGTAGCGTGACGGACCATGACTTGTTATGCAAAAGCCATTCCAGAAGTGGTTTGACACACTATTGCAGAGGCTAAAGATAAAGTTCATGAGGATCGTAGGTTTATTCCTCAACATCACTTAGAAAGGGAAACAAGGCAATGGATCTTGGAAATTGTTACTTCAACTTGGTCTCACTAGACATCTTATATGCATGCAAGAAACTTATATCGGTGCATCAAAAATCTTATAGGAAGATCTCCTATTGAGTGGTCAGACACTAAGCATGAGGTTTTTTTATTTTCTGCATTACGGAAATGACAGAGAAAACCAAGAATCTATATAGAAAAGTCTTCATTTGAGCCAAAAAGCAAGCAAACTTTACTTTTACCCCCTCTAAAGTTGAATGTGACTCTCTCCCACCAATCCAAGTGGACTCTCCCATAGCATAACATGATGAGATAAACCATTGTTTTGTTAGAACTTTTCGACAGTGACATAGTTTGTTTGTTAATATTTGAAAATATATTACTATTGATTATCTTTTAAATTTAAGTAAAAAAATAATTACATTTGAAATTAATATTATAAAAATATTTCACTTTTATTATTCTTTTGGTTAAGTGGCAAACTACTAACCTATTATAAAAAAAACATGTACTTATTTTGGATTAATAAAAGAATAAATTTAATAAATATTATTAACTAATCCAATGAAAATAAATATTAAATTTATAACTATTAACGCATAACAGTTATAAAAATGATTTCTCAACAAAAATTAATGGACATATTAGATAATATCATGCCCGACGCTCCATGGCCACAAGTTAGTTCCGATAAGTTGGAATTTGGATATTGAAACAGATTGAAAGCGAGGCGGTAAAATGTGCTTTTCATGTATATAGTAGCCTCTTCAGATTTTAAATTGAATTGAAATTGAAAATATCACTGATGCCAAGGAAACAATGTCTCGTGGGACGCTTCCTTGTCATAATCAGAATCATGGAGTTTTGTCGATGCTCCGCCCCGACATGAATCTTCAAGTCGCTCGTCAAGGGACAAATTGTCCGTTACGTGGTGAACTGCCGGTCAAATATAGTTACGTGTAATCTTTCTTCATTAAAAGTTAAAAACCGTTAAAACTTGCCTTCCATCTAAAGTAGACGGTTTAGATTTGGAATTCCATCGGTGTGGGAGGGGGTTCGCATACTCAAAACATTATCCGTTTCTTACTTCTCTAATAGCCGTTGAATGGCAAGCCACGTGGTATATAACGAACATGAGTTCCCATGGATCCTAGAGCAAAACTTGGGCATAGTAGATCGTTAAAGGCAAACCGACCGACTCAATAATTGTATTAATTAAATTTAAAGTGATGAAATATAATTTTATTGATAATAAATCTTATGTAAGTGATTCGTCCTTGTCTCTTTAGGGATTATAGCATTGGCTTCGTGTTAAAGTATATTGATTTTGTATTATTTTATTTTATAATTTTAATGAAAGTTATGGGAAAAGGTTAAATATTTTATTTTCGTCAAATTTAAAATGATTTTTTAATTTATTGGAAATATTATTCTTAATTTTCAAGCTAGTAACTATAACATTAGTTTTCTAATCAAATTGCATTGACTCTATATTATTTTTCTTTTCTTTTTTTGTAATTAAACAAAATGTTTATGAAAAACATTGAATATTTTTATTTTACTTCAATTCAAAAAGTGTTTTTGTAATTTTTTTGAGATTTTATTCAATTTGTTCTATTGGCTCTAGGACTTCTCATGGGACATAATTTCACTCATGGATAGAGTTTTGGTAATTGTCATTTTGTGACAATTCATTTAAAACGAAGAAAATAATAATAATTTCAGTGTGTGGTCATTTAGTTGGTGAATGCTCTAACACTATTAAGACACTGTTTTTCCCAAAAATACCAAAACTAACATGATTGCAACTCTTTTATGAAAGCAAAAAAAGACTACTGCCAGAGCAAAAGCGCTAAATAAATCTCCAATTATTATTTCCTTGTGCACAGCTTTCACTCCAAATCTTTTACGTGAGCGAAAGGAGCGGGGAACAAATCTCCAATTAATATTTACAATGCATAAATTCATTGTGCGGAAGTTCAATGTATTGAACATTGAACTTTCACATAGGTACCTCCCCGCATCTAAATAATCTTGCCATTCTAAGCATATATCAAAGGTACAGGGCTTGAACATCATACAATCACCATAATCGTGATTATTTGCATGGTATGGAAATTCTGACTATCTCAGGCAGGTTGGGCCACACAGTAGGTGTTGGCTACCGCACCCACCATAGATGAGGGAGGTCTGCCTAATGAAAATAGATCCTTAAGATGATATCCTGTTTCTCTGCGCACATTAAATTAATTTATAGGTTGCTAAATTAAAGATAGTTAAATAGTGATATTTAGTTTAAGTTCTACTTAGTAATAGGCTGCTAGTGTTTACATTTCCTACAACTACATCTTAAGTGCGACGATGTACTAGTCCGCGACTTTCTTCTTTCTTTTCTTTTTTTTTGGAAAAATGGTTGTATCCAGTAGCCATATTTACTTTAAATAATTTGTATTATGCTATGAGTAATACAAAATCGCTTGTGACTTGCATCTTAAGCACCATAATATAGTGTGCGACTTCTTTTAGGAAAATGGGCATATTTGTTGGAATTTCTGGTTATTTTGGAACAATTGAGACGAAATGAAAATTTCTCTTCTAACGAGATATCAATGAAATATGGACAAGAGATAAAGTAAAAACTCATTTCATTAAATTTCTAAACTATTACAAAATGAGATTCTTTCTTCAGAACTACAATTCTAGATTACAATGCAAAGATTACTTTCTCTTGACTGCTACAAAACACAGCATTTTTCAGACTTACTATTTCACACAGTATTGTACACTCTCTCTTTTCTGCTCTCTGTTTTCTTAACACACAATCTTTTTCTTATTGCCTTCGGGCATACATTCACTGCATACATTGTTCTCTATTACAAAGTTTATATATATTGTAAATATTAATATTTACAATATATATTATAAAATATATATCTAACCTAAGTTAATAACTTAAAATGTCAGCTGCCCATATCATAAAACATTTTAAAACATTAATCTAAGGTCTTAAAACCTTATTACATTGCGGATTTCAAAACAGAACACAAAATTTTTTAACAACTTATCGCATCCATTTGGGCGATGGCTGAGTGTGCACCCAAACAATGTGATAGCACTCTCATTGGTCAAGGCTTGACACGCTGGCGATGGTGGCAAACCCATATCGCAAGGTTTCGGGCCTCTAGTGACATAAGCACCAATTTATGCGATACACATATGATTGGTCAATGCACTATTGACTCGGCATGGTGGGTCCTCCATTTATCGTGTGAGTTAAGCATTGATGACGTAGCCTCCCTCCTTTGTGATCGATGCATGATTGGTCGTGGGAATGGCAACGTGGATCGGTGGGCTCCACACAAATCACATGGGGGCATTCAAACTTTAAAAAATGGCGAGAGAGTTTAAATGATAGTTGGTGGAGGGTTTTTGATGGTGGTAGATGCTGCAGATAAGAGTGCGGGGTTGCGTGAGTCGAAATAGGGGCTACGGCCTTGAACAAATATTGTTCTAACACAGGAGTTGAATGCGAGGTGGAGTGCAAATCATAACAAGATATTTCTTTTCCTGTACTTCACATCAAAAATAATTTTTGTCCTCCTGTTTTTTTCTTGCAGTTGAAATTAATTTCCAACACTATGGAGTACTCGACTTTGAGGGACAATCACCCTCAGAGTATACATGTGAAAATCCACACTCCCTCTTGCTTTTTCATTTCATTTATCACATGATCGTAGGCTTCGAGGCCCTATAATCCTAGACTCCTCTCTGGGAAATTTCCTGCGAGAAATATACCAATAAGCGTTATGTTCAGAGGCTATGGATTTGACATACACTGACATCCTTTCGCACTGGGATTTCACTCTCCAATTAACAGCTCGTCGTTGGCAGCTAGATTTGTGTCGCTTAAAAATGTGCTTACCAACGATGGCCCTGCACCACGTCGTTCAACTCTTTTTCATCATGGCTAGTAAGAGATCTGCAACCCGTTTTACGACTAGAATTCGATCTGAGAGCCTTGTGGTGTGTCGATAGATTCCCCCACGGTGAAACATAGCTACAATGCACCTCAAATATTTTTGTTGGAAGCTTGGCCTCCATGTTTGTTCTTGTGCACATCCAGAAGGTTGTTCCATATAAGTAGCAACTTAACCAAATTACAAAAGCGAAACCACTAAGAAAATCAAAAGCATTTTATAAATTAAGGCTCTCGTGTTCAGGTTCTTCTTGACTTTAAAGAGAAATAATTATTCCTCCACATGAAATTGTATATGAATGTGGGGCAAGCATGGCCTTGCAAAACGTCTTTTATAACATATGGAGCTCTAAGGTCATCAGTTTCGCTGCTATCTACTTACCGACCATCCAATTAACATGAAATGTCGTAGATAACTTTAGATGATTATTAGCAGACACAAAATATATGCCAAGAGTTAGACTATCCTCGCTTGAACTTATATATTCTAGAAGTGAAACTTTGGGCACATCATTTTACTTGAAGGAGTGATAATTCTGCCTCTTTGGCCTCCTCAATTTTTATTGGAAACACTGTCTTATTAAATTTTGAATTTAACATTGTTGAAAGGATCTTCGACATAGGACTGAAGACAAAATTACCTTCGTTACTATTCGAGACTAATGTGCCCCTTCCTATGATTTTCTGTGTAACTCAATCTGCACTATTCATGGGTTGTCTACCCATACCTGCTATGTCAATCTCATTTACTGAAGTTATTAATCATAAGGAGATGACATAATAGTGGTTGGTGTCGATCCCTGCTTCTATATCACAGACCACACGTTCGTCGTTATGGACTTAAAACATGTATATCTTCTATAGCTGGTGGAACTGCTTATATGATCGGATAAATAAAAATAACACGTGCGGGAGTGCGAAACTTTCATCGAGTGTGAAAAGGTTGATTCTGCAGGCCGTAGTCTAACTATATTGTTTTTTGCCCGGAAAATTATTGAAATTTAGGTAAGATTTAAAAAAAATACAGCAACGATTTTTGGAAATCTAAGTTATAGCTATCAATATTCAATATTTTGGGTGTTTTAGAGATTTTCGATGGTGCTGAATCCATTTCCACCATCAAAAACATGATTCAAACACTGCTATTGCAAAAAAAAATGCCGAGATGATTCAAACACTACTATTGCAAAATAAAAATAAAAAATTACCCAGATTCCAACCAATTTTGACCATCCGAGCAATTCCTCTAGCTACGTAGACAACTCCGTTGCGCAGTAGTGCTCCACACTCATTCACTATCAAATTCTCTGCACTCACTCGATATCTCGATGCTTTGCACTAAATTAAATCTAATAAACACATTACTCCAGAATCCTTCACAATCAACTTCCCCGATTGGGGTTCCACCTAAGGGAGATTGGCAGCATGACACCGCCATGTAATGGGCGTTTCAGCTGACCATTAAATTACCATTCATGGAAATGCGCAGTGGGATCAATCCGCATGCGTCCAACTTATTTTCACAATGCAATCGATTTATTACAATAAATGCATGGCAGAACTGACAAAACATCGGTTGCAAGGCAGAGGATTGATAAGGTTAATATGTTTTTTCAAAGTGTTTATTCATCTAGGAGCTGAAGGCAGATATAGCATAGTGACATGGGATTTGAAAAAGCGGAAGGTTTAGGATAGGAAGCACAGCCTTACTGGGGTTCTTTTCAGTCAAAAGTTCATATAGTGGCATTCAGGGCAGAATGACAAAAGGCAAGGAAAGGAAGTTACAATCACCCCAGGTAGCTGGTCCAAGAAAAAGAGGAAGAAAGAGCAATCAGCAGACCCTTGAAAATCTAGAAAAGATTTATGAAACTGGGATTCCAAAGGATATTCGGAAAACTATACAGGGATGGGAAAGGGATAGTGATGATGAAGATAATAATATTCAAGAAGAGCAGGAAGGAATATATTTTATTTCTGACCCAGGTAATATAAGAGGAAGAGTTTCTTTATTTCAACAATCTGTCAAGACATATTGGAAAATCAAATGTGTTCTAGCAAAGGCACTATCAAGTATGCAGGAAAAGCAAATCAATTCTTCCATGATTTTTGAGCTTCAACAAATTAAACAGGATATGAGGGAAATGACAAAGGAAAAAATACAAGTAAATGCGAGAATAACAAGGATTGAGCAGCAAATTATCAATATGTAGTAAGCTAAGATGCCAGGGTAAACTGCAAAAGACCCTGCACCTGTTGATTCATCAGATGGTTAACTCTTTTATAAGTTCAATTTTGTATGTTTTTTGAAGATATTAAGTCTACTCTCTGTTTTATTTGTAGTTTTTATGGACATAGTAAAGGATTGTTAGCTGTTAGTAGAAGGAAAAACAATACCAATTTTGGTTGGCTTATAACTCTTTGAGGTGGCCAACAGACTTGGTTTCCTTCGGGCAGGTTGAGGCTACCAACAATTGCAAAATTTTTATAGCAACTTGCTCTTTACAAAATAGAAAATAGACAGGTCCTATGAAATTTACAAAAAAAAAAAATCTTTCACAATCAACTTATCTGCACTCACTGATATCGTTTTGCACTAAATTGAATCTAACAACGAAGACAACTATGCATATTCGTGGCTCATTGGGCACATGTTGCTTCTCCTATGACCGCTTTCTCAACTCCCATTGATATAGCTCCACCTGATAATGTTATTTGTTTATACCTCTATCTCATTGTTTTCTACGGGACACATGTTGAGACACATACAAATGAAAAACAAAATGTACACTGTGTGAAAGTTCATAATGCCATAATATGGACTACAACTTGACTCAAAGAAAATATGAGAATTCTTCTATCATGTTTGAATTGTACTCCAGTCCAACAACGAGTTGCTTTCTCTAAGATATATGGTAATGAGAATTTAGCTTATTGTCATTCAGATCCAATGGTGTCTTCTGACATTAAATAGGAAGAGAGGAATTCCCATTTATCAAAGATATATTAATATGAAGGCATCATCCCAACAACAACTTCATTAAAATTGGTCTTCGAGTATCCATACAGTGTTCTATAGAGAGATTTTTTTTTAACATAACAAATTTAAACAATTCATAAAGAAACTTTCTTGCAAAATTCGATTCAATATGACAACTTTAAAGATTTAAGATTCAAGTTGTTTAGAAAATTAATTTAAATGACAAATTGAGATAATTAACCTAACAATTCTTTTGCGAGAGAATCTACCGTGGTTCGATTAAGGTCAACATACCAATGAAAAACCTTAGCAAATCGGCTCCTAATGACATATATCCGTTAAAATATGACCGATTCCAAACAATGTATATCTTCCTCTTTCAAAACACCATTCAATTTCACATGTTGCAGGTTAAATCTAAGCATTTAATCATACATATCATGGCTACCTCAGGAAAATTTTGGAGTTTTTGCATAATTTTAGATCCAACTATATTGAAAGGCTAAGAGAATTTATTACCTTGAAAATGATAAGCTGAAAGGATCTAGTGTGCTACAACATGCTCAAATGAATTTTGTCCATATTATCTTATTATTTCTAAAATTATTACCGAAAATACCTCTTTTTGGTATTAATATGTCATTGTCTTATTCCTACCAGTGTTGGACATCCTTTTCCAAAAAGCATCAACAATGTCGGAGGTCAGAGGAGTACTCCATTAGATCGGAAGAGAACTTCACGAGGATTCTTAAGTATTGGGTCATAAATATTTTTTTGGTATGTAGCATGAAGCAAAGATTAGTTACGCTTAGTTCAGTAGAAGTGGAGTACATAATTGCTAGTTAAGTAGCTTGTGAAGCTATCTAGATAAGGAATATTTTTGTTGGGTTATTTGGTCAGATGATGGATCCCATTGTAGTTTACTATGACAATCATATTTGTATCAAACTCTCTCAAAATCCAATATTTCACGATCAATCCAAGCATATCGACATGCAGTATCACCATCTATGAGATTGTGTGCAGAGGGGAATTATGTTGTTGGAATACATTCCTATAGAGGAACAAGATGCAAATATTTTGACAAAGGCTTTATCAAGAGAAAATTTGAGTTTCATAAAGGAAAGATTGGAGTATCCTATAATTCTTTCTTGTTGAGAGGGATTGCTAAAAAAATGGCAACAAGAAAATCCTAATTCAATTTTCCCTTGAATTAAATTAGGAGAAAATCTAAGTTCCACATCACAAGACAATTTGAATGAGTTAACTAAGTTAGTTTCACTAAGTTGGTTCAGTTAATTCGAGTTGAGGGCCAACCCTGAGTTGTGTACAGTGATGCCTAAATTTTAGAAGCCTAGTTTGAGTTAATTTCAATTGTAACAATTTAATTAAGGTAAATTAAGTTCAATTAAACTAGTTCCAATTGTTGGAGGAACTAGTAGGAGGTATAGCAGTGGGGTCCAGATTCAGTATTCAACCAGTTAATTGATAAATCAAGCATAATTAACTCATGCATGCATGAAATACAAGTTACCTAGTTTATATTGGAGTTCAAGGGTAGTGGACTATTAATTGTATAATTATCAAAGTTGTACACGTGGTGCATGCAGTCAGAGAAGGACCTATAGGGATTGTGCAGTTCAGGATGGATATTTTCCTAATCAATAGGGGGCTAATTCCTTGAGAAACAATGAAAGAAAATAGGAGCTTGGGAGGCAAGAAAATTGGCTAAGTATTCGTCAAAGTCAGTTTGTGAATCAGTGAGATAGATTATACTTGCGCATAAATCGTTGAGGCTTGAGAAAGCATTTTATTTATTCTCTATTTTTTTTATTAATGCAATACAAATAGGAAGCGGTTTTGAGCATTTTCTTTCTCCTAAATATATCCTCATTTATGTGTGTTGAATCATGATGCATGCTTTTGATATTTCTTCTCAATCACGAATTTATTTTCGTAGATGAGTAAGGTATATTTGAGTCTTATGTTTTAGAATATTAAATAAGCAATATTGAATCTATAATTAATTTCTACGTGGTATCTGAGTTAGATTCATAGGGGAGAAGAGAATTCAAATTTATTGCAGAAGGTTCAAATTTCAAGATCAATGTTGCAACCTTTCTCAAGGACTCAGAAGATGACTTCCACGAGACTCAAGATTCAGTATGCTTTGGAAGGAACCACAAATTTTGTGGCATGGAAGATCCATATGGAGGTGGTATTATATGAAAATAGGCTACTATTTTACATCAAGATAGATGTATTAAAACCCCCAACAGTTGATGCCCATCATCTAACTCAATGGAAGAAGGATGTAGCTAAAGCGAGGAGGATCATATTGGAGGGAGTTTGAGACCATATTGTCTCGAATATCCACGGGAAAGAAACTCCATTTTCAATGTGGAAAACACTGGTGGATTTTTTTTAGAACAACAATGACCATAGGAATCTCGCACTGAAGGACAATCTTCAGAGCATCAAAATGAAAAAGGTTGAATCAATTCCGCATTACCTAAGAAAATTCACATAGTTGTATGATGAAATTGGTGGGGTCATTGTGGCTATTCCAGAAGAATATTTAGTAGGTCTAGCTCTGTTGGGTCTTCCCAAGAGCTGACATAGTTATCGGGATTTCATGAATGGTAGAGAAAAACTACCAAGCTAGGAGCGGTTATGGTATGATCTCGTGCTGGAAGAGATCATCCAGAGCAACAGAGATGGAACTTCATCCAAGGTTGAAGATGAGGAAAATTGTGCCCTCGATGGAATGTAAAAGAAAAGGAAAGGTAATAAATACCATTCCAAAGAATAATATGGTCAGGTGAGAAAGAATAAATATTTGTTGGAAATCAAGTGCTTTCACTGTCATGAGCTGGGATATTATGCCACGAAGTGTCCACATAATAACTTTGGAAATAAGACCTCAGGAGGAGTGGCAGGTAAAGCTCTAGCTTTACAATTAGAGTTGGATTTCACCCTTATTGCATCCATGGTGACATCGGTGATGGGTAGTGTGTGGTATGTAGATACTGGAGCCTCATTCCATATGACGAGAAACAAATAAATTTTCAATGACTTGGAGGAGAAGGACCTGCAGATGCACATTGAGATGGGAGATGATGGAAAGTATAGCCTGGATGGTATCGGTAGAGTTACTTTTCAGAAGGATTCTGGCTCCCCTCTCACATTAAAAGATGTCATGTATGTTCCGAGTTTGAAGAAAAATTTAGTTTCAGTTGTTATGTTGGAAGACTGTGGCTATGATGTGATATTAACAAAGGAAAGGATTTCCTTAGACACATCACCACGGTACAAGTAAAGAAGATTGGGGTTCGAGTGAAGAGCCTCTTCAAATTAGATCTGTAATATTGTGTTGCTTTGGGCACGTAATCAGAGAAGGTGTAGAGCTGATACATCGGTGAATTATGGCGTAGAAGACTTGGCCATTTACACCATGGAGATTTGAATATCATGTAATATATTTCTAAAGGAATTTCCAAGGGTGCACTAGAGTAGCGCGATATATGTAAAGGTTGTACATGGGTGAAGTACACCAAATCCACCTTTCATGATAAAGACAATAGAGTGCAATCATTCCTCGAAACAGTTCACTTAGATGTGTTCGGACCTTTCTTGACAACCTCGACCACCAAACACGAGTATTATGTTATATTTGTAGATGATTTGAAACGTAAGTGCTATATTTTCTTCATGCAGAATAAAGACAAGACATTCTCCAAATTTTGTGAATTTAAAACACTTGTTGACAAAGACACTAATCGGAAAGCTAAGGCTCTCAAGAGCGATAACGGTGGATAACATGTGTCAAATGAGTTTAAGAACTTATGTGAAAATGAAGGAATTCAACGGGAGTTAATAACACCCCATAACCCATAACAGAATGGGGTTGCTAAGAGGAAGAAAAAAATACTATGGGAGTTTCATAGGCGATGTTGCATGGTCAGGGTATACTGTTGCACTTATGGGTTGAAGCATGCAACATTTTGGTATATGTGTAGGACAAGAGTCGTCGTTGGATTCTCGGGATGAGCACAATAGAAGAATTATTTTCATGAAAGAAACCAGATGTGTCACACTTCAGAATCTTTGGTTCATCAATTTAAAGTCATGTTTCCAAGGATGCAAGGAAAACGATAGAGTCAAAAACTGAGTTGGACATATTTTGGGGGTACAATGATACACCTCACAACTATCGAGTGTACCTTCCATCTCAAAGGATGACAGTTCTTTGTAGATATGTGAAGTTTGATGAAGAGAAGGAAATGAGATGTTTCGTTGAGAGGGAGATTCAGTTGCATGCATATGAGGAGTTGTTATCTCCAAAGGAAGAACCTCAGGATGTTGTGGAGCAGCCACAAGAAAAGAAGCAGAGAGTGGAACCACACATTCATGTATATACATATAGAGAAGGAAGGAAGCACGTGAGGGAAGATGATAGATTATTTCATGATGCTAGTGAGAATGTGGTAGCACCCACGTCACAATGTAGGAAGAGGATGTCACTAGATCAGTACAATAGGTACATGACTTTGTTGAGTGAGCTAGTTGAGACAAATCCAGCCTCATTTGAGGAAATATTGAAATAATCAATGGGGGTTGATTCCATAGTAGAGGAATATGATTCCATAGTTAGAAAATTTTTTTGGGAAGTGGTCCCAAGACCAGAGAACAAGTCAGTGGCAGGTTCAAGGTGGATGTACAAGGTGGAGCAAGTAGCAGACGGAAGCATCGAGAAACACAAGACCATATTTGTGGCCAAGGGGTTCTCTCAAGTGGAGGGAATTTATTAGGAAGAGAATTTTGCACTAAGTAACAGGTACTCTTCTATCAAATCAGATTCTATCACTTTGCAAAACGAGATGAGATGGAAGATCCATCAAATGGATGTGAGGAGAACATTCCTCAATGGAGTGATTGAGGAGGAGGCACATTAAAAAAATAAAGAGATTTGAGGCCTGATGACAAAACATCACTATATGTGCAAACTCAAGGAGCTTTTTATGGATTGACACACCCTAGCTATACAGTTATGGACACATCCATTTGACCAGGTTACGTCACCAGTGAGGCAGTTTGCAAAATTTACCATATTATTGTTGAAGTAACTTGTTTATTATAATATTATATATACGATTATTTGATTTGAGTGATGAGAAGTTGATCGGATATTGCAGAGATCTTCCAGAGAATTCGAGATGAAGGACATGAGATCATACACTATTTCCTTGGTTTAGAAGTGTAGAAGGAGATGAAATGTTTGCTCTATGAGAATGTTTTTCAAGCTACGTTAGAGACTGGAGAAAGTACCACATGGAAAGTAGTAAATCATGGACACTCTTCTAGTAGTAAATTGGAGGAAGGGGATGCCACTTTAGGTGATGAAGTAAAGGCCACTATCTAGGGAAACTTCTAGGTTCACTCACTTATATTTTGTGAACACACAGCTGACATGTTGTATTGTGTGGTTAACCAACTTAGTCAAGTAAAACATAGTTACCGATCAAATGAGAAAATTACCTAGTACCCGTTTTTTTGAGGTAGCCAAAAAACACCCGATTTTGAAAAGTGGTGATGCAGAATCACTCTTTTTTTTGGGAGCATAGTTTTGACACTTTAATTTTTCTTATGATTTGTTTTTTTTTTAAATGTCATGATTTTCATGTCAATTTTGAAAAGTGGTCATTGTTTTTTTTAGCATATTTTTGGAACTTTAAATTTTCTTTGATTTTTTTTTTCAATATCATGTCCATTTAGAAAAATGGTCACTTTTTAGCACTTCAAATTTTTTATTTATCAAGTATGAACATTTGTTTTAAAATATTAATGATTTCATGCTAATTTTGAAAATTGTTGATGCAACATCAATCCTTTTTATTTAGAGTTGTGATTTTCATCTTAGTAAAAAGACATATAAATAAAATAAAAAAACATGAGAAAAGAAATCAAATATAAAAAAATATAAATAAAATATGAAAAAAAATCAATAAAAGTGTAAGCAAGAAAAACTTGTAAAAAGAAAAAGTTTGAAAAAAAAAACAAAAAACAAAAAACTCATAATTGAAAGACAAAAAATAAAAAATAACCATTTTTTTTAAGTTAAAAAAAATAACATAAAAAATGATAAAATAAATAAATAAACTTAAAAATAATTAAAATTAAAAAAAAATTCAAATAATCAAAATACTAAAATTTGGAAATTTAAACTAAAAAAAAAAACATTCAAATAAAATTTTTAAAACAAAAAAAATTTAAATTTTCAAGAAAAAAAAAAACATTACTTCTTTTTTTAAATTAAAAATATTAATAATTTCAAAAAAATTAAACATAAAACAAATAAAAATTTCAAAACTAAACTTAAAAAAATAAAAAATAAAGGAAAAAGAAATTAAAAAAATATTAAATTTAAAAATTAAAATTAAAATTAAAAAAATTAAAATTAAGATAAATTAAAATTAAAAATTAAAACGTGAATTAAAAAATTGAAATTTAAAAATAAATAGATAAATAGATAAAAATAAATAAATAAATAAAAATCACCATTGTTGCCCACCACAACTGCGTGGGGTTGCGGGGCTTGACCGACGGGCAGTGGAGAGATGACAATTCTTCAGCGCCCCTTGGCCCTTAAGGTGACGGGGGTCGATTCCGGGAATCACCGCCGCCTTAGGTCAATTCCGAGAATAACCGTCACACTGGGTCGATTTCGAGAATCACCGTTGCGTTGGATGATTTCGGGAATCACGACCACCCTAGGTCGGTTAAGGGAATCATGGCCACCCTGGGTCAATTACGAGAATCATCGCTACCCTGGGTCAATTCTTGGAATCATTGCCATCCTAGATCAAATCCGGTTTTCACCGCCACTCTGGGTCGATTCCGGGAATCACCACCGCCCTGGGTTGATTATGGGAATAATCACCACCCTAGGTCGATTCCGGTAATCATTGCCGCCATGTGTCAATTACGAGAATCACCACTACCCTGGGTCGATTCCGGGGATCACCGTCGCCCTAGGCTGATTCCAGGAATCACCGCTGCCCTGGGTCGATTCCGGAAATCACTGTCGCCACCACCCCCGGGTGTCATTGATGCTATTCTTGTGAGCTACCCCCAAAGCCAACACGTGGTCGGGTGTCCGATTTTATTTATTTGTTTATTAATTTTTATTTTATACTATTCGTTTAATTTTAATTTATTTTATGGCTTTTGTGATCCATCAATAAATTATGAAATCTCGCAGAAATCGCTCATGAACAACCAATTAACGTGGTTCATCATCAGACTAGGTGGGGAGATCAAGTTGAGAGTAATAGATGTAGGAGGGAAAAGAAAACTTCAAGAATAATAAATAATTTACTATGAATTCCAAAACTAGTTGTAATAATTTAATAATTAAAAATCAAAACTAAGTATGGTTTGAAAATTCAACAATATTAATAATAATAATATAATAAATAGCAATAAATCAAATCAAATCAAATCAAATAAATAAATAAATAAAATAAAAATAAAAAATAGTTCTATCTTATTCCTTGTTCCTGTGGGACGCCTTATATTGGTGAAACAGGTAGGTCCATTAGCCAAAGGATTTGTGAACATGCAGCTGACATTAGACATGGCAGGTCCCGTACCTCTACCCTAGCTAAACATGTGGAAAAAACTAACCATCATATATGCATTGAAGAGGCTAAGGTCTTAGCCAGAATTGATCATTTTCATCATTGTAAGTTAAGAGAGGCCCTTGAAATTGAAAAAAGGCCCCTTAATCTCAATAAAGATGTCGGTTGGAATATAAGAAGGTGTTGGATCCCTGCCTTATATTCTTAAATTTTATTTATTTTTATTTTTATATATTTTTAATTAATTAAATTATTTTTATTATTTTATTATTTTATTTATTTATTTATTTTATTTATTTATATTTTTATATTTATATTTATATTTATATTTATATTTATTTGTTTATTTTATTTTTCTTTATTATTTATTTATTTATTTATATTTATTTATTTATTATTTTTATTTTTTTACAATATAATAAAAATAAATAAAATAAAAATTATATATATATATAATTTTACTATTAAATTGACCTAAATAATTTTTATTTATAATTAATCTATTTATTTCAATATCTTACTAGCCGTTACGATTAATAGAACTATTTTATTTTGTTTTATTATATATATATATATATTATATTTTTTACATAGAATTACAATATAATAATATATAATTATAATAAAATAGTCAATTAATGATACTAATTAAATTAAATTTGTTATATATTATAATAATTTTTATTTATAATTAAAATATTAATTTGAATATTCAAAGTAGCCGCTTCATTTTGTAATTAAATTATTAAATTAATAGAACTATTTTTTATTTTTATTTTATTTATTTATTTGATTTGATTTGATTTATTATTATTATTATTATTATTATTATTATTATTATTATTATTTAACTATTAATTTGAATTTTCAAACTAGCCGTTTTGATTTTTAATTATTAAATTATTACAACTAAACGTTTTGGAATTCATAGTCAAATTTAGCTGTTATTCTTGAAGTTTTTTTTGCCCCTCCTACATCTATTTATACTCAGCGATTGATCTGAATACTCAGCGATTGATCTCATCTCTCACTCAGTCCTCATGATGAACCACACTGCTGTCTTGAAACGATCGACTTTGTTCATGATAATGTGATTATTACCTCGAAGATTTCTTCATAATTTAATTTAATTTTTAAATTTATTTACTTATTTTAAATTATTATTATTATTTTAATATATTTTATATTTTTTAAGTAAATAATTAATTAATTTTTAATTTTAAGTTGAAAATGTTTTTATTCTTTAAATTTTATTATTTTTTAAATTTAAAAAAATAATGAAGCTTTTATTTAATTTCTAATTTAAAATGTATTTTTCATAGATTTATATGTATATTTTTTAAAATTTAAATTATTATTTAATTTTTTTTAATTTAAATTTTATTATTATTATTTTATTTTTATTTTATTTTTAAATTTAATTTTTTTTTAAATTTTAAATTTTTAAATTTGAATTATTTTTTATTTTAATATTTTATTTTATTATTATTGTTATTATTTTAAATTTAAACTCATTTTAACTTTTTTGATTATGTGTTTTTTTTAACATTTTTTTTTATAACTTAAAAAAAAAAATCTTTAATTTTGCTTTTAACTTTTGTTTTAGGTTAATTTTTAATTTTTTTTCTTTAAATTGTGTGTTTTTTAAATTTTTCTTTCCCATATATATATATATATATATATATTATTTTATTTTATTTTATTTTTATAAGTGATCTTTTATCTTTAATACTATGCCTAAAAATAGTTGGAATTTTATTTTCATAAGGTGATATTTTATCTTGAATGTCAGACTTAGATTTTCAAGACATTTCAGAGACATGATAATAGATTATCTTTAATACCATGAGTAAAAATTGTTGCAATTTTAAGACTTTTGATATTTTATCTTTAATGTCATGTTTATCGTTGAATTTTAAGGGTTTTCAGAGTTATGGTATTTTATCTTTAATGTCATTATTAAAAATTGTTGATAATTTACCCCGAAAATAAAAAGACGCTATTCCAACATTAACACTTTTCATTTTCAAGGTGATTTTTGCACACAAAAAATTGACGACATTATTCCAGCAACAACACTTTTCATTTTTATACTACATTTTGCACACAAAAATTTGGCGACATTATTCCAGCATCAACACTTTTTTTTTCAAGTTGTTTTTTGCACACCAAAAATTTGTGATCTTATTCCACCATCTGTTTAGAGGGTGCTTTTTCAACCCTTTTTTCAAGAAAAAAATTGGTTTTTAGCATAATTTAAAAAAAATGTTGAAATTTGACCCTAAAAAAAATAATGCGTTCTTGAAGACACACTTTACGTTTTTGGGCTGTTTAATGATGTTTTTTGAGTTTTTTTGGGCTAGGGTTCTCATTTTGAGGTAATAGTTCTCATTTGATCCGTAACTATGTTGTAATGGTTAAGCCAACCAAACTATATTAGAGACGACCAAACATGTGTTGAGATACCTCAAAACCACTACTGAGTACATGGTCTTTGCTACAGACGGACAGAGGGAGTGAAGCTTCAAGGATTCACAGATGTAGATTGGGTGGGTAGACTGTTAGATTGGAAGAGCACTTCAGGACGATTCTTCAGTATTGGGTCAACAACAATTTCTTGGTACAACATGAAGTAGAGATCAGTTGCACTCAGTCCAAGAGAAGTAAAGTATATGGTTGCTTGTTAAGCATCTCATGAAGCTATCTAGATGAGGAGGATTGTTGTTGGGTTATTTGGTTAGATGATGGATCCCACTGTGATTCACTTTGCCAATAATAGTCGTATCAAAATCTCTGAAAATCTAGTTTTTCATGATCGAACCAAGTATCTCGACGTCCTGTATCACCATCTACGAGATTGTCTGCAGAGGTGGATTATGTTGTTGGAATACATTCTTAGAGAGGAACACGATGCATATATTTTGACAAAGGCTTTTCAAGAGGAATATTTGAGTTCCATAGAGGCATGATTGAGGTATATGATAATCCCTTTCCTGTTGATAGGGAGAGTTGAAAAATTGTAACATGAATATCCTGATTTAATTTCCCCTTGAATTAAATTAGGAGAAAATCATAATTCCACATGACAAGACAACTTGAATGAGTTAACTAATTTAGTTTCACTTAGTTGGTTCAGTTAATTCGAGTTGAGGACCTAACTTGGGTTTTGTAGATTGAGTCCTAAATTTTTGGAGCCTAGGTTGAGTTAATTTCAACTGTAACAATTTAATTCAGTTAAATTGATTTAAAGTCAGTTAAACTAGTTTCGACTATTGGAGGAACTAGTAGGAGGTCTAGTAGTGGGGCGCAACTTCAGTTTTCAACCAGTTAAGTGATAAATAATCCATAATTAACTCATGCATGCATGAAATAAATACAAGTTAACTAGTTGAGATTGGAGTTCAAGGGAATTGTGCTATCAGTTGTATAATTATCCAAGTTGTACAAGTGGTGCATGCAGTTAGAGAAGGACCTATAGGGATTGTATAGTTCAGGATGGAGATCTCCCTAATTAATAGGGGGTTAATTCCTTGAGAAACAACACAAGGAAAAAGGAGCTTTGGCAGCGTAGCAAAAATGGTTAAGAGTTGGCTAGAGTCATTCTGTGAGGCAACGAGATAGATTATACTTGTGTATAGATTGCTCAGGCTTTAGCAAGCATTATATTTCTTCTGTATTTTCTGATTACTGCAATACAGCTATGAAAGGGCTTTGAACAATGAATTTCCCCTAGATATATCCTCGTGTATGTATGTTGAATCATGATGCATGTTTTTGATATTGCTTCTCAATAAATTACTTTCAGCACATGAATAAAATAGATTTTATTCTTATGTTTTATAATATTGTGGATTGAATTTACAATTAATTTCTACATTAAAAAATCACCTCCCTCAATAACATCTCAAATCGATTATTTTCATGGAGTAGGAAAACGTCTTAAAGTGACTTGGACACATTAAGGAAAGCGTTGAAGCTTGGACATTAATATTTTCTTTTAAGTAATACGTGATCCATAAAATATAGTCAATACACGTTCGTCTGAAAAAAATATAGTAAATACATGTAACATCTGCCACCAAAGTCATGTTGTCGAGAGTCTTTACTCATGTAAATGTTAAAATATGTAATTACCTCCTGGATGCAGAGTTAGACAATCAGTTAAGTAAGTGCTGAGTTAGTAGAGTTATGTAATAGATTTGGTAAGTGAGTTAGAGAGTTAGTTAAGTGAGTGATGGTCAAGTTGAGTTATGCGAGTGTGTGCATGTCAATTTAGGTTAAATACCCTTCACCGAGTTCATTGTATTCATTGTGATTGAGTGATATTGAAGTTCATTGATTAATAGAAGAGCCGCAACTCGATTGTGTTTCCTGTGTGAAATTCTTGTGTTATTCGTGTTTATATTCTTTGCCTATCCAACAAATTGGTATCAGAGCTGATGAAGGATCAGAAGATCCATGAGTGATCAGAGCCAAAGAAGAAGGCCAAGAGCAGAAGGTCGACAATTTTTTAATTTTAATTTTTTTCCAATGCGGAGGTCCACACGTTTTCAGTGTAGCAAACACAGAGGTCTGCAACTTTTTCATTGAAAAACTGCGGATATTTTTTAAATCTTACATTTCTTGGAGTATCCGGTTTAATCTGTGGTTTATTGGTTTCGGGGGTGCGGAATCAGTTTTTTAATTTAAAGGTGTAGAGTTGTGAGGCCGACAAACATAAGCAATATACCAATCCATATGGCCAACAACAGTCGTACCGGCAGTCAATAGGACGAGATTTTTTTTTAAAAACGCTCTTTAAAAAGAGGCTTTGGATTATATGTGGAAGATTGAGAAGCGTGAGTTAATATACAATAGTAAGTACATCCCAAATCTTAAAGGCCATTCAATTTTTTGAGTTGAGTCATAAATGCATGCATTAAATATATATAAATATATATATATTTTTTTAAAGCATGAAAGGATATATCTTATAATAAGTTTTTATTAAAATATTTTATTATAAAAGATATTTTTTATATATAATTTTTTTTTTAAACTTATTATATAAAACCATATATTAGGGTTTTATTGAAAGGGATTTTTTTTAAGTAGCTTTGCAAAGCCTTCATAAAAAAGATAAATTTAGGGTTTTATCAGAGAATATTTTTTTGAAGCAAGATGGCCACATCCAGTTTTTAGCCACAACTTCCTTCTTTCACTAGAAAAGATTATGATGTGTGGGATATTAAAATGGAAACCATGTTAAAAGCGCATGATGTTTGGGATCATGTCAAGTTTGGGTTTGCAAAACCTCATACCGACGTAATGAAAAAAGGGAACAATGGAAGAAAGACAAGAGGAAGAATGCACAAGCATTGCTTTTTATCCAACAGGGAGTGGACCTAGTAGTGTTCCAAAAGATAATGATAACTTCTTCAGCAAAGGAAGCATGTGAAACTTTGGCGACAAGCTATCAAGGTATGGCGAAATTTAATATTGTTAAATTGCAGAATACTAGGAGAGATTTTGAAAGTCTGCAAATGAAGGAGACATAGGACATTGATTCCTTCATGAATAGGGTCATGTCTATCGTCAATCAGTTAAAAATCTATGGTGAAGATATTAAAGATGGAATAGTGATTGAGAAGGTTCTTAGATCTTTGTCTACCAAGTTTGATGTTGTGGTAGTAGCCATAGAAGAAGCGAAGGATTTGGAAAAACTGACAGTTGATAAATTAATGGGATCACTTCTATTGCATGAGGCAATGATACATAGAAATAAGGATTCCACTTTACAAACTGCCTTCAAAGGTCAAGTTTATATTTCAAGAGGTCGAGGTAGAGGTCGATTGAGAAGCAGAGGATGAGATGGAAGCTATGGTGGTCAGAGAGATGGTAGAGAAGAGCATGAGCATCAAAGTGGAAGTAGCAGCAACAAAAGCTTTCACAACATTCAAAGGTTTGACAAATCAAAGGTGAAATGTTATTATTGCAATAAATTTGGTCATTATGCTCGTGATTGTAGGAAGAAGATAGTTGATCAAGGAAATCATAGAGCTAATGTTAGTACAGAGAATACTAACTCCATATTCTTAGCATGCACCACCATGCATGAACCGTATGATAAGGTCTGACTATTAGACAATGGTTGCAGTAACCACATGATAGGCAACAATAATTTGGTTGCAAATTTGGATGAATCTATGAATACATAGGTGAAGTTGGGGAATGACAAGACTATGGATGTAGATGGCAAAGGAGTGGTAAACATTGTGACCAAGCAGGGGGAGCAAAAGACCATATCAAAGGTATATTATGTCCCTGGACTCAAACACAATTTGATAAGTGTTGGTCAATTGACGCAGAAAGGATACAAAGTTATCTTTCAAGGGCAACAGTGTGCTATTTATGATAAATCCCCAAGCAAGTCGCTGATTGCAAAGGTGCAGATGATGAGGAACATACTCTTTCCTCTAATTATGAACTACAATGATTAGGTTAGTTCTTTTATAGCTGCATGTTCTGATGATTACTGGTTATGGCACTTTAGGTTTTGACACTTTCATTTTTCTGGTTTAAGATTGTTGCAGTAGAAACAGATGGTGAGAGGTTTACCTCTCATCAAAGAACCTGCTAACACTTGTGAGTGTTGCATCTTGGCAAAACAACACCGTGAAAGTTTTCTGAAAGGAGTTTCATACAGAGGAAAGAACCCACTTGAGTTGGTGCATACAAACTTGTGTGGAACTATGAGGACACAGTCGATTGGTGGAAGTTATTACTTCCAAACTTTTATTGATGACTATAGCAGAAAGACTTAGGTTTAATTTTTGAAGCAGAAGTCTTAAATTTTTTCAGAGTTCAAAGCCTATTAGAGAACCAAAGTGATCGACAGATCAAGGTATTGAGATCAGATCGTGGTGGATAATATGATTCGAAAGCATTCCATGAGTACTGCAAACAACATGGAATCAGAAGACAGTTTACAACCAGATACACACTGCATCATAATGGTGTAGTAGAGAAAAATAACCGAACAATCATGAACATGACAAGGAGCATGTTGAAAGCAAGACACTTGTCTAATGAGTATTGGGCAGAAACAGTTGCATGTGCCGTTTATGTGATAAACAGATCTTCTACAAAGAGTGTGATGAATAGAGTACCAGAAGGAGCATGGTCAAATATGTCATGTAGTGTATCTCATTTCAGAGTTTTTGGATGTGTAGCTTATGCACATGTGCCTAAGAAAATCAGAGGAAAATTAGATGATCAAAGTGAAAAATGCATATTTACTAGTTATAGTGAGGAGTCATGTTACCCGGATAAATCCTTCTTGTAGACAAGAACGATCTCCCTAGTATCCTAAGGATATGTAGAAACAAACAGACAAATGTAAACTACTTCCTCTATATTATGTATGATTTAGAATTATCTATGATGAAAGAAAAATTTAAAAATAAAATTAACAAATCACAATTCACACCTAATAATTAAAATTCACAATTCACACCTATGGTATCTAAAAAGTAAAACAAACAAATGAACACGCGCTATCAAATCTAGGAGTCAAACCATGCGCAAAAAGTAGACCCCTGCACTAAAAACACTAGTTGGTGATGAAATACAACATCGTATAATTTTAATGCAGAAATGGTGGTTGGAACAGTTACCCCGACAACCTACTTAATGAAACAGACCGGTGCAATTTTCTCCACTATGCCATCTCGAGTGAAGAGAACCCTCCAGAGATTCCAAGTGAGTCTGGTCGATGTCTGCTCCAGGTATAGTGGGACCTTCCCTCCACCGTCACCTTGGGAAAGAATCCTAAAGTATATAGCCACTAAGGTCACCAATGGAAACAAAAATACCTAGGGGAATATTCTACGATCCGACATACATGTAAGGGTAGAGTATCAAGCTCAATCCCCTTAAAGGCTCCTTGACATAATCCAAGGTTTATCGACAAGTGACCCCAGGCTTCTCGACAATGGTCTATCCAAGGTTTACCATTTTTAATACATACACATCTTCTATCGTTCCCAATGAGATAGTTATGATTACCTCACTGGTTCGGATATGATCTCATGCTTGACTCCTTTAGGAGAAGCTTCCCAGAGCATACATGTGGCAACTGGAATTTTTCCTACCGCAAGATGCTACTGTTTGTTTAGTTGCTTTGGAAAGTTAAATACAACCTATTCCAAAGCACTAATCTTGAGTTATATTGGTGGAAAGAGCCCTAAAAATGTAAAAATTACTAGATGAATTTTATTAAGCGCTATATTATTTAAGTTGTTATTACTCAAAGGGTAAATCGATATGAAACCAATGGTGTTATGACCCAAACCAAAACTGAACGCAATCGAATATGATAATGTAATATTTTCAATTCGATTAATCCTAACTAAAGTAAGAAGAGAGTTTTCATTCACTTCCAACAATGCAAAAAATTGATCAATAAGAGAAAATATAAAAAATTCTCTAATGCACTAATTTCATCAAAAAAAACTAACGCTAATCAATTCCAAATTTTTTATTTTTATGTTTTTAAAACAAGCATAAAAACATGTAAATTAAAATCAAAGAAACTGATTTAAATCTACAATTGATTTTTCAGAATGTAAACTATGTAGTTGTAATTTATGCGCAATTCACTTGAAAAGTATGCAAATGTAATCTATGCACATTTTTCAGTCATATTCTGAAAATGAGAATTTTAATAATGCAAATGTAAGCTATGCAAGAGAATTCTCAAACATAAGATGATTCTAATGTAATATAAATAACCAATCAAGTGTAAGTAAAGAAAATTGGGTGAGAGTTCCAAAGATCAAAAAATAAAAACACTCAAAAGCGATTAACACTCAGACAACATTTACCCCCCCCAAAAACAAAAACAAAAACAAAAAGATGCAAAATTGTTAAGAGGCTGAGATAAACCTCGAAATAATGACCAAAGGAAATCAAATTAAGAATTTCTCGAAAAGAATATTCAAAACACCCAATTAACTTAACGGAGACTGATGAGATTGTAAGATTCGCTGAAAGAAATTCACACAAGGCTTTTGACAGTCAAAACAAGTTTGGGTAAATACATAGAATCATGTAATCTGGTTCCAGAAAAGAGAATTTTTAGTTTTTCAAAAATTTTCCTTAAGTCCGTAGGTTTCATTACAAAAAGGTGTGATACCGCACTGTTCATACAAAAAAACTGCAGATGTTACCGCACTGTTTTCAAAGAAAAAGTGTAGAGACCAGAAAGCATATAGAAAAAAAAAATTTGATCTGCTTTTCAGGGATTCTAATAGATAATTTACCCAACCCAGTGTAGAATAATCAAAATCAGAAAAACTCTTTCAAAAGTCAAACTCAAAGATAAAAAGAAAACTAAGTTCAAGAAAGATCCCCAGTGGAGTCCATAGTTTTAATACACAATGTGCGATAGGTACCACAGTTTTTCTTTACAAAAGGTGCGGTACCATAGGTAATGGCTAGGAAAAGTGTGGAACTAGGGTTTTTATGATTTTTATGAGCTTTTCTCCAAATCCAAGACTTGGTTTAAGAACTTTAGGGTTTTAGACCTCTAAGGGAGCATTATATAGATATTGATGAACCCATATAGACAGTAAAATGTCACGGTGACAAAATAATGTGTAACAAGTAAAAATCTTACAAATTGTATAACCCTGTCACCAAGAAGATAATCATTAGTCGAGATGTTGTGTTCAAAGAACAAGAGTCATGGAATGGAACTGTAGACACAACAACCGATGCACAAGCACCATTGATGGAAGAGGATGATGCAGTAGAAAAGGAGCAACAAAAATAAAGAGAGAAGACACCAAATAGAGTCACACCAACAATGACTCTAAGATTTTCAGAGCAGCATGGATCTTCAAGCATATCAACAGACTAGAATTCTCCAAGCATTCAATCAAGTAATGAATCAAGCAATGGTAAGAAAAATATGAGAAGTTTGAAAGATATTTATGATGATTTGGATGTTAGTTCAAATTTTTCATTGTTGGCATTCCAACCTTCTTCATTTGAAGAAGCAATCAGAGATGAAAATTGGGTGCAAGCCATGGATGAAGAGATGGATTCTATTGAAAATAATGATACATGGGATTTGGTTGATTTACTAAATGATAAAAATCTCATTGGTGTGAAGTGGGTGTACAAGACAAAGGTGAATGAGAAAGGTGATGTTGACAGATTTAAAGCAAAACTTGTAGCAAAAGAATTCTCGCAGCAACCATGAATAGACTTTGGGAAAACATTTTCTCCAGTAGCCAGATTGGATACTGTAAGAGCAGTTCTAGCGAAAAAAGCTCAAAGTAAGTGGAAAGTATATCAGATGGATGTCAAATCAACCTTCTTGAATTGAATTTTAGAAGAAGAAATTTATGTGCAGTAGCCACCAGGATATGAAGTTGAAGGTAAAGAAGATAAAGTTTACAGATTGAAGAAAGCGCTCTATGGACTTAAGCAAGCACCTAGAGCATGGTATAGCAGAATTGATAGCTACATGATCAAGAATAGATTTTGCAAAAGCAACATTGAGCGTACCTTATACACAAAGGTAAATGAGCATGGACAAATTTTGATTGTTTGTGTATATGTTGATGATATTATTTTTACAGGTGATCATGAGTTAGATGAATTTAAAGCATCCATGATGAAAGAATTTGAGATGATAGATCTTGGTCTCATGAAATGTTTTCTTGGCATTGAAGTTGAGCAATCTGAAAAATGAATTTTATTTGTCAAAATAAATATGTAAGAGAAAAGATTCACAATGGATAATTCCAAACCTGTACCTACACCAGTTGCAGCAAGTACAAAGTTAAGTAAGGATGATGAAGGAGCAGATGTCAATCCAACTCTATTCAAAAGATTGGTTGGTAGCCTTATGTATCTCACAGCTACAAGACCAGATATTATGCAAGAAGTGAGTTTGATTTCCAGATTTATGGAGACTCCAAAAGATGCACATTGGAGTGTTGGAAAAAGAATTCTGAGATACGTAGTAGGAACTAAAGATTATGGAATAATGTATGCAAGTACAGAAAATAAATATTTGATTTGATACAAAGATAGTGATTTTGCAGAGAGTTTGGATGATCAGAAGAGAAGATCAGGTTATGTGTTCCATTTTGGTTCAGGAGTGATAGCGTGGGTATCTAAGAAGCAACCCATTGTGACACTATCATCAGCAGAAGTAGAATATGTAGCAGCAACTTCAGCAGCATGTCAAGCAGTATGGTTAAGAAGAGTATTGGATGGACTCAAGTAGAAACAACAAGGATCAACAATGATATAGTGTGACAACACATCAGCGATTGCACTGTCCAAGAATAGTGTGTTTCATCAAAAGAGCAAGCATATTGATACTAGATATCACTTTATTAGAGAACTTGTGAGCAATGGAGAAGTTCACTTGAAGCCTTGTAAATCTAGTGATCAATTGGCTGATATCTTTACAAAGCCATTAGCAGTAGATTTGTTTGAATTTCATAAAAGAAACCTGGGTGTTGTAAGCCTAGCTAAGACAAAGACCAGCAGACATGTTTGAGTTGTCATGAGTTATGTATTAGTTTAGCGGTCGTAACTAAGGGGAAGTGTTAAAATATGTAATTACCTCCCGCATACAGAGTTAGACAATCAATTAAGTAAGCGTTGAGTTAGTCGAGTTATGTAATACATGAATTTGTTAAGTGAGTTAGAGAGTCAGTTAAGTGAGTGATGGTCAAGTTGAATTATGTGAGTGTGTGCATGTCAATTTAGGTTAAATACCCTTCACCAGGTTTATTGTATTCATTGTGATTGAGTAAGATTGAAATTTGTTGATTAACGTTTGTGTTTTGTGTGTGAAATACTTGTGTTATTTGTGTTTATATTCTCTGCCTATCCAAGAGTAAATACACCTATTTTATTTCTAAATGTCCAATAATAATTAAAATTGTGTTAAAGATTGGATTGGACACTAGTGTTTGCATACTATACACTATCTACGGGCTCCAAGCTCCTATCGTTGTTCACCCAGCGTTTGCGTAAAGCTCATGTCCTTTTTCCACGACAACCATAAATGTCCAATAATAATTAAAATCGTGTTAAAGATTGGATTGGACACTAGTGTTTGCATACTATACACTATCTACGGGCTCCAAGTTCCTATCGTTGTTCACCCAGCGTTTGCGTAAAGCTCATCTCCTTTTTCCACGACAACCATAGTGCAGTAATTTTTTTATAAAAAATATGTAATGGTAATAATCTGGAGCTGCGACAAACATTGGGGAACGAATAT
The DNA here is from genome assembly GCA_034641835.2 of Pinus albicaulis. Taxonomy (NCBI): domain Eukaryota; kingdom Viridiplantae; phylum Streptophyta; class Pinopsida; order Pinales; family Pinaceae; genus Pinus; species Pinus albicaulis. The sequence goes on from CM076574.1 coordinate 1,057,859,035, forward strand.
CTATCACCTCACTCAACACGATACACGAGCCAAAAGTTGGCGGCCATTTTGTGCACGGTAACGTGGATCCGACAGAGTCAGCTAAGCATTTTGTATCCGTAAAAACCTAAGGTGTTGCCTTCTTGTCCCCAATAGAAGCAGCATGATGTGACGATTGTTTCTAGTTCGTTTTAGATGTAGAGAAAGTTAGTCCACTGTATCTCAACGATTTAGAATCCAATTGTACTACATATAGATGATGCCAAATTCAGTCTTACATAACAAGAAGACAATTATGTGCACGGATCATTGTTCGGAAATGAATGGAAGAATCCATCGCCGAAGAACCAAACTCTCAACCATGGTGGATGACTGTAGCGGAATTATATATTTCCAAACTCTCAACCATGGTGGATGACTGTAGCGGAATTATATATTTCCAAACAATCATTAATCGGTGATGTCATATGTAAATGTGAATTTGAGGATATATAAAAATGAGACAATGTGAAGTTGTTGCGGTGTCCATGATGCTATGCGTCTTAACTCTGAAATTAATGTTATTTGATACTTCTCTCGCACTATTTTAAAGCTCCATAACAGATATTGAAAGCTTTCATACTTCGTGGAATATGTTTATTTGTGCTAGAGAGCTATTGAACCACTCCCTCATTATTTTAAATTTCTGTTCAAAATATTATTTGTGTTTTTGTTACGAGAAAGTTTATTGTATGGAAATCTTTGTCAAAATAATATTTGTGTTTTCAAGCTACAGACTCCTCTCCACAAAGACCTCCGTACAATAAACTTCCCCGCAAGCGATAAGAATATATCAAAATTTCACGCCATGTTTCCCCAGGAATTTTAGTGGCACTCAAATGTTGATGGAGAAGAGCCATATGTATAGTTTTGGGGTGGTTTTGCTGCAGATCATTTGTGGTAGCCAATCCATAAATGAAAAACTATGCGAAGAGCAACTGAAACGTATTCGATGGGTAATTTGATTATCAAATACCAATATTATATAACATTAAGAAAGCCAACGAGGTGTTTTAACTCGTCGTTTTAATTTTCGGTAAAAAAAATTTAGTTATATTAAGAGTTGGTGTGGTCTGGATCTCCAAATGATTTTCACTACTTAAATACCTCTCAGTAACTACTTCCTAGACCAAAACTTTAACTTGATGCCATGTTAACTTTAACTTGATGCCATGTTAAGACCACATAACCAAACAAAAAACATTAAGAGGTTGCAATCATCATGTTTTAATTATTAGTTCACACTATATGTGGAGATGAATGAAAATATTGGAAAATTAGCGAAAATCATAGACAAGACGTTGGATATATATTATCAGATAAATCCATTAGTAATGTTTTCAAATTAGCGTCTCGATGTGTTCTAGCCGAACCATCCTCTAGGTCACACGTCAGTGAGGTAGTGGCAGAGCTCAAAGAGGCTATCAAACTTGAGAATGATAAGGCTTCTCTAATATCAGACATTTATATCGAATATGGGGATTTATCTACGTTGGAGTCTGTTGAAAGCACCAGCTAGAAGATCAACGTAGTACCAAAAACAGGAGGATGATAAGTTAAAATGTCATGGCTATAGACATTGCGGATTAGTAAAGATGTCACCTCAAAATTGATAGACGTTGAAACCTGTTCCAAAAAAAATCTTAATGGGTTGATCTAAAACCAGATATTCTATTGATATTTCAATTTTTATAATTTTATCATTAGAGTGAACTCCATTTCTTGATATTATGCAAATAATTTATAGTATAACTTTATACAATGCCAAGGTTGTGCGGAAGTATTGTGCGCAGGTGCGGGAAAATTGATAGCCTCCGCATGCTAACCTCCAAGACCGTTAATCAACTAGACCGTCATACCATTCATGGATTATCTCGAGACAAGAGAACATCTGAACGATAACACTTTGCACAAATTGGTGTTCTTAGCATTAGATTTGACAACATCTCGCCTTAGAAAGGCAAGTGGAGAAAGCTCAATCATGCTTTTGTAAGGAAGATAATGTTCGGTGGCGTTATAGGCTACCAGGACGATGGAGAAGTCACAAACTTAAGTTGGCGCAATGGCAATGAATACACATATCAACGTTGGCACTATCATTAAGGAAAGATGATCATAATTTTCATATTCATAACATTCTAGTTGGATCCCATGGAGGGTAGATGAAACCTTGACTTTGTTTCCTTCAACTTCGAAAAATGCTACCAATTGGTTTATTGAGTCACCATACAATTAGAATTAAAATAGTTAAAATGGTTGATATAGGATGATTGGTACCATTTTAAATTAATTAGCATATTCTTTTATATTTATTAAGAATGCGGAGAGATCATTTTTTTTTTTTTTTTTAAAGCAAGCATGCATTTATGAATGGAAACATTAACAATTATTATTATTTTTATTTTTTGACATTCTCTACACAAATACCCTGCTCAAATTGGTAATAATTATGTGATAATCTTCAAGGATTATTAGTTGAGTTCCAAATTTGGAGATTGAATCCTATCAAGTTATGAATGTGGAGCTTCATTGGAGAGGGGAATGTGGAGCTTCATTTGAATGCGGAAAAGTTGGTTGTGAGCTAGTGCGAAGAAAACACATTTATCCCCATACTCAAATAAAGTTTTGCATTCTTAATCTTGGAGGAGTTAATCTCCAAGTTTCAAACTCGACCAATTACTCTACTAATTACATGATTATTATTTAATTTATAACAAACTATGCCCTCTTTTCAATAATCAATATTTTGTCTTTAAAAACTTACTAGGTTCAACTTACTAGGAGATCTAGTCATACCAAATCTATGACATCTATCTAAATCTCGTGATATAGTTAGAAACATAATATAATAATAACCATTCATACAAGTATATGGTGCTTCAATAACCTAAAGAGTCATTTTTTTCCTATAAATATGCACAATAAACACATTTTCCCCTCTATAGTACAAAAATAAAAGCTTATGAATCGTTACAAAAACAAGAGGTAGCTAATTTAGATGAATGAGAGTGTATTGAGATCCAATCAATTAATAACAACTTTGAATGTCAATGAATGACCAAAAGGGCTTATTGAATGCAGCCATAGCTATGCAGAGGAAGTTGTTGAAAAGTGGTTGTGCAGAGGAAGTCGTGTAGAGGTAGTTGTGTCGACAAAAAAATCTTATAGTGAGAACTTACACTGTGTAAAAAACTTTATGCAAGGAGAATCAATTAATTACTACTATAAAGCAAGAACTATAAAGCATCACAAGAACTATAAAGCATCACAACTATTAAACATGTTAGAATATAAGATCTATTAAAATGACTATCCTATCTGAGTTATTAAAATGACCAATTTACTATCATTTATAAAGATACAATATAGTATTAAAAATGATGGATTAGCTAAAGTTCCTACTTACCAATTTTCTTATTTAATTGATTCAATGTAATATTCTAATTGTTAATGTACATTGTCAAATTTTTATAGTTTGTTGGTGAAATAGGCTATATAAATTTATATATATACATAGATATGTTTATATTTTCATTTATCTCGATAGAAAAAGCTGCAAAATAGGTAGAAATATAGGACTTCTTCAAACTAGGTCCCAAGATTGCATTAAAAAGAGGCAAGTCCAAGGTTGTCATAAAGTTGATTTTGACTAGTAATTTGATATTGTGCCATGATAGACCTACTTACCATTGGATAGATATGGAAAATGCAAGTACTCCTATATGGAAAATGCAAGTACTCCTACTATTCATTGAGGAAAATGACAACCTTGAAAATATAAACAAAATATCGCTGACATAGAAAATATCGCTGATGCAAAGGAAACAATGTCCCCTGACACGTTAAACAGAACCATGAAGTTTTGCCGATGATCCGCCCCGACATGAATTCTCAAGTCGCTCGTCAAGGTGCGAATTGTCCGTTACGGGGTGGACTGGACTGCCGGTCAAATATAGTTACGTGTAAGCTTTGTTCGTTAAATGTAAAAAATCCGTCGAAACTGGCCTTCCATAAGCAGGCGGTTTAGATTTGAAATTCCACCGGTGTACGCGGGCGTTTGCGCAGTCAAAACATTAGCCGTTTCTTGCTTCTCTATTAGCCGTTGAATAGCAAGCCACGTGGTATATGATGAACGTGAGTTCCCATCGATCGTGGAGCAAAATTTGGGCATGGTAAACCGTTAAAGGCCAATCGACCGACACACTAATTTTATTAAATTTAAATTTTGAAATATAATTTTATTGATAATAATTTTTTTTTTAGAATAATTTTTTAAAATAAAATTTATGTCAGTTATTAGTCCGTTTCTATGCCTTGTCATGGACTATATCATTGGCTTCAGGGTCAAAGTGTATTGACTCCTCATTATTAATTTTTTTTTCTTACAATTTTAAACAAAGTTTTGTGAATTTCTAAGCTTTCACTTTGGGGTAAAATGCATTGACTTTGTATTACTTTTCTTTTTTTTATAATTTTAATTAAAGTTTATGGAAAATGTTGACTATTTCCATTTTAAATTTAAAAATGATTTTCTTATTTCATGTAAATTTTATTCCTAATTTTGTCTTCACATTATTTTGTGTTTTTTTTGCAATTTTAACCAAAGTTTTGGGAAAATACCGAAAATTTATATTTTTCATAAATTGAAAAATAACTTTCTAATTTCCTCAGAATCTTTAGTTTTGGTATTTTTCAATACCTCACAATTCATTTAAAAAGGAAAAAAAAAATCGGGAATGACCATTTTGTTGGTGAGTGCTCTCATTTTCTTAAGGAACTACTTTGCCCAATGATATCAAAATTGATGCGTTTGAAGCTCCTTTACGTAGGCGAGGGAGATCATGGGCGCTGAACAAATCTCCAATTAATATTTCCTTATGTGGTGCTTTCACTTCAGATCTTTTATGTCGGTGAAGGGGGGTGGCGAACAAATATCTAATTAATATTTGTTGCGCATAATTTCATTGTGCAGAGGTCCTTGTGCGAAATTTCAATGTACCGCACATTAAAATTTTGCATGCACAACTAAATAATCTTTCCATTCCAAGCATATACCAAAAGTGCATGACTTGAACATTATACAATCACCATTATCGTGGTTAATTGCATGGTATGGAAAATACGACTATCTCAGGCAGGTTAGGCTACACAATGAGTGTTGGATACCACACCCACAAGAGATGAGGGAGGTTTGCCTAATCAAAAATAGATCCTTGAGATGTTATCCTAGTTATGTGCTCACATTAAATTAATTTACATGTTAAATTAAAGTGAGTTAAATAGTTGTATTTAGTTTAGATGTTTTTTTATTGTACTTTGAGTAACAATCTAATAGTTCCTGCACTTGCATCTTAAGTGCCACGATGTAGTTTGCGGCATCTTTTCGGAAAATGGGTGTATCTAGTAGATGTATTTACTTTAAATAATTTTTATTATTCTTTGAGTAACAATTTGCTAGCATCTGCATCATGTCCACTTGCATCTTAAGCACCACAATGTAGTCTGCGACCTCTTTTACAAAAATGGGCCTATCTCGTACTCAACTTCTATGGGAGGTCACCCTCAGAGTCTACATGCGATAAGCCACACTCCCTTGTTCTTCTTCATCACAATGATGACAAGACTCTAGGCATGTAGGCCTGCTAGAAATATAACAATTAAAATTTTGTTCACAAGTCGTGGCTTTGACATACATCGACATCCTTTTGCACTCAGATTTCACTCTCCAATTAACTGCTCGTCGTTGGCAGCCGAATTTGTGTATCCTAAAAAGGTATTTGCCAAGGATGGCCCCGTGCCAAGTCATTCAACTTTTTTTTCTTAAATATAGCTAATTACACATGCATGAAGAGTTGGCTAAAATTAGAGAGCCAATTAACTAATTCAAATTGAGTTAAGTTGAGTCAAGTCGAGTTAAGTCATATTTTGGGTAAAGTCTAATTTAATGTGTGTTTTCATGTTGAGTTATTTTGGGCGAGTCACTAGTCAAAAAATTTTAAATCCCCCTCACCGGTTTCATTGTAATCATCAATTTTTGTGTGATCAATTGAAGAGTAGCAACTCGTGTTATTGTGTGTGAATTTTTGTGTTATTTTGTGCATTAGCTCCTCTGCATTTCTATAAAACCCTCTTCCCATATATACCCAAGTAACTGGACAATAGGGGTAAACTTGTGACGAGAGGCTACTATAGTGACATTCAACCTCCTTGGTGACATTAAGGAAGTTGAGCCGACGAAAAATCAACATATAGACCTTGTACAGGAACAAAAACACCCCCATGAGATAACCCAACCTTTTATGCCTCTTACCCCTGGGTCACGGTAACATTTTGACCTCTTTGAGCCATAGTTACAAGCACAAGCTTGCATGCCTATGTCCAGGAGGCTACACTCGCTAGCATAACATTGCATGCCAGTGGCCAGGGCCCCAAATACTCAGTTATGTTCCAGCTTCCATGGGATTTGAACCAACTTTTCAGGCCTAGAACCCAGGGCTCTGCCCATAACTTCAGGAAAAGTTTAGAGATGATAAATAATAATAGGACGTTGATACAGAAGAAATCACGTCAATAAGGACTGATCTGGACCCCTCCTAGCCATGACATGAATTTTTCAAACATGTCACCAACATGAAAGCTACAAGTATAAACAATTAAACATAGCATATGGGTCCCATATCGCTAAGAAACATTTCTCCCCTACATCATTAACTATAATACAATTTATTTGACCATAGATACATTGTGTATTAATTTACAGGTAAAAACATGGGTAGAGTCATACATCATCACTGTAAAAATACATGCTCATAACTAGCATAATAAAAACAAAAATACCATGGACACAAAAACAATAGAATTCACATATAAAATAGTACATTTGCATGCTAAACACCAAGGGAATGAATTTCACAATAATGAATGTAGAAATCAACCAGAGATGGGACTACCACGTTTCACCTAACCATAGATTGGTTGAACCAAGTCCCACTTCAACCAATCGCCCTCATGCCATATTTCAAGCATGAATGTGGGATCTCATCAAACACATAAATCACAACAAATCCACGACTTCTAGAGGCAAAAACCCCTCAGCCAATGATTCCACCTCTTGGTCAAACATTAAAACCATCACGGATTGGTTTCTATCCAACCTATTCCAGGGCTCTAGAGTGTTTGTTCTAACTAGGGCTTCCAGGACCAGTAACTCAACCCAAACTGTTACAGAACTTCTAAAGCATTTGTCCAACTAGGGCTTCCAAGACTAGTAACTCAACCCATCTAGGGCTTCCAGAGCTTTTTTCCAACCAAGGCTTCCAGGACTAGTAACTCAACCCATAGTTTTCGGTCGAGATTCCCAAGTGTTTGTCCAAAAAAGGCTTCCAGGAACTAATAACTCAACCCACAACTAAAGGAATAATGAAAACCAACCAGAACAAAATCAATGGAAATGCACCCACAACACCATGGTTATCCAGGAAATGGAAAGGCTTGGAAATTCCACATTCATACACGATTCATGCCAAAACTAGTGAGGAAAACATACATGCAACTTTGTACCTGCAATCAAAACATGTTGTAGTTGTTGATCTCGATGTCTGCTTGTGCTTTCCTGTTATTCCTTTTAATTAATGTTCGAAATCAGCAAGTATCCACACTCTCCAAGAGTGCTCCAAGAAAACTCTAACTATCCAAGAGTATGAGAGAGAGAGATAATAATGAGAGAGCTCCAAAAATGCACTGGAAAAAGCTTACCAATTGATCCTTAGAAGTCTTTATATCTATGAGGCCCTATATTTTCTTCATTTCCATTATTTTCCTTCATTTTCCTCCTCACATTTAACTTGTGACCTTTCATCTTCATTTTCTCCTAATTTCCATTATTTTCATAAATAAAATGTCAAATAATGTCTCATGTATTTCCAAAGGCTTTGCCATTGTCTTTACCAATTTCCTTTAGCCATAATAACAGAAATGAAAAATCGTTAGGGTGTTTTTCCCACCATTTAGCTTCGAATGTGTCCCATCAACCATTATTACTATTTCAACTTTATTACGTGGAATTTTCACCAGGGTTGTTATACAACCCACACCCTTGGGGGAACACTGTCCTCAGTGCTCAATGACACCTACAACTAGCAAACCACTAAAATAAAAGATATTGCACATGGAGATTTATAACATAACTCGTTTCAGTGTTTACAATGACATCCATATATAGGACCATATTGTCTATGGAGATTTATAAATCCAACTCGAGACAATATTTACAATAATATGCACATATGAACATTTTCACATTGATCGACCAGCAAATAAAATTATACGATGCTTGTATCAACAACAAGGGAATCCAAAATCTCACACCTCCACCCTCAAAGTATTATTAGGATTCACTTCCTTCCCAGGAAGTCCAAAATCCAATGCCAAAGTCAAAGCTACATCCAATGTCTAGTGCTACAATCTTGTGCCACTTATCCTCTCAGTGAATAGTTACTAGCTCATTGTTCCAGGGAATGCTCCAAATGTGCATTTGATTCCATCTCGCAATGATAATGACTAAAACAAAACCATCCTCGACCTTCCCTTCTTTGCTACACAGTCCCTCGGGAAATCCAATCACCCCCTTCCATGTAGTAAAACACCTTCCAATTTCCGTTGGAACCTTCTTCCATTCAGTCCATCCCTTGGGAAGGATTCCTCGCATTGTAATATACAAACACCAAGGCACATCCCTTCCACAAAATCATCATACCGGTCATAGCATGTTCATGGAAATCAATGGAAATTATTGGGTATCAATGTCCCACAATGGCCCTGTTGTATATATTTACCCCCTGCCTATGAGTTTTGGTCCGCTGCCTCATTTGAACCCAATTCAGAGCTCTACTGTGACCTAAAACTTCATGCTCCTGTCTGATATTACCGTTTCCGCCCGGAAAATCCGCTCTACAAAGGTTAAAAATGCATATTTTAAATGTATTGGGCCCAGTCCTAAGACCTTAGCTCCCGCGCTTTGGCTATCATATGACCCGAGCCTGAAGACCACAAACTAAAAGGAAAAGGGGCTTATTGTTTTATGTTCGGGCGCAATTGTGGCCGTTCGATCGAATCAAATCAACGGAGCGGCAATCGTGTTGTGTGGTGGTCCCCGCCTATGAAAACCAGTGGTAAACCCCGCACCGCTTACCCCAGGCTGGCGGTATTACCTATCAGACCGGCGATTCCATAGATCATATGCCGCGTGTCCTTGGTACGGGCCCTAAAACCATTTTCCTCGCGCGTTAAAGATTGAACCAGGGCCGAGTAGTGGAACCCATCCACACCGTACGATCTGCCGATCTCCATCCGACGACGGATATGTGCCAGAGCTGCTCACTCGTTAACGTATGTTCGCCATGATCTGTGGCCCACCATTGTGTTGCTCTCGTCACCTCCTAACCGTCGATCCGTCTTCCGAGATCCGACGGCTAGAAATTAGTCTACTCATCCGTTGACCCCGCTGCCACGTCAGTCCCCCATCCACCCATCGTACATCCACGCGTTCCCATCTCGTGCATCCGTAATATTCCTCCCCGCCATATGTATATATATATGTGTTCATATGTGTTTTTATTTGTGTTCGTCGTTCTTCAGTCACCGCCTCCCCACTGTGTTACGTAGAAAAACCGCATCTCGTCTATTTATCAAAGCCCTCATTGTGTTTCCTCCGCCACCCTTTATATTCCTGTTATATGTTCGTTTTCACGACATCATTATCATCTCCCCCTCCATGCTCCCTGTCTCTGAGTCTGTTTTCCCTAATGTTTGTGAATTTTTCAGGTTTTTAAGACGATAATGAAGCCTCATAATTTATCGCCTCCATTGCAGAAGTTAAAAAGCATGTTAAAGGACGACATTCTGCTGGTGAAATTTAAAGAAGAAGCTGAGGGTAGGTGTGAGAAGTGACCATCATTAAAGAGAACAAAGATATGAATCTTCAGAACCCTCCAGAGAAAATCAAGGGAGGCTTCGCCCAGCATTAAAGGTCCAAGATTCAAATTCAGAGCTAAAGGTCGGGAGCACTGTATAGAATTGCAGACTATCTCAGGGTTCTTACGGCAGCAGATTTTCCCTCTTTCAGTAAGAGGCAGAACGATGTATATTTTATTATTTGTGTCATGTTTATAAGGAGATTTTCATCTCCCAACATTTATTTCTAGAGACAGATTGTAAAGTACAGTCATTTATAGTCAGTCATTCATAGAGTGGGCATGAATGTTTTCTGCCATTTTATTCAAATTGAGTCATTAAATGTACTTCATCTACCTCCTTCTCGAGAATTCTCTATCTTTTCTATAAAGGCTCGAAAAGAAGACATTGTAAGGGTTCCAGATTTCTATCAGCAAACTGTGCAGTGAAAAGCTTTTTTGTATACATTTTGTAATACTTCTGTATGAAGGTTCAGAGCCCGTAGGGTCTCAGTGAGGAGGAGTTATAACTGTAATGAGGATTCTGGTCTTTGGTATCTCATAGTATGTAATTTCTCTTATGTGTTAATACAATATCTCATTTCATGCTATTTATCTTCTTGTATCATGTTCTAGAATGCGAGTGGCTCACTAGTTTGCAGTAAGGATTCATCCTTGTTGATGCCCTTTCTAGAATTAGTCAAGCGCTTTAAATAGGCCTAGTCATGATATACTGTTCCATGCTCATCTCTTCCATATTTTTCTGCTATATTAGTTACTTGAGGAGGGTGCTTTTAAAACGCCATTGTCATATAAGGATTCATAAATTAATATGCCCTTATGTGGTTCTGTTGTGTATCTGGGTATCAGTCTCATGTTAACTAATATCTTCTCTATGTTTCCTCACTGCACTCACTTCCTAATATTTGATTTCTGTGATATATTATTTGAACTGGCCTTCTTTACAGTAAGTTGTCTCTTAACTGTCTGATGCCTTTGTATTAGAGTTTTACATGATGTCCCTACACTATTCTTATCTCTGTGTCAGCTTCTGAGAGAGTTTGGTCCCGATCAAAACTAATTTCCTCGTTCAAACAAGAGATAGTAAGTGAGCTCTTGGACTGACAATCCAAACTATATGAAGGACTCCTTGCTATATTAAGATGTCCTAGGCACTGGTCTATGGCAACTCTAGACTGTCTCTAGGGGGTGACAAAATTGTCCACAACATCTTTCTGGCGCCGTTGCCGGGGAACGAATTCAAGAATATCAGTTTCCCTGGGCCTCGAAAAATTGTTTTCACTCTCTAATCAGGTGAGCACAGAGAGTTGAAGAGTTGCATATCCCTCACCTTGGCGACTCCACTGTTCTTTATTTGATAAATTTTTATTGGTAGTCCTGGCTTCCCGAAAGCCACATTTGAGGTCAGATACATCTCAGTCGAAAACACCCTACGTGTCTGACCCAGAGAAGATCATTCATAAAAGAGTTTGGAAAGAGAGGAAGTCGGTTCGTGCTGAAAACCCTGAATATTCCATTGAAGATTATCCGCCCTCTTCTTCTCAAGAAGTTAGAACAGAAAATCCTGAGTTTTACTCAGAAACTCCACGTAGAAGAAGTGCTTGGATTGAAGAAGAATCTCATCCTGCTCCCGAGGTTGACGAAATTAAAGAAGTCACAGAAGTAGTTGCTGTTAACTGTGAATTATTCCCATCCACACCTCAGGCTTCTGTGCAATATATTCCCATTGTCATCCATACTCCACTTCCTCCTACCCCTCTCCCTTCATTTGTATCTCAGACTGTTGTACAACCCCCACCTCCCCTAATGGCTAATGTTCCTACTTTTCTATTGAACAAATACGCTCCACTGGCCTTGCCCCAAGTGCTGAATGATATGCCACAGGATTATTTGAAGATTCTGCCGAGATTTAATGGTGAAGATGAGGTTGATGCTCAGAAACATCTTGAGACTTTCTGCTCTTTTGCAGAGAACTTAAATGTTGAACACCTTGACGCGGTCTTGAGATTGTTTGTGCAGTCTTTGGAAGGGGAAGCCAGAAAATGGTTCAAGACATTGGGGAACCGTTCAATAACCACCTGGGATATTATGGAGAATACTTTTCTCAGAAAGTGGGGAGAAAAGAAAGATCATGGCCAATGTCTTATTGAGTTTAACACATTCAAAAAGAAATAGAATGAAGGGGTTTCAGAATTTATCAAAAGATTCAACAAGTTATATCTGAGCCTGCCTCCCGAAATGAAGCCCCATGAAGCTGCTGCCAAGATAATTTTTATAGCAGCCTTTGATTTTGACTTTGGATTCTCCTTGAGAGAAAGAAAACCTACCACGTTGGATGATGCACAATCAGATGCTCTGGAATTAGAAGCAAAATTTGCCTCCACTGGGAAACTAAAGGGAAAAATTGAACAGGATACTAGGAGGAGAGGCAAAGAAGAAGTTTCCACCTCTAATCAGGAAAAAGATTCAGATAAAATGGATGAAATAAGCAAAATGATAAAGAAGATGGTCAATCTTGACCTGGAAGCTAAAAATGCAGCTCCCAAGAACTATTACAACGCTCCAAACAGAGGATACAATCCTCAGTATAGAAGACCCCCATTGCAGATATTGCCGAGAGAAGCAAAAGAACAACAAGACTAGGTACCTCATCCCTTATACCTGGAAGGACCAGCAGATGACTCCACTGGAGATGCAGCTTATGGATTAGAAGATTCAAATCTGGCTTTTTCAAATACTGATGATATGGATTGCCCATTGCAAGACGAAGACGAAGAAGCAGAGATTGATCATTATTGTAAGAAATTTGCTGATTTCATGCAAGCACAATTCAATGTAAAATATGATCTCAGATCTTCAAGGAAGAGGACCAGAACTCAAGATCAAGAAGAGGAGCCACCTCAGAAAGAAGTATCTGCTCAGAAGGAATCAGCAACAAAGAGAAACATAGAAAAATGTAAGAATCCTCTGAATACTCCTTTGCAGTCCAATGATCAGATTCCTTCTTCTTCAAAAATAGTCAGTCCTCCTAATGCTGAGCCAGTGTCAAAAGAAGTCAAGTCTTCGGTTGAAAATAAGGAGTCAAAAGAAGTTGTGATAGAAAAGCCCTCACCTGCTTTCAATTTGCAAAAAGAACTTGAGAAGATTAAGATTCCAGTCCCCTTAACAGAATTATTAAAACAGCCTGTATACCAGTCTCAAGTCACTTCTTTTATGCTTCCTCCTGAAGTACCAATTGCACCTGATAGTCTAAATCTTCAAGAAGAAAGACCCATGGTAGTCTTTGGCCCACATGTCGAGGAGATAGACCCTTCCACTCCTCCTTTTTACGTGTCCCTAGTCATTCATGACCTGCTGTACACAATTGTATGTTAGATTCTGGGGCTTCCCATAATCTTATGCCTCTGTCTGTCATGGAGCAACTAGGGCTGCAAATTACAAGACCATACAAAGATTTATATTCATTTGATTCTAAAAGAGTTAAATGATTGGGAATGATTAAAGATTTAGTGGTCAATTTGGCCCAAATCCCAGTAAAGAGTGTGGTCATGGACATTGTGGTTGCTGATATCCCAGCCCGCTTTGGCATGCTGCTGTCAAGGTCCTGGGGTACAAATATTGGGGGGTCAATTAAATTGGATTTAACATATGCTATTGTCCCAGTATTTGGAGGTCAAGAAAGGAGGTTATACAGGGAGACTAGATTTGTTAAAATGGTAACTAAGGCTGACTGCTCAGAGAATTCTCCAGTTTATAACAAAGAGGGAGACTTTTCATGTTTGATGTTAGAAGAAAATCAAGATTATGCTCATGAGCCCCTTTGTGGTCAAATTCAAGCTGAGCAGCCTAAAGGAGATCAGGAATCATAAATTTGGACTTTGCATTTTGATGGAGCAAATTCAAGGGAAGGCAATGGAGCTGGGGTATTATTAATTTCTCCTACAGGGAAATGGGTGCCACTGTCCTTTAAATTAGAGTATGAGGCTACAAACAATGTAGCTGAATATGAAGCACTATTGTTAGGACTGCATACAGCCAGAAACATGGGCATCCAAAGTTTAAAAGTCTTGGGAGATTCTGAGCTGGTGGTAAGATAGATAAAAAATCAATGCCAAACCAAGCACCCTCGGCTGAGAGCATATAGAAACGAAGTATGGGACATGATAGAAAATTTCTTCTCAGCATTTAATATATAGTTCATGCCCCGGGAGCAAAACAGAATAGCAGATTCTCTTGCTGTAGCCGCCAGTACATTCCGTCCTCCTCAGAATCCACTATTAAGATATGAAGTGGAGGTACGGTACAGACCATCTATTCCAGATAATATAAAGCATTGGCAGGTATTTGAAGATGATGAGCAGATGAAGAGATTCATGGAGACAGTGGGAGAATTCTCCAATATGGAGATTGATGATAACGAGGAGGAAGAAGTTGAAAATATTGCAGAAAACAGATGGGAAGAAAGAATAGCAGGTAACAGAGTGCTGCAGCTGAAAGGAAATGTTATACCTAGAGGGTTGGTGCCTCTAGAAAGATTATTTAACAAGGATGAGATTCCGTTGCAGCCAAACAAAGTAACAGAAGAAGATCAAGTGAGAGATTTGAATCTGGGTACTTATGCTGATCCCAAAATTGTCAAATTATCTAAAAGAGTCCCAGACGAATATAAAGAAAAATATTTGAAGTTGTTTCAATCTTACAAAGATGTATTTTCTTGGTCCTATCAGGACCTAAAAAATTTTGATGTAAATATAATGCAGCATAAGATTCCATTAAGGGAGGATGCAAAGCCATATAAGCAGAAGCTCAGACAGATAAATCCTCTGTTGCTGCCCTCCATTGAAAAAGAAGTCAAGAAGCTATTGAAGGCAAAAATAATTGTGCCATTGAGGTACTCAGAATGGGTGGCAAACCTTGTTCCTGTTCGAAAGAAAAACGGAGAAATAAGGCTGTGTGTAGATTTCAGGAATTTAAATAGAGCATCATTGAAAGATAATTATCCACTGCCTAAGATGGACCACATCCTGCAGAAAGTGGTGGGAGCATCCAGAATGTCAATGATGGATGGATTTTCTGGTTATAATTAGGTAGCTATATTTCCAGAAGACCAGAAGAAAACTGCATTTACTACACCATGGGGAACATTTATGTATGCTAGGATGCCATTTGGATTAATTAATGCAGGAGCTACTTTTCAAAGGGCAATGGACATAGCCTTTGTTGGAGAACAGAAAAAGTTTTTGGTGGTATATCTTGATGATATCACAGTGTTTTCAAAGGATGATGATGAGCATATTGAACATTTAAGAAGAACTTTTGAAAAATGCAGAAGATACGACCTTTCTCTCAATCCTCAAAAGTCTTTATTTGCATTAGATGAGGGAAAACTCTTAGGGCATATTGTAACTAAAGATGGTGTGAGAATAGATCCTAAGAGAGTTGAAGTAATAAACAGTATTCCTCTACCGAGGAATAAGAAGGAAGTACAGGTGTTTTTAGGCCGAATCAATTTTTTGAGAAGGTTTATTCCTAACTATGCTGAGATAGTTAGGCATATAACTGATATGTTGAAAAAGGAGAATGAAGTAAAATGGTCCCAGGAGTTTAGAGATGCATTCACAAGGATAAAACAAGCATTTGCTGAAGCTCCTGTGATAGCTGGACTAGATTACAACAAGCCATTTATGATCTTTTCATTTGCTTCACCTCATACGATTGCTGGAGTATTATTACAGAAAAATGAAGAGGGATATGAACAGCCTATAGCTTTCTTCAGTCAAGTGCTTTATGAGGCTGAATTGAAATATAATATATTGGAGAAGCAGGCATATGCCCTGGTAAAGTCCCTTAAAGCTTTTAGAGTATATGTTTTGCAATCTCACATTACTGCATATTTTCCCACAGCAGCTGTCAAAGACATCCTTGTTCAGGGAGATAGCGAAGGTAGAAGAGGAAGATGGATTGCAAAAATACAGGAGTATGATTTGGACATAAGGCCTACTAAGTTGGTTAAAGGACAGGGACTTGCTAGGATGTTATCTGAATCCAATCATCAAGCTTTGGGCATTAATTTATACATTATAGCAAATGAAGAATCTGAAAAAGATGAAGAACAACAAGGGTTGGAGATGGCTACTCAAAAGATACATATGAAATATCTAACTAGTCCTTGGTACAAAGAAATAGTTGAATATCTCTTAACACTTAGCTATCCTCCGAGTTGTGATAAGGTGAAATACAGAGCCGTAAGAATGAAATCTCAGAAATACATAATTGCCAATGGACAACTATATTGGAGAGACCCTTCAGGTATATTACTGTTATGCCTCACGGAAAATGAAGTGGAGAATATATTGACGGAATTCCATGAGGGAATATGTGGAGGGCATTACAACTGGAGGGCTACAGCTCACAAAATCCTGAAGGCTGGTTTTTACTGGCCAAAATTATATACAGATACTTTTTCTTGGGTCAGAGCATGTGACAAATGCCAAAGGTTTGCAGAAAGACAGAAATTAGCAGCTTTGCCCTTGATTCCTATTCATGTAAATGAACCATTTCAGAAGTGGGGATTAGATTTTATAGGAGAAATACATCCCCCATCAAGTGGCCAATATAAATGGATACTAACAGCCACAGATTACTTTACGAAATGGGTGGAAGCCATACCTGCAAGAAATGCTACAGATGCTGTGATAATGAAGTTTATGGAGGACAATATCATATCTAGGTTTGGCTATCCTGCCAGGATTGTAACTGATAACGCACAGGCTTTCAGGTCTGCTAGGTTTTTGAATTTTTGCCAAAGGTATAACATCATCCTGACTCACTCCACAGCATACTATCCACAGGGAAATGGTCTAGCAGAATCTTCTAATAAAACCCTGGTGAGAGCCCTAAAGAAAACAATCAGTGAAAATCAGAAGAACTAGGACTCTCAATTAAAGTTTGCTCTATGGGCGAATAGGATAACCAGCAAAAGAGCAACAGGGAAATCTCCTTATGAGCTGGTATATAGAAGAGCAGCTGCGTTTCCTGTGCAATTAGCTTTGCCAGTGGCACGCTTTATGTAGGAAAGCCAGGAAGAACTAGATGACATGATCAGGAGGATTAATCAGCTGGTAGAACTGGAGGAAACACGGAACCAGGTAGATCAGAGATTGATAGAATACCAAGAGAAAATGAAAAATGTGTTTGATCAGCATGCAAAAGATAGGAAATTTCAAGTTGGAGACCTGGTTCTCAGATGGGATGTTCGCAGAGCAGAAAAGGGCAAGCATGCTAAGTTTGATCCGCTATGGTTTGGTCCATTCAAAATTGCGAGTCAAGGGCGAAATAATACTTTCATGTTAGAAAACCTGTAGGGTGATTTGTTGGATGCCCCTGTGAATGGCCAATTCCTCAAGTCATATTTCCGATTCTGATCCAAGTTTAGAGGCCTGACTGTATCATATTGTATATAAGTTGTTTTAATTTTTATTTTCATAAAGAGAAAGATGCTGGCATTTACCTGAGGCAGGAGCGCAGGGGGATTGAGAAGCAAAGTGGAAAACTCAGTGGTCTGCGTGTTCTCGACATGTCCGAGGACGACCATGCCGTCCCCAGATGGAGCCAATGTTGTATATATTTACCCCCTGCCTATGAGTTTTGGTCTTCTGCCTCATTTGAACCCAATTCAGAGCTCTACTGTGACCTAAAACTTCATGCTCCTGTCTGATATTACCGTTTCCGCCCGAAAAATCTGCTCTACAAAGGTTAAAAATGCATATTTTAAATGTATCGGGCCCGGTCCTAAGACCTTAGCCCCCGTGCTTTGGCTATCATATGACCCGAGCTTGAAGACCACAAACTAAAAGGAAAAGGAGCTTATTTTTTTATGTTCGGGCACAATTGTGGCCGTTCGATCGAATCAAATCAACGAAGCGGCAGTCGTGTTGTGTGGTGGTCCCCGCCTATGAAAACCAGTGGTAAACCCCGCACCGCTTACCCCAGGCTGGCGGTATTACCTATCGGACCGGAGATTCCATAGATCATATGCCGCGTGTCCTTGGTACAGGCCCTAAAACCGTTTTCCCCGCGTGTTAAAGATTGAACCAGGGCTGAGTAGCGGAACCCATCCACACCGTAGGATCTGCCGATCTCCATCCGACGGCGGATATGTGCCAGAGCTGCTCACTCGTTAACGTATGTTCGCCGTGATCTGTGGCCCACCATTGTGTTGCTCTCGTCACCTCCTAACCGTCGATCCATCTTCTAAGATCCGACGGCCAGATATTAGTCTACTCATCCGTTGACCCCGCTGCCACGTCAGTCCCCCATCCACCCATCGTACATCCACGCGTTCCCGTCTCATGCATCCGTAATATTCCTCCTCGCCATATGTATATATATATATGTGTTCATATGTGTTTTTATTTGCATTCGTCGTTCTTCAGTCACCGCCTCCCCACTGTGTTACGTAGAAAAACCGCATCTCGTCTATTTATCAAAGCCCTCATTGTGTTTCCTCCGCCACCCTTTATATTCCTGTTATTTGTTCGTTTTCATGACATCATTATCATCTCCCCCTCCACGCTCCCTGTCTTCGAGTCTGTTTTCCCTAATTTTTGTGAATTTTGCAGGTTTTTAAGACGATAATGAAGCCTCATAATTTATCGCCTCCATTGCAGAAGTTAAAAAGCATGTTAAAGGACGACATTCTGTTGGTGAAATTTAAAGAAGAAGCCGAGGGTAGGTGTGAGAAGTTACCATCATTAAAGAGAACAAAGATATGAATCTTCAGAACCCTCCAGAGAAAATCAAGGGAGGCTTCGCCCAGCATTAAAGGTCCAAGATTCAAATTCAGAGCTAAAGGTCGGGAGTACTGTACAGAATTGCAGACTATCTTAGGGTTCTTACGACAGCAGATTTTCCCTCTTTCAGTAAGAGGCAGAACGATGTATATTTTATTATTTGTGTCATGTTTATAAGGAGATTTTCATCTCCCAACATTTATTTCTAGAGACAGACTGTAAAGTACAGTCATTTATAGTCAGTCATTCATAGAGTGGGCGCGCATGTTTTCCGCTATTTTATTCAAATTGAGTCATTAAATGTACTTCATCTACCTCCTTCTCGAGAATTCTCTATCTTTTCTATAAAGGCCCGAAAAGAAGACATTGTAAGGGTTCCAGATTTCTATCAGCAAACTGTGCAGTGAAAAGGTTTTTTGTATACATTTTGTAATACTTCTGTATGAAGGTTCAGAGCCCGTAGGGTCTCAGTGAGGAGGAGTTATAACTGTAATGAGGATTCTGGTCTTTGGTATCTCATAGTATATAATTTCTCTTATGTGTTAATACAATATCTCATTTCATGCTATTTATCTTCTTGTATCATGTTCTAGAATGCGAGTGGCTCACTAGTTTGCAGTAAGGATTCATCCTTGTTGGTGCCCATACTTGGATTAGTCAAGCACTTTAAATAGGCCTAGTCATGATATACCGTTCCATGTTCATGTCATTCATATTTTCTGCTATATTAGTTACTTGAGGAGGGTGCTTTTAAAATGCCATTATCATGTATGGATTCTTAGTTGGAGAAGCCCATATGTGGTTCTGTTGTGTATCTGGGTATCAGTCTCATGTTAACTAATATCTTCTCTATGTTTCCCCACTGCACTCACTTCCTGATATTTGATTTCTGTGATATATTATTTGAACTGGCCCTCTTTACAGTAAGATGTCTCTTAACTGTCTGATGCCTTTGTATTAGAGTTTTACATGATGTCCCTACACTATTCTTATCTCTGTGTCAGCTTCTGAGAGAGTTTGGTCCCGTTCAAAACTAATTTCCTCGTTCAAACAAGAGATAGTAAGTGAGCTCTTGGACTGAAAATCCAAACTATATGAAGGAATCCTTGCTATATTAAGATGTCCTAGGCACTGGTCTACGACAACTCTAGACTGTCTCTAGGGGGTGAAAAAATTGTCCACAACAGGCCCTACTCCTAAAATTCTTTACATGCATACTACTACCTATTTCAATTCCTTTTTTCTGCTGCTACTAATCCTTGCAGTCAGTTTCAACTACCCAACCAATAATTTTCATGCTTTCCTATACCAATCACATAACTTCCATTAGACTCAAAATGAATTCAATAAACTCAATACAAACCTCATTGGTAGTTCGTCAATAGGTACACTTGTGATTTTGTTCACTCCCTGTCACAACAGGTCAAACAAGTTATTTGATCAAATCATTGTTTAGTCAATTTTATGTTCTTAAATTGAAAGCATAAATCATCTACCGGAGTCAATAAACCTATGAAGTGCAAGTGCACGATATGTGCTAGAAGTCTTTTGTCGTTAAAGTGAGATTTAAATTTTTAGATTTTTTGTTATAATTTTTGAACTTTATGGGTCAATTTTAAATTCCTATGGATTAGTGATGCTATTAAAGAAATTCTATCATCTAACTTAGATGTTATTTCTATTATTAATTTCTATTGAATTGATTTTTAAAAATAGTTTGTCATATGACTCTTTTCAAAAGAAATAATCAATTGTATTTTTATCAAGTTGATTTTAGAATTTTATGCTGCAACAATAATAAAACTAATTCTAAAAAAGCATGGAATATGATACAGTTTTAATCTTATGAATACATGAAAGTTTAAATACTATGAAGATATAATTAAAGTAAATTCTATTGCAAATTCTAGTTTGAAATAGAAATGAAAAAGAATTGAACTAAACTACAAAAAGCATAATAGAATAAATTCAAGCAATTGTTCTACAAAATAGCACAATCAAAACGTTGAACTATTGAAAAATGATAATTGGAAATAAAGAGAGAATCAAAATCATTTACCGAATTATGAAATAGCAATGCGGTTGAGATGCATAAAAACTGAAAGTAAAAACGACCTGGTCTACTTGCAAGGGCCCTCTGCATGTAGTAGGTTCTTAACTCTATCAATGCATCAAATTGCATGAGAAGAAACTTTAAATTAACATAAAATCATCAAACAAAATGTTCAGGAAATCAAAGTTTGGCACACCCCGATTTCACAAAGTTCTTATGTTTTTATAGGATGCATTCAACCATATGTGAATTCTAAGCTTATGGATATTATATTATAATCCTTATACAAATTAAAATAAAAAAATGAGATATTGCTTATCTGTCTATTTGCTATTGAAAAATAAAATTGACACAGTCGTATTATTTTCGGACTCTATTCCTTGACGCTGCAACGTGTGGACTATTATCTTTGACTGAAGGAATGCACGATCTTCTTGATGGATAGGCTCGGATGAGTAGGATGAAATCCATGAGGGGATCATCCTCTATCCATCCATATATTCCTTTGCTGATTTGATGCATGGAAACCTTGCTAACAATGAAGGCAACTACAGATCTGTGGAGTAGCTGCAAAATTGTATCAATCCTGTTGCTAAATGTAATATTTAATGAAACCATAAGTTATATAAATAAATATGAAGAATATGACACACATATACTTTAAATTTTCCAAAATCATGTGTTTGTTGCCTTATTAAGTTGAAAGTGATAGGGAAAGAATGAAAATATGATGCAAAAAGGGTGTCAAAACAAAACAATTCTAGGACTCTACATTCCCCCATATTGAAGGCTTTCTATGTCCTCATACAACCACAAAATTTTGTCATTTCTATTTAGTCATTGCATATCCTTAGAGACTTCTTCCAACACATCCAATTTCATCCTTTTTGCCCTTTTTCCTGTTATTTCCATCCTTGGTTTCTTCATGAGGATTTTGTATTTCAGGTTAATAATTTTCCTCTTCATGGTTCTCTTTTCTTCTTTTAAGTTTGATTTCTTTTCGTACCACAGACTCAAATGTAAGAAGAGGTCATCACTTTTAGCAATATGAACTTCATTCTAAACTTTCAGAGATTGATTTTCACTTTTAATATACCTGTTTAATGTCTCTAGTTCGAAGATTTCATTTATGAGGATATCAAGAACTTGAGGTTCTTCTGGTTCATTGAACTGGTCTCTCTCTTCATTTAGATTTTGAATTGATTTTTTGGCTTCTTCTCATTTCTCTAGTGATTTTATGTAGTCATAAATCTCTTGTTGTACTGGATCAATACCTATGCTTTGTTTTAGACTTAGAGGCAATGAAATATAGGTAGGTGGTGATGCCCTCGGGGAATTTTCCATGGTTTCATCAGCCTCTAAATGAATGTGACAAGGGTTTTCGTGGTTTTAGGCTTCTCTTTTTGAGACAAAACTTCTGCTTTGTTGTTGGCTTTATTTCTTCTAACATTCTTTGTATCCATATTCTTTAAAATTTCTGCAATTGGAATGTCATCCTTTAACAAATCTTGCTGCTGATGTGGCTCTGGTTCCAGTGATGTCTCCATTCTTCTTTTCTTTTGAGTTTTGCTTCTAATTGTTTGTTTATTTTTTTCCTCTTCAAAATGATTTCTAGCTAAAAAGGCTTCCCATGTATCCCCTGTACTTTGAAGATGGAATTCAACAAGTATTTTTACCAACCCATAATGGTACATTGTGTTTTCTATGAACTGAATTCTCTTTTATACATTCCCTGACATCTTCTTAAGGCTATTTAACAAGAAATATGGAAGGTTCATTTCATGTTCATCAAGAAAATTCATCAACAATATTATATGGCAGAAAAACACATAATCAAATCATCCTTCACAAGTAACTAATTTATGGATGATTAAGAGAAAATTCCTCAACTTACTTTTTAATGCAGAACTGGGAATGCCTTTCATGAAGATAGTAATTTCCATGCTTGGTTTCTTCAAGAAAACCCTCCAGTCATCTCCTTTGATTACTCTGTTCTTGAACTACTTTTCTCCTATACGCGGATATCCGGTAGCTTCTGCAACCAGGGACTCTGTCATAGTGAATTTGATGTCTCCTATCTCCGCTTCTATGTCATTGAAAGCCCTTGAAAAAGTCTCGGTGAATTGTTTGTGAAAACCATTAATTCTCTCCATAAATTCCAGCCATTGTGCTTTTTGTAGTAATTCTTTTTCCTCTAGATATACTTCCAAAAATTTCTTTATTGTTGGCTCTATTCGGACCATTACACCCATGTTTGGAAAATGTTTTTGCCTCAAGAAATTGTTTTGATGACAGGGTAAAGAATTTGGTAGGGTTTGCTTCAAAATCGGTGGATGGTGATGGAAAAATGAGAGGGCAGGTAGGTATGAGATGGAGGTATAAGTGAGTGAACTAGGCCTTAGACATGCACGGTTATGATTAAGGTGGTGATCAAATCAATGAATAGGGACTTTAAAATCATGTTCTAATGATGAAACGGTTATGGCAGATTATGAGGGATTTGTTATAACACTATCACCTTTCATAATGATTTTGATGTGCTCGGTAATTTCATGTCCATATAATTCATATATTAATATATTGACCCATTTTGTTAAATTAAAGTACTACATACCTTTTATTTATGATCTTTCTAGCCTTTGATTATCATCTTGTAGGTCTTCTATTTTATGAGGAGTCAATTACTTCTTCTGATCATCAAATGTTCCTGTCAATTAGATGCAAAAACCGTCAAGGCTGCATAAATCTGTCAAAGCTACAGAACATCATCAATTCTGTAGCTTACTTATTTTAATAAAATGATGCTTTGAAAATGGGAAATTTTTCTAGAAAACAACGGAAAATAAATTTTAAGGTGCCAAAGAATTTTTGTTTTCACCTTGAATTTTCTGTATAAAACATGCCCAAAATTTGTTGGTTTTCATGTTTATACAAAATTTTACTGATTCTTTTATTTTTTTATTTTTATTTTATTTATGTAAAAGAGAGAAATAAATTTTCAAGGTTGAGAAGTAGAATTATTCTCAACCAACTTTAAAGCAGAATTGTCTTGGAAAATATTGACAATTTCCTCTCTTGTCATTGGCTTCTGATAGATCTTAAGTTAGTGTCCATTTACTAATAGATGAATTTTATCTTCATCAATAGTCTTGATTCTTACTGTTCCATTATCAAAAAAAAAATCAATCTCATAAGGCCAAAGACAGTGAGTTTATAACTTCCCTTGGAAATTCTTAAATTTTGAGTCAAAGATTAATGCCTAGTCTTCTGGATGAAATTTATTTTCCTTGATGTATTTATCATGCCATCTAGCTCTTTGTTGCTGAACCAAACTAGTCTTCTAGACAACATCTTATCTTATTTCATCAAGCTCATTGATTTGTCCCATCCTTTGCTTTTGTGCTTGTGACAAGCCAAGTCTCAACTTGACTATTGTTTTATAAGTCTGGATATGGAACCATATTGGAAATAAGACTTGCTTTCCATAAACAATTTCGTAGGGAGTCTGTCCTGTAGTGCTTCTCCATGTAGTTCTTTAAGCCCATAAATATTCTGAAAGCTTTTCTACCCAATCCCTTATGTGAAAATGTAGAGTCTTGCTGAGAATGGCTTCAATCACTTTGTTTGTAGACTCAACCTGTCCATTTTATTGGGGATGGTATGGAGTGGACTTTCGGTGCTTAATTTTATATTCCTCCGCCATCTTCTGTACTACTCTGGATGTAAACTGTGTTCCTTGATCTGTAATAATTTCCCTTGGGACAACAAAACGAGTGAAGATATCCTCAAAAAGGAATGACACGACAACATTTTTAGTAGCAAAAGAAAGTTCTTTAGCTTCTACCCATTTAGTAAAAAAATCATTACATACCAGAATATACTTCTTTTGTTTATAAGGTGGATTAATTGGACCAAAAAAATCCAAGGCCCATTTCTCAAAGGGTTCAATGAGTACCTGAGGTTGCAATGGAATTTCACTTGAAAGAACGAGTTTCCCCATCCTTTGGTAACTTTCACATTTCTTAATATATTCTTTGGCATCCTTAAAAATGGAATGCCAATAATATCCTAAGAGAAGTATTTTATAAGCAGTTCTTTTGTTAGAAAAGTGGCCTCCACATGGTTCATCATGGAAAACTTTAAGTATCTCTAGTATCTCATCTTCTCGTACACGTCTTCTGATGATGAAATCTGGTCCTATTTTGTATAATTATTCATTGATCCATGAATAAGAAGCACTTGTTTGAATTATTTTTCTTTTTTCTCTAGGAAACAAATGAGATGGTAATTTTCCTGTAGCCAAATAATTAGCAATATCTACATATCAAGGTGATTTAGTAGATATTGCAAAAAGATATTCATCTGGAAATTTGTCCTCTATAGGCATATCATTATTATCATTTTGAATCCTAGATAAAAAGTCAGAAATTTTATTTTGTTTTCCTGGTGGATCTAGAATGGTGATGTTAAAATCTGGTAATAGTAATAGCCATCTAATTACCCTGCCATTAGTGATTGGTTTTTTCATTAAATATATGATGGAAAAATGGTCTGTGTGAATGAAAGTTTCATAGCCAGTGATGTAATATCTGAATTTATTAATGGCATGCACTACGACTAAAATCTTTTTTTGGTTATAGTATAATTTAGCCCGGTTGGAGTCAAATTTTTACTGATGTAATAAATGGCATAAGAAGTAATATATTTATGTCCCAATACATCCCCTAGGGTTGTATCTAAAGCATCGGTAGATATGTGGAAAGACAATTTCCACTTAGGTCCTTTTAGAATAGGTGCTTCAGAGACTCCCTTTTTCAAAGTTTCAAAAGCATTTTGACAATTAGAGTCCCAACTCAATTCAAAATCTTTGGTGAGTAATTTGAAGAGTGGAGATGCTATTTTTTTAAATTTTTCTATAAATTTTCTATAATACCCAGTAAAACTAAGAAAAATCCTAACATGTCATTGACAATTTGGCACTGATAATTCTGAAATAACCTCTACTTTAGATTAGTCTACCTTTATCCCATTTTCTGAAATATGGTGACCTAAAAAAATTTCCTCATTAAACATCATAAAATAATTTTCATGACTTAATGAAAGATTTGCTTCCTTGCATATTATTAGAACTTTTTTTTAATTTTCTAGTGCTTCTTCAAAATAATTACCATAAACTGTGAAATCATCCATATACACTTCCAAAAATTCATGAATAAGATCAAAGAAAATTACGAGAACTTCCCTTTGGAATGTAGCAGGAGCATTTCATAATCCAAAAGGAAGTACCCGGCAAGCATAAGTTCCACATGGACAGGTAAATGTGGTTTTGTCTTGATGTTCAGGTGCTACCTAAATTTGATTATACCCACTCAATCCATCCAAAAATGAAAAGTAAATTTTCCCTACTATTGTTTCTAAGACTTGATCTATGAAAGGAAGTGGAAAGTGATCTTTTAATGTTTCTTTATTCAGTTACCTGTAATCGATGCATACCCTCCATTTTCCATTTTTTTAGGAACGATTACTATGGGTGAAACCCATTTGCTGTCTAATATTGGGTAGATAAAATTTACATTTAATAGATTCTGTAGCGCTTCTTTAACAATTTCTTTTAAATTTGGGTTCATTCTTCTTTGGGGTTGTCTAACTGGTCTAGCACTTTCTTCAATATAGATATGATTCATACAATTTTTGGGATTAATTCCTTTCATATCTGTATACTCCCATGCATAAGCAAAAGAGTTTTTCCGTAAGGTCTCTACCAGTTGATTTTTTTGTAATTGTTCCATATTTTCATTAATATTCAATGCTTTCCCTGGAAAATTTTCTATTGAAGAATTTCAAAATTTCTCCATAGAATGTAAAGAAATTTTTCTAGATGATAAATATTCGATATTATATTGTTCTTGAAATGTTCGTCTATTGTCACAATATAAGGAGGATTCATTACTTTCTATTGAATTTAAAATTTGATCCCTATCACTTGTTTGTGCAATAGTAAAAATGGGTTGCATATCAGTATCATCATCTATCCATTCCTCAGTTTCTATATCTATTGTTGTTTTTTCAGGTGGATACAATGTAAATTTATTTGTTGAACTACCGTTTGAGATAAACATGTCTCATGATCTATAAATGATGAAGGGACCAACTGTAGTTAACCAAGGTCTTCCTAAAATTAATGGATGTCCTCCTAAATTATTCTTGGGTGTTAAAACCATAAAGTCAATAGGATATTCCCAAGAATCTAAGGATACAAAAATATCTTCTAACACACCATCATGTTTAATTACCGACATGTCTGCTAATTGTAATAATGTTGGTTTGTATTGAAGGTTAGGAATTTTTAATTGATTCATAATTTGTTTGCTCATTATATTTATGGCTATTCCCAAATCAATCAGTGTGTTTGGTATTTCAATTCCATTGATGTGGATTTTCACAATGGGGCTACCTAGATCTAAATATTTCTGCATTGTTTTCTTCCCCATCACGATGCCTGCAATTCTCCGAACTAATTGGATTATTTTTATGTCTCTTGATTTTCTTTGATTATTCAATTACTTAATTGTTTTTTCAAAAAATGGTATTTCTTTTATAGCTTGCAATAAATGAATTCTTATACAGATATGTTTTAATTCATCCATCATATCATAATCAGGAAATGTGATTTGTTTTTCTACTCCTTTATCAATTTTCAACCTTTAAAAAAAGGTGGTCTAATAGACACTGAAGGTTGTTTTATAATAGGGGTATTGTCAGATATTATGGGAATATTTTCTGTTTGATCATTTTTTTTCGAGGAAGATAAGTTTCTTATTCTTCAACTTTATTGCTCATTTTTTGAGAATTTTTCTTTTTTTCCTAAATAGCAATAGATGGTTTCTTATTTTCTAATACTCTACCAAATCTTAATTCACCATTATTTAGATCTAGTGGAGTTATTATATAAGTTTGAGAATTTTTCCCTTGCATGTTGTAAACAGGTTTATTATTTATATGTTGAGATGAGTTGAATGATTATACAAACCTAGATAGATCTATGCATATTTTGAATTTGATTCCATTATGAGAGCCCTCTTTCCAATATCATTAATTCCCTAAATATAATCCAGGACGATCATGAATATGCTGGGTATGGTGCTGAATCAAAAGAGCCCCTCAATCATTTTATGAGATTATCATTGTTTGAGGAATTTGGCTAAGAGTTTTTCCATGAATTCATATAAATAGTGTAGAAAAAAAAATATTTTCATTCTAGTGACTGGTCCTCTGCACTTTATAGAATATATTTTAGTCACCCTAGATTTCCATTTGTGAAATCAATCTGTAAAATTTTCCATTTACAGGCCTTGCAAGACCAATTTAGCATTATTGTACAAATTTCTCGAAAAATATTTCAAGGTTGTCCTAGTTAGCTTAGAAATGGAAAGAATTCATTAAGCTTAGAAAATTGTTCTTTTCCTTTTCTTTATTGGTGCATTGATCATGCCATGGGTAAGTCCTTTGATAAGACAATCTATAGGAAAGGAATTTAAATGATTATGAAAATATTTCTTTTATGGGTCCACAAGGAAGTTTACTAGCATGAAATCCTTAAGGAAACAGTCCAATCATCTACAAAAACGAGTTAAATGACTCTAAATCATAAACCAAATCCCTAATGCATCCCTTAGTCTACATTGTAGCCATTTTGAGTTGACAATTCTCCATCGTATATATTTAGTGGATCACTTGCAAGAATTTTGAGCCAGATCTTGCCAAATATATTAGTAGAACTAACAAAAATAAATTTTGATGGATCATTGTAGCTTATGGAAGATAGTATTCCCACGTACAAAATCACTTCAATACAATAGTTATACCTATAAGGAAGAAGTCATAAAGGAGGGTGGTATTTATTTCTCACACTAGTACCACAACTATCTCTTATTTCATTCATCGAAAATATGTGAGCTGAGGATATCTGCACATCATGATATCAAAATGGTATTCTTATATATGCAACTTATAAACTTCATGTGAAAGAAATCAATCCCAAGGGCACAACAACGATGTCAAGTTTAGTTCAAATTTGTGCCCAATTTTTTTTTTAAGCAGCTTTGAAAGACATTTCTCAATGATCATTTGTAAGAACACCCTTCATGTGTTTTCCATTGAAAGCTAGTTCACCATCAATTGTGACCACCTCAATTAAACTAACAACTGCTGATCAAGTTCCAAATTTATCTCCTCAACTAAGAAAATCCCCTTGACATACAATGATTTTTTTTTTCTAAGGAAACATCCTTTCTCAAAGATGAAATTGAAGTAAAGAAGGGAGGGCTATGTATGAAGAATAGAAGACATTAGTGCAACAGAAGCAGGAAATTGCTTAGGTTGAGGACTTGCCTGAGATGTGGACTTAGATGCTCCCACTTGTTCCTATACACCCTACAATGTTTGAGTGAGCCATATTAAATTCCTATTTACACTAGTAGGTAGTGAGGTATTTGTTCCTTGACTGGAATCTTGTTGATCCGACTTTGATTTCTTTTTCAATTTTAGAACAGAATCTGGAACAAGATTTTCACATTCATTAATCATTATAGGATGTTTCTATGATTTTGAGGACCATTCATCCTCATCAAACTTCATACCCTTGGTCAATAATGTCTTCAGTTGCACTTTAATTTAGATCATGTAGGCCTTGGATGTCTTACTCCATCGAACAACGATCACCTTTATGTTCAAGATTAGTCCTTTTCTAATCATGAATACGAATATAAATTATGAATATATATATATATATATATATATGAAATAAAATAAATAAATTAATTAATTAAAAAAATAAAATAAAAATAAATAAAAAATAAAAAATAAATAGTAATAATAATAATAATAATAATAATAATAATGTAATACTTGTGGCTTCTTACCAACAAAATATTTCTTTGGTGTTTTTTCCTTCAAGATCCTATGAGGACATTGGTTCAAGATATAGACAATTGTGTTGGAAGCTTTGGCCTAAAGACACATGGGTAAATCCATGTCCTAGATCATGGTTTTAGCTATCTCAATGATGGATTTGTTTCTCTACAACCCCATTCTTAGCAACCCCTTAATCCTTATTTCCCTACAAAAGGTATCAAATTCCTTGGACAAGGTTATAGTCCACTAGATCTGTCTTTCTCCTAACTTCCAAGGTTGAATGTAGGAAATTCAAAACATAGTAGCAACAAAATGGTCATGTCAAGCAATTTGGATTAGGAAAATACTTGCAAATATGAAAGTTCATTAAGATAAGCACAACATTTTTTGTGATAATGAGGGAGTTATAAAGTTGGAAAAAATACCTACCTTTGATATTAATTAATTGCATTGAGGTGCACATATTACAATACTCTAGGTTTTTATTTTGCTTTTGGTTAAAAGCGGGGAGAAAACTTCCCCACTATAAAATAGGGTAGATCAGCATTGTCAAACACAATGGACCATTAGCTAAGCTGCTACATTTGAGGGGTTTCTATCCCCGTATAAAGTCCATTTGTACTTGAATTTTGTATTTTCATCATGGCCTCATCATGGGTCCATAGTAACAAAATGGAGTGTGCTTGTAAGGGTTTGAACACCAAGTGATCATATGCACTCCCTCTTATTGGTAGACTATTTTTTCTTGCAGTCCATGTTTATGGACAAAATCCCTATTAAAGGTTCCACTAACATTGTAGGCTTGCCAATAAAGATAGTCCTAGTCGACTTCTATGCCTATAGGGAACATAAGCTTAGTATTAAGCATGGGAATTGGTCCAACTTACCACTAGACCGAGCCCTATGTAGGCTAAATGTTGACAATGATAAATTACTAGAGGGAGCCACTAATGTTTGAAGCTAGCCAAAGGGGATAAACCTGGCCAATTTTGAGCTAAATAGGAATAAAACATTAGTCCCTAACATGGTATATGTGCTTAGATTGCACTATAACAGGCCTATTTGACTCATTTTTTTATTAGTAGGAATGATAGAGATGTGATTTTTAAGGAAAGTTTGGCTTTAACATCTTGAAGAATGTTATTGTTGATTTCCCTCTATGTGTGAGATTTTCTAAATTGGCTCCTTAAATTATGATGACTAGAAACACTAAACGATATATGCAATGCGTGAGAATCTTGTTAAAGCTTTAAGTGAGACTTTTAGCAACTAGCTATAATTTATTGTTTTTTATTAATAGTGAATTGAAAGAATTTGGACGCTGGGAAATTGGACTTCACCTGTTGATTTTGGAAATGCACCACTCAGGTACATAGGATGTTATGGGTTTTGAAACTTTTTTGTAAACTGCCGAAGTAAGAAGTTGGATTAAGCTAATCAAGAATCAAGATGATGAGAGGAAGGAAAATTCAACTGGGTTCTAGAACTTGTAGAAATGGATAAATCATGTCTGAAATATGAGAAATGTATCATTTTGTAGTTGTAAGAAATTCAGCAAGGGTCTGACACATGTAGAAATGGAGAAATCATGTCTGGAATATGAGCAGTGTATCCTATATTGTTTTTATGATTAAACTCCAGATTATCATCCAAAGTATAAATGGAAGAAGGAAGGATTATATGAATAGATGCAAGGTAACAAGGTTTTTTTGGATATTTTTGTAATAAATAAGGGAAAAGGGGCACATAAAAGGAAGCCTTATTCTTTCAAGGCAATTAGATGGTAAGAGCAGATAAAAAATCTAGGCTAGAAAGAGAAAATAAAGAATAAGGACATAGTTAAATCTTTTCTCTGTCAATCATATTGCAATAACTAAAAGACGAAGGAAGGAGGAGCTATGTGTTCTGGATGGTTGGACAAAATTCTCTTTGTAGTATCTGCTTGGCATTGAGAATCAAGGACTATAGTAAGTGTCTTGTACAAAAAA
The DNA here is from genome assembly GCA_034641835.2 of Pinus albicaulis. Taxonomy (NCBI): domain Eukaryota; kingdom Viridiplantae; phylum Streptophyta; class Pinopsida; order Pinales; family Pinaceae; genus Pinus; species Pinus albicaulis. The sequence goes on from CM076574.1 coordinate 1,057,890,770, forward strand.
TTGTTACAATGTGTGAATACCATTTCCGAAATTGCATCTGACTTTCATGTGTGTCACGGAAGAGTTCAAAAATTTTCTTCCTTATGCAGTTAGAGAGGAAACTGCTAAGGCTTGCTAATATTAATTATATGCCTTCTTTATAGTGGGAAACTAGATAGAGACCATTACTATTTAACTTTTAGGAACTTATGCTTGACTAGCTGAAAAGTATTGGATTTTTTTTCTCATGACCTTGAGTACAAAGTATCATAATCAACTAGATGAAAAATCAAGTCTATCTTTCAAAAGTTTGAACCAGTACTATATTACAACAATCAAAGAAATAATTTTTGTTTGTAGAAAAAGGTAGCACAATAACAACATACTTGAATTTTTGGGGTGCTTCAAACAATCTCGTCCTGAAGATAGGATTCCAAGTTGTTTGTAATTTTTAATTTGTGAAGCTGGCTCTAATTTTGGAAATTTGTTGGCTCTACTACAAGTATTATTTTTCACCAATTCTTCGCCAAGCCAGGAGTGTCATATTCCGCATCCTTCATATCAAGAAACCTTCGTTTCAACATTGATTTTCCATACAAATTTTCAAAGAGATAAACTGGTAGTTCAAAATAGGTTGGAAGGCCTCCTTCTATAATAGACAGAGGTGACCCAGAATGTGGTAAAATTTCTCCACTTCAGCTAGCGCTAAAGAAAAAAAAGATCTTATGTCTAAAATCTCTAACGACGTGCTTGGATGGCTTATTCTGGCTAAAACTGTGAAAATGTACCATGAGTTTTCCTCTATGTTGCTATCATGTGAAGGATAGTGTTTCCTTCCATTACTGACAATTACGATAGATATTGCTTCCTGATCCATTAGTTTTAACTTCTCCAGACACTAAAGAGCATTAAGGATTTTATTCCAATGCACAAAGATGGGTTGAAAGGAAAAATCTTTCGAAGCATAGTATTTCATGTCGGTCTCAAATTCTTGGTTCCATACAAATAGAAACTGTCAGAAGATTCTACAAACCACCTGGACATTAAAAATTTTCAGTCTCAAAATTCTGAAGTAAATTTGTAAAGAATGTGGCATTAGCTTTCTTAGCTTAGTGAAAGCCCTAATGTGAATTAGCTTTCTTGGCTTAGTGAAAGCCCTAATGTTCTATCATATTTGCTAGTCATAAAAATCTCACGAAAACCTGTAAAGATTATGCCATTTTGTACTCTTAGCATCTTAAAGCCCTAGCTTTGTATCTTCTTCTGTGTAATTTTAACAAAACACTATCGAATACTCGAATAATCAATTTCCATTCTCCAAAAAATTTGAAATGTGCAAAACTGAATCGGATTACAAGATCAGTTCCCAAGAATCATACACTGCAACAATTAGACACCACATTGATGGATGTAAGTTCAAAATCACACAACATACCAATACAGAGCCCTGAATCCTTTTGGACTATGCTATGTCGTATCGAACCATTCATCGCTTGTTGAGCGGTGTTGACCCCTTATACAATAGTCGTGAAGAAAAATAACTAAGCGAATGTTATTGTACATATGCCTCCTTTGGACTGTGAGCTATGAGCTCTCCCATTTATGATGTTTTTCAATAGTAGTGACTGGAGCCCTGCCACTTTTGCTTAACCCAAACCCATCAATCAACTGATCATTTGATTCGAGCCAAAAAAGAAAGTTCGATTTTGTAGTAGAAGATCCTGTCGATTTGGTTGATGAAGAAAAAGTTGATACCAATCCAGTAGATGAAGGAGAATATCCAGAACCATAGCCCAAAAAATTCCTTCCAATAGTCTGTGTCTCGAGATAATCTAACCCTAGAAAGATATTTAAGGGGATTGACATTGAGGAATGAACCTTTCAGGTCTATAACTGACTAGCCATATTTTTGGCTTGTCTGAATCTACCCGTTCATGCCTACATCTATGTGGCCTTAAGGACTCGAATCTGTTCAATCCCTTCCCCAAAGGTATAACTCCGGCCACTTTAGATCAATTCCAAAAATCATGTTAGTTTGATTCTAGAGGCACTTTCACAATTATGTATATAAATCATTGCTCGAAGATCTAGTCCTCACATGGAAATCTCCCATCTTTTCCATATCTTTCATTTTCAGTTAAACCCATGCATCTCTATTATTGTATGATTCTTAACCCCAAAAATTAAGTTAGAATCCCCATCCTTTAACTCAATGATATTCTTCCCAAACTCTGCCTTTAAAAAAAAATAAAATCGTGAGTTCCATATTTAGGACAACTCATGCTACCCAATCACCGTAGTAGAGGAAACTAGAGATGAGGTGGAGGGAATCAAACCCAAGCAGAGCGAAGCGAAGGGGTGAAATCACTATCAGTGCTCTGGTTCCTCTCGCCCTAACCCAACTCCTATATAGCAAGAAACTCGGTGGAGATAGAGTAGAGACAACGACATGCACTGTGTTTGTGTGTTTGGTGCATGAATGTACCAAATCACACTTGCTTAAGAGGGGTGGTTTTTCCATCTTAAGTTATTGGTCACATGCAGAAAATAGATGGAGTCGAGAAAGTTAGTGGAACATGCTGAAACATAAACATACTAGAAATAGAAATAGCATGCATATTCAAACATAAAACTAAAATAAAACTAAAACAAATAAAACAAAATCTCTAAATAGAGTCAAACAACTTCAATAATCCAAACGATGATGCTTATGTCCCCTCTTATTAAGTGCTGGTAGGAAATGAAGATGAAATTTTAACCCACTTGCCAAGGGGCCCTTGGAACTATGGAGCTCCAAGACTCGATGCAAGGATGTCTTTACTTCCGAGCTGCCTTGGCGCAAAGTCTCCCTCTCTCTACTATTCTAGATTGGAGTTTTTAGATGGCCAATGATTGAGTCCCCTCTATCTCTACTCTAGATCACACACTGTTGGTATTTCTTGGGGAAATTATAGCCATCATAAAGATGTTCTCTCATATTGTTTGTCTCTTGGTGGCCTTTTATAGGAGAATTAAAATCCTCCTTCCCTCTCTTGGTACATTGTGGATGGTGACCCAAGAGAGGAGGATGATTCCATTGTGTGCCAAATTTATTCCATTGTGTGCTCCTTTGAGGTCCTAAGGAAGCTTGGGAAATTGTCCTTAGGCGGCCTCAAGTGTGGGATCAATGTCTTGGAGTGTGCCTTATGGTCTCGGAAAATGACTCCCGCCACTCTCAAGACCACGTGACTTTTTCAGGAAAAGCCGCAAAAAGGCACACTTATCAAATAATTTTGTGTGTAAAGGCACATTTGACTGGTACTTTCTGTGCGCAATTTTATTTTTCCCTTCAGACCTTAGAGATTTTTTAAATACTTCAGATTCTCTAATGTTTCTCAGCCCTGTAAATCCTTCTGCCTGACATTAAATAATGTCATCTTTTCTTATTCGATTTTCCACTAATAACAGTTGCCCCTAATGTGTGAGATCTAGGAAGAACTGTATAGCTGAAATATATTATAGTTTATTTTCTGTGTACTGTGTGGAGAGAGAGAGACTTGCGTGTAGCTCAGAGTTGGAGACACCCTGCACCGGGTCGAAGAGAGACCATGTCCTATGGGATCCTTGCAAGCAATGGTATAATACAATATATACAAATTTTCTATGAGGCGGGCATGTCCCATGCTCGTAATGCTTTGGCTAGTTAAACAAATCTATTTGACAGATATATATTCAGTCTATGTCACTAGTAAGGTAGTGATCTGTTGGTTGACGATGACGACTGTTGACACCCTCAGGGGCATATTTTCTTTGACAATAGGTAGAATGTGGTACCCATATGCGTAAAATTGGTATGTCATATGAAATGCATAGGCACCGGCTGCGACTTTCCCATGTAAGAATTTCTGAAAGAGTTGCTTATAGAGGCACGGGTCTTCAACAAATTTGATCAAAGTGCAATGGTTGTAAGGTACGATATGATATTGAAATGAAAGCTTGTGTTGTAGTCAAATTTTAGGAGGATTGATCACATCTGTGGGTAATGATGTATCCCACAATGCCACTTGAGGATGTCCCTTTTATGGAGAGGGGCGATCCAATGTACCGCTTCCTTTTTGGAAAAGAGGTGTTGAAGTTGACAAAAAGGAAGCCTCAACTGAACGAGGGGTTCACTTATACGGAGGATCAGGATCCTGTATGTGATGGGTTTAACATAGGCATGATGATGAGGGGTGACTGAAAACTGATGATGGGGATTTAGTGGCCCAAGGTTGGAGTATAAAAAGCATCTTGGCGACAGTCATAAAAATTTCTGATGGGGAAATCCTTGGAGTCGATGGGACTTCTAGGGTGGGTATAAATTGGTTATGAGTGTCATGATGGATTTTACGTGAGGGTGTGATACTCTCACCAAGGGTGACGAGGGACTTCTGCCATGGGAGAAAAAATGAATGGGTGGGTTGGGGGATGTAGTGCGCCGTTTGTGGCCTTTCTACACTTACCAAAAGAATAAAATAATGGGGTTTGGTTTGTACAAAACACAGACAGGGGTGCCCCAAAACATGAAAGTGTTCGCTCACTGATGATGTGAGGAAGGTGTTTTGCTGAGGGTGGGGGCCCAATTGGTTGGTCTCATGTGTGAGGTTGATGAAGCAGATGAAAAAATATCGCATATGGGTTATGCTGATGGAGGTATGGTAGGCCAAATGCGAGGCATAGTAGTGCAGTTTTGATTTGCTTGCACAAACTGGTTGTCTGGGAAAGGGGTTTTATTTAATATTGTAAAACTTGACCTAATGCATGTCGAGTTAATGGGCATGAGGTTCTTCTCGGACTATAGTGGTATGGCCATAGCGTCACTTTTGTTGTGATATATGGTCTACTATGGGTGACAAGTGCCCTGGAGGGGAGGCTCTACCGACCAATGAGGATGCTTATCATGTGCAAGGTGAGGTGATGATAAATATGGTTGGGTGTTTGGAACCTATGGTTAATTTATGATGGAGAAATGATGTCAGGATATGTAGAGTTTCTATGGGACTCTATCATTCTGGGGGTAGAATGATACCTGCTCTGGAACTTTAAGTGGATGGAGCTGTTGATGGTTTGTATACTACCTGCAGAAATAAATACCCCAAGTGAAAGCATCTTCTTTATTTAAATATTTATTTGAAAGACGTGTTCTTAAAAAAGAAGATAAGGCCGGGCATACTTGCCAGTGCTGAAAATTTATTTTTTCGGGGGTGCGAATGTGTGGCACTGCCCTTGGGTGTTATGGAGCACTGATCACAGTGCTCCTTTAGGTCAGGTGATTGGGCCTTCTAAGCTCTTGTTATGGTCCTCCAAATTTTCTGAAAAGGGTGACATATAGGCGAATATGGCTTAATTCAGTTCATTTGTGTCTATTGAGTATTGAGAGGTCAGAGGCTTTTGCGGAGTAGTTCTTACCATTGTGGTCAGTCTGAGCACTCAGGTTTAGTGATTTTTTGGCTAGGTAAACTTCATGACGTCCTGCATTTTATTTTTTTCAGTCTGTGAGTGTCGGGGTCCATACCATACTGGTTTGTATGGATTCTTAGCATGTTTTTCCATTGATCACGCGGGCGATCAGGGTACTGGTGCACCTTTTGCGTGAAAAAGGAAGTTTTTGCGCGCCTTTTGCGTGCCTGTCCATGCTTTAGGTGCACCTATGAGGGGAACATGTGCGCCTTCCTCACGCCTATTTGAGGAACAAGCGTGTGGAAAGCAGAGGCAATTTTTGTCAAATTTTTTTGGAAATTTTGTCTATTTTTGGTGTTTTTCATGTTGCTAATGTGATACTTCTTTGATGACAGGATGTTGTGGAGGGAGAGGGATTGGTCCAAGCTCCGTACTACCCTAGCTAGAGATGGTCAGGCGTGCCAAAATTTGGCGCAATGGGGTCTCTTGAAATTTTTGGAGAATGACCTTCTTCGGTCACATGATCGACTTTTGCGCTACCTGATCCAGTGTTGGAATAGGTGACGCAAGGTGATGGTGCTACGTGGGTGTGACCTCACTATCCATCCTGAGATATATACCTACTTTATGACCGGGCTGTTGCCTTAGGGTGAGATGCTTCGGTATCCACTTCCCTGTGGGAGGGTGGATCTTGATCGGTTCCAGGCGTGTCATTGCAGCGGGGCACCCTTGATAGAGGGGTGTATTTCTATTGCTACAATGACAGATTTAGATGAGAAGTGTGCATTAGCAGCCATTGTGTGACTGATAGGGTCATTTTCTCCTCATTGGGCACTAGGTTCGCAGATCGGTGTCTTGCATTGGCTGAGGGCCAGTCACATTTTTTATTTTGCCCGTTTATGTTACGACGGGATGCTAGAACAACTTTCAAAGGTCTAGGATGGATGGAAGCTACTTATTTATGCCAAAATTTTATGCAGCATTATGTACAAGTGGGTGGTACTACTAAGACCTATGGTGGCAGTGCCTGCTGGGGGGCCACGGGAGCCTCACATGAGGAGGTGGGCTCCCGTGATGCTACGAGGAGGTGGTGGCAGGGTGGGACATTACTAGAATGCCATCACTGAGGCTTGGTTTGAGGTGAACCCTTATATTTTCCTGCCATTCCCTTATGTAGGGATGGACTTCCGGGGAGATCCAGAGATGGGTCTCCCTGCTGGATACGCTTGGGGGCCAGCAGGTACATTTTTGTGTTTTCTACATTTATTTGAGTATTTATGTTTATATGTGTATTATGATGACATTGACATAGTTTTGGTTACTCTTGCAGATGTTGGTGAAGTCGGTCGTCCGGTAGCAGGAGAATATTCGTGATGGGAGCTTGTGAGAGTGCAAGGTTGGGTTCCCTGTTAGGATGGTCAATTTCTTGTCGGTTTAAATTGTGCGGGGTACAGAGATGCCTGAATGTTTCCATTAGCAGGCATGCCTTTGGTTCGTGGTTATGGCCAGTGCAGATGGTGCACAGTACCACTGTGCCAACTGAGTAGATTTTGTGGGAATCAACGCTACTCTTTGTTCTAGATGTGGACGCTTGGAAAGGATCTGTGGTAGAAGACGAGGTCTTTTGCTTCCATTTACTGTTTTTTGGCATGGGTGTATCTAGATATTTTGGGGAGTGTATACTTAACGCTGCTCTTGTTTCTCTTGGCTTGGGGATATGCTCACATTTAATTGTATGATGAAAGTGTGAAAAAATCCGGCAATAAGTATGCATGATCTTCTCTTGGTTAGAGAGAAGTTTCGTGGGAGAGAAGAGACTATGCGAAAATTGTTTGCGAGGTTCTTTAGTTCTTTGCATTTATTGACCTAGTTTCCAATTAGGTCGCATAGTCTGCATGTTATCCTAGGTTGTACCTGGGTCATGCTTGGTTGGTGCACTGTCCCAATCTTCCCATTACGCCGATGTGGGTGTGGAGTTTCTGGTCTGGGGGCGATATACTTTCTGTACCATTTAAGGAGATCGTCTTTTTTGTTATCTAATGTATGTTTCATATCCATTAGAGGATGAACTTGCGTGATATAGGTACAACATTGTCCATAATGGTTTCCCTGACATACGGGGCAAAATAGCCTAGATATGGGGTGCCCTTCATGCTCAGTTGGTGGAGTGATGGGGTACCAGTGGCGTAGCACTTCTAATTTAGGGTAGGTGGCAACCACGTGATCGAGCGTTTTGCATAACACACATGTTGGTATTCACTGAAGAGAGCGGTTGGGGGTAACTAAGGGTTCCTTTATTGGTCGCTTTTCAGTTGACAGGAAGAGCTCAAATAATGTATCTACCATAGATAAAAATAAAACATGACATTTACATTTACTATGACCATTTACATCAATAATTTATTTATTTTCCCAAGTAAAAAGTCAAAAAGTCAAAATTTTTTGAAGATGATGAAAACTACATTTTCTTGGCAAACGCCCAACGCCATGACAAAAAAAATAGCCTCTTTTGCAAGCAGCTTTTGGAGGCCTTACCGAAGTCCAAATAAGCTCTATGATAGCTCATTAGAAATATATCTAAGTAAAGTTTCCAAATATGCCTCTAGTTTCCAAAATGGTGCCCATCTTCCCTATCAAAAACCTGTTCTCCCAATACTGGTAAACGCATAGCACCAAGGTGAAAAAGGAGGCAGAAACATGAAATTTTGGTGGTTTTTTGTACTTCTAAGGGACTAGTTCTCCTCTAAATTTTATGAAAATTTCTAGGGTTGATGTCCTAATCACTTTGAAGATGATGGTGGTGGCCAATTTTCAATTGGATGCCCTAAAAAGGAGCGTAGCACTAGTGGCACTGCGTGTTTGGAAGAATTTCTGTGTGCCAAAATTGTCCAAAAACCAAAATTTGCACTAAAGTGCCAAATGTGCCCAAAATTGCCAAAATGTTTGAGTTTACTTGCTAATCAAGGGTTAGAGGCATGAAGAGACACCTCAGCAAGTATGTCTAACCTCTCCTTCTCCTTTTTCTTGGTCAAAGCTTGAATTTTTGCATGGGCTTGTTTGAGCTTGGCCCTTGCAATTTTGTTTCTCATGGCATAGTGCTTTGCCATTTTCCTCTGAATATAATTGTCCGTCTTGGCCTTCTCTAGCAAGCTCTCCAGATGCAAATTGGCTCTATCAATCCATGACTCTCTATCTCTTCTAATCTCAAGGGCAAGCATCTATCTCTTGGAGTTTGATCCTCCTCATCATCAATCTCACCAAATCTTCCCAAGGCGAGGCCTCCAACAAGGCCTTAGCCATCCCTTCCCCTTTTTGAGCTTCGATGGTCCTAACCTCATTGATGATCTGCTTGGTCTTCAGCTGCTGATTTTCTTGATCAAGAAAGTTAATCACATACTGTGCTCTGTCAATATTAGCTTGCAGCTCACTAATATTTTCTTCCTTTATTCTGATCAATGTACTAGTGACTCTATCCTCATCCTCCTCATCAATTTCAATCAACTGAAACTCTTGCTCAGTTTCATGGTTGTCCTCCTACTCATCAATGATTGGCTCTGTAGATTTTTCCTTTCCCTTTTCTACCTGTTTTGTTGATGAAGAAGGCATGGCCCCTTTCACACCATGCGAAGCAAATACATGCATGTGGCCTCTCTGATAGATCTTGGGAAATGGCTCAACATTAGTCACATTAGCCCAAGTTTCCTCAATGTCCCTTTCACTGCTTAATGCTCCAGTACCATGATCTGATGATGAAGGTTTATAGAAAGTTGAAGAAGTAGGATCAACATGAGGTGAACGTGTCTAACTAGCTGATGATGTACGAGCAACAGGCTGATATGGAGAAGTGGATATGGGAGGATGAGATGATGAATGGATATTCTTCTCATGATGACTAGGTGGGGTAGTAAAAACTTCATTTGCAATGAATATGTCCCATGGGATGTTCTTTTGCTCAAACTAATGCATGACTATCATCTTGATGAGGGAGTGATGGAAAAGAATCTGCATCTAATGATTATAATTCCTCTTTTGCACAATGTATGCCATCTTATCAATACTGTGGGAGAGATAGTAAGGTATGTGAAGCATTATGACTCTAATGAACTACATGAGGAGTCAAATATGGTATGAGTAGAGTCGAGAAAACCTCCCCTCACAAGTGAAGTACTTCATGATTATTTTCATCATGGGGACATACCAGTCAAGGATATGAGAGAAAGGGAAAATGAAATTCTTATCATCCTTGTATCTAGGTTTGAGATAAGGTTCATAATAGCTCAGATCAAGGTTTCCTTGTTTAAACCATTTATCTCCCACATTAGGGATCCCTGTAGCGGCTGAAATGGAATTAGTGGACATATCAAAAGTGACCCCAGCAAGAGTGACCTACCTATCATGAAGATTTTTGATGAACAACCTTGTCAAAATAGGGTGATATTGAATCTGTTGCACTCTCTCACAAAACTCGAAACAACCAACATGTTTTAAACATGACACTGTAAGAGGAGAAGAAATGAGCTCTTTTGTGGTTATGGGTTCATATCTATTTATTTTCCCTCCTTTTTGGTCACCTCTCCTTGGTATTTTTTCTTCACTAATACCTCTATCCTCCTCTTCAGACATTTTAAATTTTGACTTAGGAAACCCTAGGGTAAAAATTGGAATGAGATGAAGGGAGAAGGAGATGACATGGATAGCTTAGATAAATGAAGGGAATGAGTATAAATGGAAAACCTAGGTCAATGAAAACCCTAGATATTAACCATGCTCATGAGTGATACCTGTTTAGGGAGGTTAACAAGGATATGGTGTATGAAAAATGAAAATGAACTGAAACTAGGGTTTCATAAGGAATGAACACTTCAAATCCTTTAATGGACACCAAATATCTTAGAGGCAAGGTAAATTAGTGTGAAATTACTGTTTGAAAGGTCCCTGGAGAAGTTTAGGAGAAAATTGAGCTTGATAGAAGTGGTACAAATCTTCACAACCCTCACTGTTAAGTGCTCAGTGCTGCTGGGTAAAGGTGCAGCGCCAGCCTGAGAACACGCAAAGCCTTGAAATTTTGACCCAAAATTCTCAATAAACTCATAATTTCTCCTTTGCTGAAAACTCTTGATGACTATAGGGAACCAATGACTTGTTTTGAGATGCTTGATAGGCTTTATAGCCTTAGTGGATTTGAAATTTCAATCTAAATCACCCACTTTCCTAATGTTCACTTTTTCTTTGGCACTGATACTCTTTTAATTTTTTGACTTTTGGCACTGCAGGTTGATAAACATGGATTTTGGATATCTTTTCTCACTTAGGCCGGACATGACTACACTTTGACAACTTTGGGATTGCAATTATTACATATAATAAGATAAAATTACATTTGGAAAAGTAGAAATAAATTACATATTTGACTTTTCTATCAAAATGACATTTTGATATAAAAGTCATTAAAATAAAAATACAACTTTGAAAGTATGATAATTACATCAAGATGATATTATTTAGTTCCTCTCATATATGTGTTGACCTCATTTAAATGAGGGAATGAACTTGAAAAATGAAAAACCCTAATGACCTAATGGGACTACTTTTTTGACCTGACCTTTGAATAAGATTTTGACTTTAAAGATTTCCAAGTGAACAAAGCATTTACATAGGTGTTATTATGCTCAAGGAATCATGAGAATGAGTCATCCAATATGATCTTTTGAGGGAGAAAAAGCTTATTTGACAAGGACAACCACCAGTGGAACAATTTTATGTCATGACCTAATGGAATGATAAAAAAATTATTCAGAATGGGACACGTAAGATGCACATGAAAATGTGTTTTGATACTTCGTGGAAGTACGCAAATACCGACACTAACAGAGTCTCCAAGATAAACGCCTTGGAGGCGCAATGATGGAAAGTCATAAATGACACGAAAAGGGTGAAGAATGATAAACAAGGGCTCAGTGAGGTAGATAAATTAATTATGATGTTTATGTCTTGTCTTGGCAGTGTAAACCAATCTCTCTTCAATTTAGGTGTGCGTGTGTGCAAGCTGCGTGTTAATTTTAATTAAGCCTAGACGGTTTTATAAAGAAAAGGAAAAATGTTGAAGTACTATAAATAAAACTGAAACGATAGTAAAATAAACAGTTATAAATACATAAATTCAACCCAAAAGAATGCTTCCCAAACAACTAGTCTAAAAAGTGGGAGAAATTGACTCAAAAAACACAGCATGGAAAAAATATCTAAGGTCTAAGGAACAGGGATATAATGACTCAGATCGCAGACTGCTGGAAAAGGTGTAGAAAACAACAAGAAACTGGAGGGGAAAACTGCTGCAAAATGGGAAGAGAAACATTAAAACCCTAGGGGAAAGAAGGGAACCCTAAGGGAGAGACCAAACAAAATTCAAGAGGGGGTTTTGGATGGAATAATAACCGATAAAAAGGGACATTAAAGAAGGATATATCAGACCCTAAACAATGGCTGAAAGCGCTATGAAATATCAGACTACCTACTTAGCTAAACCCCTCATAGAAAGGTGGAAGTGTACTGAAACCCTAATGGGTTTGGTTCAACTTCAAGGAGACAAAATGAGCATATATAGGCCTAATATGGACTTAGACAGAGCTCATACAACCCAGAACAATGCTTGTGGCAAACCCTGATTGTCACAGAAAAAACTCAGAAAAAAGTTACAACTCGTAGGTACTGACCTGTAAACAATGGAAATCGTAGTTTCTGGGCTAACAGCTGCGAGTTCAGACAGAAATTACAGGTTCTTGGCCAAAAAGTGTGAGTTCCAAATCTGGGATCTTCGGGCGACAGGTTGCGGAAAAAGTTGTCATCTCTAGCGCCACAGATACCTGTTACCTACGGAAAACACTTGAAAACACACAAAAGTTAGAATTTTTACTGTTTTAGGGCATAAAAGTAAAAAAAAAACATCAAGAGACTTAAAATAGCTGAAGAGAAACCCTAGTTACTAAATTTGTTGGTCATATAGGGATATGAATAAAACACAGTGGAGTTGCCAATTTTTAGCGTACATTCTTAACGCAAGTGTATGAAAAGAGCTCACTTTAGCTGCGAGTGGAAACCAACCCTAACAACAAATATGGATGCTTAAATTATTTATATTTGCAAGTGATAGTTGAAACAAATGCTGCCAGGAACCCGATCTATGCTCTAAAAGTAGTTATACAGTGAAAATAAATAAGAAACGCTCCATACATCCAACGAAGAAGATAAGATATAAATAATTTTATATGTATTATAACACCTGGGAAGGGAAGAAAGAATGATGTTACTAGTCCTCCTCAATGGGATGAGTTCTTGCCTGTCCTCAATTCTTCAGATCCATAAGTTTCTCTCTCTCAATGGTGTAGAAACCCAAAATATGTTGAACTCTATGGGAGCTCAAGAGGCAAAGAAAATAGTTGCAGCAATGAGATGATCAAAGCACGACAATGAAAGTGATCAAAGTGAATAATGAATGGAAAAACCTTCTATTTATAGCAAAATATTGAGTTATCCTCGCTAATGGCGAATAATAAACTATTATTAACCTAGATCTAGATCTAACTACTTGGAATATTTTATTATATTTTGTTGGAGGGAAAAGGTATTTACATTGGTTAAATACTTTTGTTTATAAATAATAAACAAATCAATGATTTATTTATCATTTCAAGAATTTGGTTAAGGAATAACTAACAAATAATTATTTGTGTAATTATTTCTGGGTGATTTAGTCAAATTTAACAAGGAATAATAACTAAATAATGATTTAATTAACTATTCCTAGAGAAAAATAAGAAAAATAATGATTTATCTAATTATTTCTCATTTTTTGGTTAAATATGACTAGGAATATTATTTAAACAGTTGTTTAATTAAACATTCCTAGAGGAAAATCAAATAAATAAGGATTTATTTAATTATTCCTCATGGGATTTCTTGTTTGAACCATAAATAACTTAATAAAATATGGCTTATTAAATTATTTATTATAGTTAACATGATTTTACTATGGTAAAATTGGTCTTACATGGTGTATTTCGATCCATCTAATTGTAAATGGTTAGATGACCAAAAATTGGTGTAACATGGCTCGTGCATTCTCTCTTCCAAATTTGTCAAGCATCGCTAGTAAAACTGATTTGGAACCAAGAATTCATTCAAGATTGGTTCAGACAATGTATTCATCTTTGAATATGCAAAATGATAAACTTTCAAAGGAAAATGTTCTTTTCTCAATATTCTCTCTGAATGGAAGGTGAATAAAAATAGCCTTAGGGTTTTTATTTCATTTCCTATTTAAGTGTTGCTTATTTAAGATATTGGTGGAAAATATCTTTCGAGGCTCTAGAGCCATCACAGTACATAATAATTTTGGATTGTGGAAGCACAGGTACTCGAGGTCATGTGTATGAGTGGTCACATGATAGTAGGAAGGTTCAAGAAAATATTCCAGTAGTGGCACATTCAGTATGTGGAGAATCTGCTAAAATTTATGGTTATGAGAATGGCCTTGCATATATCAGGGTGCAAACTAAACCTAGACTTGATAAATTTCTATACAATGAATTTGGATTGAGGGTTTCCATAGAACCTCTTCTAAATTGGCCAGAGCAACTTATTGCTTCTTATGCACATAGAAAGATTCTTGTTTTTCTTCTAGCTACACCTCGCCTCTCCAAACTGCCAATTTATGATGCAAAGTGGATTTTTGACAAGGCATGGGAAATATTGGTGGCATATCCATTTATGTGTCATAGGAGCTCGGTAAGGTTTATTAGTGGGGTAAAATAGGCCTATTATGGATGAGTGTCTCTTAATTACAACATGGATAAGATAGGTAATACACATGGACACAAAAAATTTGGTGCACTTGACTTAGGTGGTTCCTCATTGGAAGTTTCTTTTGAACTTGGGGAAGATACAAAAGGTGAATATGATGTGAAGTTAAACACTGGGTTGATGGAGCACCAAATTTATGCATATTCACTTCCATATTATGGTTTGAATGATTCCTTTGAGAAGTCAGTCATACTCCTACACAAGAAGCTTTCAAAGAGGAGCCATGAAGAACTGCACTACTCTAACAATCAAATGAATTGGCAGATAAAACATATGTGTTTGAAAAATAGCTACAAACAATTATATCATTGTCCTAAATGTTATCCACATCAAGCTAGAAGTCTTCAAAATGGTCGGAGGATTACAAGGAAAGAAATTTTTGGAATAAAGATTGTGTTGGTTGGTGACTCTCACTAGGCATAATGTTAAGCACTAGCTAAATCCACTATTAATGCCTCTTTATGGTCACATTCATATGTAGCTACATATTGTGAGAAATAATAGTGTTCCTTTAAAAAGCATCATCCACTACCAGATGGGAGTTTATATGCACTGTCTGGGTTCTTTTTTTTTCAAAAATTTTATAATATGTCTTATGTTGCCACCGCTTATGAGATATTAGAGAGAAGTGAGAATTTATGTTCAAAAACATGGAAATATGATGAGAAAAGTGTACTTCCATAGCCATTTGTAGAAGAGTATTTTTTTTTGCAACATATGTAGTAGCACTCTTTATAGATGGGTTGCATTTAAAAGATGAGAAAATAATTGTTGGATCTTGGAGCATAACATAGACATTGGTTTTGACTCTATAGAAAAATACAATAGGAAATCATTAAACCAAAGTTTACATATCAAAACAGGGAGTGTTTGTGCAAGACATGGTCAGAATGGTAAGTTATTTATTTCAGAGTATGTATGGAACGGAAATAGAAACAAGAGTAATATTATTATCTCAAAGTATGTATGGAACGGAAATAGAAACAAGAGTAATACTATTATCTCAAAGGTTTAAGTGTTACTTACTTCCTCACATCATCAACAATTACGCATTACCATTTGTTATGATGAATTCTCACATTTAGATGTATCTCGAGTTCCAGTAATCGTGACACTCAAAAAGATAAGGATGCATTCTATATTGTGTGTGAATTTAGAGAGGAATCCCGAATGATTTAGTTGGTTTAGTAACTATTAATAGGTTGAGCCATATACGTAGACTCACCTAATAGGGTAGTTCACGTCTCAATCCAAATATTTTTTTATATAATATTTGTTGTATAACATGTTGGAAAATGGATCACATTAAAAGGTTTTGTTAGTTTTATGGTGTAGGGAAAGTTTAATGTGCAAAAAAATCTGTTCGCATTATTTACAATCCATAAGGTATGCATTCTTTAGTTTTAAATCTAAATATCCAGGCATGAATCAACGTTTTTCTTAAACCAAAGTAGTGTTGGGTGTCGAAGCGATGGTTTTGTACACTTCAAATGTAATTTTAAAGATTCTGGTTATTTAACAAAATTTGTGTAAAGTCATCCTAAATTTATGTTATGTGAGTGAATGCTATTTAAGGTTTTGAAAATTATCATTAAAACATATTATTTAGGTCAATATTTTTAAGGTATTTTTATCAAAATAAAATTTTATTAATTGAAGTGTGGTTAAAAAATTGAATTTTCATAATGAATATTTAGTTTGGTTTGTAACAAAGATTAGTTTAGTTGGTTGAGTCCTCGTCGTTAAAGCACCTTTATTATTGAGAGGCTATGGGTTCAATTCTCTCGGCACTCTCAAGGCCGACCTTCGACGACAAATTTGGTCTTCACAATCACCAAATTTTATTCGAAATATGAAGAAATATATAAATCACGTAGAAGACAAATTGTTGATCAAGTGTCAAAAGAAGAATAGTTTGACAAAGATAATAGAGGAAAAGAAAAAGAAAAATATAGAAAATGGTAAAGGAATACTCCTACATATAAATAGAAAAAACAAGAAGAAAAATAAATATTGAAGAGAGAATAGGAAAGAAAAAAGGATAAGGAAGATTTAAAAAAGATTGCAGCAAGAAAGGGAAGGAGAATTTGATCAAGTGTCAAAATAATAATAGTTTGACAAAGGTAATAGAGGAAAAGAAAAATAAAAAAGATAGAGAATGGCAAAGGAATACTCCTACATATAAATATAAAAAACAATAAGAAAAGGAAATCTCGAAGAGAAAATAGCAAAGAAAAAAGGATAAGGAAGATTGAAGAAAGATTGCAGCAATAAAGGGAAGGAAAAGGGAAGGAAGTATGAAGCAGTGAATAAAGTTCAAAATAATACATATGTTCAATCACTGAGATGTATATATAAGTTGAAATGAATCTATAGCAAATGAAATCCATATGAAGTTTAATGATCCACCTTGAATATTATTTTTTAATGATGAAAAGGATATGGTCATGGTCCTATGTTGTAAAAGGGATAGGTTGGGATCAAATGCAAATGCACCTAAAATTAAATTTAGTTCACACAAATGATGACGAATATAGATTGTAATAATGTAAGCACACTGAAATAATTTGATTGTTGATTAGCACATGGTACAAGGAAATTCAGTTGACATGAAAAATTAATATTTTTGGTCAATAAGTAACTGCCTAATTTAATCAATGGTTTGCAGTAAGCTAAAGCCTACTGATACATGTGATTCTTAATGATAAACGTGTAAAATACCAAAGGATGTGATGGTTGGGGATAATACTAAAATTACCCAACATATGGCTATGCATAAGCCAATGAAAATTGAGGATGGTAGTTTATGAATATTTAGGGAAAAGATATACATGTATGAACATTCATAATTAAATGGTTGATAAGTCATGTATTAAAGAAAATATCCTAGAGAAAAAATTAATACAATTTCTCATGACCAATATATTTTAGTAGATAGTAACTATTTTATATAGAATTCAACAAACATGATGTTTTACAAGTACATGATCCAATTAAAATAATGTGTTAAATAAGATTGATATGACCAAATAAAGGAAAAAATATTTAAGAAATCAAAAGAAATAAAAATAAAACTATATGTAATAGTTAAGGGAGAGTATGAAGGATCAACAACTACTTCCATGATATGATGAAAACATTCTAATATGTTGATGATGTAGTCTACACATAAAAATTAATGAATGGATTTGAAATGGGGTTGAAGAGAAACATTAGGGATAAGAATTTTATAGAATAAGAATTTCATAGAATCAAGTTAAATGACTCATGAAGATACTATTCAAGATGTTCATAGAGATAGTTGAAATGGTTAAACAAAATACCAAATTATGAAATAATCATTATAGTTACCTAAAATTATATAATATGACTAATTATATAGTTAAAAAAAAATAAAAAATGATTGAATAGAATTTAGTCTTCAAAAATTTCTAGATTGTAAAATATTTATTTCTCATTTTTAATTCTCAATAACCAAAAAAAATCTATGACAATAATTTATTTAAAATAATACACTTATTCTGTTCAATAATGAGATCTCTTTTATCACCAATTCAAGCAATAGCAAAAGGAGCTATGACTCATGACATGTTGTATTAGAAAATTCAATTTCTTTGTTCAATTTTTGAGGATACTCAAATAGGTCATTAGTCAAGATATTAATACGGTTAGGTATATCATTGTTTATAAAATATAAAATGATAAATTAAAAATAAGAAAAAGTTGATAAATTATAAATAATTCATAAATCTCAACAATATTAAAACTTTTTTATTATTTTTAGTTATAACCTAAAATACAATGATAAATTGGTGAGAAAAAACATATAAAATTTTGACACAAATGGAGTAAAAATGCTTATGCTTTTGTTTTGAAATACTTAAACTACATATACCTTGAATACAATTTTCATAACGTATGTTTAAAATATAAAATGATAAATTAAAAATAAAAGAAAACTAATGAACTATAAATAATTCATAAATCCCAAAAATATTAAAACTTTCTATATATCATTTTTAGTTATAATCTAAAATAAAATTTACACACAAATGGAATAGAAATGCCGATACTTTTGTTTGGAAATACTTAAAAAGTTTCATAACATAGGTTTATTTTTCAAAATGTTTTAACTTAATACTTAAATTTTTTCATAACATAGGTTTATTTTTCAAAATGTTTTAACTTACCCTAATCAAAAGTATATTGCGAATTTTAAAATAACTAATTTTACTTTATAGATTTTATAGTAAAAGTAATTGCAATGAGTTCAATTTTTTTTTAATTATTTTTATATTAAATATGATTATTAAAATATTGGACATTTATTTTAAATATTTGTTATTTTATTAAAATGTGAGATATTTAGTTTAAGTATTTGTTCTTTTAATTAAAAAAAAATAAAAAAAATTATAATTATTATTTTTACTCTATTTCAAAATTGTAAACTTTACTTCTACAATAATCTAGTATATATTTTACATTTTTTATTTTATTAATGCCTAAATTAAATTTCTTAATTTGTTGAACACTTATTTTATTTTGGTTAACCTCGCTATACTCTTCATAAAAATTTTGATTTAAGAGTTTTTTGTTTTGTTTTTTTTTTTTTTTTTTTAATTCTCTGCCAAAATTATTTTTATAAATAATATTTAGTTACATTTAATAAAATTAAAGATAGAAAATTAATAATAATTAATTATAAAATGTATTAATTAATTTTAATATGAATAAAATCTAATAAATGATATTGATTAGATATCATTTAGTGATAGATAAATTTTAACACTATTACGTCTTTTTTTTAATATTACCTCACGGCATACATATTATATTTCCTTTCATATTGACTTATAACTCTTAAATATAAACAGCTTCAACAATTAATTTTTAATGTTAATTCGCCATTATGGGTCCTTAGAAGCAGAGTGGGAACCTCCACTTTGATATGAGAGCCAAGGAATTAAATTAAGGTGGTTGTAAGCTGCCCACCTAGAGAAATGGCTCAATGCATCTCAATGGTAAATTGTGAGGTTATGGCGTGTGAGATATATTTCATGAATGATAGTAGTAAGAATGAAAATCTTGAAAGAAAACTAGATAAGGAAATGGAGTTCAATGCTTTTGTTAGCACAATCATTTTAGATTAATGAAAGAATTATGATGGGAATGGTGGATGAATTCAAGTATTTTGAAGGAAAATTTAAATTGTTCTATCTTCTGGTGGAAGATGCAACATGAAAGGATTTTTGTACGTTAATTAGTGGTATGTAGTCTTCTATTTTTCCTTTTATATTTTCAAGCGTTGTATCTCGAACCTCCTAGATTACTATTTGGGTGTTTGTTGTGCTTTGGGTGGACAACTCAAAGGATCTCATCTGAAAGGAATGTCCCTATTCTAGAGTAAAATTCGGTTATGGGTTGAAAATGGAGCTTTGTGGATTCAATTTTGTTTTTCTGTAGTTTTAAAATTCAAAGATTAAATGCTTTGGTTTCAAGATAATTATAGTCTCAATTGGGTTTACATTGATTTTTTTCAGAATCCACCCCAACTATGTTTTATATTTTTTCGACTCATTTCCACTCTCTTAGTCCTTTTTTGGTCTCTAGTTTTATCTTCCTGTCACTATCCCATTCCCTCCCCCCCTTCTGAAATTCTTTAATGCCCCCAACTTTATACTGGATTTCATAGGTTGAGAATAATACAAAGCTTTTCATTTTGGGAAAGACAACTTGATCTGAACTTTTCGCTTTGTGGGGTTGTTTTTTCCTATGTTTAGGTACTCATCTCACTTCTCTTTTCTAGAGTTTGAAAGTGTGCCCTTCGGTCCTATTCTTTCACTTCCCTCTATGGATAGACATAGAATATCTATTGGACATAGAGGTGGAAGAAGGGGGAGAGTTACTCGGGTACCCATCCTCCATTCTCCTCAAAATCATATGCTTAGGTTGTAGCGTGACAAGCCATGCCTTGGTATGCAAAAGCTATTCTAGAAATGGTTTGACACACTATTGCAGAGTCTAAAGATAAATTTCATCAGGACTGTAGGTTTATTGCTCACCATCACATAGAAAGGGAAACAAGGCAATGGATCTTGGAAATTGTTACTTCAACTGGGTCTCACTAGACCTCTTATATGCATGCATGAAACTTATATTGGCGCATCAAAACTCACACTAAGCATGGGTTTTTTTGCATTATAGAAATGACAAAGAAAATGAAGAAGCTAGATAGAAAAGTCTTTATCTGAGCCAAAAAGCAAGCAAACATTACTTTTACCCCCTCTAAAGTTGAATGTGACTCTCGCCACCAATTTAAATGGACTCTCTCATAACATGACATGATCAGATAAACCATTGTTTTGTTCAAACTTTTAAACAATAACAGGTTTGTTTGTTAATATCTGAAAATTTTATTACTATCACTTATCTTTTAAGTGAGAGAATAACTGTATTTGAAATTAATATTATAGAAATATTTCCAACTCTTATTATTATTATTATGATTTTCCAAGTAGCAAACTACTAACATATAAAAAAAACAATCATATACTTATTTTTCCAAAATTTAATATAAAATACTTAATAAAAAGTTAAGATACATGCCTTATTAAAAGTATAAAGTTAATAAATATTATTAACTAATTCAATGAAAATAAATATTAAATTTATAACTATTAACGCACAACGGTTATAAAAAAGGATTTCTCAACAAAAATTAATGGACATTTTAGATGATATCATGCCCGAAGCTCCATGGCCACAGTTTAGTTCCGATAAGTTAGAATTTGGATATTGAAACAGTTTGAAAGCGAGGCGGTTACAAGTGTTTTTCATGTATATAGTGGCCTCTTCAGATTTTAAATTGAATTGACATTGAAAATATGGCTGATGCCAAGGAAACAATGTCTCGTGGGACGCTTCCTTGTCATAAACAAAATCATGAATCCTCAAGTCGCTCGTCACGGGGCAAATTGTCCGTTACGTTGTGAACTGCCGGTCAAATATGGTTACGTGTAAACTTTGTTCATTAAAAGTTAAAAACCGTCCAAACTTGCCTTTCATCTAAAGTGGCAAAACTTATTTCTCTGTCAATAGGCTATTTAATGCGGTGTGATAGATGTTGTTAGATTTAAAATTGTTTAAATTTAATGGTCAGCAATATCTGCCATACTTCATTAAATGGCCTATAAACAAGAAAATAAGGATCGCCATTTAAAGTAGGCAGTTTAGATTTGAAATTCTATCGGTGCGCCAAGGTTTTCACAGTGAAAATATTATGGAGTAGTTTTTAGGGTAATTTTTGGAGTTTCTGGTGCCAGAATCTAGTGAAAAAAATTGAGGTAAAATCTTGATTTCTGTGATTTAAGCTAGTCTTTTTACTGTAAATATAGATTGTGCAAATTACCCATCAAATTTTTGTTTTCAATAAATTCTTGCTCAATTTTAAAGAAATTAGACCAAAAAAATCCAACAGAAAAACTTTCAAAAAATCGCACTAAAAACATGACGAACATGAGTTCCCATGGATCATGGAGCAAAACTCGGGCATAGTAGATTGTCAAAGGCAAACAGACTCAATAATTGTATTAATTTAAATTTAAATTTAAAGTTATGAAATATTATTTTATTGATAATATACCATTTATTGATAATAAATCTTATGTAAGTGATTCGTCCTTGTCTTTTTAGGGATTATAACATTGGTTTCATGTTCAAAGTATTTTGATTTTGTATTATTTTATTTTATAATTTTAATCAAAATTATGGAAAAATGTTAAATATTTTATTTTCTTCAAATTCAAAATGATTTGCTAATTTATTGGAAATATTATTCTTATTTTTCAAGCTAGTAAGTAATTATAGCATTAGCTTTCTGGGCAAATTGGATTGACTCTATATTATTTTGCCTTTTTTTTTGTAATTAAACAAAATGTTTATGGGAAACACTGAGTATTTCTGTTTTACTTAAATTCAAAAAGTGTTTTTGTAATCTTTTAGAGATTTTATTCAATTTTTTTTATTGGCTCTAAGACTTCTCATGGGACATAATTTCACTAGTGGATAGTGTTTTGGCCATTGTCATTTCGTGACAATTCATTTAAAAAAAGAAAAAAATAGAAAAAAATGGGTCTATCTGTCGGAAAATGGGCCTATCTGTCTGAATTTCTGGTTATTCTGGAACAACTGAAAAGAAATGAAAATTCTTCTTCTAACACAAAGATATCAATGAAATATGAACAGAGAGGAAGTAAAAACTCTTTTCATTAAACTTCTAGAGTATTGCAAAATGAGATTCTTTCGATAGAACTACGGTTCTGGATTACAATGTAAAGGTTGCTTTCTCTCGAACGCTACAAAACACAGCGCTTTTCAAACTTAATGTCTCACACAGTATTGCACACTCTCTATCTTTTCTGCTCTCTGTTTTCTTAACACACAGTCTTTTTCTTACTGCCTTCGGGCATACATTCACTGCTGTTTATTACAAAGTTTATATATTGTAAATATTCATATTTACAATACATTTACAATATATATTATAAAAAATATATATATATGACCTAGGTTTAGAACTTAAACTGTGGTGGCGCATATCATAAAACATTTTAAAACATTAACCGAAGGTCTTAAAACCTTATTACATTGCTGATTTCAAAACAGAACACACAATTTTTTAACAGCTTATCGCATCCATTTGGGCGATGGCTGACTATGCACCCAAACGATGCAATAGCGCTCTCATTGGTCGATGCTTCACACGCTGGCGATGGTGGGCCAAACCTTATCGAAAGGTTTCGGGCCTCTGGTGACGTAAGCACCAATCTATGCGATACGCATATGATTGGTCAACAGACTGTTGACTCGGCATGGTGGGTCTTCTGTTTATCGCGGGGGCTAAGGACAGATGAAGTAGGCTCCCTCCTTTGTGATCGATACGTGATTGGTCGTGGAAATGGCAACGTGGATCGGTGGGCTCCATGCAAATGACGTGGGGGCATTCAAACTAAAAACAAATGGTGCTAGGGTTAAAATGACAGTTGGTGGAGGGTTTTAATGGTGGTTGATGTTCCGGATAAGAGCGCTGGGTTGCGTGGTTTGACCACAATTCTGTGAGTCGAAACAGGGGCTACGACCTTGAACAAAAATTGGTCTTGCAGGGAAAAAATAAACACAGGAGTTGAATGTGAGGAGGAGTGCAAATCAGAACAAGATATCGCTGCTCCTGTCATTCAAAACTTCACATCAAAAATGAATTTTGTACTCCTGTTTCTGTCTTGCAGTTGAAATTAATTTCCAACACTATCCAGTACTCGACTTCGAGGGACAATTACCCTCAGAGTCTACATACGAGAATCCACACTCCCTCCTCCTTCTTCATTTCATTTATCACATGATCATAGGCTTCGAGGCCCTATAATCCTAGACTCCTCTCTGGGAAATTTCCTGCGAGAAATATACCAATAAGCGTTATGTTCAGAGGGTGTGGATTTGACATACGCTGACATCCTTTTGCACTGGGATTTCACTCTCCAATTAACAACTCGTCGTTGGTAGCTGGATTGTGTAGCCTAAAAATGTGCTTGCCGACGATGGCCTTGCACCACGTCGTTCGACTCTTTTTCATCATGGCTAGTGAGAGATCTGCAACCCGTTTTACGGCTAGACTTCGATCTGAGAGCCTTGTGGTGTGTCGATAGATTCCCCCACGGTGAAACATAGCTATAATGCACCTCAAATATTTTTGTTGGAAGCCTGCCCTCCATGTTTGTTCTTGTGCACATCCAGAAGGTTGTTCCATATAAGTAGCAACTTAAGAAAATTACGAAAGCGCAACCACTAATAAAATCAAAAGCATTGTATAAATTATGGCTCTCGTGTTAGGTTCTCCTTGACTTTAAAGAGAAATAATTATGCCTCCACATGCAATTGCATATGAATGTGGGGGCAAGCAAGGCCCTGCAAAACTTCTTCTATAACATATGGAGCTCTAAGGTCATCAATTTCGCTGCTATCTCCTTACCGACCATCCAATTAACATGAAATGTCGTAGATAACTCTAGATGATTATTCGCAGACACAAAATATATGCCAAGAGTTACTCGCTTGAACTTATATATTCTAGAAGTGCAACTTTAGGCACATCATTTTACTTGAAAGAGTGACAATTCTGCTTCTTCGGCCTCCTCAATTTTTATTGGAAACATCGTC
The DNA here is from genome assembly GCA_034641835.2 of Pinus albicaulis. NCBI lineage: Eukaryota > Viridiplantae > Streptophyta > Pinopsida > Pinales > Pinaceae > Pinus > Pinus albicaulis. The sequence goes on from CM076574.1 coordinate 1,057,915,238, forward strand.
TTGATAAATTTTGAATTTAACATTGTTGAAAGGATCTTCGACGTAGGACTGAAGACAAAATTACCTTCGTTACTATTCGAGACTAATGTGCCCCTTCCTATGATTTTATGTGTAACTCAATCTGCACTATTCATGGGTTGTTTACCCATACCTGCTATGTCAATCTCATTTACTGAACTTATTAAGCGTAAGGAGATGACATAATAGTGGTTGGTATCAATCCCTGCTTCTATATCACACACCACACGTTCGTCGTTATGGACTTAAAACATGTATATCTTTTAGGAGTTGTCTTTAGTGTGACTTTTTGGAGTTTCAAGTGTCGAAATCCGGTGAAAAAATTTGAGGTAAAATCTTGATTTCTATTATTTAAACTGGTTTTTTGACTATAAATATGGATTCAGCATCTTAAAAAAACCTCTAGGACACTTCGATTGTGTAAGGTTACCCATCAAATTTCTGTTTTCAATGAATTCCAGTCGAATTTTCAAGAAATTAGACCAAAAAAATCCACCATAAAAACGACTACTATTTTCTATAGCAGGTGGAACTGCTTATTTGACCGGATAAAGAAAATTAACACGTGCGGGAGTGCGGAATTTTCATTGAATGCCAAAAGGTTGATTGTGCAGTAGTGCTCCACACTCATTCACTATCAACTTCTTTGCACTCACTCGATATTTCGACGCTTTGCACTAGATTAAATCTAACAAACACATTACTCAATCCTTCACAATCAACTTATCTGCACTCACTCGATATCGCTTTGCACTAAATTGAATCTAACAACGAAGACAAGTATGCATATTCGTGGCACGTTGGGCACATGTTGCTTCTCCCGTGGCCGCTTTCTCAACTCCCATTGATATAGCTCCACCTGATAATGGTATTACAAATACCTCTATCTCATTGTTTTCTACGAGACACAAGTTGAGACACATACAAATGAAAAAAAAAATGTACACTGTGTGAAAGTTCATAATGCCACAATATGGACTACAACTTGACTTGAAGAAAATATGAGAATTCTTCTATCATGTTTGAATTGTACTCCGGTCCAACAACGAGTTGCATTCTCTAAGATATATGGTAATGAGAATTTAGCTTATTGTCATTCAGATCCAACTGTGTCTTTGGACATTGAATAGGAAGAGGGAAATTCCCATTTCTCAAAGCGATATTAATATGAAGGCATCATCCCAACAACAACTTCATTAAAATTAGTCTTCAAGTTTCCATACAGTGTTCTATTAGAGAGATTTTTTTTTAAGATAACAAATTTAAACAATTAATAGACCAACTTTCTTGCAAAATTCGATTCAATATGACAACTTTATAGATTTAACATACAAGTTGTTTAGAAAATTAATTTAAATGACAAATTGAGATATTTAACCTAACAATTATTTTGCGAGGGAATCTACCGTGGTTTGATTAAGTTCAACATACCGATAAAGGAAAAACCTTAGCAAATCGGCTCCTAATGACATGACCGATTCCAAGCAATGTATATCTTCCTCTTTCAAAAACCCATTCAATTTCACATGTTGCAGGTTAAATCTAAGCATTTAATCATACATATCACGGCTCTCTAAGGAAAATTTATTTTGCGAGGGAATCTACCGTGGTTTGATTAAGTTCAACATACCGATAAAGGAAAAACCTTAGCAAATCGGCTCCTAATGACATGACCGATTCCAAGCAATGTATATCTTCCTCTTTCAAAACACCATTCAATTTCACATGTTGCAGGTTAAATCTAAGCATTTAATCATACATATCACGGCTCTCTAAGGAAAATTTTGGAGCGTTTGCATAATTTTAGATCCAACTAAATTGAAAGGCTAAGAAAATTTATTACCTTGAAAATGATAAGCTTGAAAGGATCCAGTGCGCTACAACATGCTCAAATGAATTTTGTCCATATTCTCTTATTATTTCTAAACTTATTACCGAAAAGACCTCTTTTTGGTAGTAATAGCCGTTGTCTTATTCCTACCAGTGTTGGACAACATTTTCCAAAAAGCATCAATAATGTCGGAGGTCGGAGAAGTCAGATCGGAAAAGAACTTCATGAGGATTCGTAAGTATTGGGTCAGAAATAGTTTTTTGGTATGTAGCATGAAGCAAAGATTAATTACACTTAGTTCAGTAGAAGTGGAGTACATGATTGCTAGTTAAGTAGCTTGTGAAGCTATTTAAATAAGGAATACTTTTGTTGGGTTATTTGGTCAGATGATGGATCCAATTGTAATTTACTATGACAATCATAATTGTATCAAATTCTCTCAAAATTCAATATTTCACGATCAATCCAAGCATTTCAACATGCAGTATCACCATAGGGGAATTATGTTGTTGGAATACATTCCTGAACAAGATGCAGATATTTTAACAAGGCTTTATCAAGAGAAATTTGAGTTCCATAAAAGAAAGATTGGAGTATCCTATAATCCTTTTTTGTTGAGAGGGATTGTTGAAAAATGGAAACAAGAAAATCCTTACTTAATTTTCCCTTGAATTAAATTAGGAGAAAACCTAAATTCCACATCACAAGACAACTTGAATGAGTTAACTAAGTTAGTTTCACTAAGTTGGTTTAGGTAATTTGAGTTGAGGGCCAAGCCTGAGTTGTGTATAGTGATGCGTAAATTTTAGGAGCCTAGGTTGAGTTAATTTCAATTGTAACAATTTAATTCAGTTAAATTAAGTTCAATTAAACTAGTTCCAATTGTTGAAGGAACTAGTAGGAGGTATTGCAGTGGGGTACAGATTCAGTGTTCAACTAGTTAACTGATAAATCAAGCATAATTAACTCATGCATGCATGAAATACAAGTTACCTAGTTTATATTGGAGTTCAAGGGCAGTGTACTATTAGTTGTATAATTATCCAAGTTGTACACGTGGTGCATGCAATCAGAGAAGGACCTATAGGGATTGTGCAGTTCAGGATGGATATTTTCCTAATCAATAGGGGGCTAATTCCTTGAGAAACAATGAAAGGAAACAAGAGCTTTGGAGGCAATAAAATTGGCTAAGTATTGGTAAAAGTCAGTTTGTGAATCAGTGAGATAGATTATATTTGCGCAGAAATCGATGAGGCTTGAGAAAGCATTTTATTTCTTCTCTATTTTTTGATTAATGAAATACAAATAGGAAGCAGTTTTGAGCAGTTGTTTTCTCCTAGATATATCCTCATTTATGTGTGTTGAATCATGATGCATGATTTTGATATTTCTTCTCAATCGCGAATTTATTTTCGTAGATGAGTAGGGTATATTTGAGTCTTATGTTTTATAATATTAAATAAGAAATATTGAATCTATAATTAATTTCTACGCGGTATCTGAGTTAGATTCATAGTGGAGAATATAATTCAAATTTATTGCAAAAGGTTCAAATTTCAAGATCAATGTTGCAGGCTTTCTCGAGGACTCGAAAGATGACTTCCACGAGACTCAGGATTCAGTATGCTTTGGAAGGAACCACAAATTTTGTGGCATGGAAGATTCGTATGATGGTGGTATTATATGACAATAGGCTACTGGTTTACATCTAGACAGATGTATTAAAACCCCCAACAGTTGATGCTCAGGATCTAGCTCAATGGAAGAAGGATGTAGCTAAAGCGAGGAGGATCATATTGGAGGGAGTTCGAGACCATATTGTCTCGAATCTCCATGGGAAAGAAACTCCATTTGCGATGTGGAAAACACTTATGGATTTTTTTGAGAATGACAATGACCATAGGAATCTCTCACTGAAGGACAAGCTTCAGAGCATCAAAATGAAAAAGGTTGAATCAATTTCACAGTACCTGAGAAAATTCACATAGTTGTATGAAGAAATTGGTGGTGTCATTGTGGCTATTCCAAAAGAATATTTAGTAGGTCTAGCTCTTTTGGGTCTTCCCAAGAGCTGACATAGTTATCAGGATTTCGTGAATGGTAGAGAAAAACTACCAAGCTAGGAGCGGTTATGGTATGATCTCGTGCTGGAAGAGATCAGCCAATGCAACAGAGATGGAACTTCATCCAAGGTTGAAGATGAGGAAAATTGTTCCCTCGATGGAATGTAAAAGAAAAGGAAAGGTAATAAATACCATTCCAAAAAATAATATGGTTAGGTGAGAAAAAATAAATATTTGTCGGAAATCAAGTGCTTTCACTGTCATGAGCTGGGATACTATGCCACGAAGTGTCCACACAAGAACTTTGGCAAGAAGACCTTAGGAGGAGTGACAGGTAAAGCTCTAGCTTTACAATTCGAGTTGGATTTCACCCTTATTGCATCCATGGTGACATCGGTGATTGTTGGCTTGAGGGGTCCTGACCCAGGTTCGGTGTGCAAGGTTTGCCAAAAAAACCCTATAGTACTGGCCCTTTCGGCAGTGACCTACTTGTGCAGGTCACAGTCTCACCCGACGTAGTATGGGTGGGTGCTAGAACCAGGTTTCCGCACATTGAGAAAGGAAGGGTAAGGCAAGCAGGCTGCGTTTATTCAGATTATCGTGTCTCTGCGCAGGGTTAAATATGCATCCAGTCACATCCACTTGCACTAGATCTATTATTATATACTTCTTATAATATCAACACAACAATACATAACCCGAACAGATCAGATCTAGATCTATTTCAATACATAGACTTTCACAGCATAATATAACCAGAATAGAATAGATCCAATCATTCAAGAGACAAACCTTCGTAGCGCAAAGAAAGATGATGCATAACACAATAATTATCAGCAATCCATTCAATAGTACTTATAGATTCAGATCTAATAATCCAGCATATTCATTTATTCATCACCCTTACAATTCCCTTCCCAACCTGCACACACAGCTACAGGGTCCGCACAAAGCTAGATTAGGATCTCCGTGCACACAGCCAGCAGCAGTCCGTTCCCCAAAAACCCCCAACAGATCGCTTACACAACAGATCGTATCAATATCTCATCAAATCCTTACCTCTTACAATCCGAAATGCTTCTCTATTTATAACAATCTATCTTTAACAATCCTATGGTCCGCAACCGATGGTTTTCAGACCCCTAGTTTACCCTTTAACCCCATTACAATGCTTTCGGGGCTTTGACCCACCCCAAAACCCCAGCGCTATACCAAATATAACCAAAATAACCAAAATGGACCGGTTTCACAGCTTGTTTAGGAGACCCCGTTCCAACAGTCCCCCAACACAATCTTGTGACTCGTCCCGAGTCACTTTGGGGGCGCGCCTTAAATCTGTGCGTGTAAGGTAGCCAAAGAGCGAAGGAGGGGTGGAAGCACTTCCTTACTTTGGGCCGCTCCGTGTTGCCCAATGTTGATCATTGTTAGAGAATAAGGACCGTCGAGATTTGGACCAACACATTCCAACAACTGCTGGAGGCATGCAATGGCTGACTGCGCATCCTGCGCAAGCTGGAGGGCTGCTTCAGTCCCTGGTTTCAAATTTTTGTACGCACCTTCTTGGAGTGGTGAAGGTCCTCAACCTGGTTCATGGTGGCCAGGCACTACGCGTGGCTGGGGGGAGGTGTGGAAGCCCGAAGTCGATCTAGAGCATCTTCTGCCTGTGTCAACTCCTTTTGGACATGCTGAAGCGTGGGGTGGTGCAGTGCTTTCGTCCATAGCTGTGTAGCCTCTTCAAACAATTGGTCTCCCTACGCCAGTTGTTCCTGAATAATGCATGTGGCTTTAGTGACCACGACAATTTGCTGGGCGTGTTCTTCCGGGGTTAGGTCATATTGTTTGCGCCTTTCTTAGCCGCGATGGTGTACCTCTTGCAGTACACTGGCAGACAGGCTTCGTAGTTCTATAGTAGAGAGTTTTGCTAAGTCGACTTGTATGTTCCCCGAACTCGATTCAGAAGTGACAATGTGGGGGAGTAAACATATGTTGCTTCTAGCGGGCGGGGCCTAGAATTGGCGGAGGTGTCGTAGCAGGTTCCGGTACCGCAGAGTTCCTGCTGAACTTGGTTCACAGCTAATCCTTCCAGGCAGCCTTCATGCACTCCTATTGCTGCATTCAGCTTCTTCCAGCCCTCTTATTTGTTCCTCCTGTGCGCTGGGGTCCATACCAGAGAGACAAGCGGCATAAATCGAAAAAATAAGTAGAAAGAAACATAGGGTAGGTAGCCAATACCGCTTGACATTTGAATAAATAGCCTGAGCCAGCCTCTTCTAGCCATCCGTGCCCCAATCTAAGTTACTTAATGGCAATGTAGGTCGTATGTGGCGCGTACCCTTGATCATAAATGGTGATATTAATAATCTACCACCCTTTGCCTGCGTTTGTAAGTGGCTTTTCGTATTAACTCTGGATGAGCTGATATTCTTCTTTTGTATCCAAGGTTGCGTCATCGTGATGCCAGGGTGTGACTGATGTGTTGGAGGTCCTTTCATACTTTGGCAGACGGTTGACGCACGACGAGCCTTTAAGTTGATTGGGAGTCTTTTCGAGGTAGTTATGTCGATCGTGGAAGGATCAATTTTGTGCAGGACAGCTGCATCAGACGTCTGTAGGAGATTTAATTCTCCAGTCATCCGTAAATTCTCTTGGATACTCATGATTGTAGATAGATCCATAATCTAGGAGGGCAAGGGCTGAGTGCACCCTTGAGTGAGCAGGTCACCACGTGGATCGACCGATTTTGGGGCCCATCTGGCTAAGGGGGTCTCTATACGTAGGATTACCCTATTCCAGTACTTCATCCAGGCAGGGGAGACAGGTCCCTGCGTAGGTGCTTCATACTGAGTTAGTGGTAGTGCCTCGGTTCTACAGTCCGCGGGCCCCTTAGGTTGCGCAGGCTTCAGAGTGTCATCTGTGGCCTCTCAGCAAGGCAAGGTTCGTTCCATGGTAGAGATGCGATGAAATATTTTAACGGTCTGCAGGCTGCGAAGTGCTGAAACCTCATGCAGCCGGCTCTGCCAGTTCTCCATCTCCTCATCGGAGTCGGACAAGCATGCATTTTCCTTTTCCTAGCAGAGCATCCCTTCGTCCGTGGGGTTAACCTAATATTCATCCTTCGCAGTGATCTTATAGATATGATCTAATTCTTCCTTCTGATGGACATGTTCACTATATCGGGCACCTTCTGCTGGATCGAGGGGTAATACAACACGCGTGCCTCCGCTCTCGAACACCATGCTTTGTTTCTTTAGGTTAATAATGCCTCTCATGTCCATTGCCCAATCTAGTCCGAGGAGCGCAGGGTAGGGGTCCGCATCTTCCACGATCTCAATTACTTCAAAGTCAGCTAGGACCCTTGCCCCTGCAATGTCAACCATAACCTTTGGTAACTTCCCTAGGGGAATAATTTTCTGTTGATTCGCCATGTGCAGCTGGATAGTGGACCATTCCAATTTGGGCTTCCCCATTCGTTGCCAGGTCTTCTTAGGTAAAACATTGGCATCAGATCCAAGATCCAAAATGACCTAGTCCATTTCATAGTCCTCGATTTGTGCAGTTAGCGACATTTCTTTCCCTGTGCTTTTCTTCGAGCTGTACAGTTTGTGTACATCCTTGGTCTCAGGGAGCAAGGTGGGCCGAGCTGCATAGGTATTCATTAAAGCCAAGAGGTTTCTTACGGCTCGCAGGTTCCTAAGAAATTTCAGACATGCCTTCAAAAAGGTCTCAATTTCTTCCTCACTTTAAGATTGTGCAAGAGCTGCTGGTGGTGCCTGTTCTTCGCAGGGTACCTCTTTGTTTCCCTCAGTGTTCAACCCACTCCGTGTTATGACCTTTACACTCGGATCTACTTCTCTTAGCTCAGTCTTAACCCTTTGTACATTCTGTGTAGGGGTAGGTTGCTTTTCCTGCATTCTGGCTATTAAGATCGGGCAGTCTTCTACCTCATGATCCAGTTGTTTGCAGTATTTACATGATGGCCTGGTGGGATTAGGGAATTCCTTGGAAAAGTTCCTTATCTCTCCATAATTATAACAGATTAGCTGGCCTCGTCCTCGGCCTGCACTTCCTCCCCGGCCTCCTCTACCTCGGGCTGGTGATCCTCCAAAGTGCGCAGCTCATCTAGGCGATGCAGGGTCTGATTACACCCAATATAGGTTCCTGCGATCCATCATCAAGTCATACGTTCGAAAATTCTGCTCATCATGCCCTACAGATTGACAAAAGCAGCACCATTGTTTTTTTAGCTCTAGGACATACGCACCCAACCATGGGCAATGGTTCGTATCGTGTAGGCCCGCTACTCGACAATCATCACACCATAACGTAGACCCGCTTGATCCTGGTCGCAATAGGACAGGCTCCGTACTTACCCCTGGACGTAATGGGCTAGGTCCTCCAGCTTGCATATAATCGGTTAGTAGAGGGCACTGATCCTTGGTGTGACCAGACACTCGGCAATGTATACACCAGAGGTCTGCGCAGACGTCTTTTCCTCGCTCCTTTCGTAGGTTCTGTATCTCTAGGTGCATAGCGCCAAGTTGTTCCTGGATCTATTGGACTCCTAAGGTATCCTCTCGGGGAGCAACTTCGAACTTCATAGGGTCTTCTACAACTTTCTCCTGTAATTCAAAGGTCTACTGATTCATAGGTGTGCGCAGGTGAGGTAACAACATGGCGATGAACCATTCCGTATGTTGCCTATCATCATACTCGAACCCTCCTTCTCTGAGTGCCTTCTTTAACTGTTGATCTGCTTCCCATACTGACTCAACGCACCTTGTTTGAAGTCCTTTACGTCCGCCACTAACAAGGAATAGGACTTTGGTTTGCGGAATTTTTGCTTCAGAGCATCCTTAATATCCTGAATGGAGGCAGTTCCATTCTGGGCAACATATCGCATATACCAGTCCAGAGCTCTGCCTTCGAATGTTAAAGACAGTTGCGCCCTTTTTATTTTATCGCATGCCACATTCTGCGCAGTCCATACAGAGTTTGCAACAAACCAAAATCGATCCATGTCCTCATCTCCCACCCCCTTGAAGTTAGGTAGCTTCAGATGCGCAACCATATCACTATCCAGGGATGAATTTATAGGTGATTTCTTGCCTCTGCATGCCCTACGTGGTGATGTGGCTGGTTCCTTTAATGGGCTATAGGCGGCCCTTCCTCCGTCAAGGTTGGTCTGATAATACTTACCACTGCGTGTTGCACTCCCCTCTGGATCCGAGGTCATTCAGTCGGTATAGCTACACAAATTTCTTTTTTTGCACAACAACTTCTTGATCAGTAAAGGTAACATCCTTAGAAACTTACCCTGGAATCCTTTGAAAAATCGTCGCTCGGCCTCTGAGTAGGATACAGACTGATCAATCGCAAATTCTGTCACAAAGCCTCCGAGCAAACTATCTACCCAGTGATCCACCGTGCGTGTAATATTGTTATCAGTTCTTTCCAGCTGTTCAAGCAGATTTGGAGTCCACTAAGTGACTCGCTCATCCTTCCAACACTTCTGGAATTCTACCAGCCTAGCCAGCCACTCCTGAAGCTCAATTGAAAAGGTTACAAAGAATATTTTGTAGCTTTCAGTGAGAACATACCTATTCTTCCACCTTTCTGCCGTTAGTTTTTCGCTTTGGTTTTCTCTTACTGTAAACTCCTAGATCTGCCTTTCGAACCAGTCCTCGGTCTCTTTTATTTCAGTCTTCCAGTATTCTCTTGTCATTACCCGTTCCCTTTCTCAGATCGGTCCTAGCAATAGAACCATTTGTTGGCTTGAGGGGTCCTGACCTAGGTTCAGTGTGCAAGGTTTTCCAACAAACCCCTATACTACTGGCCGTTTCGACAGTGACGTACTTGCGCAGGTTACAGTCTCACCCAAAGTAGTATGGGTGGGTGCTGGAACCAAGTTTCCGCACCCTGATAAAGGAAGGGTAAGGCAAGCAGTCTTTGTTTATTCAGATTATCGTGTCTCTGCGTAGGGTTAAATATGCATCCAATCACATCCATGTGCACTAGATCTATTATTATATACTTCTTATAATATCAACACAACAGTACATAACCCGAACAGATCAGATCTAGATCTATTTCAATACACAGACTTTTGCAGCATAATATAACCAGAACATAATAGATCCAATCATTCAAAAGACATACCTTCGTAGCGCAAAGATAGATGATGCATAACACAATAATTATCAACAATCCATTCAATAGTACTCACAGATTCAGATCTAATAATCCATCATATTCATTTATTTATCACCCTTACAATTCCCTTCCCAACCTATGCACACAGCTGCAGGATCCACACACAGCCAGACTAGGATCTTCACGCACACATCCAGCAGGAGTCCGTTCCCCAAAAACCCCAATATATCGCTTACACAATAGATCGTATCAATATCTCATCAAATCCTTACCTCTTACAATCCGAAATGCTTCTCTATTTATAACAATCTATCTTTAACAATCCTATGGTCCGCAACCCATGTCTTTTAGACCCCTAGTTTACCCTTTAACCTCATTACAATGCTTTTGGGGCTTTGACCCACCCCAAAACCCCAGCGCTATACTAAATATAACCAAAATAACCAAAATGGACTGGTTTCGCAGCTTGTTTAGGAGACCCTGTTCCAACAGTGATGGGTAGTGTGTGGTATCTAGATACTGGAGCCTCATTCCATATGACGAGAAAAAAATAAATTTTCAATGAGTTGGTGGAGAAGGACGTGCAGATGCACATTGAGATGGGAGATGATGGAAAGTATAGCATGGATGGTATCGGTAGAGTTACTTTTCAGAAGGAGTATGGCTCCCCTCTCATATTAAAAGATGTCATGTATGTTCCGAGTCTGAAGAAAAATTTAGTTTTAGTTTTTATGTTGGAATACTGTGGCTATGATGTGATATTAGCAAAGGAAAGGCTTTCCTTAGACATATCGCCATGGTACAAGTAAAGCGGATTGGGGTTCAGGTGAAGAGCCTCTACAAATTAGATGTGGAATACTTGTTTCTTTGGGCACGTAATCAGAGAAGGTGTAGAGCTGATACATCCGTGAATTATGGCATAGAATACTTGGCCATTTACACCATGCAGATTTTAATATCATGTAATAGATTTCTAAAGGAATTTCCAAGGGTGCACTAGAGTAGCGAGATATATGTAAAGGTTGTACATTGGGGAAGTACACCAAAGCCACCTTTCATGATAAGGACAATAGAGTGCAAGAATTCCTCGAAAGAGTTCAATTAGATGTGTGTGGACCTTTCTTGACAACCTCCACCACCAAAAACGAGTATTATGTTATATTTGTAGATGATTTGACACGTAAGTGCTGGATTTTCTTCATGAAGAAGAAATACGAGACATTCTCCAAATTTTGTGAATTTAAAACACTTGTTGACAAAGACACTAACAAGAAAGAAAAGGCTCTCAAGAGCGATAATGGTAGATAATATGTGTCGAATGATTTTAAGAACTTGTGTGCACATGAAGGAATTCAACGGGATTTAATAACACCCCATAACCCATAACAGAATGGGGTGGCTGAGAGGAAGAAAAAAAATACTATGGGAGTTTCACAAGTGATGTTGCATGATCAGGGTCCATGGAAAATTTTAGGGGCTAATATTCACAGGTGGGCTAATTTTCCATGGTTTTTCAAAAAAAAAACTTTTTCCAATTTCCATTTTTTCTAAAAATGATTCTTCCAGATTTTACAATATAAAATTATTTTACCTTAAAAATCGCCAACATTATATAAAGGCTATATATAAAATCATTATAAATTTGAATAATTTTGAAAATATATCAATAAATATTTTATAGTTTCCATATTAGGGATTAGTGACATTCGCCAATGTTTTAAACTTCGAGATAATTTTCCATCCTTAAAATTTTCCCTGTCAGGGTCTACTGTTGCACTTATGGGTTGAAGCATGCAACATCGTGGTATATGTGTAGGACAAGAGTCCTCGTTGGATTCTCGGGATGAGCACAACAGAAGAATCTTTTTCATGGAAGAAACCAGATGTGTCACACTTCAGAATCTTTGGTTCATCAATTTACAGTCATGTTTTCAAGGATGCAAGGAAAACGATAGAGTCAACAACTGAGTTGGACATATTTTTGGGGTACACTGATACACCTCACAACTATCGAGTGTACCTTCCATCTCAAAGGATGACAGTTGTTCGTAGATATGTGAAGTTCGATGAAGAGAAGGAAATGAGATGTTCCATTGAGAGGGAGCTTCAGTTGCATGCATATGAGGAGCTGTTATCTCCAAAGGAAGAACCTCATGATGTTGTGGAGCAACCACAAGCATATATATACATATAGAGAAGGAAGGAAGCACACGAGTGAATATGACAGATTATTTCATGATGCTAGTGAGAATGTGGGAGCACCCACATCATAACGTAGGCAGAGGATGTCACCGGATCGGTACAATAGGTACATGGCTCTGTTGAGTGAGCTAGTTGAGACAAATCCATCCTCATTTGAGGAAACAGTGAAACAAAAAATGGGGGTTGATTCCATGGTAGAGGAATATGATTCCATAGTTAGAAGCAATGTTTGGGAAGTGGTCCCAAGACCAGAGAACAAGTCAGTGGTAGGTTCAAGGTGGATGTACAAGGTGGAGCAAGTAGCAGATGGAAGCATCAAGAAACACAAGGCCATATTTGTGGCCAAGGGGTTCTCTCAGGTGGAGGGAATTTATTAGGAAGATAATTTTTCTCTAGTAGCAAGGTACTCTTCTATCAGATCAATTCTATCACTCGCAATACAGATGAGATGGAAGATCCATCATATGGATGTGAGGAGAACATTCCTCAATGGAGTGATTGAGGAGGAGGTGTACATTAAAAAATAAAAAGGATTTGAGGCCTTCGATAGAGAGTCACATGTGTGCAAACTCAAGCGAGCTTTGTATGGATTGAAAGAAGCACCCTATGCTTGGTACACCAAGATCGACATCCATTTGACCAGGTCGGCCTTCACCTAGAGTGAAGCAGATGCAAAACTTTACCATATAATTGTTGAAGGTAAATTGTTTATTATAATATTATATGTCGATTATTTGATTTTAACAGGTGATAAGAAGTTGATCATATATTGAAAGAGGATCTTGGAAGAGAATTCGAGATGAAGGACATGGGACTCATACATTATTTCCTTGGTTTGGAAGTATGACAAGGAGTTGGGGAAATGCTTTTCTCTCGGGGAAATGTTTGTCTATGCCAACGAGATACTAAAGAAGTACCACATGGAGAGTAGAAAATCCATGGACACTCTTCTATTAGGAAATTGGAGGAAAGGGGATGCCACTTTAGGTGACGAAGTAAAGGCCACTATTGCAGGAAACTTAGGGTTCACTCATGTATTTTGTGAACACACAACCAGATATGTATTATGCAGTTAACCAACTTAGTCAAGTAAAACATAGTTACCGATCAAATGAGAAAATTACCTAGTACCCGTTTTTTTGAGGTAGCAAAAAAAACACCCGATTTTGAAAAGTGGTGATGCAGAATCACCCCTTTTTTTGGGAGCATAGTTTTGGCACTTTAATTTTTCTTATGATTTTTTTTTTTTTTTTAAATGTCATGATTTTCATGCTAATTTTGATAAGTGGTCATGTAGAATAACATGTTTTTTTTAAGCATATTTTTGGAACTTTAAATTTTCTTTGATTTTTATTTTTTTAAATATCATGTCGATTTAGAAAAATGGTCATTTTTCAGCACTTTAAATTTTTTATTTATCAAGTATGAACATTTGATTTAAAATATTAATGATTTTCATGCTAATTTTGAAAATGGTTGATGCAACATCAATCCTTTTTGTTTAGAGTGGTGATTTTCATCTTGGTAAAAAGACATATAAATAAAATAAAAAAACATGAGAAAAAAAATCAAATATAAAAAAATATAAAGAAATTATGGAAAAAACCAATAATAGTGTAAGTAAAAACAAAAATAACTTGTAAAAAGAAAAAGTTTGAAAAAAAAAATTGATTAAAAAAAATATTAACCATTTTTTTTTCTTTTTAGTTTAAAAAGAAAAGAAAATAATTAAAAAAAATGATAAAAAAAAAGAATAAAGAAATTTAAAAATAATTAAAATTAAAAAAAAATAAGCAAAATACTAAAATTCGGAAATTTAAATTAAAAAAAAATATTCAAAACTTTTTTTTAAAACAATAAAAATTTAAATTTTCAAGGAAAAAAACATTATTTCTTTTTTTTAATTAAAAATGTTAATAATTTCAAAAAAATTAAACATAAAACAAATAAAAATAATTTTTTTTTCAAAATTAAAATTAAAATTAAAAAATAAAAAATAAAAAAATAAAAATATTAAATTTAAAAATAAAAAAATAAATAAAAAAATAAAATAAAAAATAAAAAATAAAAATAAAAATTAAGACATGAATTAAAAAAATTAATAATAAACAAATAAAATAATTTAAAAATAAAAAATAAAAAATTCAAATTTAAAAACAAATAGATAAATAGATAAAAATAAATAAATAAGTAAATAAATAAATAAATAAATTTAATAAATAAATAAATTGATAAAAAAATAAATAAAAATCACCACTATTGCCCACTACCACTGTCATGGGGTCGCGGGGCTCGACCGACGGGCGGCGGAGAGATGGCAACTCTCCAGCCCCCCTTGGCCCCTAAGGCGACGGGGGTCAATTCTGGGAATCACTACCGCCTTGGGTCGATTTCGAGAATAACCGCCGACCTGGGTCGATTCTGAGAATCATTGTCACCCTGGTTGATTTTGGGAATCACCACCACCCTAGGTCGATTAAGGGAATCATGGCCACGCTGGGTCAATTCCGGGAATCATCGTTGCCCTGGGTCGATTCTCGGAATCACTGTTGCCCTAGATCGAATCTGGTTTTCACCGCCGCTCTGAGTTGATTCCGGGAATCACTGTTGCCCTGGGTTGATTCTGGGAATAATCGACACCCTAGGCCGATTCTAGTAATCATGGCCGTCATGTGTCAATTACGGGAATCACCACTGCCCTGGGTCGATTATGGGAATCAACATCGCCCTAGGTCGATTCCAGGAATCACTGCCACCCTGGGTCGATTCCGGAAATCACTGTCGCCACCACTCTGGGGGCAGGGGGGCTCGACCGATGAGCGTTGATGGTGGTCGGCATCTATGATTTTTATTTATTTATTTTTATTTTTATTTTTATTTTATAATTTATTTATGTATTTTTAATTTTAATTTATTTTTTTAAAGTTTTATTTATTTATTTTAAATTATTATTATTATTTTTAATATATTTTATATTTTTTAATTAATTAATTTTAATTTGAAAAATGTTTTTATTTTTTAAATTTTGTTATTTTTAATTGTTTTTTTTTAATTTAAAAAAATAATGAAGTTTATTAATTTTTTAATTTAAATTTTTTTTAATAGATTTATATGCATACTTTTTTAAAATTTAAATTATTATTTATTTGTTTTTTTTTTAATTTAAAGTTTTATTATTTTAAAAATTTTATTTTTATTCGCTTTTTTAATTTTTAATTTTTAATTTTTAAATTTAGATTTCTAAATTTGAATTATTTTTTATTTAAATATTTTATTTTATTATTATTATTATTATTATTTTAAATTTTAACTAATTTTCAATTTTTTATTTTACCATTTTTTTAATTATGTGGTTTTTTTTATTATTATTTTTTTATAACTTAAAATATTTGATTTTGTTTTTTACTTTTGTTTTGGGTTAATTTTAAATTTTTTTCTTTAAATTGTGTGTGTTTTTTTTTAATTTTTCCTTCCTATATATATATATATTTTTTTACAAGTGATCCTTTATCTTTAATACTATGCCTAAAAATCGTTGGAATTTTATTTTCATAAAGGTGATATTTTATCTTGAATGTCAGACTTGGATTTTAAAGGCTTTTCAGAGACAAGATAATAGATTATCTTTAATGTCATGTTTATCGTTGAAATTTTAAGGTTTTTTAGAGTCGTGATATTTTATCTTTAATGTCATTATTAAAAATTGTTGATAATTTACCCCAGAAATAAAAAGACGCTATTCCAACATTAACACTTTTTGTTTTCAAGATGTTTTTTGTACACAGAAAATTGACGACGTTATTCCAGCAACAACACTTTTCATTTTAGACTGCTTTTTGCACACAAAAAATTGGCGACATTATTCCAGCACTAACATTTTTTTTTTTCAAGTTGTTTTTTGCACACAAAAAATTGGCGATGTGTAATATTCCTTTTTAAGGATATTTCTAAAACACAGCAAATGGTACAGCAATGGAATGACTCCAAGAGAAAATATTCAGCAGTACATAAAATAATAGGAACAGCTTATGCAACAGATACACGTTAAGCAGAGAAATCACTGAGCCATTTCATTATGCTGGGAATTACAAGTGATTACAATAGGTGCCCAGATGACAGTACTCAACTGGCACAAGCAAACAAGAGATATTATCAGGATGACAAGGGTACAGCGGTTCTCCAGTTGCGTCCAAGCGGCTGGGGATACTGCCGTGTGCTGCTAATGACTCCCGATTCTGCTTCAGGCCCTCATTGGGCACGGACTGTCCCTGCACCTTCACCAAACCCGAAACCTTCCAAATGATAGTATTATAGAGCTCGCGCGAGATGGACCGCGGTCTTCCCACACAGACTGCGCGGCCACTTCTGACGCCGCTCTGAAACAAGTTCTAGACCCAACCTTCTAGCAAAAAAATGATAGGATTGCCTCACCCGAGCAGGCACTCGAAGTCCCCCGGGGCTGAGGATGAGATCTCCGCTCGGAGACACTCGACGCACTGAACAGTGCTGCAGACTGGCTGAACAGCCGGCGTGCTCAAGTCTTAACGACCAATGACAATTTCATAAAATTCAACAACAACCCAAAAACAAGGAGGCTCTCTTCCTTTTGTATGCGGCCTTCCTCTCAAACCCTAGACTCCTCCTTTCCCGTGCAGCCCTTCTCGACCCCACGCTGCCAACTCAGCCCGCGTACTTACCTCCGCGCGCTCGGAGGAGTCCACGACCCGCTCACTGTTATTTACCATTAACCATAGGTGGCCAAAATTGGTCTGAATTAATATTCCAATTAGCTATTGCTAATTGGGAATATTACAGTCTCCCCCGGAAAAATGTTTCTTGACCCCAAGCAACTGTAGTGATGCGTGCTGCAAGATCTTTTTACCCTCCCACATAGCATCCTCATCCCGCAAGTTCTTCCACCTTACCAAGAACTCCCGGACTGTTCTATTCCGTAGCTACTTCTCTCTGACATCAATGATGGCTTCCAGCTGCAGCACAAAATTCCCTTCATCATCTGTGGGCGGAAGCTCCTCCGTCGCTGTCACCTGTGGTCCCAAAACCTTCTTCAGGCACGATACATGGAAAATATTATGAATCTTGCTGCCTTGGGGTAGCTCCAACTCATAAGCAACTTGTCCCACCCTGCGTATCACCCAGTAGGGTCCATAGAAGTGGGGCTTGAGATTTTCCACCCCCTTCCGCTTCAGAGTGGACTGTCGGTATGGCTGTAGGCGCAGGTAAACCAAATCCCCTACTTCGAACTGTATCTCCCCCCGACCCTTGTCGGCATACAGTTTCTGCTGATTCTGTGTAGTGGCTATGTTATCCTTGAGAGCCCGGAGGATGTCCTGACTCTCTTGGATCCAATCCTTGGCTCTTGGGGCCTTGCTGGCACCAAACATTACATCAACGAAAGACATAGCGTGATAGCCATATAGTGCATAAAACGGAGACATACCGATAGACATGTGATGTGTGGTATTATAGCAATACTCTCCTAGGTGCAGCCACTTCAGCCACGCTCTCTGCTGCCCGCTGACATAATTTCGCAAGTAGCCTTCCAGCCACTTGTTAAAGCTCTCTGTCTGCCCATCTATTTGGGGGTGGTAGCTGGTACTTGGTGTCAATTTCATCCCCACCAATCGAAAAAGTTCCTGCCAAAACCCGCCCATGAAGCGGCTGTCCCGATCACTGACAATGGTATTGGGGAGACCATGCAACCTGAAGATGTCCCGGAAGAACAACTCTGCCACCTGCGCTTCTGTATAGTGTGCAGATATGGCGAAAAAATGTGCATACTTTGTCAGCCGATCGACGACGACGAATATGCTATCGTTGCCCTGCACTACGGGCAACCCTGTAATGAAATCCATCGAAATACTTTCCCACTTCCCCTCGGGAATGGGAAGGGGCTACAACAGTCCTGTTGGATGGTTCATCTCTCCCTTGTTGCGCTGGCAAACTTCGAACTCCCTAACATGCTGGAGTACATCCCCCTTGAGGCCCTTCCATGCGAACCTCTCCTGGATGGTCCTGTAGGTCTTGGTAAACCCCTGATGTCCGGCTAACGGTGAATCATGAGACGCCTGAAGTATATTCTTCTTGAGCTGGGAGCCCGTAGTCAAGAAGACCCTATCTTGGTAATAGATAATCTCATCTATCACCCTGTACGTATCGTCTGCCATCTGACCATCCAGAATCTCACAAGAGAACTTGTCCTTGGAGTACTCCACCAAAAGTTGAGCCCTCCAATCTGCCTCCCAACTCATCAGGGACAACGTAGCCGATCTACGTGAAAGTGCATCAGCTACCACGTTGTTTTTCCCTTTGACATACTCGATGTCAAAATCATAAGCCTGGATTTTGCTGATCCACTTTTGCTGCCTCTCTTGAAGCTGTTTCTGCTCCAAGAAGAATCTGAGGCTGTTGTGATCCGTCCTCACCCTGAACCTGTTACCCACTAAGTACTGCCGGAATTTGGCCAACGCATGCATCACGGCTAGCATCTCCTTATCATATATAGGATACAACCGCTCATGGGGAAGGAGCTTCCGGCTCTCATAAGCTATAGGGTGGCCTTCCTGCATCAAAACGACGCCGATCCCTTCTCCCGACGCATCACATTCCAAAGCAAAAGGCTGCGTGAAATCGGGCAGCGCAAGCACTAGGCTGCTGCTCATAACCTCCTTGAGCCTGTCAAAGGCCCGCTGCGTTGTCTCCGACCAACTAAATGCCCCCTTCTTTGTCAAATCTGTAAGTGGGGTAGTGAGCTGAGAGAAATGTT
Organism: Pinus albicaulis; assembly: GCA_034641835.2. Lineage (NCBI taxonomy): Eukaryota > Viridiplantae > Streptophyta > Pinopsida > Pinales > Pinaceae > Pinus > Pinus albicaulis. The sequence continues at coordinate 1,057,934,286 of CM076574.1, forward strand.
TGATGAACTTCCGGTAATAGGTGCAGATGCCAACAAAACCTCGAAGTTCCGTTTCGTTCTGCGGTTTTGGCCAATCTCGGATGGCCTTGATCTTTTCTTTGTGGACCCTTACTCCGTCCACTCCTATGATGTGTCCCAAATACAACATCTCAATCACCCTGAACTCACACTTGGAGAGCTTAGCATAAAACTGTTGCTCTTCCAAGATATGCAACATGACCTCAATGTGCTGGAGATGCTCCTCCCAAGTCCTGCTATATATCAATATATCATCAAAAAAGACCAACACAAACTTCCTCAGGTGACTGCGGAAGATGTGGTTCATGCAAGACTGGAAAGTGGCTGGGGCATTGGTTAGCCCAAAAGGCATAACCAAGAACTCAAAGTGGACGTAGTGGCACCTGAAAGCCGTTTTGGGTACGTCCTTCTCCCTCACTCTAATCTAGTGGTACCCGGACCTCAAGTCAATCTTTGAGAAGAACTGTGCTCCCCTCAACTCATCCATCAGCTCATCAATCCTTGGTATAGGGTACCGATTATTCAGGGTCTTTTTGTTCAAAGCCCTATAATTGATGCACATTCGCAATGTGTCATCCTTCTTCTTTACTAACACCACGGAGGAAGCAAAAGGGCTGGTGCTCGGTCGGATGTGTCCAAGAGCCAACAACTCCTGGATGGCCCACTCAATCTCGTCCCGATAGGCCTTAGGGTGCCTATAGGGCGTGGTAATAATGGCCTGAATGCCCTGCTCCAACTCTATCGTGTGCTCAAACCCCCGATCCGGTGGCCGGCCTGGTGGTATATCCCCGAACACTGTGTCATGCCTGTCGAGGACAGCCTGGATATCAGGATGAACTGTCTGCCCGACGGTCCCCGTTTCTGATGCCCAGAGCTCTACTTCCCACTCTATGTCTCCTTTCCAAAAGGTTGCCTCCATCCGGTGAGCTGAAACAACCTGAGGTGGGTAAGTGTGCATCCCACGTATCTTCTCATGCTTTCCCGTCTTCTTATCATCCCACTCCATCTCCAAGGCCTCCCAATCCATGGTGACCTTCCCCAGAGTGATCAGCCATTGTACACCCAAGACTACATTGGTGTCAGGTATATTGACCACAAAAAAATGGTCGGTCACTGTGTAGGTGCCCATAGTTACTGCCAGCTCTGGAACGTATCGCGCACACTGCATTGTCTGACCCCCTGGGACCAATACGAAGAATCCATCGAAGCTCTCTGTCTATATGCCCCACTGCTCAACCATTTATGCATCGATGAAGTTGTGGGTTGCCCCACTGTCCACCAGAATAGAAACTCGCTGCCCACGTATTGTCCCTCGGACGCGTAGCGTCAAATACTTGGGCACTCCTCGCAATGCTGCAAGGGTTCCCCCTGTGGGTGCGAAAGCCGCACCACCCGCTCCCGGAGGTGGCGGTGGCCCATGACCTTGTGTTGTCTGCCTGTCTCCTGCCTCTCCATCCTCATACTCCTCCTCTTCCCCACTACTCTCGGAGAAGACCTCTATAAAATGTGCCTTGCTAGCCGCACATCTGTGCCCCGACGCCCACGGCTCCTGACAGGTGAAGCACAGATTTTTCTTCCTCAACTCCCTCCTGGCGTCATCATCTAACTGTCCCCTACCCGGATTCCCCTTGGGAGGCGTGGTGCTCATATCCTTCCCTCTCGGCTGGAAAACCTGCTTCTGGGGGTAAGGTGTTCTGGTCCTGGGTAAGGCATCTTGCAGATCCCGGGTCCTGCCAATAGCATCCTGAAGTGTGGATGGTCTTGTGGATCTAACCAATCCTTGAAGTGGCTCTGCCAGCCCTTCAATGAACATGAATATCATCCGTGCCACTGATAAATCATGCACCCTCACTGAAATCCTCAGGAAATCGGCAATATATGCCTCTGGGCTTCCCATCTGTTTGAGCCTTGTCAGCTCAACGAAATGTTCCTCCGGATCCCTCCGGTTGAATCTCTCCATTAGTATCCAGGTGAACTCGGCATATGTGGTCACAGTTGAATGCCCAAGTGTCACCATCCCATGGAACCACCAATTCCGAGCCTCACCATCCAAATGCAGTGTAGCCACCTTGATGGCCTCCATCTCGGCCATCTGGTTGAGCTGGAAATATATGTCCAGCTTCTCCACCCAAGACCTTGCCGAACTGCTTGATGAACCATCAAACGTAGGCAAATGATATCGACTTGCTGAACGCTGGGTGTCTCCTTCATGATATTGCCGGTGTCCTCTGTAATGGTCACGGGGTCTGTCATCCCGTTTGAGCTGGACAAAGTCTCTGAACAGAAGCGCCTCCCTGAACTCCTGCCCATATGTCTGGTATTCAGCAAAATAACCACCTATGTGGTCAGGCTCTGGTTCCTCCTGCGCTCCCATCCCAATATTTTCACTTAGAAAAGTGGGCATAGTAGCACGAGTGGGGGCATGTGATGCCTGGTGCAGGGTGGTAGCCCGCTCCTGCAAATGGTGGGATGTGCCCGACCCCTCACCAACCGGGAAACCCCTTGTGGTTTCACGCTGTCTAGCTTCAACAACGGTGAATCTCTGCCCCATCATCTCAATCTTCCGCGACAGGTCTTGTACTGATTTGAGGAGGGCTTCCCCAAACTGTTTTTCATTGCTATCGTCCTCCATCGGCTCTTCCTGTTCCGTGTCCACTACTCGAACACAATCCCCTTCGCCGTAGGTGTTCTCCAACCTACGCTCAATATCTCTGTATTTCCTACCTCTGTAGCAGATGTAGGGGTTTCCTTCTGATGACATAGACTGCTCGCCCCAAAGGCTGAGCCAGAACCATGCTCTGATACCACTGTAATATTCTTTTTTAAGGATATTTCTAAAACACAGCAAATGGTACAGTAATGGAATGACTCCAAGAGCAAATATTCAGCAGTACATAAAATAATAGGAACAACTTATGCAACAGATACACGTTAAGCAGAGAAATCACTGAGCCATTTCATTATGCTGGGAATTACAAGTGATTACAATATGTGCCTAGATGACAGTACTCAACTGGCACAAGCAAACAAGAGATATTCTCGGGATGACAAGGGTACAATGGTTCTCCAGTTGCGTCCAAGCAGCTAGGGATACTGTCGCGTGCTGCTAATGACTCCCGATTCTGCTTCAGGCCCTCATTGGGCACGGACTGTCCCTGCACCTTCACCAAACCCAAAACCTCCCAAATGATAGTATTATAGAGCTCGCGCGAGATGGACCTTGGTCTTCCCACACAGACTGCGCCGCCACTTCTGATGCCGCTCTGTAACAAGTTCCAGACCCAACCTTCTAGCAAAACAATGATAGGATTTCCTCACCCGAGCAGGCACTTGAAGTCCCCCGGGGTTGAGGATGAGATCTCCGCTCGGAGACACTCGGTGCACTGAACAGTGCTGCAGACTGGCTGAACAGATGACGTGCTCAAGTCTTAACGACCAATGACAATTTCATAAAATTCAACAACAACCCAAAAACAAGGAGGCTCTCTTCATTTTGTATGCGGCCTTCCTCTCAAACCCTAGACTCCTCCATTCCCGCGCAACCCTTCTCGGCCCCACGCTACCAACTCAGACCGCGTACTTACCTCCGCGCGCTCGGATGCGTCCACGACCCGCTCACTGTTATTTACCATTTACCATAGGCGGCAAAAATTGGTCCGAATTAATATTCCAATTAGCTATTGATAATTGGGAATATTACACGATGTTATTCCACCATCAACACCTTTTGTTTAGAGGGTGTTTTTCAACCCTTTTTCCAAGAAAAAAATTGGTTTTTAGCATAATTTAAAAAAATGTTGAAATTTGAACCTAAAAAAATAGTGTGTTCTTGAACACACACTTTTTGTTTTTGGGTTGTTTTTTCATGTTTTTTGAGTTTTTTTGGGCTAGGGTTCTCATTTTGAGGTAATAGTTCTCGTTTGATCTGTAACTATGTTATAATGGTTAAGCCAACCAAACTATATTGGAAGACGACCAAACATGTGTTGAGATACCTCAAAACCACTACTGAGTACATGGTCTTTGCTACAGATGGACAGAGGGAGTGAAGCTTCAAGGATTCATAGACGTAGATTGGGTGGGTAGACTGTTAGATCGGAAGAGCACTTCAGGATGATTCTTCAGTATTGGGTTAGCAACAATTTCTTGGTACAACATGAGGTAGAGATCAATTGCACTAAGTCCAAGAGAAGTAAAGTATATGGCTGCTTGTTAAGCAGCTCATGAAGCTATTTGGATGAGGAGAATTATTGTTGGATTATTTGGTTAAATGATGGATCTCACTGTGATTTACTGTGCTAATAATAGTTGTATCAAAATCTCTGAAAATCTAGTTTTTCATGATCGATCCAACTATCTCGACGTTCAGTATCACCATCTACGAGATTGTGTGCAGAGGTGGATTATATTGTTGGAATACATTCTTAGAGAGGAACACAATGCATATATTTTGACAAAGGAGTTTTCAAGAGGAAAATTTGAGTTCCATAGAGGCATGATTGAGGTATCTGATAATAACTTTCTTGTTGAGAGGGAGTGTTAAAATTGTAAGATGAATATCCTGATTTAATTTCCCCTTGAATTAAATTAGGAGAAAATCATAATTCCACATGAAAAGACAACTTGAATGAGTTAACTAATTTAGTTTCACTTAGTTGGTTCAGTTAATTTGAGTTGAGGGCCTAACTTGGGATTTGTAGAGTGACTCCTAATTTTTTGGAGCCTAGGTTGAGTTAATTTCAGCTGTAACAATTTAATTCAGTTAAACTAGTTCCGACTATTGGAGGAACTAGTAGGAGGTCTAGCAGTAGGGTGAAACTTCAGTGTTCAACCAGTTAAGTGATAAAAAACCCATAATTAACTCATGCATGCATGAAATAAATACAAGTTAACCAATTGAGATTGGAGTTCAAGGGAAGTGTACTATCAGTTGTATAATTATCCAAGTTGTACAAGTGATGCATGCAATTAGAGAAGGACCTATAAGGATTGTACAGTTCAGGATGGGGATCTCCCTAATTAATAGGGGGTTAATTCCTTGAGAAACAACACAAAGAAAAAGGAGCTTGGCAAGGCAAGAAAAATGGTTAAGAGTTGGCTAGAGTCATTCTGTTAGGCGACGAGATAGATTATACTTGCGTAGAGATTGCTCAGGCTTTAGCAAGAATTATATTTCTTCTCTATTTTCTGATTAGTGCAATACAGATATGAAATGGATTTGAACAATGACTTTCCCCTAGATATATCCTAGTGTATGTATGTTTAATCATCATGCATGTTTTTGATATTGCTTCTCAATTGTAAATTACTTTCATCACATGAATAAAATAGAATTTAGTCTTATGTTTTATAATATTGTGGATTGAATTTACAATTAATTTCTACATAAAAAAATCACCTCCATCAATAACATCTCAAATTGATTATTTTCATGGAGTGGGAAAACGTCTTAGAGTGACTTGGATACATTAAGGAAAGCGTTGAAGCGTGGACATTTATATTTTCTTTTAAGTAATATGTGATCCATAAAATATAGTAAATACACGTTCATCTGAAAAAAAATAGTAAATACACATAACAAATGCCACCAAAGTCATGTTTTCGAGAGCATTTACTCATGTAAATGTTAAAATATGTAATTACCTCCCACATGCAGAGTTAGACAATCAGTTAAGTAAGCGTTGAGTTAGTCGAGTTATGTAATAAATGAATTTGGTAAGTGAGTTAGAGAGTTAGTTCAGTGAGTGATGGTCAAGTTGAGTTATGTTAGTGTGTGCATGTCAATTTAGGTTAAATACCCTTCACCGAGTTCATTGTATTCATTGTGATTGAGTGAGATTGAAGTTCGTTGATTAATAGAAGAGTCGCAACTCGATTGTGTTTCTTGTGTGAAATAGTTGTGTTATTTGTGTTTATATTTTTTGCCTATCCAACAAATTGGTATCAGAGCTGAGGAAGGATCAGAAGATCCATGGGCGAGCAGAGCCAGAGAAGAAGGCCAAGAGCAGAAGGCCGACAATTTTTTAATTTTAATTTTTTTTCCAACATGGAGGTTCGCACGTTTTCAGTGCAGCAAACGAGGAGGTCTGCAAATTTTTCATTGAAAAACTGCAGAGATTTCACAAACCTTACATTTCTTGGAATATCCGGTTTAATCTGCGGTTTATTGGTTTCGGGGGTGCGGAATTGATTTTTTAATTTAAAGGCGTAGAGCTGTGAGGCCGACAACAGTAAGAAATATACCAATCCATACAGCCGAGATTTTTTTTTTAAAATGCTCTTTAAAAAGAGGCTTTGGATTATATGTGGAAGCTTTAGAAGCATGAGTTAATATACAATAGTAAGCCCATCCCAAATCTTAAAGGCTATTCAATTTTTTGAGTTGAGTCATAAATGCATGCATTAAATATATATATATATATTTAAAGCATGAAAGGATATATATTATAATAAGTCTTTATTAAAAGATTTTATTATAAAAGACATTATATATATATTAAAAAAATTTTATTATATAAAACCATATATTAGGGTTTTATTGAAAGGGATTTTTTTTAAGGAGCTTTGCAAAGCCTTCATAAAAAAGAGAAATTTAGGGTTTTATCAGAGAATATTTTTTTGAAGCAAGATGCCACATCCAGTTTTCAGCCACAACTTCCTTCTTTCACTGGGAAAGATTATGATGTGTGGGCTATTAAAATTGAGACCATGTTAAAAGCGTGTGATGTTTGGGATCATGTCAAGTTTGGGTTTGCAGAACCTCAGAACGACGCAAAAGAACGAGCCCTCAGTAATGCAGAAATGGAACAATGGAAGAAAGACAAGAGGAAGAATGCACAATCATTGCTTCTTATCCAGTAGTGAGTGGACCTAGTAGTGTTCCAGAAGATAATGATAACTTCTTCAGCAAAGGAAGCATGGGAAACTTTGGCGACAAGCTATCAAGGTATGACCAAAGTTAATATTGGTAACTTGTATAATACTAGGAGAGATTTTGAAAGTCTGTCGATGAAGGAGACAGAGGACATTGATTCCTTCATGAATAGGGTCATGTATGTCGTCAATCAGTTAAAAATCTATGGTGAAGATATTAAAGATCGAAAAGTGATTGAGAAGGTTCTTAGATCTTTGTCTACCAAGTTTGATGTTGTGGTAGCAACCATAGAAGAAGTGAAGGATTTGGAAAAACTCATAGTTGATGAGTTAATGGGATCACTTCTATCGCATGAGGCAAGGATACACAAAAATAAGGATTCCACTTTACAAAATGCCTTCAAAAGTCAAGTTTATATTTCAAGAGGTCAAGGCAGAGGTTGATCGAGAAGTGGAGGACGAGGCGACAACTATGGTGGTCAAAGAGATGGACGAGAAGAACATGAGCATCAAAGTGGAAGCAACAACAACAGAAGCTTTCACAACAATCAAAGGTTTGAAAAATCAAAGGTGAAATGTTATTATTGCAATAAATTTAGTTATTATGCTCGTGATTGTAGGAAGAAGATAGTTGATCAAGGAAATCAAAGAGCTAATGTTAGTAAAGATAATACTAACTCCATGTTCCTAGCATGCAACACCATGCATGAACCATATGATAAGGTCTGGATATTAGAAAATAGTTGCAGTAACCACATGACAGGCAAAAATAATTTGGTTGCAAATTTGGATGAATATGTGAATACAGAGGTAAATTTTGGGAATGACAAGACTGTGGATGTAGATGGCAAAGGAGTGGTCAAAATTATGACCAAGCAGGAGGAGCCAAAGACCATATGAGAGGTATATTATGTCCCTGGACTCAAACACAATTTGATAAGTGTTGGTAAATTGACGCAAAAATGATACAAAGTTATCTTTCAGGGGCAACAATGTGTTATTTATGACAAATCCCCAAGCAAGCAGCTGATTGCAAAGGTGCAAATGACGAGGAACATACTCTTTCCTCTAATTATGAACTACAATAATCAGGTTAGTTCTTTTACAGCTGCATGTTCTAATGATTACTGGTTATGGCACTTTCGGTTTGGACACTTGCATTTTTCCAGTTTAAGATTGTTGTAGCAGAAACAGATGGTGAGAGGTTTACTTCCCATCAAAGAACCTGCTAACACTTGTGAGTGTTGCATCTTGGCAAAGAAACACATGGAAATTTTTCTGAAAGGAGTTTCATACAGAGAAAATAAACCACTTGAATTGGTCCATACATACTTGTGTGGACCTATGAGGACATAGTCGATTAGTGGAATTTGTTACTTCATCACTTTTATTAATGACTATAGCAAAAAGACTTGGGTTTACTTTTTGAAGCAAAATTCTGAAACTTTTGAAAAGTTCAAAGAGTTCAAAGCCTCAGTAGAGAACCAAAGTGATCGAGAGATCAAGGTATTGAGATCAGATCGTGGTGGAGAATATGATTCGAAAGCATTCCATGAGTACTGCAAACAACATGGAATCAAAAGACAGTTTACAACCAGATACACACCGCAGTAGAATGGTGTAGCAGAGAAAAAGAACCGAACAATCATGAACATGACAAGGAGCATGCTGAAAGAAAGACAATTGTCTAATGAGTATTGGGTAGAAGCAGTTGCATGTGCCGTTTATGTGATAAACAGACCTCCTACAAAGAGTGTGATGAACAGAGTGCTAGGAGCATGGTCGAATATGTCATGCAGTGTATCTCATTTCAGAGTTTTTGGATGTGTAGCCTATGCACATGTGCCTAAGAAAATAAGAGGAAAATTAGATGATCAATGTGAAAATTGCATATTTACTAGTTATAGTGAGCAATCAAAAGCTTACAAATTATATAACCCTGTCACCAAGAAGACAATCATTAGTCGAGATGTTGTATTCAAAGAACAAGAGTTGTGGAATGGGACTATAGACACACCAAACGATGCACAAGCACCATTGATGGAAGAGTATGATGTAGCAAAAAAGGAGCACCAAGAATGAAGAGAGCAGACACCAAATAGAGTCACACCAGCAAGGAATCCAAGATTTTCAGAGCAGCATGGATCTTCAAGCAGATCAACAGACCAAAATTATCTAAGCAGTTGATCAGGTAATGAATCAAGCAATGGTAAGAAAAATATGAGAAGTCTGAAAGATATTTATGATGATTTGGATGTTAGTTCAGATTTTGCATTGTTGGCATTCCAACCTTCTTCGTTTGAAGAAGCAATCAGAGATGAAAATTTGGTGCAAGCCATGGATGAAGAGATGGATTCTATTGAAAAGAATGATACATGGGATTTGGCTGATTTACCAAACGATAAAAATCTCATTGGTGTGAAGTGGGTGTACAAGACAAAGGTGAATGAGAAAGGTGATATTGACAGATTTAAAGCAAGACTTGTAGGAAAATAATTCTTGTAGCAACTGGGAATAGACTTTGGGGAAACATTTTCTCCAGTAGCCAGATTAGATACTGTAAGAGCAGTTCTGGCGACAACATCTCAGAACAAGTGGAAAGTATATCAGATGGATGTCAAATCAGCCTTCTCGAATGGAATCTTAGATGAAGAAATTTATGTGCAGCAGCCACCAGGATATGAAGTTGAAGGTAAAGAAAATAAAGTTTACAGATTGAAGAAAGCACTCTATGGACTTAAGCAAGCACCTAGAGCATGGTATAGCAGAATTGATAGCTATGTGATCAAGAATGGATTTTGCAGAAGCAACATTGAGCCTACCTTATACACAAAGTTAAATGAGCATGAACAGATTTTGATTGTTTGTCTATATGTTTATGATATGATTTTTACAGGTGATCATGAGTTAGATGAATTTAAAGCATCCATGATGAAATAATTTGAGATGACAGATCTTGGTCTCATGAAATATTTTCTTGGAATTGAAGTTGAACAATCTGAAAAATGAATTTTTATTTGTCAAAATAAATATGCAAGAGATTTGTTGAAAAGATTCAGGATGGATAATTCCAAACTTGTACCTACACCAGTTGAAACAAGTATAAAGTCAAGTAAGGATGATGAAGGAGCAGATGTCAATCCAACTCTATTCAAAATATTGGTTGGCAGCCTCATGTATCTCACAGCTACAAGACCATATATTATGAAGGAAGTGAGTTTGATTTCAAGATTTATGAAGACTCCAAAAGACACACATTGGAGTGTTGGAAAAATAATTTTGAGATACATAGCAGGAACTAGAGATTATGGAATAATGTATGCAAGTACATAAAAGAAATATTTGATTAGATACAAAGATAGTGATTTTGCAGACAGTTTGGATGATCAGAAGAGCACATCCGGTAATGTGTTCCATCTTGGTTCAGGAGTGATAGCATGGGCATCTAAGAAGCAACCCATTATGACACTATCATCAGCAGAAGCAGAATATGTAGCAGCAACTTCAGCAGCATGTTAAGTAGTATGGTTAAGAAGAGTATTGGATGGACTCAAGAAGAAACAACAAGGATCAACAACGATATACTGTGACAACACATCAATGATTGTACTATACAAGAATAGTGTGTTTCATCTAAATAGAAAGCATATTGATAATAGATATCAATTTATTAGAGAACTTGTGAGCAATGGAGAAGTTCACCTGAAGCCTTGTAAATCTAGTGATCAATTGGCTGATATCTTTACAAAACCATTAGCAGTAGATTTGTTTGAGTTTCACAAAATAAACTTGGGTATTGTAAGCCTAGCTGAGGCAAAGACCAACAGACATGTTTGAGGTGTCATGAGTTATGTTTTAGTTTAACAGTCGTAATTAAGGGGGAGTGTTAAAATATGTAATTACCTCCCGCATGCAAAGTTAGACAATCAATTAAGTAAGCGTTGAGTTAGTCGAGTTATGTAATAGATGAATTTGGTAAGTGAGTTAGAGAGTCAGTTAAATGAGTGATGGTCAAGTTGAGTTATGTGAGTGTGTGCATGTCAATTTGGGTTAAATACCCTTCACCAGGTTCATTGTATTCATTGTGATTAAGTGAGATTGAAGTTCATTGATTAATAGAAGAGCCACAACTTGTTTGTGTTTCGTGTGTGAAATATTTGTGTTTATATTCTCTGCCTATCCAAGAGTAAATACACCTATTTTATTTCTAAATTTCCAATAATAATTAAAATTGTGTTAATGACTGGATTGGACACTAGTGTTTGCATACTATACACTATCTACGAGCTCCAAGCTCCTCTCATTGTTCACCCAGCATTTGCATAAATCTCATCTCCTTTTTCCACGACAACCATAGTACAATAATTTTTTTATAAAAAATATGTAATGGTAATAATCTGGAGCTGCCACAAACATTGGGGAACAAATCTCTATCACCTCACTCAACACAATACACGAGCCAAAAGTTGGCGGCCATATTGTGCACGGTAGCGTGGATCTGACAGAGTCACATAAGCATTTTGTATCTGTAAAAACCTAGGGTGTTGGCTTCTTGTACCCAAGAGAAGCAGCATGATGTGACCATTGTTTCTAGTTAATTTTAGATGTATAAAAAGTTAGTCCAGTGTATCTGAATGATTTAGAATCCAATTGTGCTACATATAGATGCATGCCAAAATCAGTCTTACATAACAAGAAGATAATTATGTGCGCTGATCATTGGTCGGAAATGAATGGAAGAATCCATCGCAAAAGAACCAAACCCTCAACAATGGTGGATGAGTGTAGCGGAATTATATATTTCCAAACAATCATTAATCGGTGATGTCATATGTAAATGTGAATTTGAGGATATATAAAAATGAGATAATGTGAAGTTGTTGCAGTGTCCATCATGCGATGCATCTTAACTCTGAAATTAATGTTATTTGATACTTCTCTTTCACTATTTGAAAGCTCCATAACAGATACTGAAAGCTTTCATACTTCGTTGAATATGTTTATTTGTGCTAGAGAGCTATTGAACCACTCCCTCATTATTTTAAATTTCTGTTCAAAATATTATTTGTGTTTTTTTTATGGGAAAGTTTATTGTATGGAAGCCTTTGTAAAAATAATATTTTTGTTTTCAAGCTACAGAGTCCTCCCCACAAAGACCTCCGTACAATAAAATTCCCCGCAAGCGATAAGAATATATCAGAATTTCACGCCATGTTTCCCTAGGAATTTTAGTAGCACTCAAATGTTGACGGAGAAGAACCATATGTATAGTTTTGGGGTGGTTTTGCTGCAGATCATTTGTAGTAGACAATCCATAAATGAAAAACTATGCGAGGAGCAACTGAAACGTATTCGATGGGTAATTTGATTATCAAATACCAATATTATATAACATTAAGAAAGCCAACGAGGTGGGGTTCAATGGTCAAGAGTGAGCTGTTAGGATACTCGTACCGAAAGGAGGTTATCCGTTCGAATTTTCGGTACAAAAGATCTAGTTATGTTAAGGGTTGGTGTGGCCAAGGCGAGTGCAATCTCCAAATGATTTTGACCACTTAAATGCCCCTGAGTGACGACTTCTTAGACCAAAAATTTAGAAGTTACAATCATCATGTGTTTTAATTATTAGCTCACACTGTATGTGGAGATGAATGAAAATATTGGAAAATTAGCGGAAATCATAGATTAGAGGTTGGATATAAATTATCAGATAAAATCCATTAGTAATGTTTTCAAATGAGCGACTTGATGTGTTCTAGTCGAACCATCATCTAGGTCGCATGTCAGTGAGGTGGTGGCAGAGCTCAAAAAGGCTATCAAACTTGAGAATGATAAGGCCAGGGTTGGAATTTGGATTTCTCTTTACCCGTCACATAATTTTTTTTTGACGTTTTGGTCAGTATGCTTCCCGTTAAGAAACGTTACGTTTAAATTTTTTCCCTTCATTAATGATGTTATCGTAATAAATTAACCCTTCAACAATAAAGGTTTGATTAAAAGAAACGTTACGTTTAAATTTTTGCCCTTAATTAATGATCCTTCTACGTATCAATTAACCTTCAACAATAAAGGTTTGATTAAAGAAGCGTTCACGTTTAAATTTTTTTGCCTTAATTAATGATGTTCTAAATGACAATTAACCCTTCAACAATAAAGGTTTGATTAAAATATTTGAACGCTTTCTTTCATTTTCTTTGGATTTTGGAGTGTGATATGTCTATGTGACAGACTTTTAGTAACTAAAGTTAGGGAGAAATAAATGATTCTTGTCAATGTTGGGTATGTGTTATATTATTTCCACGGCCTTTACGTCTTTTTACATTGGGTCGGGCATAGCGGCAGCCGGCCCATTGTCGAGTCCGGCGGCGCCAAAACAATTTTTGGTATGCGGTCCCACTCATCTTGAGGACCACGGAGCCTGGCCATGGTTTGCACAATAGTGTGAGGTACGATGGTTTTCGGCCCCTGGTATTTTTTGTAGATCCGGTCAAGGGAACTACGGTTATGTTCTAATCCGGGGTTTATGGATTGGGGTTTATGTATGCTTCGGCATGTATATATATGTGTTGTAACACTAAAAGGAATATAATGAAAAATCAAGCTGGTCGTCCTGATTTGGGATCCAGGGGAAAATCTCTGTGTTTATCTGTTTTATGTTTTATGCTCTCACTATTGTTTATTTTATGTTATAAGATTCATGTGTAGATAATTTCTGTTCAGGGTTAAAACCTACATTTGGTATCAGAGCTGTTTTGGCTTCAAGGGGATGCCTTTGCTGCTGAGGGTTTTTTGCTTGGGCCCGAGGTAGACCCTGTTCAGTGGGAGATCTGCGGGATCGATTCTTGCTGTGAAAGAAGATGGCGAGCGGCGGAAAGATAGAGATCGAGAAATTTAATGGTCAGAGTTTTGAGTTGTGGAAACTCAAGATGGAGGATCTGCTGGTGGATAAAGATCAGTGGATCACGATAGATCCAGGTACTAAACCAATGAAAATGTCAGATGAAGACTGGAAGAAACTGGATCAGAAGGCTAAGAGCACAATACGGTTGTGTGTCTTAGATTCAGTATTGTTGAATGTATCTAGGGAAGCTACGTCAAAGAATTTGTGGGAAAAACTTGGGACTTTGTACCAATATAAGTCTCTGGTGAATAAGTTGTTCCTGTGAAAAAAATTTGTATAACCTGAGGATGAAGGATGGAGACTCGGTGACAGAGCATCTGAACGCCTTCAATACTGTGGTAAGTCAGCTGTCATCTGTTGATATTAAAATCTCAGATGAAGATAAGTGCATCAGTTCGTTGTGTTCTCTACCAGACTCGTGGGACAGTCTGGTTATTACAATAGGTAGAAATATAACTACCTTGAATTTTGATGACATTATCTCAGCCTTGCTGTCAGAGGAAATGAGAAGGAGAAATATGGAGGGTCAAAATGGAGATGCCTTATCTGTACGAGGAAGGCCCCAAAACAGAAACAAGAATAAGGTTTCGAGTGGGAGATCTAAATCTAGAGGGAGATCTAAATCTCCTGGAAAGTTTGTAAAGGTGTGCTAGAAATGCAGAAAGGAAGGGCACTACAAAAAGGAATGCAGATCTAAAGCTCCTGAGAAAGGAAAGGGATCTGATGAAGGTCCTTCTGCAGAGGCAAAAACCACCTCAGATGAAGGTGGGGATGTGTATTTGGCTTCTTCTTCAAATACACATGTAGATCATGAGTCATGGTTGATTGACTCAGGTGCATCCTTTCACTTCACTCCCCATAGGGAGTGGTTCTGCGAGTATGAGAAATATGATGGTGGCGATGTCTTCCTAGGGGATGATAGGAGGGCCAGAATCATCGGACGTGGAAAGGTCAAGCTGAAGCTGCAAGGTGGAAGGATTAGAACACTTCCTGGTGTTCTGCATATTCCTGCATTGGCCAGAAATCTGATTTCTGTAAGCAAGATGGATGATGCAGGTGTAAAAACAGTGTTCGAGAAAGATGTCTGCAAGATGGTTCGGGGAGCACTGGTATTAATGCGGGGAGTTCAGACTGGAACTCTGTACAAGCTACAAGGTAGTACTGTTATTGATGGGTGTAACAGTTCTGTGGTTCCTGAAAGTGGGACGGAAAGCCTAGCTGTCTCTGGAGAAAAGACCATGCTATGGCATCAAAGGCTTGGACATATTAGAGAGAAGGGCCTTCGGATACTGCATAGAGATGGTATGGTAGAAGGTATGTCTAATTGTTCTCTGGATTTCGATTTCTGTGAACATTGTGTATATGGGAAGCAGAATCGGGTGAGTTTTCCTTCTGGTGCTAAGAGGGCAAACAATATATTAGAACTTGTGCACAGTGATGTGTTTGGGCATGTGTCAGTTCCATCACTGGGAAAGTCTGTGTACTATGTTTCATTCATAGATGACTTCTCAAGGAATACATGGATATATTTCTTGAGAAAGAAATCTGAAGTCTTCGACAAATTTAAAGAATTTAAGGCTCTGGTGGAAAACCAGACAGAGAAGAAGATAAAGGCATTGAGGACAGATAATGGTGGGGAGTTCTGCAAGAAGGAATTTGAAGAGTTCTGTAAGAAGTGTGGCATAGCACGGCAGAAGACTACTCCATACACACCTCAGCAAAATGGAGTTGCAAAAAGAATGAACAGAACACTGATGGAAAAGGCAAGAAGCATGCTCAGTGGTACCGGGTTAGGACAAGAATTCTGGGCAGAGGCAGTGGAGACTGCATGTTACTTAGTTAATAGATCACCTTCATCAGCGTTGGAGGATAAGACTCCACATGAGGTATGGACCGGTAAGAAACCCTCTCTTTCACATCTAAGGGTATTTGGATGTGATGCATATGTACATGTTCTAAAGGAGAAAAGGACCAAGTTGGATAATAAATCTGAAAGGTGCATCTTTATTGGGTATAAGGATGGTTTAAAGGGTTACAAGCTTTGGAACCCAGAAACAAGGAAGGTTGTGTACAGCCGTGAGGTGGTGTTTAGAGAGGTAAAAGATGTTGTTACACATGAAGTCATACCAAAGGAACCTAGGAAGAGAGAGTTTGAGCCATGAGGATACCATCTGCCACAGAAGAAGATTCAAGAGGAAGAGCCAAAACCTCAAGTTTTCTGAGAAGACCGGGCCGGGGAAAGAAGTGTCCGGTAGCAGTCCATCTATTTGTTCAGGTTTTGCCTTAACTATAACTGATGATGAACCCAGAACTTTCAGGGAGGCAGTAGATTCAGAGGATGGAAAACTCTGGAAAGAGGCCATGGTTGATGAAATGGCATCCTTGCACAAAAACGATGCATGGGATCTGGTGGAGTTGCCGGCTGGAAGGAAGCCCATTGGGAGCAAATGGGTTTTTAAGAAGAAGATGAATGTAGAAGGCAAGGTGGAGAAATACAAAGCTCGGTTGGTAGCGAAAGGTTATTCCCAGGTGCCGGGAATTGATTTTGGTGATATTTTTTCTCCGGTTGCCAAAGTTACTTCTATTAGATTACTTTTATCTGTTGCTGCTGCATTTGATTTTGAGATAGAACAGATGGATGTGAAGACAACATTTCTTCACGGGGATCTAGAAGAGGAGATCTACATGAAGCAACCCGAAGGCTTTATGGTGAAGGGTAAGAAAGAACTGGTATGCAGGTTGAAGAAGTCTCTGTATGGGTTAAAACAGTCACCAAGGATGTGGTATCAGAAATTTGATACCCATATACGGGGACTTGGCTTCACCAGAAGCAAGGAGGATCACTGTGTTTATTTTAAATTAATTGGTGACCGTGTTATTTATTTGGTCTTGTATGTGGATGATATGTTGTTGATTGGAAATGACAAAGAAATTATTCAAGATTTGAAGACCCAACTGTTCTCCAAATTCGCCATGAAGGATCTTGGTGCTGCAAACTATATTCTGGGCATGGAAATTAAGAGAGATCGGGCAAAGAGGAAACTCTGGTTAAACCAGAGGAAGTATGTCGAGACTATATTGCAGAGGTTCAATATGCAGGATAGTAAACCGGTGAGTGTTCCTATTCTTGTAGGTGCAAAGCTGTCTGCTGAACAGTGTCCCAAGACACAAGAAGAAGAGGAGGATATGTCCCGTGTTCCATATGCAAGTGCAGTGGGTAGCCTGATGTATGCAATGGTCTGTACTAGACCAGACATTGCACATGCAGTGGGAGTATTGAGCAGGTTTATGTCAAACCCAGGGAAGGAGGATTGGACAGCAGTGAAGCGGGTTTTCATATATTTACGTGGCACTAGTGATTATGGCTTGTGCTACCAAGGAAGACCAGGATTAGAAAGAATGTTGGACATTCGTGGTTTTGTTGATGCAGATTGGGCTGGAGATCTGGACGAAAGAAGATCTACAAGTGGGTATGTGTTTAGCCTATTTGGAGGTGCAATCAGTTGGATGAGTAAAAGACAGTCTGTAGTGGCGCTTTCAACTACAGAGGCAAAATACATAGCAGCCACTCATGCAAGCAAGGAAGCAGTTTGGTTGCAGTAGAAAGTGTTCAAGTATGGGGTTGGTACAACAAGCTATAAGGATAGACTGAGATAGCCAAAGTGCAATTTTCTTGGCTAAGAACCCTTCTTATCATTCAAAGACAAAGCACATTGATGTTCAATATCACTTTGTTAGAGATATGGTTGAGGCTAAAAGGGTGTTGCTGGTAAAGGTGGACACTTTGAATAATGTTTCAGATGCATTGACGAAGTCTGTGAGCACTCAGAAGTTCTCTTAGTGTAGAGAAACAATGGGTGTTGAAGAATTGGCCCAATGACTAAGTTTCTTCTTCCGTGGCCCCCTCGTGGAAAGAAACAACAAGGGAGAATGTTGGGTATGTGTTATATTCTTTCCATGACTAGCCCACCCCGCCGTACATTGCGCCTAGCGCAAAGAGGGGGTCACAGTGGGGCGGCACGCCTGGCCGAATTTTTTTTTGCATGTGGCCCCACTCATATGCATCCACCCATGTTTTGTGCATGAGTTTGCACATGGTTTTGGGGTACGATGGTTTTCGACCCCTGGTATTTTGTAGATCCGGTCAAGGGAACTACAATTATGTTCTAATCCAGGGTTAATGGATTGGGGTTTATGTATGCTTCGGAATGCATATATATGTGTTCTAACACTAAAAGGAATATAATGAAAAATCAAGTTGGTCATCCCAATTTGGGATCCAAGGCGTCCCAATTTGGGATCCAGGGGAAAATATCTATATTTATCTGTTTTATGTTTTATGCTCTCGCTATTGTTTATTTTATGTTATAAGATTCGTGTGTAGATAACTTCTGTTCAGGGTTAAAACCTACAGTTAAACTCATATTTCCTCAATATTTGCTATGATCTACTGAAGATTACTTCAAAAAGAAAGGAACCTTCCAATACAAAGAAAAAAACATGAATGAGGTTTCGCTAAATTGCAATAAATTTATGTTTCTTATTAATGTTTCATAATTTGTTTCTTATAAAAATTGCAAAATCAGACTGAGAAGAGATCCTCAGTGGGCTTTTTTTTATTGTGATTAAAATAATGAACCAAAGAAAGATAAGGCATGAAGAGCAATCAGTCTCTGTATTATTTCTCACAAAATCATGTTGAGTAGTGAAGAATAAGTGCTAGATCCTCTTTTGTCCTGGATCCCTCTATTAATTATGTATATGTCATTATAAGAATAACAAGCCAAAGAAATCTCAGGCTTCAAGAGAAATCAGTCTCTGTGTGTAGACATTAATGATTAGTGTTGACTAAATGCTATAGCAGTTGTGGCAAGCCGTTGAAATTGCTAAGCAAAAGTAATCAGGCTATGATGTACTATTTGTTAGTATCTATTTTCTCATGTATGAAAGTTGATGTACCATTGAAATTTTAATACTTTTATTGAAAGTTTAATAACTATAATAACTATTTTTTTTTTTAAATTTAATAATTAATAATACTTGAATTAAAATTCTTGAAAGATGGAATGGAAACTTAATAATCACGAACAATTATGATCATTTAAAAATATAGAACCCAGGATGAAGAGAGTTACAAAGATACCAAGAAGAGAGGAGTACATGTGCATGATAACCCCCTTCTTGACAACCTACTAATGCCATCCTCAAATGCAAGATTTAATGGATTGGATTGTGTATCAAAAAGTAGGAATGAATCAGAGTTCAATGAATGAATAAGACCCAGAAAATTTATAGGGCAAACGCCATTCAAAAGTATTGAGAGTTATTTTTGTCTCAAGACATGGTCGACAGTATTACTTGATAATTGTAGATTACCTCTCCATTGGATGATTGTATATTTTGCATCTGCTTTTTCACGTGAGTCTCGGTTGATGCCAGATCTTTGTCTTTCATTTCTCTATTTCTTTAGCGAAGCTAAGTTGAATTAACTTTGATCTTACATTAATAACTATACTTACATGAATATCTATGATTTTATACTTCTCCACCATGGTCAATGTCTCAACGGAAAAAGGGAAACATAAAATGAAGTCTTGATTTTTCTTTCCAATGCTGCCTACATAATACAAATACTCTTGAAAACCAAGTAATATATAAATTGTCATCATTCATGCTAAAAGCAGTTTGAATTTTCTTAATGAATCTGCTTACAATTAATACATTACATTTCTCACGGAATAGGAGTTAATTTGGAACTATGATTTCACAGAAATAAATTACCCTAGCTGCTCAAACTTTGAACATACCTTATGAAATTAAAATCTGGCAGCTTCCTTAGCCAAGCTTGAGCTGGTTTCCTTGGAGAAAATCTTGAGCTTGATGTAAATTTGAATGCTTTGAGAGTGTGAGTGTCAAGTACTAGACACTAAAGCTTCTATTTTGTGCCTGTGCAGTTCACTGTTTGACCATGAAGCCAATCCACCAGCTATATTAACACCACTTCATATTGGCTCAGATTGGCATTCTAATTTTTTAGTGCTACAGTGGTACTTTTTCATTGCTTCACTAATCACAACTTTGGAAGTTAGCAGAGCAGCAGGCTTTATTCTTTCTTTGCTGTCTTATGTAAAAGGAAGGTTTGGTAAACTTTTTGTAATAGGAAAGGAAAAACGAGATTAATTCTAATTTTTAAATATCAATAATGATCGGTGGTGATTTTTTTATTAAACTACTAATTTTGAGTGAGCTAACAAAGTAACTTTCCCTCACTATTTGAGTCCAGCCTTGCAGTTGCTCAGAGTATTCTTGTTTAAAATACTGGTAAGTGGAAAATAAAGGGCATAAGAACGTTTTTGAAAAAATTCCAAACATCAAAATTCCGTCTTGCATCCTTCCTAGCACGTCTGGGAAAACGGGAATAAGTAAATTCTAGTCGTCAAATACGTGAAAAATTCCTTATGACGGGAAAAATGGACGTCAAATTCCATCTGTGGATAAGGCTTCTCTAATATCAGACATTTATATCGAATATGGGGATTTATATATGGTGGAGTCTGCTGAAAGCATCAACTAGAAGATCAACGTAGTACCAAAAACAGAAGGAGGATAAGTTAAAATGTCATGGCTATAGACATTGTAGATTAGTAAAGGTGTCACCTAAAAATTGATAGACGTTGAAACCTGGTTCCAAAAAAAATCTAAATGGGTTGATCTAAAACTAGATATTCTATTGATATTTCAATTTTTATAATTTTATCATTTGAATGAACTCCATTTCTTTATATTATGAAAATAATTTATAGTATAACTTTATACAATGCCAAGGTTGTGCGGAAGTATTGTGCAGAGGTGCGTAAAAATTGATAGCCTCCGCATGCTAACCTACAACACCGTTAATCAACTAGACCGTCGTACAATTCATGGATTATCTCGAGACAAGAGAACCTCTGAATGATAACACTTTGCACACATTGGTGTTCTTAGCATTAGATCTGACAACATCTCGCCTTAGAAAGGCAATTGGAGAAAACTCAATCATGCTTTTGTAAGGAAGATAATATTCGGTGGCGTTATAGGCTACCAGGACGATGGATAAGTCACAAACTTAAGTTCGTGCAATGGAAATGAATACACATATCAACATTGGCACTATCATTAAGGAAAGATGATCATAATTTTCATATTCATAACAGATAAAAACTACTGAATACACTCAACTACTGAAAACACTCATATATTACACACTAAGGTGTATGCATCAAAACACACTCACACATATTACATTCATATTACTCTATTATATAGAGTCTTCCAGATCTAAATTATTCCTAAGTTAGAAGTAGAGGTTGAGAGAATTTGTCAACCATTACAAACCAACATCTCAAATATAGGATGTAAGCATTAATTCCAACATCCCCTCTTAATGCTTACATTACATAAATTTATTGAAAACACAATCATTCTTTATCTGATCAGTAGATGCTCCATCAAGTTGTCTCATAACCCTCGTAAAGGTGTAGTCAGCAAGTTGGATTCCCAAGTTCGGTTCCTGAACTCCCGAATCAAGGACCTCCCGAAGTCAATTACTGGACAGCATCCCAAACTGTCGCATAACCTCATTAGAAGACCACTCCCAAGTCTTCAAGGAATGAGGGATCCTTCCCTATATTCGCAACTACCATACTATCTCAACAACCATCCATATTGAGCCTTACTACCACTTGATCTATTCAAACACAATTGATTACATGTTTGCAATTGCTGAATTCCTACTCATTCTATGGACAAGCTCCCATCCACCGAGATACATGGGTGCTAACCGCTGTACTCGCCAGTTATATAGAGAAGTTGTATAGATAAAAAATGTATCTACAATCAGTTATTACATCATAAAATTTCTTCTTTGATTTGAAATTCATCATGTAAAATTTTACAAATTAGAATAAACAATAGTAATAACCATTCTTTTCTTTTATATTATGGAAAGGGTGAAAACTAGTCCTCGAAATATGAGGTTCTAGTTCTGGCCAGAGTTGTTCCATTTTACTGCCTTTGCGGTGGGTGGAATAACGTGTGCCCATGTACATGATTTAAAATCCTGTGAAATCAAGATGTTTACGTGTGCACATCGTAACCTAATCTATTGTTACTATGGCATAGATGTATACCAAGGAATTTCCAACTCCGTGGATGTCATGAACATTACCTCTATTGATAATGCTAGCATAGTCTTGATGTGGCAAGGGCCACATGGTCAAACCTTCAATACAATAGCTCCAACAGGGATTTGAAGATGAAAATTGCAGCGGTCACAACATTATTGTATACAAAATAAGTTCATCCAATGTATGCAATGTTCAACACATTCACACTTAATGTGCTTGCAACACACTTCTTCATACACAGGATGGAAACCATTGCTTTCCGTAAGTACTTAAATACAATTGTCAATCAACGTCCTCTGGTTATATTAGCGAGCGATTACCGTTGATAAAAAAAAAATATGGAGATTAAAACGTACAGAGGTACTTGAATTCACTGCAAATTGTATCGACACATACGACGGCCTTTCATTGCTTCACATAGAGACAACGATTGTTCAAACCAGCATATCTGGCTCATGCGTAGGTAGCGACTATTCAAATCAGTGGATCTTTTCACTCTCTATCACACTTATTCCACAAACTCAGTTCAAGCTTGATTCTCTGATACCATGATAAAAATAACTAAAAGCACTCATATATTACGCATAAAAGGTGTATGTATAAACACACACACATATATTACATTCATATTACTCTATTATATAGAGTTTTTCAGATCTAACTTATTCCTAAGTTAGAAGGAGAGTTTGAGAGAATTTCTCAACCATTACAAACCAACATTTGAAATATAGGATGTAAGCTTTAATTCCAACAATAGCATTCTAGTTGGATCCCACGGAGGGTAGATGAAACCTTGACTTTGTTTCCTTCAACTTCGAAAAATGCTACCAATTGGTTTATCGAGTCATCATACAATTAGAATTAGAATAGTTAATATGATTGATATAGGATGATTGGTATCATTTTAAATTAATTAGCTTAATATTTTATATTTATTAAGAATGCGGAGAGATTATTTTTTTCTTTTTCTTTTGCAAGCATGCATTTATGAATGGAAACATTAACAATTTTTTTTTTTATTCTTTCACATTCTCTACACAAATACCCTCCTCAAATTGGTAATAATCATGTGATAATATTCAAGGACTATTGGTTGAGTTCCAAACTTGGAGATTGAATCCTATCGGGTTTTGAATGTGGAGCTTCATTTGAGAGGGGAATGGAGAGCTTCATTTGAATGCGGAAAAGTTGGTTGTGAGCTAATGCAAAGAAAACACATTTATCCCATACTCAAATAAAGTTTTGCATTCTTAATCCTCGAGGAGTCAATCTCCAAGTTTCAAACTCGACCAATTACTCTACCAATTACATGATTATTATTTAATTTACAACAAACTATGCCCTCTTTCCAATAATCAATATTTTCTCTGTAACAACTTACTAGGTTCAACTTATTAGGAGAGCTAGTCATACCAAATCTATGACATCTATCTAAATCTCATGATATAGTTAGAAACATAATATAATAATAACTGTTCATACAAGTATATGGTGCTTCAACAACCTAAAGAGTCATTTGTTGCCTATAAATATGCACAATAAACACATTTTCCCCTCTATAGTACAAAATAAAAGCTTATGAATCGTTACAAAAACAAGATGTAGCTAATTTAGATGAATGAGAGTGTATTGAGATCCAATCAATTAATAACAACTTTGAATGTCAATGAATGACCAAAAGGGCTTATTGAATGCGGACATAGCTATGTAGAGGAAGTCGTTGAAAAGTGGTTGTGCAGAGAAAGTTGGGTAGAGTTGGTCGTGTCGACAATAAAATATTATGCTGAGAGCTTACACTGTGCAAAAAACTTTGTGCAGAGAGAATCAATTAATTAGTGATAGAGAAAAGAACTATAAAGCGTCACAACTATTAATCATGTTAGAATATAAGATCTATTAAAACAACTATCCTATGTGAGTTATTAGAATGACCATTTTACTATCATTTATAAGGATGCAATATAGTATTAAAAATGATGGATTTGCTAAAATTCATACTTACCAATTCTCTTATTTAATTGATTCAATGTAATGTTCTAATTGTTAATGTACATTGTCAAATTTTTATAGATTGTTGGTGAAATAGGCTATATACATTTATATATATACATAGATACGTTTATATTTTCATCTATCTTGATAGAAAAATCTGCAAAATAGGTAGAAATATAGATACGTTTATATTTTTATCTATCTTGATAGAAAAAGCTGCAAAGACTTCTTCAAACTAGGTCCCAAGATTGCATTAAAAAGAGGCAAGTCCAAGGTTGTCATAAAGTTGAGTTTGACTAGTAATTTAATATTGTGCCATGATAGAGCTCCTTACCATTGGATAGATATGGAAAATGCAAGTACTCCTATTCATTGAGGAAAATGACAAGCTTGAAAATATAAACAAAATATCGCTGACATAGAAAATATTTCTATTTCTATGATGCAAAGGAAACAATGTCCCCTCACACGTTAAACAGAATCATGAAGTTTTGTCGATGCTCCGCCCCTACATGAATTCTCAAGTCGCTCGTCAAGGTGCGAATTGTCCGTTATGGGGTGGACTGGACTGCCGGTCAAATATAGTTACGTGTAAGCTTTCTTCGTTAAAAGTAAAAAACCGTCGAAACTGGCCTTCTATAAGTAGGCGGTTTAGATTTGAAATTCCACCGGTGTGAGCGGGATTTGCGCAGTCAAAATATTGTTTAATGAGTTGGAAATGAATTCAGTATTATCAAAAACCTCTATAGCATCCAAAATATTAAACTTTGATAATTATAATATAGATTTACAAAAATTCCTACCAGATTTTTTAAAAATTTTATCAAAATTTTCAAGACGAAAAACAGTTTAGTTAGACTATGACAAACATTAGCCGTTTCTTGCTTCTATATTAGCCGTTGAATAGCAAGCCACGTGGTATATGATGAACGTGAGTTCCCATCGATCGTGGAGCAAAATTTGGGCATAGTAAACCGTTAAAGGCCTATACCGACACACTATTTTTATTAAATTTAAATTTAAAATTAAAATTTTGAAGTATAGTTTTATTGATAATAATTTTTTTTTATAGAATCATTTTTTAAAATAAAATTTATGTCAGTTATTAGTCTGTTGGTGTGCCTCGTCATGGACTATATCATTGGCTTCAGGGTCAAAGTGTATTGACTCTTTATTATTATTTTTTTTATAATTTTAAATAAAGTTTCGTGAAAATGTTTAATATTTTTATTTTCGAAGCTTTCATTTCAGGGTTAAAGTGTATTGACTTTGCATTTTTTTTTTTTTGTTTTTTTACAATTTTAACTAAATTTTTTGGACAATGTTGACTATTTTCATTTTAAATTCAAAAATGATTTTCTTATTTTCTGTAAATCTTATTCCTAATTTTGTCTCTACATTATTTTGTGTTTTTTTTGCAATTTTAACCAAAGTTTTGGGAAAATATCAAAATTTTTTTTTTTTCATAAATTGAAAAATCACTTTCTAATTTCCTCGGAATCTTTATTTTTTGTTTTTGTCACTAACTCACAATTCATTTAAAAAGGGAAAAAAAAAATTCGGGAGGGGCCATTTTGTTGGTGAGTGCTCTCACTTTCTTAAGGAACTGCTTTGCCCAATGATATCAAAATTGATGCGGTTGAAGCTCCTTTACGTAAGCGAGGGAGAGCATGGGCACTGAACAAATCTCCAATTAATATTTCCTTATGTGGAGCTTTCACTTTAGATCTTTTACATCGGTGAAGGGAGGTGGCAAACAAATATCTAATTAATATTTGTTGTGCATAAGTTCATTGTGCGGAGGTCCTTGTGCAAAATTTCAATGTACCGCACATCAAAATTTTTCTTGCACAATTAAATAATATTTCCATTCCAAGCATATACCAAAAGTGCATGACTTGAACAATATACAATCACCATTATCGTGATTTGTTTCATGGTATGGAAAATACGACTATCTCAGGCAGGTTAGGCTGCACAGTAGGTGTTGGATACCACACCCACAATAGATGAGGGAGGTTTGCCTAATCAAAAATAGATCCTTAAGATGTTATCCTAGTTATGTGTTCACATTAAATTAATCTACACGTTGTTAAATTAAAGTGAGTTAAATAACTGTATTTAGTTTAAATATTTTTTATTCTACTTTGAGTAACAATCTAATAGTTCCTGCACTTGCATCTAAAGTGCCACGATGTAGTTTGCGGCATCTTTTCAGAAAATGGGTGTATCTAGTAGATGTATTTACTTTAAATAATTTTTATTCTTCTTTGAGTAACAATCTGCTAGCATTTGCATCATGTCCACTTGCATCTTAAGCACCATGATGTAGTCTGCGACCTCTTTTACAAATATGGGCCTATCTCGTACTCGACTTCCAGGGGAGATCACCCTCATAGTCTACATGCGATAAGCCACACTCCCTTTTTATTCTTCATCACAATGATGACATGACTCTAGGCATGTAGGCCTGCTAGAAATATAACAATTAAAATTTTGTTCGCAAGTCGTGGCTTTGACATACATCGACATCCTTTTTCACTGGGATTTCACTCTCCAATTAACTACTCATCGTTGGCAGCCAAATTTTTGTATCCTAAAAAGGTATTTTCCAAGGATGGCCCCATGCCAAGTCATTCAATTTTGTTGTTGTTAAATATAGCTAATTACGCATGCATGTTGAGTTGGCTAAAATTAGAGAGCCAGTTAACTAATTCAAATTGAGTCAAGTTGAGTCAAGTCGAGTTAAGTCATATTTTGGGTAAAGTCGAATTTAATGTGTGTTTTCATGTTGATTTATTTTGGGTAAAGTTGAATTTAATGTGTGTTTGCATGTTGAGTTATTTTGGGCGAGTCGCTAGTTAAAAATTTTTAAATCCCCCTCACCGGGTTCATTGTAATCATAAATTTTTGTGTGATCAATTGAAGAGTAGAAACTCGTGTTATTGTGTGTGAATTTTTGTGTTATTATGTGCATTAGCTCCTCTGCCTTTCTATAAAACCCTCTTCCCATATATACCCAAGTAACTGGACAACAGGGGTAAACATGTGACGAGAGGCTACTATACTGACATTCAACCTCCTTGGTGACATTAAGGAAGTTGAACCGACGAAAACTCAACATATAGACCTTGCACAACAACAAAAACACCCCCATGAGATAATCCATACTTTTATGCCTCTTACCCCTGGGTCACAGTAACATTTTGACCTCTTTGAGCCATCGTTGCAAGCATAAGATTGCATGCCTATGTCCAGGAGGCTACACTCGCTGGAATAACATTACATGCTAGCGGCTAGGGCCTCAAATAATCAGTTCTGTTCCAGCGTCCCTGGGATTTGAACCACCTTTTCAGGCCCAGAACCCAGGGCTCTGCCCAGAACTTCATGAAAATTTCAGAGATGATAAATAACAATAGGAAAATGATATAGAAGAAATCACGTCAATAAGAACTGATCTGAACCCCTCCTAGCCATGACATGAATTTTTCAAACATGTCACAAACATGAAAGCTACAAGTATAAACAACTAAACATAGCATAGGGGTCCCATATCGCTAATAAACATTGCTCCCCTATATCATTAACTACAATACAATTTATTTGACCATAGATACATTGTGTATTCATTTACAGCTAAAAACATGGGTAGATTCATACATCATCACTGTAAAAATACATGCTCATAACTAGCATAATAACAACAGAAATACCATGGACACAACAAAAATAGAATCCATATATAAATTAGTACATTTGCATACTAAATACCAAGGGAATGAATTTCACAATAATGAAGGTAGAAATCAACCGGAGATGGGACTTCCAAGTTTCATCTAACCATAGATTGGTTGAACCAAGTCTCACTTCAACCAATCACCCTCATGCCATATTACAAGAATGAATGTGGGATCTCATCAAACACATAAATCACAACAAATCCATGGCTTCTAGAGGCCAAAACCCTTCAACCAATGATTCCACCTCTAGGTCAAGCATCACAACCATCACGGATTGGTTTATATCCAACCTGTTCATGGGCTCTAGAGTGTTTGTTCTAACTAGGGCTTCCAGGACTAGTAACTCAACCCAATCTATTACAGGACTTCCAAAGCATTTGTCAAACTAGGGCTTCTAGGACTAGTAACTCAACCCATCTAGGGCTTCCAGAGCTTTTGTCCAACCAAGGCTTCCAGGACTATTAACTCAACCCACAGTTGTCCATCATGATTCCAAAGTGTTTGTCCAAAAAAGGCTTCGAGGAACTAATAACTCAACCCACAACTAAAGGAATCATGAGAACCAACTAGAACAAAATAAATGGAAATACACCCACAACACCATGGCTGATTTGAAAATGGAACTATTTGTAATGCCATACAAAGTATCCATTCTCAAAGAATTTAGTGTACAAAGTGTTCTCCATGACTTGTAGGTTAAACAAAGTAGTTTTGGTTTGTTTCTGAGTTTTATGTGTGAAGATTTGTTAATTAAATTTACTGTTTAACATATCATAGCAGAAATACACAGCAAGTAAACTTCATCATAACATAACACAACAAATTTTTGAGGCAGTTCACCCCTCTTGGGCTACATCTACCAGTCCAAGGCTCCCCAATGGCATGTCCTTGCTCTATTAATTTGCTCAAAATGGTTACACAGTGAAAAATATTCCTAAACAGGCAAAACCAATTGTAAATTCGACTTCAAAAGATAGAAAATAGCTAGAAATGGCTTTTGTTTCACCTTAAACAGTGAAATACAACCCAATACAGTGCCTTCTCCATGATGGCCCTTATGACTCTTTCATCTTCCCTGAAGAAAAATCTCTTGTAGATCACCTCTGTTCACTCTGAAACATGTTCCAAACTCTTCAGAATGCTCCAGAAACCCAAAATTGACTAAAATTTCATCTTGTTTTGTCGAAAATTGAGAAAGTTATGATCAAAACAAATTTTTTGACCGGTGTCCCCAAAATCCTCCTCCAAAACTGGAGGAACTCTAGTCAACAACGCCTTTTGAGTGATATCTGCCGAAATTAATGGAAGGCGCAAAAGTTGGTGGATGGTTAGTAGGAGGCATTAAATTTTTAAGGGTGGCGGTCACATGCCTTAACCTTGACCTAACCACAACCTTATCGTTATAAAACTGTGGCATTTAATTTATAGTGGTGGCTGGCCACATATGACGGTTTCGTTAACCGTATGCTCCTGTCGGTAAAGGCCTTTAGGCTAAGGTTCTCAGCACCCGATTATCTAAACTCTGGGCTAGCCCCTTTTGCCTCCGACGTAAACAAATTCAAACTTCAAATAGTATTCAACCATAATGATTTATAAGAACCAACAAACAGCGTGGCTGGTCGGGCCTGTGGGCTGGCAGCCCATCGACCATGGATCAATTCCTGTAGACTATGTACATTTTTGATAAATCATAATTCCCCCGGCCTAGGGCCACATGGCGGCCTCTGGGCTTGCCACGTGGCACCCTTTAATTGGCCACAAATTTACACAGTCAAACCATTAGCAAATAAGGATATGCCACTTGTCAACAACTAATTTTCCCTCCAAGGAATATTTTTGGGAATATTCTAAGGAATGTTCCTGGAATATTCTTGGAATATTCTTTTTTAAATTTTTTTCAAAATTTAAAAAGTCAACTTTGGTCAAATGAATTTTGGAGTTTACTGGAGACTTTAAACCTTAATAACTTTCACATACGACCTCGGTTTTGAGAACCGTTCATGTCACCAGGATTTTAGCAACAAGACCTTTACGGTCGTTTAGATTGCAACCATTTCTGAGCACTTCAATTTTTGAGAAAGTTTCTTAACTTGGACATGATCTGCTGATCATACCTCCCCAATGGGAAGCTTTTGGACCCCAAAATCTCTTTGAACTACAGAAATGGAAGATGAGGAGACTGATTCTCCACTCTTCCAACCTTGAACCACTAAAACCTCCCCGACTTCATTAAATTGAGCTTCTCATAAAAAGACAAATTCTTCCTTGAATCAATTGACCGACTGTTGCTAACCTTGACTGTGTCATGTTGCAAATTTTTGAAACTTGCAGAACAAAAAATGAAATTTGCAGAAAACATACTGCTCCTACAATGGTCTACATTCAAAGGAAACTGAAAATAAGATTCACCTTGCCAATTGTCCTTATGGCGAATTTTTGCCGAATGAGCCATGTACTTGTGTCGATTCTCGACCAAGTTTTCTCGCCATAGTACTCTGCCATTCTGAAACTAACAATGATCCTTGCTGAAATTTGTGCCCTCTTTGCTTGCATGCTTTTCCCTTTCTTGAATTTTTGCACCACCTTGCACTGACACTTTTTTCTCTTCACCGATCAACACCAAAGACACTTTCTGCAACATCTTGTCGTATTCTTCCAAAGATGACCTGTTTTCAGACTGAAACATTTCATCATTTACATCAGCAATAACATGAAAAGGATTATGTAAAAAATATTTTTGCTTAATCATCAACAAATTCAAATTTTGACTTGCATTGACAAGCCTTTTCAAATGCCCTGCATTCACTAAAGAAGGTTCTAGCTTCTTTCGATGTGCTCTCACAATAAACTCCTTCCCATCCTTGAATAGATGATACTTGTTCTCATGGCGATGGAAGATCGCTTTCCTGTCATATAAGTAAGGAATGCCCAACACCACACCTTTAATGTCAAGCGGTACCACATCTAATTCAACCATGTCAATATAATGAACTGTTATGGTGAAGCACAACATGCACTTCCTTGAAACTTGTAAATTTGCATCCTTGCAAATCCAACCAAGAGGATAAGGTTTAGGATGTGGAATGGTTTCAAGATTCATCTTCTTGACTAAGTCTTCTGATATGAGGTTCGCTTGTGACCCACTGTCAAATAATGTGTCTATCTTTGTGTGTTTTGAAATGATCCTCACATGAAACAACTCAATCCTCCTTTCCTCATTTGGAGATTCTATGTGATAGTTTGAAATTCTAGAACTAGGATTTGTTTCATTACAATCTCTTTCCCCTTTATGTTATTTAGTGCCATAGCTATGCTTTTAGTTTCATCTCCTGATTTATACCCTAAGTCTTGTTCAGCTATTGCAACTGTCTTGCCTTTCTCTTTGGCCTTATCTTTGGTTTTGAATTTTTCTTGTTTCAACTCTGGATGAAGTTTCCAACAATGGTCCTCATCATGGCTTGTTTTGGAATAGTTTTTACAGAAGATTTTTCCCTTCTCTTTCCTAGAGTTTTCATTTCTCTTTCTCCCTTTGCCTTAAAATTCACTATCCTTATTCCCATCAAAATATTGTTTCCCTCTAGCCTCTAAAGGTGTGGCTTGGACACAAACCTCGTCTAGACTAGTAGGATTGAACATAAGGATAGTATGTATAAGATAGTTGTGTAAACCACCTATATATTTTAGCAAAGTTTCTTGGCTATGCAAATCAATTCCTAGTAAAAGAGCCCTTCATCTAAACTCTTGGGTGTAATCTTGTACATTTTGTCCCTTAAGTTGTCTAAAACTTTGCCAATTCATGATAGCCTTTTTTAAATGAGCTAATGGATAAAATTGCTTTTTAATTGTAGAAATAAAATCAGCCCATGATAAAGTGATCTTACCATTTTTTCTAATCTCATCATTGGTTTTGGCTTCCCACCATACCAATGTTGCTCCATCCATTCTCAAAGAGGCTAACTAAATCTTGGTGTCGTCATCATGAAGGTTTTGTATCCTCAAATAAACTTCCAACTGCCTTATCCAATTGTCAATTTTCTCTGCATTAACCTCACCATTAAACATAGGCAACTCAAACTTAACATCAAGCTTCAAAAATTAACTTTTACCAGTGTTTTTTGACTTGTGAGATTCATTCACCGAAGTAGAGGAAGAGGATGAAGATGGTGATGGTGGATCACCATTTCCTCTGTGTCCTTTCTTTGACTTGTCATCACTTTTCTTTCCTCCTGAAGAACCCTCTCCTTCCTTGTGGTGTTTCTATCCTTCTCCTTCAAGCCTTTCATTCCTTTCTTGGTAGAGTATCTTCACCATCTCAGTCATGTCTAGGAACGCCTTTCGGAATACCCGTTCTTCTTCTTTTGGATCAATGTCTTCAATAACTTCTCCTTCTCTTAAAGACATGATTATGACTTCTTCTCTAGCTCTTGGAGGTGAGTTATAAGGTGGAGTTAATGGCTCTCTGGCCCTCCTTGGTTGAGGATTATTTTGAGCTCTAACCAATTTTCCTTCCCCTCTCTTGAGATTAAGCTTAGTAAACATCAAAACTTGCAAACAATCAACTATATCTTTGCACAAGAACAAATGTAGAGTAAAAACCCGGCTTTGATACCAACTGATCTGAAAATGGAACTATTTTTAATGCTATGCAAAGTATCCATTCTCAAATAATTTAGTGTGCAAAGTGTTCTCCATGACTTGCAGGTTAAAAAAAGTAGTTTTGGTTTGTTTCTGAGTTTTATGTATGAGGATTTGTTAATTAAATTTACTGTTTAACATATCACATCAGAAATACACAGCAAGTAAAATTCACCATAACATAACACATCAAATTGTTGAGGCAGTTCATCCCTCCTAGGCTACATCTGTCGGTCCAAGGCTCCCCAATGGCATGTCCTTGCTCTATTAATTTTCTCAAAATGGTTACACAGTGAAAAATATGCCTAAATAGGAAAAAAAAACTATAAATTCGACTTCAGAAGATAGAAAATAGCTAGAAATGGCTTTTATTTAACCTTAAATAGTGAAATAAAACCCAATACAGTGCCTTCTCCATGATGGCCCTAATGGCTCTTTCATCTTCCCTGAAGAAAAAGATACTGTAGATCACCTCTGTTCGCTTTGAAACCTATTCCAAACTCTTCATAATTCTCTAGAAACCCAAAATTGACTAAAATTTCATCTTGTTTTGTCAAAAATTGAGAAAGTTATGACCAAAACAATTTTTTTGCCTAGTGTCCCCCAAAATCCTCCTCCAAAACTGGAGGAACTCCAGTTAACAGCACCTTTTTAGTGATACCCGCCAAAATTAGTGGAAGGTGCCAAAGTTGGCGGACGGTTAGTAGGAGGCATTAAATTTTTAAGGGCGACAGTCACATGCCTTAACCCTGACCTAACCGCAACCTTATCGTTATAAAATCGTGGCATTTAATTTATAGTGGTGGGTAGCCACATATGACGGTTTCATTAACCATATGCTCTCTCCGGTAAAGGATTTTAGGCTAGGGTTCTTGGCACTCTATTATCTAAACTTTGGGCTAGCCATAAGGGGCTAGCCCCTTTTCCCTCAAGCGTAAACAAATTCAAACTTCAAATAGTATTCGGCCACAATGATTTATAAGAACCAATGAACAACGTGGTCAGTCAGACCTGTGGGTTAAGAGCCTATCGACCATGGATCGATTCCTGTAGACTATGCACATTTTTGATAAACCATAATTCCTTCGGCCTAGGGCCACGTGGTGGCTTCCGAGCTTGCCACGTGGCACCCTTTAATTGGCCACAAATTTACATAGTCAAACCATTAGCGAATAAGGATATGTCACTTGTCAATAAATGATTCACCCTCCAAGGAATATTCCTGGGAATATTTTGAGGAAATTCCTGGAATATTCTTTTTAATTTTTTTCAAAATTTAAAAAGTCAACTTTGGTCAAATGAATTTTGGAATTTACCGGATACTTCAAACCTTAATAACTTTCACATCGGACCTCGGTTTTGAGAACCGTTTGCGGCGCTAGAATCAAAGCGACAAGACCTTTCTGGTCGTTCAGATTGCAACCATTTCTAAGCAATTCGATTTTTGAGCAATTTTCTTAACTTGGACATGATATCCTGATCAATGACTATCCAAGAAATGGCAAGGCTTGGAAAATCCACATTCATAAACGATGCATGCCAAAACTAGTGAGGAAAACATACATGCAACTTTGTACCTGCAATCAAAACCTGTTGTAGTTGTTGATCTCGATGTCTGCATGTGCTTTCCTGTTATTCCTTTGAATTAATGTTTGAAATCACCAAGTATCCACACTCTCCAAGAGTGCTCCAAGAAAACTATAACTATCCAAGAGTATGAGAGAGAGAGATAATAATGAGAGAGCTCCAAAAATGCACTAGAAAAATCTTACCAGCAGATCCTTAGAAGCCTTTATATCAATGAGGCCCTATATTTTCTTCATTTCCATTATTTTCCTTCATTTTCCTCCTCACATTTAACTTGTGACCTTTCACCTTAATTTTCTCCTAATTTCTGTTATTTTCATAAATAAAATGTAAAATAACGTCTCATGTATTTCCAAAGGCTTTGTAATTGTCTTTGCCAATTTCCTTTAGCCATAATAACATAAATGAAAACTCATTAGGGTGTTTTTCCCACCATTCAGCTTCGAATGTGTCCCATCAACCATTTTTATCATTTCAACTTTATTACATGGAATTTTCACCAAGGTTGTTATACAACCCACCCCCTTGGGGGAACACTGTCCTCGGTTTTCAATGACACCTAAAACTAGCAAACCACTAAAATAAAACATACTGCCCATGGATCTTTATAACATAACTCGTTGCAGTGTTTACAATGAGATCCATATATAGAACCATATTGTCTATGGATCTTTATAAATCCAACTTGATACAATGTTTACAATAATATGCACATATGAAAATTTTCACATTGATCAACCAACAAATAAAAGGATATGATGCTTGTATCAACAACAAGGGAATCCAAAATCTCACACCTCCACCCTCAAAGTAGTATCAGGATTCACTTCCTTCCCACGAAGTCCAGAATCCAATGCCAAAGTCAAAGCTGCATCCAATTTCTAGTGCTACAATATTGCGCCACTTATACTCTTAGTGAACAGTTACTGGCTCATTGTTCCAGGGAACACTTTGAATGTGCATTTGATTTCATCTGGAAATGTTAATGACTAAAACAAATCCATCCTCGACCTTCCCTTCTTTGCTACACAGTCCCTCAGGAAATCCAATCACCCCCTTCCATGCAGTCAAAGACCTTCCAAGTTCTGCTGGCACCTTCTTCCATTCAGTCCATCCCTTGGGAAGGATTCCTCGCATCGTAATATACAAACGCCAAGGCACATCCCTGCCACAAAATCATCATACCGGTCATAACATGTTCATGGAAATCAATGGACATTATTGGGTATCAATGTCCCACAATGGCCCTACTCCTGAAATTCTTTACATGCATACTACTTCCTGTTTCAATTCCTTTTTCTACTGGTACTAATCCTTGAAGTCAATTTCAACTACCCAGACGAGAATTTCCATTCTTTCCTATACCAATCACATAACTTCCATTAGACTCAACATGAATTCAAATAAACTCAATTCAAACCTCATTGGTAGTTCGTCAATAGGTACACTTGTGCTTCTGTTCACTCCCTGTCACAACAAGTCAAACAAGTTATTTGATCAAATCATTGTTTAGCAAATTTAATGTTCTTAAATTGAAAGCATAAATCATCAACCAAAGTCAGTAAACTGATGATGTGCAAGTGCACCATATGTTCTAGAAGTATTTTGTCGTTAAAGTGAGATTTAAATTTTTAGATTTTTGGTTATAATTTTTGAACTTTGTGGGTCAGTTTTAAATTCCTATGGATTAGTGATGCTGTTAAAGAAATTCTATCATCTAAGTTAGATGTTATTTATATGATTACTTTCTATTGAATTGATTTTTAAAAATAGTTTGTCATATGACTCTTTTCAAAAGAAATAATCAATTGTATTTTTATCAAGTTGATTTTAGAATTTTATGTTGCAGCAATAATAAAACCAATTCTAAAAAAGCATGAAATATGATACAGTTTTAATCTTATAAATACATGAAAGTTTAAATACTATGAAGATAGAATTAAACTAAATTCTATTGAAAATTCTAGTCTAAAATAGAAATGAAAAAGAATTGAACTAAACTACAAAAAGCATAATAGAATAAATTCAAGAAATTGTTCTACAAAATAACACAATCAAAACGTTGAACTATTGAAAACTGATAATTGGAAATAAAGCAAGAATCAAAAGCATTTACCGAATTACGAAATAACAATGCGGTTGAGATGCATAAAAATTGAAAGTAAAAACGACCTAGTTTGCTTTCAAGGGCCCTCCTCAATGCAGTAGGTTCTTAACTCTATCAATGCATCAAATTGCACAAAAAGAAACTTTAAATTAACATAAAATCATCAAACAAAATGTCCAGGAAATGAAAGTTTGGCGCGCCCCGATTTCATAGAGTTTTTATGTTTTTATAGGATGCGTTCAACCATATGTGAATTCTAAGCCTATGGATATTCTATTAGAATCATTATACAACATAAAATAAAAAACGAGATATCACTTATCTGTCGATTTTCTATTGAAAAAGAAAATTGACACAGTCGTATTATTTTCGGACTCTATTCCTTAGCACTGCAACGTGTTCACTGCTATCTTTGACTGAAGGAATGCATGATCTTCTTGATGAATAGGCTCGGATGAGTAGGACGAAATCCATGAGGGTATCGTCCTCTATTCATCCATATATTCCTTTTTTGATTTGATGCACGGAAACCCTGCTAACAATGAAGGTAATTGCAGATCTGTGGAGTAGCTGCAGAATTGTATCAATCTTGTAGCTGAATTTAATATTTAATGAAACCATAAGTTATATTACTAAATATGAAGAATATGACACACATATAATTTACCTTGCCAAAATCATGTGCTTGTTGCCTTATTAAGTTGATAGTGATAGGGAAAGAATGAAAAAATGATGCAAAAAGGGTTTCAAAACAAAACAATTCTAGGACTCTACATTTCCCCATATTGAAGGCTTTGTATGTCCTCATACAACCACAAAATTTTGTCATTTATATTTAGTCATTGCATATCCTTAGATACTTCTTCCAGCACATCCAATTTCATCCTTTTTACCCTTTTTCCTATTATTTCCATCCTTGGTTTCTTCATGAGGATTTTGTATTTCAGGTTAATAATTTTCCTCTTCATGGCTCTATTTTCTTCCTTTAAGTTTGTGTTCTTTTCGTACCACAGACTCAAATGTAAGAATAGGTCATCACTTTTAGAAATTTGAACTTCATTCTGAACTTTTAGAGATTAATTTTCACTTTTAATATACCTGTTTAATGTCTCTAGTTTGAAGATTTCATTTCTGAGGATATCGAGGACTTGAGGTTCTTGTGGTTCATTAAGCTGGTCTCTCTCTTCATTTAGATTTTGAATTGATTTATTGGCTTCTTCTCGTTTCTCCAGTGATTCTATGTAGTCATAAATCTCCTGTTGTACTGGATCAATAACTATGCTTTGTTCTGGACTTCGAGGTGATGAAATATAGGCAGGTGGTGATTCCCTTGGGGAATTCACCATGGTTTCATCAGCCTCTAAATTAATGTGACAGGGGTTTGGGATGTTTTAGGCTTCTATTTTTTAGACAAAACTTATGCTTTGTTGCTGGCTTTATTTCTTCTAACATTCTTTGTATCCATATTCTTTAAAATTTCTACAATTGGAATGTCATCCTTTGGCAAATATTGTTGTTGATGTGGCTCTTGTCCCAGTGGTGTCTCCATTTTTCTTTTCTTTTGAGTTCTGCTACTACTTGGTTGTTTATTTGTTTCCTCTTCAAAATGATTTCTAGCTAAAAAGGCTTCCCATGTATCCCCTATACTTTGAAGATGGAATTGAAAAAAAAATTGTACCAACCCATAATGGTACATTGTGTTTTATATGAATTGAATTCTCTTATGTACATTCCTTGAAATATTCTTAAGGCTATTTAACAGGAAATATGGAAGGTTCATTTCATGTTCATCAAGAAAATTCATTAACAATATTATATGGTAGAAAAACACAAAATCAAATCGTCCTTCACAAGTAACTAATTTTTGGATGATTAAAAGAAAATTCCTCAACTTACTTTTTAATGCAGAATTGGGAATGCCTTTCCTGAAGACAATAATGTCCATGCTTGGTTTCTTCAAGAAAAACCTCCAGTCATCTCCTTTGATTACTCTGTTCTTGAACCACTTTTCTCCTATACGCGGCAATCTGGTAGCTTCTGCAACCAGGGACTCTGTCATAGTGAATTTGATGTCTCCTATCTCCGCTTCTATGTCATTGAAAACCCTTGTAAAAGGCTTGGTGAATTGTTTGTGAAAACCATTAAATTTCTCCATAAATTCCAGCTATTGTGCTTTCTGTAGTAATTATTTTTCCTGTGGATATCCTTCCAAAAATTTCTTTCTTGTTGGCTCTATTTAGACCATTACACCCATGATTGGAAAATGTTTTCACCTCAAGAAATTGTTTTGTTGAGAGGGTAAAGAATTTGGTAGGGTTTGCTTCAGAAATGGCGGATCGTGATGGAAAAATGAGAGGGTAGGTAGGTATGAGATGGAGGTATAAGTGAGTGAACTAGGCATTATCCATGCATGGTTATGATTGAGGCGGTGATCAAATCAATGAATAGGGACTTTAAAATCATGTTATAATGATGAAATGGGTATGGCGAATTATGAGGGATTTGTTATAACACTGTCACCTTTCATAATGATTTTGATGTACTCGGTAATGTCATGTCCATATAATTCATATATTAATATATTGACCCATATTGTTAGATTAAGGTACTACATACCTTTTATTTATGAGCTTTCTAACCTTTGATTGTTATCTTTCAGGTGTTCTATTTTATGAGGAGTCAATCACTTCTTCTGATCATCAAATATTCCTGTCAATTAGATGCAGAAACCGTCAAGGCTGCATAAATTTGTCAAAGCTGCATAACATCATCAATTATGTAGCTTACTTATTTTAAGAAAATTATGCTTTGAAAATGGGAAAATTTTCTAGAAAACAACGGAAAATAAAATTTAAGGTGCCAAAGAATTTTTGTTTTCACCTTGAATTTTTTGTATAAAACATGCCAAAAATTTGTTGGTTTTCATGTTTATACAAAATTTTATTGATTCTTTTATTTTTTCTATTTTTTATTCTTTTATTTTTTTATGTAAAAGAGAAAAATAAAATTTCAAAGTTGAGAAGAAAAATTATTCTCAACCAACTTTAAAGAAGAATTGTCTTGGAAAATACTGACAATTTACTCTCTTGTCATTGGCTTCTGATAGACCTTAATTCGGTGTCCATTTACTAATAGATGAATTTTATCTTCATAAATAGTCTTGGGTCTTATTGTTCCATTATCAAAAAGTTTTTCAATCTCATAAGGCCCAAGATAATGAGTTTGGAACTTCCCTTGGAAATTCTTAAATTTTGAGTCAAAGAGTAATGCCCAGTCTTCTGGATGAAATTTATTTTCCTTGATGTATTTATCATGCCATCTAGCTCTTTTTTGCTGAACCAAACAAGTCTTCTAGATAGAATCTTGTCTTATTTCATTAAGCTCATTGATTTTTCCGATCCTTTGCTTTTGTGATTTTGACAAGTCAAGTCCCAACTTGACTGTTGCTTTATAAGTCTAGATCTGGAACTCTATTGGAAATAAGACTTGCTTTCCATAAACAATTTCATAGGGAGTATGTCTTGTAGTGCTTCTCCATGTAGTTCTGTAAGCCCATAAATCTTCTGAAAGCTTTTCTGCCCAATCCCTTATGTGAAAATGTACAGTCTTGCTGAGAATGGCTTCAATCACTTTTTTTGTAGACTAAACCTGTCCATTTTCTTGGGGATGGTATGGAGTGGACTTTCAGTGCTTGATTTTATATTCCTCCACCATCTTCTGTACTACTCTGGATGTAAACTGTGTTCCTTGATCTGTAAAAATTTCCCTTGGGACATCAAAACAAGTGAATATATCCTCAAAAAGAAATGACACCACAACATTTTCAGTAGCAAAAGAAAGTTCTTTAGCTTCTACCCATTTAGTAACATAATCAGTACATACCAGAATATATTTCTTTTGTTTAGAAGGTGTATTAATTGGAACAACAAAATCCAAAGCCCATTTCTCAAAGGGTTCAATGAGTACCTAAGGTTGCAATGGAATTTCACTTGAAAGAATGGGTTTCCCCATCCTTTAGGAACTTTCACATCCCTTAACATATTATTTGGCATCCTTAAAAAGGGAATGCAATAATATCCTAAGAGAATTATTTTATAAGCAGTTCTTTTGTTAGAAAAGTGGCCTCCACATGGTTCATCATGGCAAAATTTAAGTATCTCTGGTATCTCATCTTCTCGTAAACATCTTCTGATGATGAAATATGGTCCTGTTTTGTATAATTCTTCATTGATCCATGAATAAGAAACACTTGTTTGGATTATTTTTCTTTTTTCTCAGGGAAAAAAATGAGATGGTAATTTTCGTGTAGCTAAATAATTAGCAATATTTGCATATCAAGGTGATTTAGTAGATATTGCAAAAAGATATTCATCTAGAAATTTTTCCTCTGCAGGCATATCATTATTATCATTTTGAATCCTGGATAAAAAGTCAGAAATTGTATTTTTTTTTCCTGGTCGATCTAGAATGGTGATGTTAAAATCTTGTAATAGTAATAGCCATCTAGTTACCCTGTCATTAGTGATTGGTTTGTTCATTAAATATCTGATGGCAAAATGGTATGTGTGGATGAAAGTTTCATAGCCAGTGATGTAATGTCTAAATTTATTAATGGCATGCACTACAGCTAAAAACTATTTTTCGGTTACAATATAATTTAGCTCGATTGGAGTTAAATTTTTACTGGTGTAATAAATGGAATAAGGAGTAATATCTTTCTGTCCTAATACATCCCCTAAGGCTGTATCTGAAGCATTGATAGATATGTGGAAAGGAAATTTCCAATTAGGTCCTTGTAGAATAGGTGCTTCAGAGACTCTCTTTTTCAAAGTTTCAAAAGAATTTTGAAAATTAGAGTCCCAACTCAATTCAAAATATTTGGTGAGTAATTTGAAGAGTGGAGATGCTATTTTTTTGAAGTTTTCTATAAATTTTCTATAATACCCAGTAAAACGAAGAAAAGTACTAACATGTCATTGACAATTTGGCACTGGTAATTTTGAAATAACCTCTACTTTAGATGAGTCTACCTTTATCCCATTTCCTGAAATATGGTGACCTAAAACAATTCCCTCATTAAACATCATAAAACATTTTTCATGACTTAATGAAAGATTTTATTCCTTGCATATTATTAGAACTTTTTCTTAATTTTCTAGTGCTTCTTCAAAAGAATTACCATAAACCGTGAAATCATCCATATACACTTCCAAACAGTCATGAATAAGATCAGAGAAAATTCTGACAACTTCCCTTTGGAATGTAGTTGGAGCATTTCATAATCTGAAAGGAAGTACCCGGCAAGCATAAGTTCCCCATGGACAGGTAAATGTGGTTTTGTCTTGAACTTCAGGTGCTACTTGAATTTGATTATACCCACTCAATCCATCCAAAAATGAAAAGTACTTTTTCCCTACTAATGTTTCTAAGACTTGATCTATGAAAGGAAGTGGAAAGTGATCTTTTAATGTTCTTTATTCAATTCCCTGTAATCGATGCATACCCTCCATTTTCCATTTTTTTTAGGAACGATTACTATGGGTGAAACCCATTTACTGTCTAATATTGGGTAGATAAAATTTACATTTAATAGCTTCTATAGCACTTCTTTAACAATTTCTTTTAAATTTGGGTTCATTCTTCTTTGAGGTTGTCTAACTGGTCTAACACTTTCTTCAATACAGACATGATGCATACAATTTTCGAGATTAATTCCTTTCATATATGTATACACCCATGCATAAGAATAAGAGTGTTTCTGTAAGGTGTCTACCAGTTGATTTTTTTGTAATTTTTCCATATTTTCATTAATATTCAATGCTTTCCCCGGAAAAAATTCTATTGAAGAATTTCTAAATTTCTCCATAGAATGTAAAGACATTTGTCTAGCTAATAAATATTCGATATTATATTGTTCTTGAAATGTTTGACTATTGTCACAGTATAAGAAGGATTCATTATTTTCTATCAAATTTAAAATTTGATCCTTCTCACTTGTTTGTGCAATAGTAAAAATGGGTTGTATATCATTATCATCATCTATCCATTCTTCACTTTCTATATCTATTGTTGTTTTTGCAGGTGGATACAATGTAAATTTATTTGCTGAACTACCATCTGAGATAAACATGTCTTGTGATCTACAAATGATGAAGGGACCAACTGTAGCTAACCAAGGTCTTCCTAAAATTAATGGATGTCCTCCTAAATTATTCTTGGGTGTTAAAACCATGAAGTCAATAGGATATTCCCAAGAATCTAAGGATACAAAAATATCTTCTAACACACCATCATGTTTAATTACCGACATGTCTGCTAATTGTAATAATGTTGGTGTGTATTGAAGGTTAGGAAGTTTTAGTTGATTCATAATTTGTTTGCTCATTATATTTATGGTTGCTCCCAAATCAATTGGTGTGTTTGGTATTTCAATTCCATTGATGTGGATTTTCACAGTGGGGCTACCTGGATCTAAATATTTCTACATAGTTTTCTTCCCCATCATGATGTCTGCAATTCTCCCAACTAATTGGATTCTTTTTATGTCTCTTGATTTTCTTTGATTACTCAATTCCTTAATTGTTTTTGCAAAAATTGGTATTTCTTTTATAGCTTGCAATAAATGAATTCTTATACATATATTTTTTAATTCATCCATCGTATCATAATCAGGAAATGTGATTTGTTTTTCTACTCCTTTATCCATTTTCAACCTTTCAAGAAAAGGTGGTCTAATAGATACTGAAGGTTGTTTTATAATAGGAGTATCATTAGATATTATGGGAATATTTTCCGTTTGATCATTTTTTTTCTGAGGAAGATAAGTTTCTTATTCTTCAACTTTATTGCTAATTTTTTTAGAATTTTTCTTTGTTTCCTAAATAACAATAGATGTTTTATTATTTTCTAATACTCTACCAGATGTTAATTCACCATTATTTATATCTAGTGGAGTTGTTATATAAGTTTGAGAATTTTTCCCTTGGATGTTGTAAACAACTTTATTATTTATATGTTGAGATGAGTTGAATTATTATACAAGCCTAGATAGATCTATTTATATTTTGAATTTGATGCCATTATGAGAGCCCTCTTGCCGATATCATTAATTCCCTAAATATAATCCAAGATGATCATGAATATGTTGGGTATGGTGCTGAATCAGAAGAACCCCTCAATCATTTTCTGAGATCATCATTGTTTGAGGAATCTGGCTAAGAGTTTTTCCATGAATTCATATAAATAGTGTAGAAAAAATAGTTTTTCATTCTAGTGATTGGTCCTATGCACTTTATGGAATATATTTTAGTCACCCTAGATTTCCATTTTTGAAATCAATCTGTAAAATTTTCCATTGGAAGGTCTTGCAAGACCAATTTAGCATCATTGTACAAATTTCTCGAAAATATTTCAAGGTTGTCCTAGTTAGCTTAGAAATGGAAAGAAGTCATTAAGCTTAGAAAATTTTGTTTTTCCTTTTCTTTACTGGTGCATTGATCATGCCATGGGTAAGTCCTTTGATATGATAATCTATAGGAAAGGAATTTAAATTATTATGAACATATTTCTTTTATGGGTCCACAAGGAAGTTTACTAGAATGAACTCCTTAAGGAAATAGTCCAATCAGCTACAAAAACAAGTTAAATGACTAGAAATCATAAATCAGATCCTTGATGCATCCCTTAGTCTGCATTGTAGCCATTTTCAGTTGACAATTCTCCATCATATATATTTAGTGGATCACTTGCAAGAATTTTGAGCCATCTCTTGCCAAATATATTAGTAGAACTAACAAAATAACACTTTAATGGATCATTGTAGCTTATTGAAGATAGTATTCCCACCTAAAAAATCACTTCATTACAACATTTATACCTATAAGGAAGAATTCATAAAGGAGGGTGGTCTTTATTTCTCACACTAGTACCACCACTATCTCTTATTTCATTCACCAAAAATATGTGAGCTGAGGATATCTGCACATCATGATATAAAAATGGTATCCTTATATCTGCAACTTATAAACTTCATGTAAAAGAAATCAATCCCAAGGGCACAACAACAATGTCAAGTTTAGTCCAAATTTGTGCCCATTTTTTTTTTCAGCAGCTTTGAAAGACATTTATCAATGATCATTTGTAAGAACACCCTTCATGTGTTTTCTGTTGAAATCTAGTTCACCATAAATTGTGACCACCTCAATTAAACTAACCATTGCTTATCAAGTTCCACATTTATCTCCTCAACTCAGAAAACCCCCTTGACATACAATGAAATTTTTTTTCCAAGGAAACATCCTTTCTCAAATATGAAATTGAACTAAAGAAGGGAGGGCTATGTC
The DNA here is from genome assembly GCA_034641835.2 of Pinus albicaulis. Lineage (NCBI taxonomy): Eukaryota > Viridiplantae > Streptophyta > Pinopsida > Pinales > Pinaceae > Pinus > Pinus albicaulis. Next base: position 1,057,978,646 of record CM076574.1, read on the forward strand.
TGAAGAATAGAAGACATTAGTGCAACAGAAGTAGGAAATTTCTTAGGTTGATGACTCGCCTAAGACGTGGACTTAGATGCTCCCACTTGTTCCTGTACACCCTACAATGTTTGAGTAAGCCATATTAAATTCCTATTTACACTAGTAGGTAGTGAGATATTTGTTCCTTGACTGGAATCTTGTTGATCCGACTTTGATTTCCTTTTCAATTTTAGAACAGAATCTGGAACAATATTTTCACATTCATTAATCATTATAGGATGTTTCTATGATTTTGAGGACCATTAATCCTCATCAAACTTCATACCCTTGCTCAATAATGTCTTCAGTTGCATTTTAATTTAGATCATGTAGGCCTTGGATTTCTTACTCCATCCAACAACGATCACCTTTATGTTCAAGATTAGTCCTTTTCTCATCATGAATATGAATATAAATTCTGGAAAATAATAATAATAATAATAATAATAATAATAATAATAATAATAATAATAATGTAATACTTGTGGCTTCTCACCAACAAAATATTTCTTTGGTGTTTTTTCCTTCAAGATCCTATGAGGACATTGGTTCAAGATATAGACAATTGTGTTGGAAGATTTGGCCTAAATACACATGGGTAAATCCATGTCCTAGATCATGGTTTTAGCTATCTCAATGATGGATTTGTTTCTCTACAACCCCATTATTAGCAACCTCTTAATCCTTATTTCCCTGCAAAAGGTATCAAAGTCCTTGGACAAGGTTATAGTCCACTAGACCCGTCTTTCTCCTAACTTCCAAGTTGAATGTAGGAAATTCAAAACATAGTAGCAACAAAATGGCCATGTCAAGAATTTTGGATTAGGAAAATACTTGCAAATATGAAAGTTCATTAGGATAAGCATACTATTTTTTGTGATAATGAGGGAGTTATCAAGCTAGAAAAAATACCTACGTTTGATATTAATTAATTGCATTGAGGTGCACATATTACAATAATCTAGGTTGTTATTTTGTTTTTGGTGAAAAGCGGGGGGGAAAGTTCCCCACTATAAAAAAGGGTAGAGCATTGTCAAACACAGTGGACCATTGGCTAAGTTGCTGCATTTGAGGGGTTTCTATCCCCCTATAAAGTCCATTTGGACTTGAATTTTGTATTTTCATCATGGCCTCATCATGGGTCCATAGTAACAAAATGGAGTGTGTTTGTAAGGGTTTGAACCCGAAGTAATCATATGCACTCCCTCTTATTGGTAGAATATTTTTTCTTGCAGTCCATGTTGATGGAAAAAATCCTATAGGGAACATAAGCTTAGTCTTAAGCATGGGAACTGGTCCAACTTACCACTAGAACGAGCCCTATGTAGGCTAAATGTTGACAATGAGAAATCACTAGAGGGAGCCACCAATGTTGGAAGCTAGCCAATGGGGATAAACCTGGTCAATTTTGATCTAAATAGGAATAAAAAATTAGTCCCTAACATGGTATATGTGCTTAGATTGCACTATAACAGACCTATTTGACTCATTTTTTTATTATTAGGAATAATAGAGATGTGTTTTTTAAGGAAATTTTGGCTTTAATATCTTGAAGAATGTTATTGTTGATTTCCCTCTATGTGTCAGATTTTCTAAATTGGCTCCTTAAATTCTGATGACTAAAAAAACTAAAGGATATATGAAATGTGTGAGAATCTTATTAAAGCTTTAAGTGATCATTTTAGCAACTAGCTATAATTTATTGTTTTTTATCAATAGTGAATTGAAGGAATTTGGACGCTGGGAAATTGAACTTCACCTATTGATTTTGGAAATGCACCACTCAGGTACACAGGATGTTATGGGTTTTGTAAATTGCCAAAGTAAGAAGTTGGACTAAGCTAATCAAGGATCAAGATGATAAGAGGAAGGAAAATTCAACTGGGTTCTAGAACATGTAGAAATGGAGAAATCATGTTCGAAATATAAGAAATGTATCATTTTGTAGTTGTAATAAATTCAGCTAGGGTCCGACACATGTAGAAATGGAGAAATCATGTCTGGAATATGAGCAGTGTATCCTATATTGTTTTTATGATTAAATTCCAGATTATCATCTAGAGGATCAATGGAAGAAGGAAGGATTATATGAATAAATGTAAGGTAACAAGGTTGTTTTGGATATTTGTATAATAAATAAGGGAAAATGTGCACATAAAAGGAAGCCTTATTCTTTCAAAGCAATGAGATGGTAAGAGCAGATAAAAAATCTAGGTTGGAAAGAGAAAATAAAGAATAAGGACATAGTTAAATCTTTGCTCTGTTAATCATACTGAAATAACTAAAAGACTAAGGAAGGAGGTGGAGCTATGTATTTTGGATGGGTGGAAAAAATTCTCATTGTAGAATCTTCTTCGCATTGATAATCAAGGACTATAATAAGGCTCTTGTACAAAAAAATCTTACAATGTGTGAATACCATTTCAAAAATTGCATCTGACTTTCATGTGTGTCACGGAAGAGTTCGAAAATTTTCTTCCTTATGCAGTTATAGAGGAAACTGCTAAGGCTTGCTATAATCAACGATATGCCTTCTGCATAGTGGGAAACTAGATAAAGAACATTACTATTAAACTTTTAGGAACTTAGTCTTGACTAGCTGAAAAGTATTGGATTTTTTTTCTCATGACCTTGAGTACAAAGTGTCATAATCAACTGGATGAAAAATTAAGTCTATCTTTCAAATGTTTGAACTAGTACTATATTACAACAATCAAAGAAATAATTTTTGTCTATAGAAAAAGGTAGCACAATAACAACATACTTGAATTTTTTGGGTGCTTCAAACAATCTCGTCCCGAAGATAGGATTCCAAGTTGTTTGTAATTTTTAATTTGTGAAGCTGGCTCTAATTTTGGAAATTTTTTGGCTCTGTTGTAGGTATTATTTTTCACCAATTGTTCGCCAGGTCGGGAGTTTCATATTCTGCATCCTTCATATCAGTAAAACTTCGATCCAACACTGGCTTTCCATACAAATTTTCAAAGAGAGAAACTGGAAGTTCAAAACAGTTTATAAGGCCTCCTTCTATAACAGATAGAGGTGACCTGGAATGTGGTAAAATTTCTCCACTTCAGCCAGCGCTAAAGAAAACAAAGAGCTTATGTCTGAAATATCTAATGACGTTCTTGGATGGAAATTTCTGGCTAAAACTGCGAAAATGTACCATGAGTTTTCCTCTATGCTACTATCATGTGAAGGATAGTGTTTCCTTCAATTACTGGCAGTTACGATAGATATTGCTGCCTGATCCATTAGTTTTAACTTCTCCAGACACTAAAGAGCATTAAGGATTTTATTCCAATGTACAAAGATGGGTTGAAAGGAAAAATCTGTCGAAGCATAATATTTCATGTCGGTCTCAAATTCTTGGTTCCATACAAATAGAAACTGCTAGAAGATTCTATGAACCACCTGAACATTAAAAATTTTCAGTCTCAAAACTCTAAATTAAATCTGTAAAGAATGTGGCATTAGCTTTCTTAGCTTAGTGAAAACCCTAATGTCAATTAGCTTTCTTGTCTTAGTGAAAGCCCTAATGTTCTATCATATTTGCTAGTCATAAAAAGCTCACAAAAACCTATAAATATTGTTCCATTATGTACGCTTAGCATCTTAAAGCCCTAGCTTTGTATCTTCTTCTGTGTAATTTGAACAAAACACTATCGAATACTCGAATAATCAATTTCCATTCTCCAAAAACTTTGAAATGTGTAGAACTGAATTAGATTACAAGATCAGCTCTTGAGAATCATACACCGCAACAATTAGACACCACATTGATGGATGTAAGTTCAAAATCACACAACGTACCAATATAGAGCCCCGAATCATTTGGACTATGTTATGTCGTATCGAACCATTCGTCGCTTGCTGGGCAGTGTTGAACCCATATACAATAGTCGTGAAGAAAACTAACTAAGCGAATGTTATTGTACATCTGCCTCCTTCGGAGTGTGAGCTATGAGCTCTCCCATTTATGATGGTGTTCAATAGTAGTGACCAGAGCCCTTCCGCTTTTGCATAACCCAAACCCATCAATCGATTGATCATTTTATTCGATCCAAAAAATAAACTTCGAGTTTGTAGTAGAAGATCCTGTTGATTTGGTTGATGAAGAAAAATTTGATACCAATCTAGTAGATGAAGGAGAATATCGAGAACCATAGCCCAAAAAATTCCTTCCAACAATCCGTGTCTCGATATAATCTAACCTTGGAGAGATATTTAAGGGGATTGACATCGAGGAATGAACCTTTCAGTTCTATAACTGACTAGCCATATTTCTTGCCTATTTGAATCTACCCGTTCATGCCTGCATCTACATGGCCTTAAGGACTGTAATCTGTTCAATCCCTTCCCAAAAGGTATAACTCCGGCCACTCTAGAGCAATTCCACAAATCATGTTAGTTTTATTCTAGAGGCGCTTTCACTATTACATATATAAATCATTGTTGGAAGATCTGGTGCTCGCATGGGAATCTCCCATCTTTTCCAAATCTTTCATTTTCAATTAAACCCATGCACCTCTATTATTGTATGATTCTTGGCCCCAAAAATAAAGTTAGAATCCCCATCCTTTAACTCAATGATATTCTTCCAAAAATCTGTCGTTCTTTTAAAACAAAATCGTGAGTTCTGTTGGGGTTCCCATGTTTTGGCCAGATTGGAAAGACCAAAAGATGAGACAACATTAAACCACTTTCAGACCTCAGGATCTAGCCCTCCTGGGTACAGAGAGGGATCTCTCTATATGAGAAAAGGTTTTGTGTCTTTGAATCTCAAAATTTAAGATATTAGGCCAGTTATAGGCACAGGGTTTGTTTGTTTGACTGTTTGTTTGGTTGCTGGTCATCAGGAAAGAAGGGTTCAATGTAAGACAAGGATGAGTAAAGAGGATTTAGGAAGAGGTGAATTATTCCAGGTGGCATTCAAAACCATTGGGAAATGGAGTCAGGAAAGGGTTTACTTTTTATTCAAAGTGCAGGCTTTGAGTTGGACTAGTCATCTAAAACATAGGATCTTAAAGATGATAGGGTGGTATGGAATGGTAAGGGAGGAGGAAAAATATAGGTTTAGAGCACAAAGTTAAAGACCTGAGATCAGAGAGAGACTTTGAACTCTCAATGCTTCGGCCTCCAGCTTGAGGGATCTTAGAAAGGCCAGTTGGTCACACAAGGATCCTAGTGGACAAGGCTAACTCTAATCCCCAGTGTTCCCAAATCTTCCAGCTAAATCCTAACAAGAACATATAAGAATAGATTCATTTAATTCATACATCAGCTAGCAGGTAATAACATCCACTACATTTGTTAAATCAACTGAAATCAATTCTTAGATAACACATTTAGTAGAAAACATCAAAGGCAAGGAGAGCAGAAATATAGGGTACGTAACAAGGGTAAATCCTATGCCAGATTTCTGATGCAAGCTAGTGGAGATGAAATGAAATGGAATGCAAGTCAAACAAAAATACAGAGATAGAAAAACATCACCACTGCTTTAGATCAGGATCCAAAGAAATGTGCTTGTCATATTAAAAAGCAACACCAGTCAAGTACAACATTGCCAATAGCTAGATACTCAGTCGGAAAACATCTTCCGCAGCCTGTCTTACAACTTTACACAGAGACTACGTCTCAAAAGAAACAGCTTGCAATTCTCTGATAAATGATCAACAACTTTTACAATGAGTTCCTTCACAAATTTATAGCTCAAGTGGAGCAGAGAAAGTAGGTGAAAACTAAATGCAGCATTAAACCTCAGAAAGAAAGAGGGTCGAAGCCCATTTAGTTTTAAATCCTGTGCATTTATCCCTGGTACTCCTTTGGAAGAAGGAGCGATCTTCTTCAGGCTTCCATTCACTCCGGTATGGCTCAGCCGTACTTTGCTGTAGTACTCTGTAGTACTCCTGGTGAACTGAACAAAAATAAATCAATGATTCAAGTCTGCCATGTTGTGTAACTAATGCTTCTGATAGCGTAGGACTGTTGTCAGGGTGGGAAATTATCTAGGAACACGGTATAGAATAAAAGCTGCATGGGCACTCTGTCCTTTATGGGGAAAAAATTCTGCTGATGTGCAAGATATACATAAATTTCTGCACGCTGTACCCTCTGTGTGCTCCATGATGTCTTCAATCTGGTGCTTTGATGGCTCTGGGAAGGTTTCGCAGAGTTTAACCCTACTCTTTAAATGGCGATCATATCAATCACCTTCCTAGGCTTTTCTTCGTTACTTCGAACTCTGCACACAGTCCTTTTTGCATTTTTTGGCCGCTGTAATAAAGACTGTGTAATCATGGCAGCTTTCACCACCCGATAACCCTGCTAAACACAAAAACCTGTTAAGAAAACAATGCTGGGGACGCTTTGATGGCCTATGGGATGGTGATGCAACCGTGGAGGAATGGCGAGAAATGCTGTGGAAGACTTGTAGTGTGGTCGAAACAGTGGGAAATATAGTTGGAAGGTGGCGCAGATGGAAAATCAAATGAAAAACCTTAAATATCGACCTTGGAATGGAATATATATGAAGGGACAGGCGAATATACGATGGAAATGCGTGGAAAGATGACGTGGCGGTACGGGGTCAACGAAGGGGCGTGTGGTTAAATCTGGACCGTCCGATCTCAGGAGGAGATCCACGGTGGAGGATGCGTCGAAGGGCAGCGGACAATGGGCCAAGGGTACGATTGCCTCAAATTAACATTCATGCAACTTCGTGGCGCGCTGACCGTCAGATGACCCGCCCCAGATTGGACGGTGTATAACGATATCGCGCCGGATCTTTGGACGAACGATAACGCGCGATGGAGGGCGGTTTATGAATAGTGTGCGGAGCCACGCGTCATTTGATGAGTGGAATCGCTATGAAATGGGGAAAACCACCCGCCCTTCAAAAGTGGTGCGATGGAAACCGACAATTTCTGAATAGAGCGCGGACGGGGACCACCGGGATGGGTGTACTGTGAGCCGTCGGATCAACGGTTAAATGGACGGCGGATCTGCGATTGGGGCGACGAATAGGTAGAATGGTAGACGCCGTGGGACCGTGACGACCGTCCGATCTGTACATATCGACGGTTTTAACCGCTCCCAATATACATTTGCAATAAGCGCCTTTCGCCTTGGCGCCTTGCCTCGGCACTGGGTCACGTGGAGGGAAACGTTAAGGGGGCTAAAACCCATATATGTCAACATGTGGGTTTTTTAACCTTTATCAGTGTAATTTGAGGCCAGAAAGGGTAACGGTAAAGGGAATGAGGGGTTTTTGAGGCCAAACAAGGGTGTGGGTATGGTTTGAAAGAGATTTTGGGATGGTTTAGAAGGATTAGGGGAGGGATTTGGGGGTGGAAAGGAGGCCTAGAAAACTTGAGGAAAGGGATGAAATGGAAAATCCTGTAGGGGTACAAGGGGCAAAAGAAAACCTTCAGGAGCATAATTTGTCATCATCAATGAGGCTTATTGACCTGACAATAGCAGAGGAGAATAATCAACGGGCATGAAGCATGAAGAGGCTTTCAAGGATGATGTGTTTTCAGGGGGAAATGCAATCCTTGAAGGCTTAGTAAACAACTTAGCCCCCTGCTTGCTTGTCAATAAATTTATGGGGGGCTAACAGTGGCTCCACAAGGGGATGGCTTCTTCTTGAAGGAGTCAGGAATTCAGAAAATGATCTTTGGTGTAGGCCAGATGCCTGCTGATTGATCCACCTTTCTTCTTTGATTTTCAGCTGCCACAATTATGAAGACATCAATTTAGCAGAAAAACTTTCCCAATCAATCTACCTACCCATTCTACAATCCTAGCATTTTTTCTTCTAGGGTGCATTTGAACTAGTAGACCCTTTATATCATTTATTTTTTTACAAATAAGAAAATAAACCTATTCTATTCTACCCTTATTTCTCCACGAGGCCAGATTAAACTGTTGGCCTCACATGTTTCTCTACCTAATCTAATATCTACTGGGATTAGACTGTCCAACAAATTTCTTCTCTACATTCTACGACAGAAATTTAAAAATAGTCAAACTAGGATTAGACAGTCTAGTTTGCTATGAATCCAAGGCATAAAGACAGTTGCACATGGACAGAAACTTGCAGAAAAATGAAAACAAAACTTTGAAGGCTTGAAATTTGAAGTTTTAAGCATCCTTCTTTCTTAGTGACTCAAGTTTTGAGCTTGTTAGAGTCACTTTCTATCCTTCATCTCAACTCTGATTTTGGGCTTGTTAGAGCTGATTCTTCTTTCTTCTTTGCTGGTCCAGGTTTTGGGCATGTTTGAACCAACTATCTCTACTTTCTTTGGCTCAGGTTTTGATCATATTAGAGCCAAACTTTGCACTTCAGAGGTCCATGTTTTGAGCATATCTGAACCTCTCCTTTTCTTTGTTTTTTTTTTTTTTGGAACATTTTCTCTTTTTCTTGAAAAAAAACACTGCAATGGTATGTAAAATGGAAATGGAAACTGGAAATTGGAAATCAGCAGAAGTAGTGTTTGAGCATCCTGCCATTGACAGGACCCCCAAACAGCTCTGTGCCATCTAATTCTTGTAGAAAAAAGGCATTTGGGCCCACAGTGGCCTGGATGATGTAGGGACCTTGCCACAAACTGTCAAACTTGTCGTGCTTTCCTTTGTCCTCTCTCCTTGAGTCCCACTTCAGAACTTTATCTCCAAATTTGAAATCAGAAGCCTTAGTTCTTTTGTCAAATAACTTCTTTATACTTTCTTGAACCTTGATAGCTCTGTTATAGACCTCTTCCCTTGTTTGTTGGAGATGAATTGTCTCGTTTATTCTCCTCACCATGATATCATCTTCTGTTTGTATCTCTTGAACAAGTTTAATCACTGGTATTCCAAGGCTGGTGGGAAACACTGCTTCTATTCCATAGAAAAGCTGATATGGTGACATGCCAATGGATTTCTTTGTTGTAAGCCTGTCAGCCCACAGGGCATGCACTAACTTGTTATGCCATGAATTTTTGTTCTCTTCCAGCAGCTTTTTGATGATGGTCACCAGGCTCTTTTTTGATGATTCAGCTAATCCATTACCTTGAGGGTAATAGGAAGTTGAATGACCGAGTGCTATTTGATACTTGTGACAAAAATCAACCATTTTATTGGATTTGAAAGCAGCAGCATTATCGGTGATTATTTTCCTAGGGAAGCCAAACCGAGAGAGGATATGACCTTATAGGAACCTAATGATGACTGAATCTGTGTCATTCCTAGTAGGTACGACCTCTATCCACTTAGTGAATTAGTCTGTGGCTGTTAAGATCCATTTGTGTTGTGCAAAAGAAGCAGGGTGAATTTCTCCTATGAAATCTAGGCCCCATTGCATAAAGGGACCTTCAACAGTGATGGGTTGTAGAGGTAAGGGGAGGAGTTTTCTTTTGTCTTCGAAAATCTGGCATTTGTGGCAGGAAATTATCATCTGATGGATATCATTTAAGAGCGTAGGCCAATAGTAGCTAACTCTAAGTATTTTGTTTGCAGTGGTTTTCCAGTTCAGGTGGCCTCCACACTCTCCTGCATGGAATTCTTGTTTAATCATTTTTGCTTTAGACTCAGGAAAACATTTAAGAAATAGGCCATTTGGATTTTTCCAGTATAAGATTTCATTCATTATGCAATAGCTCCTGGATTTTATCTTTAAAAATCTAGCCTTGGTCTTTGATAGTTCAGGAGGGGCATTGAGGTGTGTAAGCACATACAGAATGTCAGAATACCAAGGAGAGCTCTGAAACTTCTCCTCAACAGTGGGATCAGGTAATCCCTACTGCTCATCCAGGGCATCTACCATGTTAATGTCTAGGGTTTGTAGATTTGATTCAGCCATTAGTTGAGCTAGGCCCTGACCTTTGATCAGTTTGGTGGGTTTTATCTCAAGGTCATACTCTAAGATCACAACAATCCATTTGCCCCTCTTCCCATCTGGGTCTTGGGACAATATGTCTTTAACCACTATATTTGGCACATCGGCTATGGTGTGGGAATGCAGTATGTACACCCTAAAGTTTTTCAAGGCCTTAATCAGAGCATAGGCCTATTTTTCCATTATGTTGTATTTCAAGGGTGCATTCCTGAGTGCTTTGCTGAAGAAAGAAATGGGTTGTTCCATTCCCTCTGGATGTTTCTGCAATAGAACTGCAGCTATCGTATGCTTGGAGGCAAATGAAAAAATCATGAAATCTTTTGAGAAATATGGGCTGATTAGGACAGGAGCCTGGGTGAGTGCAAGTTTAACTGATTCAAAAGATTTCTTAGCTTCAACAGTCCACTTAACTCCTACACCTTTCCTCAGCATGTTAGTCATATTTCTAAGGTGTTCAGCTAAGTTGGGAATAAACCTCCTGAGGAAGTTTATTTTCCCAATAAAAGACTGTAACTCCTTGATGTTTCTCGAGTGTGTGATTTGTAGTATTCCCTCAACTATTTGTGGGTCTATCCTAATCCATTTCTCAGATATGATGTGGCCAAGAAGCTTACCTTCTTGCAGCCCAAATATAGTATTTTTAGGATTCAGTGACAGACCAAACCTTCTACATTTTTCAAACACTCTTAGGTGTTCTAGGTGTTCTTCCCCAGTCTTGAAATAGACTGTTATGTCATCCAGATAGATGACAATGAAGTGTCCTATTTCATATGAAAAAGCTATGTCCATTGCTCTTTGGAAGGTTGCACCAGCGTTCAACAATCCAAAAGGCATCTTTACATACATAAAAGTGCCCCATGGAGTGGTAAAGGCGGTCTTGAGTTGGTCTTCTGGGAGTACTAAAACTTGGTTGTAACCTGAAAACCCATCTAGCAGGGAGATCCTTTTCGAGCCTACTACCCTCTGAAGGATGTGTTCCATTTTTGGCAAAGGGTAATTGTCTTTGAGTGAGGCTCTATTAAGATTCCTGAAATCAATACACAACCTGATCTCCCATGTTTTCTTTCTCACAGCCACTAGGTTTGATACCCAATCAGAGAACCTCACAGGCACAATTATACCTGCCTCATACATCTTCTTAATCTCTTTTTCCACTGCAGGCAATTGTTTTGGGTTTATTTTGCGAAGTTTTTGTCTGAAGGGCTTCTGATTTTCTTTCAAGGGTATTTTATGTTGTATGATGTTTGTGTCATAGGCCCTTAAGTCCTCATAACTCCAAGCAAACACATCAATGAATTCCTTGAATAGGTCAATGTATTTCTTTTTCATGTTTGCAGGCAGGGACTTAGCCAATTTGATCATCTTAGGTTTATCTTCAGTACCTATGTTGCATTCCTCGACATCAGAGTCTGCATGTTCTATAGTGGGCTTTTTTGCTACATCATCAAAGTCAAAAAGGTCTTCTAAAGGTGCCAGACCTCAAGGTATGTTCTTATCCTTGGTCTGCAACACCTCTACTTCTTCACTATCTACGTTTTCACATTTTTCGTTCGGATTTCTAATCTGTTCGTTTAAAGTGTTTATTTCTATATTACAGGGTATTTCTTCCTCATCTGAGGACTCTTCACTTAGGCAGCTACTGTCAGATTTAGAGTCTGAATCAAAAAATTCAAACTCGTTTCTGCCTACCAGGAAATCTTCAATCTGTTTATCACCCTCAAAGACCTGCCAATATTTTTCATTGTCTGGTACTGTAGGTCTGAATTTGGTCTGAATGATGATCTGTTGGTCGCTGGGAGGCTTATGATACGAACTAGCCATGCAGGCTAGTCCATTTGCAATTTTGTTCTGACCTCTAGGGACAAACACCAGATTGTATTCTACAAAAGTTTTCAATAGATCCGTAGTGTCATTCCTATATGCTCTCAGTCTAGGATGTTTCGCTGTGTATTCACCATTCAACTGTTTAATGATCAGCTCCGAGTCCCCATGCACAGTTATCCTACGGGCTCCTAATTTTCTCAACAGGTTTAAGCCTAGGATAAGATCCTCGTACTCTGCAATGTTGTTTGTACATTTGAAGTGCAGGTTACATGCATGGCTCTTTGCGTAACCACTCTCTGTGTTATGTATCCACACTCCTACCCCAGCAGTTCTCTTGGTGCATGACCCATCGAAATTCATTTCCCATAAGGTTTCATTCTCGGGTTTATCATCGTTTTGTTCTTGGTGTGGTGTATGTGTTTGTGAAGGGTGACTAATCAGCTAACTGCATTCTGCTTCTAGTTCACTTTGAGTTCTTGTTTCAGTGCACTGTTCCGAGTTTCCTATATCATTCTCCTCTGAATCTAGAGTAGCCATTATGTTAAAGTCCATGGGCTCTGTTTCCTTGTTTGTATCTCTGTTTTTGGACTCTGACCCTTCTGAGGATTCATCATTACAAAGGATAAAGGAGTCAAGGTCTGTATTTACAGAGTATAAAGGTGAATTTTCAGGCTTTTCGGGGCTACTAACCAGGAATTTCATTTGTGCTTCTTTGTACAGTCATCTAAGTTGGCCAAAGATTGGGATTGTGGCATAAGCCCCATCCATCTGCATTGTTCCTTGCAGCTTGGCTCCCCATGATCTTGATAATAACATGCCATACTTGGGTGGCACATCTGCCACAATAACATCAATGACCATACACTTGGCTGGAATCTGGGTAAGGCTCACACATAGATCTTTGATCAGGCCAAGACACTTTACTCTGCTAGAGTCAAATGAATATAGGTCTTTATAGGGACGGGTTATCTCTAGGCCTAATATTTCCATAACTATCTTAGGCATCATGTTGTGTGAGGCCCCAGAGTCATGCATTGCATTATGGAGGATCTTATCATGGATGTTGAGACTGATATAGAAATGTGGCACTACTCCTTCTTGAAACTTTCCTTCTATCTTTGTACCAAATAGAAGGGCAGGTTGATCATCGCTCAGATTTATATACATCCTGAGTGGCCAGCTCAGAGAGTGGGATAGAGATTTTAATTTTTGCAATCTCAATATCTAAATTGAAAGTGGACTGAATATTTGGAATGTTCAACTTTGTTTTGTTAGCCACTACCTTGGTGACTGAATCAGTGTACTGATTCTTGTTATGTATAGTGTTGATGACAGTTTATCAGGAGCACCAGCTGTAGTGTTAGTGCTGCTAGTTGGTTTACCTTGTTTATCAATGTTTTGGTTGTCTTTTTCTTTATTTTTTCCAGAACTCTCAGCTGCTGATTTGTTACTTTCAACAATCACTTTAGAAGTTTTCTCAGGCCTTTTCTTGATGGTAACCTCAGAAGCTTTTGGTTTGGCAGTGTCTAGGCTGTTTTTGCTTCTAAGTTCATATTTTTCTCTGACCTGCATCATGGCATTTTCAAATCCTAACCTGTAATATTCAGATTCTAACCATTCCTCATCCCAATACGAGGGTGAGGGCTGATCTTCTTCTGTGTAAGAGTTGTGGATTGAATTTTCTGTTTCAAACATGTTTATTGTGTCCCCCTTAAACTCTTCTATGATTCTCTTGTCTTCATCAAGGAATTTCTCTTGGAATGGGGGAATAACTTGCTGATCTGATTCTTTTTGTTTGTTGGGAGTGGTATTGTTTCTTCTAAAGTTTTGGTTCTGGTTCTCGTTTTGATTCCTGTTTAGGTTACTAACTATGACAACCATTTTTTCCATCATTTGTTTTAGCTTTTCCATGTCTTTGGACATGCGGTCAGATGTGGAAGCTACATTGTCATCTCTATATGTTACCCTTTTCTCAGCTCTCAATCTTGCTTTTTTCTCAATCAGATTTGCCTCTACACTCACTGCTCCTTTTTGCATGTCTTCCAATGTGTTGTAATCCCTCTCCCTAAGCTGGTAGTCCATGTCAGCATCCAAACCTTCAGGGTATTTCACTAGAACCATACCTAGGGGAGGTTTCATGTGTGGAGGAAGAGCATTATAGACGCTGTTAAACCTTGTAGAGTAGGCCTGGACACTCTCTCCTACATTTCTTTTTAGGTTCTTGTATTCTACTAGGATTTGGAGAGGATTTGCCTTGACTTCCCATTTTTTTATGAAGGTCTGATATAAGGTTGGGAGGTCTTGGATACTATTAGGAGGAAGGCCTTTGAACCATTTCTTCACATCACCTCCTAAGCTCTGGGCAAATATTCTCATTTTGACTGTATCATCATCTATTTCCATGTAGTCAAAATAATCTTCCATCCTATATACATGGTGCTGAGCTATGGTAGACTCTTTTGCAGTGAAGTGGGATCTTTGATTGGTAGTCATTGGGTAAGGGTACTAGAGGCTGAGGTAAAACCAAAGGCGCATACTAGGCTGCCATGATGATGTTTTGTGGAGGTAAAGGGTTAGCTTGAGTAGTTGGTATATGGATGACAGGGATATTATGACCAACAGAAAAATGATGAGCAGAGCTAGGGTGACTGAGCCCCAAGTTTTGAATGAAGTGAATATTAGGAGGCGTAGATAGAGGGGTTCCTCTGTCGCTAATGTGTTGACCACTACGAGATGGTGAACTGGGCAGCTCAAGGTCTAGCTGGTCTAGGACGCTGAATGACCTAGTTCTTGGTAAACTATTTTGAGTGCCTAAGTCAAAAAACGGGTCTGATAGAGCTGTAAAGTCTTCTGGTGTAGAGTTAGCTCTATGGATGTGGCTGGAAATAGTTGGTATTTTAGGTGTACGATATCTCTTGAGGATGCTCTCAGGGTTGTCAACTATTTTAGGGGGGTTTGGGTTGGGATAAGCTCTTTTGTGAATGGTTCTTAAAGCCAGAATGTTGTTTTCCAACAAGGAAACTTAACCCTACTTGTTACTTCTCTTATGGCTGATGTTGTTTTGGAGGCTGTTCTCCCAGTGGAGTCTTATGTGAACCAAGATAATCAACATACCTACTGATCACTAGTGGAGTCTTTTAATCATTTAGGAATTATGGAGTCGCCAGGTGGAGGGTTTAGGGTGCTTCTGGGGGGTACACTGTCCACCACAGTGATATGAGATGTCCCTTTTCAAGGATATCTTCCAAACACAACAAACTCTAACCAGAGATTGACTGGGAGGGATTTTTCCAGATATGTTACCTCTGAAAGAGTGTGAGATCTAGAGGCTACCTAGCCCTTTCCAGACTCTGTCTAAGAGTGTGGGAGAAAACACAACAAATGGTATAGAGGTTGATCTGTGAATAGGAGTGTTTAACTGCCAACCTAACCAGATATTGTAGGTTTCCGAGGCTCTTATGATGTAGAAAGGTGAGAAATAATCAGAATTTCCCCAGCAGAGTCGCCATTATCTTGGGGTTCCCATGTTTTGGCCAGATTGGCAGGAACAAAAGATGAGACAACATCAAACCACTTTCAGACCTCAGGATCTAGCCCTCCTGGGTCCAGAGAGGGATCTCTCTATATGAGAAAAGGTTTTATGTCTTTGAATCTCAAAAGTTAAGATATTAGGCTAGTTATAGGCACAGGGTTTGTTTGTTTGATTTTTTGTTTGGTTGCTGGTCATCAGGAAAGAAGGGTTCAATGTAAGACAAGGATGAGTAAAGAGGATTTAGGCAGAGGTGAAGTATTCCAGGGAGCATTCAAAACCATTTGGAAATGGAGTCAATAAAGGGTTTACTTGCTCTTCAATGTGTAGGCTTTCAGTTTGGCTAGTCATCTAAAACATTGGATCTTAAAGATGATAGGGTGGTATGGAATGGTAAGGGAGGAGGAACAATATAGGTTTAGAGCACAAAGTTAAAGACCTAAGATCAGAGAGAGACTTTGAACTCTCAATGCTTCGGCCTCCAGCTTGAGGCATCTTAGAAAGGCCAGTTGGTCGCACAAGGATCCTAGTGGACAGAGCTAACTCTAATCCCCAGTGTTCCCAAATCTTCCAGCTAAATCCTAACAAGAACATCTAAGAACAGATTCATTTAATTCATACATCAGCTAGCAGGAAATAACATCCACTACACTGGTTAAATCAACTGAAATCAATTCTTAGATAACACATTTAGTAGAAAACATCAAAGGCAAGGAGAGCAGAAACATAGGGTACCTAACAAGGGTAAATCCTATGCTAGATTTATGATGCAAGCCAGTAGAGATGAAATGAAATGGAATGCAAGTCAAACACAAATACAGAGATAGAAAAACATCACCACTGCTTTAGATCAGGATCTAAAGAAATGTGCTTGTCATATTAAAAAGCAACACTAGTCAAGTACAACATTGCCAATAGCTGGATACTCAGTTGGAAAACATCTTCCACAGCCTGTCTTACAACTTTACACAGAGACTACGTCTCAAAAGAAATAGCTTGCAATTCTCTGATAACTGATCAACAACCTTTACAATGATTTCCTTCACGAATTTATAGCTCAAGTGGAGCAGATAAAGTAGGTGAAAACTAAATGCAGCATTAAACCTCAGAAAGAAAGAGGGCCAAAGCCCATTCAGTTTTAAATCCTGTGCATTTATCTCTGGTACTCCTTTGGACGAAGGAGCGATCTTCTTCAGGCTTCCATTAACTCTAGTATGGCTCAGCCGTACTTTGCTGCAGTACTCTGTAGTACTCCTGGTGAATTGAACAAAAATAAATCAATGATTCAAGTCCGCCATGCTTTGTAACTAATGCTTCTGATAGCGTAGGACGGTTGTCAGGGTGGGAAATTCTCTAGGAACACGATATAGAATAAAAGCTGCATGGGCACTCTATCCTTTATGGGGAAAACATTCCGCTGATGTGCAAACCCTGATATACATAAATTTCTACGCACTGTACCCTCTGTGTTCTCCATGATGTCTTCGATCTGGTGCTTTGATGGCTCTGGGAAGGTTTCATAGAGTTTAAACCTGCTCTTTAAAAGGCGATCATATGAATCACCTTCCTAGGCTTTGCTTCGTTACCTCGAAATCTGCACACGGTCCTTTCTGCATTTTTTGGCTGGTGTAATAAAGACTGTGTAATCATGGCGGATTTCACCACCCGATAACCTTGCAAAACACAAAAACCTGTTAAGAAAACAATGTTGGGGACACTTTGATGGCCTGCGGGATGGTGATGCAACCATGGAGGAATGGCGAGAAATGATGTGGAAGATTTGTAGTGTGGTGGAAACAGTGGGAAATACAGTTGGAAGGTGGAACAAATGGAAAATCAAATGAAAAACCTTAAATATCGACCTTGGAATGGAATATATATGAAGGGATGGGTGAATATACGATGGAAACACGTGGAAAGATGACGTGGCGGTACGGAGTCAACGGCGGGGCGTGTGGTTAAATCTGGACCATCCAATCTCAGGAGGAGATCAACAGTGGAGGATGCGTCAGAGGGCAGTGGACAGTGGGCCAGGGGTACGATTGCCTCGGATTAACTTTCATGCAACTTCGTGGCGCGCTGACCGTCGGATGACCTGCCCTAGATCGGACGGTGTATAACGATATCGCGCCGGATCTTTGGACGAACGATAAAGAGCGATGGAGGGCGGTTTATGAATAGTGCGCGGAGCCA
This sequence comes from Pinus albicaulis, assembly GCA_034641835.2. Taxonomy (NCBI): domain Eukaryota; kingdom Viridiplantae; phylum Streptophyta; class Pinopsida; order Pinales; family Pinaceae; genus Pinus; species Pinus albicaulis. Next base: position 1,057,996,096 of record CM076574.1, read on the forward strand.
CGCGTCATTTGATGAGTGGAATCACTGTGAAATGGGGAAAACTACCCGCCCTTCAAAAGTGGTGTGATGGAAACCAGCGATTTCTGAATAGAGCGTGGACGGGGACCACTGGGACGGGTGTACTGTGAGCCGTCGGATCAACGGTTAAATGGACGGCGGATCTGCGATTCGGGTGGCGAACGGGTAGAATGGTAGACGCTATGGGACCGTGACGACCGTCCGATCTATACAGATCGACGATTTTAACCGCTCCCGATATACATTTGCAATAAGCGCCTTTCGCCTTGGCGCCTTGTCTCGGCATTGGGTCACATGGAGGGAAACGTTAAGGGGGCTAGCCTGAAGGGGGCTAAGACCCATATATGTCAACATGTGGGTTTTTTAACCTTTATCAGTGCAATTTGAGGCCAGAAAGGGTAATAGCAAAGGGAATGAGGGGTTTTTGAGACCTAACAAGGGTGTGGGTATGGTTTGAAAGAGATTTTGGGATGGTTTAGAAGGATTAGGGGAGGGATTTGGGGGTGGAAAGGAGGCCTAGAAAACTTGAGGAAAGGGATGAAATGGAAAATCCTGTAGGGGTACAAGGGGAAAAAGAAAACCTTCAGGAGCATAATTTGTCATCATCAATGAGGCTTATTGACGTAAGAACAACAGAGGAGAATAATCAATGGGAATGAAGCATGAAGAGGCTTTCAAGGATGATGTGTTTTCAGGGGGAAATGCATTCCTTGAAGGCTCAGTAAACAACTTAGCCCCCTACTTGCTTGTCAAGAAATTTATGGGGGGCTAACAAGTTCCATATTTAGGATAACTCATGCTACCCAATCACAGTAGTAGAGGCAACCAGAGATGAGGTGGAGAGAATCAAACCCAAGCCGAGCGAAGTGAAGGGGTGAAATCACTATCAGTGCTCTGGTTCCTCTTGCCTTAACCCAACTCCTATATAGCAAGAAACTTGGTGGAGATAGAGTAGAGAAAACGATGTGCACTGTGTTTGTGTTTTGGAACATGAATGTACCAAATCACACTTGCTTAAGAGGGGTGGATTTTCCGTCTTAAGTTATTGGTCACAGACAAAAAATAGACGGATTCGAGCAAGTTAGTGGAACATTCTGAAACATAAACATACTAGATAGAGTAATATCATGCATATTCAAACATAAAAACTAAACTAAAACTAAAACAAATAAAACAAAAGCTCTAAATAGAGTCAAAAAACTTCAATAATCCAAACGATGGTGCTTACGTCCCCTCTTATTGAGTGCTGGTAGGAAATGAGGATGAAAATTTAACCCACTTGCCAAGGGGCCCTTGGAACTATGGAGCTCCAAGTCCTGATGCAAGGATGTCTTTACTTCTGAGCTGCCTTGGCGCAAAGTCTCCCTCTCTCTACTATGGTGGATTGGAGTTGTTATATGGCCAACAAATTAGTCCCCTCTATCTCTGCTCTGGATCACACACTGCTGGTATTGCTTAGGGAAATTCTAGCCAGGATAACAGTGTGCTCTCATATTTTTCATCTCTTGGTGGCCTTTTATAGGAGAATTAAAATCCTCCTTCCCTCTCTTGGTACATTGTGGATGGTGACCCAAGAGAGGAGGGTGATTCCATTGTGTGCCACATTTATTCCATTGTGTGCTCCTTTGAGGTCCTAAGGAGGCTTGGGCAACTGTCCTTAGGAGTCCTCAAGTGTTGGATCAATGTCCTGGAGTGTGCCTTGTGGTCCCAGAAAATGACTCCCGCCACTCTCAGGACCACGTGACTTTTTTTAGGAAAAGTCGCGCAAAGGCGCACTTATCGAAGAATTTTGTGCGCAAAGGTGCATTTGACTGGTTCATTTTGTGCGAAATTTTATTTTTCCCTTTGGACCTTAGAGATTTTTTAAATACTTCATATTCTAAAATTTTTCTCAGCCCTATAAATCCTTCTGCCTGACATTAAATAATGACATCTTTTCTTGTCCGATTTTCCATTGATAATAGTTGCACCCTAATGTGTGAGGTCTAGGAAGAATTTTATAGCTGAAATACATTATAGCTTCTTTTCTATGTACTATGTGGAGAGAGAGAGAGACTTGCGTGTAGCTCGCAGTTGGAGACACCCTTCACCGGGTCGAAGAGCGACGATGTCCTATGGGATCCTTGCAAGCAATGGTATAATACAATATATAAAAATTCTCTATGAGACGGGCATATCCCATGCTCATAATGCTTTGGCTAGTTAAAAAAATCTATTTGACAGATAGATATTCGGTCTGTGTCACTAGTAAGGTAATGATCTGTTGGTTGATGACGACGATTGCTGACGCCCTCAGGGGCATTTTTTCTTTGAAAATAGGTAGAATGTGGTACCCATATGCTAAAATTGGTATGGAATATGAATGCGCATTGTACGCATAGGCATTGGATGGGACCTTCCCGTGTAAGAATTGCTAAAAGAGTTTCTTATAGAGGCACGGGTCTTCGACAAATTTGATCAAAGTGCAATGGTTGTAAGGTACGATATGATCTTGACATGAAAGCTTGTGTTGTAGTCAAATTTTAGGAAGATCGATCACATATATGGGAAATGATGTATCCCAGAGTGCCACCAGAGGATGTCCCTTTTATGGAGAGGGGCGATCCAAGGTACCACTTCCTTTTTGGAAAGGAGGTGTTGAATTTGGAAAAAAGGAAGCCTTAACTGTTAGGTCCCTATATTACTAGTATAGTCCCTTGTTTTTGTTAGTGTAACCCCCTTATTGTTATTATTGTACCCCTCTAAACCCCATATTGTTATTATTGTGCCCTTAAATTATTATTTTTAGGTCGGCTAGGATTACATTGTGGCCCCACTAGGATTACATTGTGGCCCCATGGACTCCTATATATAAAAAGGAGGTTTTATAATTTGTATCATCAAAAAATTGTTCATTCATGTAATGTCTTGGAGGTTTCCCCTTCAAAGTGGCTTATTTATAAGGTGTTGATATCGCTTTTCTTCTATTTTTGGAGCTGGTTTCACAACATTTGGTATCAGAGGTTTGGATTCTAGGGTTTTGCTGCTCCAAACAGGACATTGTGGAATTTTCGCGATAACGTTTTTTCTATGAAGGTTAAGAAGCTGAAATTTTTAGAGTGTGAAGCCGAAATCCTAAGGAGCATCGTCGCAACATTTCAGATTTTGGTTCACAACATTTTCTGAGATATGATCTATGGAAATTAGGGCTTTTTGCAGGCTCCTGAATTTCACTTAAAAAGGTCATCGCGGAATTTTCACTATAAATTTTTTTCTACGAAGGTTCAGAAGCTAAAATGTTTAGAGCATGAAGATGAAATCCTGAGGAACATCTTCGCAAAATTTCAGAGCTTTTTTCACAATATTTTCAGAGATATGATCTGTGGAAGTTAGGTCTTTTTCAGGATCCCGAATTTTATCTCAAAGAGGTGATCGTGGGAAAATATTCATAACTCTCTCTCTCTGAGCATCGGATTGAAATTATATAAAAAGTGTCTGGAAGTAAACAGACTGTAGTTTCCTTTCTATAAATTTTATATCCAAAGGAGAAAACAGTGACACATGGCAAGTCGTACAATTTCTCTCTACTAAACCAGTCCATAATTAGGTCATTGTGGGAGATTGGACATAAATTTGCCTTGAAGAATCCAAATCAAGTTAGACCTATGGCATTTGAAAGAATATTCAGAGGAATACTACAGGGACTAATTTCAGATATTTATGATATGCAAGTATAGAGATAAGTCAATTTCAATATCGAGCTCCTCAAAAGCAAGTAAAAGGTGTGTATTTTTTTTCCTCAATTGCATAAGTCTTGTTTGAAGAATCAAGTTGAATTGATTCCAAGGGCATATTGTAGAATAGATATCAGTACTTGATTCTAAAATGGCCCCTAAAAATAATTCAACACCCATTAAGCCTTTATAAGTCTCTACTATGACTCATGAAGACAAAGAATGGAAACATGACATATCAAAATTACAAGAGCAAGTGCAAAAAATTTCGCTCTCGCAAAGAGCAACAAAAAATGACATGGAAGTTTTGAAGAAAGGTGTGGAAACTAAGATGGATGGTTTGAAGAAAGGTGTGGAATATAAGATGGATGGTTTGAAGAATGGCATGGAAGCTAAGTTGGATGGCATGGAAGCTGGCATGGAATCTAATATGGATGACATGGAAGCTAAGATGGAAAACATGAAGAATGATCTGAAAGCAGACATGGAAGGTTTGACAAAGTTGATACAAGAAATGTTTCCTAATGGTGAAAAGATAGTAGAGGAAACTTATGATGAGAACAAAATAAATGTTAATCGTGATTTCATAAACTCTAATCTTGGAGGGAAGAACCACCATATTCCAAAAATGGATATGAGGAAGTTTGATGGAAAGGATCCTGTAACATGGATACTACAAATGGAGAAATATTTTGATCTCAATAATGTGAAAAACACACAAAAGGTACGCATTGCAACTTTACATTTAGAACAAAATACATTTGTATGGTATCGATGGCTTTGCTCTCGTAAAAAAATTGTCACTTGGTCAATTTTTACGGAGGAAATGATAGCACATTATGAGGATACAAAGAGCAACACTTTCTTTATCCAATTGATAAATCTCAAGAAAAGGTGTTGAGTGGGGGAGCACATTGAGGACTTCCAAAAATTGAATATAAGGGTAACTGATATTCTAGAGGAACACAGGATTGATCTCTTCATAAGTACTTTAAAGGATAACATCCAACATGAAGTTCGCGTTTTGGAACCTGATTCATTGGAGAAGGCATTCAGGTTGGCAAGAAAAATTGAATGTAAAATTATGGCGACAAGGAATACTACCACTCACTTCTATAAAGATGGAAGTGTTGCTACTCCTAGATTTCCACAACCTACAAGGTTGACACCACAACAATTGGAAGAAAAAAGAGAAAAAGGGCTTTGCTACAGTTGTGATAGAAAATACACTAAAGGTCATAAGTGTCCTGAGAAGAAATTATTTTACATAGATTGTGAAGAGGAAGAAGAAAATGAACAAGAAGAGGATATACACTAGGAACCAGCCCTAGAAGAGGAAGAAATGAATCCGACCATATCGTGTAATGCACTGGCAGGAATTACCATTCCTCAAACTCTCAAGATAGAAGGACATATCAAGAAGAAAAAGGTAATAGTGTTGATTGATTCAGGTAGCACCCATAATTTTATTCATTGTAAGGTAGCCAAGGAATTAAATTGTTTCCTATACCCAGCACCAGAATGTCAAGTGATGGTTACAAATGGAGGAACTATAAATTGCTCTGGAAAATGCCATAATATCAAGCTAACCATGGGGAATATGTATTGAATAGTCCAATGCTTTCCATTCCTATGGGAGGTGCTGATGTTGTACTAGGAGTACAATGGTTACAATCTTTGGGGACGGTAGCTTTTAATTTTCAAGAACTTTTCTTGAAATTTTTTTCACAAGGAAAGGAAGTCAAATTACGGGGTATTGTGGGGAAGCTGGGAAAGATAATAAGCTCTAATGTCATGACAAAGATTCTAAAGAAATAACAACGAGGAGTAATTGCACAATTATGCTCACTAGAAGTTCCAACATCAAAATCATCTATTTCTGCAGATCTCCAACAAGTCTTGGACAATCATTCCAAGGTGTTTGAAACTCCCAAAGGACTCCCACCTATTCGTGATCATGATCATGCTATTCATTTGATTCCAAGAAGTTTTCCTCCAAACATCAGGCCTTATAGATATCCTTACTTCCAAAAGAGCGAAATTGAACGTATGATTGCAGAAATGTTAGAGGCGGGTATAATTCAACCTAGTCAAAGTTCTTTCTCTGCTCCTGTAGTATTGGTACACAAGAAGGATCGATCATGGCGAATGTGTCCGGATTATAGGGAGCTCAATAAGCTCACCATTAAAGATAAATTTCCCATTCCTTTGATTGATGAATTATTGGATGAATTACATGGAGAAATTTATTTTACCAAGTTGGATCTTCGTTCAGGATATCATCAAATTAGAATGAAGACTGAAGATATTTTGAAAACAACATTTCAAACTCATGAGGGTCATTATGAATTTTTGGTCATGCCTTTTGGCCTTACCAATGCACCTTCTACATTTCAAGGGTTGATGAATTCCATTTTCAAACCCTTCCTTAGAAAATTTGTGCTAGTATTTTTTGATGATATACTAATCTACAACTCTTGGAAGGATCATGTTGAACATGTTGACAGGGTGCTCAAACTATTGCGGGAGAAACAATTATATGCAAAAAAATCCAAATGTTTCTTTGGAGTACAAGAGGTGGAATATCTGGGTCATATTGTATCTCACGAGGGTGTTAAAGTAGACCCTAACAAAATGAAAGCCATTAAGGAATGGAAAGTCCCCACAACCATAAAGCAGTTGCGAGGATTTCTCGGGTTAACAGGGTATTATCGCAAGTTTGTTAAGAATTATGGGAGAATAGCAGCACCTCTAACAACATTATTGAAGAAAGATGCATTTTCATGGACTCGTGAAGCAACTAAGGCCTTTGAACATCTTAAAGAGGCAATGTGCCTAGCACCTGTCTTAGCTATGCAGACTTCACAAAAACCTTTATTGTGGAATGTGATGCCTCGGGAAATGGAATTGGTGCTGTTTTAATGCAGGAAGGAAGACCCATTGCTTTTGAAAGTCGTCCAATCAAAGGAAAGTATTTACAGAAACCTATTTATGAGAAGGAAATGTTAGCAATATTTCATGCACTAAAGAAATGGCGAACTTACCTAATGGGAAGACACTTCAAGGTAAAAACTGATCATGATAGTCTTAAACACTTTTTGGAACAAAGACTATCTTGAGAAGAGCAGCAAAAATGGGTCACAAAGATGTTGGGTTATGACTTTGAAATAATCTACAAAAAAGGAAAGCTTAATGTTGTTGCGGATGCACTCTCAAGAAAGAATGAAGAGGTGGAAGCATTGCTTTGTGCCATTTCTATTATCCAACCAGATTGGATAACCGAAGCAAGAGATGAATGGAAGAAGGATGAAGAAGTGTGGACACTTATTCAAAAGTTGCAGCAAGATCCTAGTACATCTGATACATTTAGTTGGAAAAATGATTCCTTATGGTACAAAGATCGCTTATATCTTTGTAATAATTCCCAAGTAAAACAAAAGATTCTTCTGGAATTGCACACTTCTCCTTTAGGAGGACACTCAGGATTTTTAAAAACTTACCACAGGGTGAAGAAAGAAGTTTTTTGGGATGGCCTTAAATCTGATATTCGAAAGTTTGTGGCGGAATGTTTGGTTTGCCAGCAGAATAAAGTGGAAACAATTAAGACCCCAGGACTTCTACAACCTTTATCCATTCCAAGTCAACGTTGGGAGGAGATTTCAATGGATTTTATCACGGGTTTACCTAAGTCCGAAGGAAAGAGTGTCATCATGGTGGTAGTTGATAGACTTACCAAGTATGCACACTTTTGTGCATTATCTCATCCATTTAAAGCAAGTACGGTTGCTACTACATTTATGGACAGAATTCAAAAGCTACATGGAAGCCCAAGCATTATTGTGAGTGACAGAGATGCCATTTTTACTGGAAATTTTTGGACGGAGTTATTTTCTTGTTTGGGTACTCAATTAGCTCATAGCTCATCTTATCATCCTCAATCTGATGGTCAAACTGAGATAGTAAATAAATGTTTGGAAGGATATCTTCGTTGTTTTGTATCTGATAAACAAACACAATAGGTCAAGTGGTTACCTCTCGCTGAATGGTGGTATAACACTTCCTTCCATACTGCAGCAAAAATGACCCCATTTATGGCACTTTATGGATATCATCCACCATCGATCACATCATCTTTAAGGGAAAATTCGAAGGTTCAAGAAGTGGAAGATCACATCAAGCAACAACAAGAAGTTCTCCAACTCTTAAAGGATAACTAGAATTTGGCACAAAATCGAATGAAACAACAGGCAGATCAACATCGCAGTGAGAGAAGTTTTGATGTAGGAGATTGGGTATTTTTACGGCTACAACCATACAAACAAATGTCCTTCAAGCAAGCTAAGAAGGATAATAAATTATCGCCAAAGTACTATGGTCCTTACAAGGTGTTGCAAAAGATTGGTACTATGGCATACAAATTGGAGCTTCCTGCTTCTTCACGAGTGCATCCAGTTTTCCATGTTTCATGCTTAAAGAAGGTTATAGGTGAAAATATTCTAGTTCAAACAATATTGCCAGAACTTTATGAGGAAGGAAAAATAATATTGGAACCTGAAGCAGTCATGGAAACCAGAACTTGACAGCTTCGAAATTGATCAATTTCAGAGTATCTCATCAAGTGGAAGAACTTACCCACTGACGATTCTACATACGAGGATGAGAATTTTATACAGAAGCACCTAGAGCTACTCAAGTGTTGAGAACAACACTTTTTTGAAGGAGAGGGGCATGTTATTTCCCTATATTACTAGTATAGTCCCTTGTTTTTGTTAGTGTAACCCCCTTATTGCTATTATTTTACCCCTCTAAACCCCATATTGTTATTATTGTGCCCTTAAATTATTATTGTTAGGTCGGCTAGGATTACATTGTGGCCCCATGGAAACCTATATATAGAAAGAAGGTTTTGTAATTTGTATCATCTAAGAATTGTTCATTCATGTAATGTATTGGAGGTTGCCCCCTCGAAGTGGCTTATTTATATGGTGTTGATATCTCATTTCTTCTATTTTAGGAGCTGGTTTCACAACATCAACCGAACGAGGGGTCACTGATACGGAGGATCAGGATCTAGTATACGATGGGTTTAACATAGGCATGATGGCGAGGGGTGACTAAAAGCTAATGATGGGGATTTAGTGGCCCAAGGTTGGAGTATAAAAAGAAGCTTGGAGGTAGTCATAACAATTTCTGATGGGGAAATCCCTAGAGTCAATAGGACTTCTAGGGTGGGTATAAACTGGTTATGAATGTCATGATGGATTTTGCATGAGGGTGTGATACTCCAACCAAGGGTTATGAGGGACTTCTGCCATGGGAGAAAAAATGAATGGGTGGGTTGGGGGATGTAGTGCACCGTTTGAAATCTTTCTACACTTACCAAAAGAATAAAATAATGGGGTTTGGTTTGTAAAAAAACACAGACAGGGGTGCCCCAAAAAATGAAAGTGTTTGCTCACTGATGATGTGAGGAAGGTGTTTGGCTGAGGGTGGGGGCCCAATTGGTTGGTCTCATGTGTGAGGTTGATGAAGCAGATGAAAAAATATCACAGATGGGTTATGCTGATGGAGGTATGGTAGGCCAAATGCGAGGAACAATAGTGCACTTTTGAACTGCTTGCACAACCTGGTCGTCTGGGAAAGAGGTTTTATTTAATGTGGTAAAACTTGACCTGATGCATGGTGGGTGAATGGGCATGAGGTTCTTCTCGAACTATAGTGGTATGGCCATAGCATCACTTTTGTTGTGATAAATGGTCTACTTTGGGTGACAAGTGCCATGGAGGGGAGGCTCTACCAACCAATTAGGATGCTTATCATGTGTGAGGTGAGGTGATGATAAACATGGTCGGGTGTTTGGAACCTATGGTTAATTTCTGATGGAGAAATGATGTCAGGATATGCAGATTTTTTATGGGACTCTATCATGCTGGGGGTAGAATGATACCTACTCTGGAAGTTTCAGTGGATGGAGTTGTTTAGGTTTGCATACTACCTGCAAAAACAAATACCCCAAGGGAAAGCATCCCAAGGGAAAGCATCTTATTTATTCAAATATTTATTTGAAATACATGTGCTTAAAAAAGAAGATAAGAGAGGGCATACCTGCCGGCGCTGAAAAAATATTTTTTCGGGGGTGCGAATGTGTGGCACTGCCCTTGGGTGTTATGGAGCACTGATCACAGTGCTGCTTTAGGTCCGGTGATTGGGCCTTCTAAGCTCTTGTTATGGTCCTCCAAATTTTTAGAAAAGGGCGACATATAGGCAAATATGGCTTAATTCCGTTCATTTGTGTCTGTTGAGTATTGAGAGGTTAGAGGATTTTTCAAAGCAGTTCTTGCCATTGCAGTCAGCCTGAGAACCCGGGTTTAGTGATTTTTTGGCCAGATAAACTTCATGATGTCCTGCATTTTTTTTTCAGTTTGTGAGTGCCAGGGTCCGTACCATACTGGTTTTTACGGATTCTTAGCCTATTTTTCCCTTGACCGCACTAGTGATCAGGGTACTAGCGTGTCTTTTGCGTGCAAAAGGAAGTTTTTGCGTGCCTTTTGCATGCCTGTCCATGATTTTGGTGTGCCTATGAGAGGAAAAGGCATGCTATCCTCGTTCCTATTTGAGGAACAAGCATGCCGAAAGCCGAGGCAATTGTTGTCAAATTTTTTGGGAAATTTGGTCTATTTTTGGTGTTTTTCATGCTGCTAATGTGATCCTGTTTTGATAACAGGATATAGTGGAGGGAGAGGGATTGGCCCAAGCTTCGTACTACCCTAGTTGGTGATTGTCATGCATGCCAAAATTTGGCACAATGAGGTCTCCTGAAATTTCTGGAGAATGACCTTCTTCGGTCACAGGATCGACTTTTGTGCTACTTGAACCCGTGTTGGAACAAGCGACACAAGGTGATGGTGCTACATAGGTGTGACCTCATTATCCGTCCTAAGATTGATACCTACTTTATGGTCGGGTTGTTTCCTTAGGGTGAGGCGCTTCGGTATCCACTTCCCTGTGGGAGGGTGGATCTTGATCGGTTCCAGGCACATCATTGCGGCGGGGCACCCCTGACGGAGGGTTGTATTTCTATTGCTATAGTGACAGATTTAGTTGAGCGGTGTGTGTTGGTGGCCATTTTGTGACTGGCAGGGTCGTCTGCTCCTCATCGGGCATCGGGTCCGCAGATCGGTGTCTTGCGTTGGCTAAAGGCTGGTCACTTTTTGTATTTTTCCCATTTCTGTTACGACGGGATGCTGGCACAATTTTCGAAGGTTCGGAATGGGTCGAAGCTGTTTATTTTATGATAAATTTTTTATGTATAATTATGTACGAGCGGGTGGTGCTTCTGAGACCTATGGTGGCAGTGCTTTTTGGGGGGCCACAGGAGCCTCACATGAGGAGGTGGGCTCCTATGATGCTATGAGGAGGTGGTGGCAGGGTGGGACGTTACTATAATGCCATAACTGAGGCTTGGTTTGAGGCCAATCCTTAGATGTTCCTGCCATTCCCTTATGCAGGGATGGAATTCCGAGGAGATCCAGAGATGGGTCTCTCTGCTGGATACGCTTGGGGGCCAATAGGTACATTTTTGTGTTTTCTGAATTTATTTGATTATTTATGTTTATATGTGTATTATGATTACACTGGCATATTTTTGGTTACTCTTGCAGATGTTGGCGAATTCGGTCGTTTGGTAGCAGGAGAATCTTTGTGATGGGAGCTTGTGAGAGTGCAAGGTTGGGTCCCCTATTAGGATGGTCAATTTCTTGCCAGTGGAAATTGTACGAGGTGCAGAGATGCTTGAATGTTTCCATTAGTGGGCATGCCTTTGGTTTGTGGTTATGGCTAGTGTAGATGGTGCACGGTACCACTGTGCCAACTGAGTAGATTTTGTGGGAATCAACGCTACTCTTTGTCCCAGATGTGGACAGTTGGAAAGGATATGTGGTAGAAGATGAGGTCTTCTGCTTACATTTCTGAGTTTTTGGCATGGGTGTGTCTAGATATTTTAGGGAGTGTATACTTAACACTACTCTTGCTGCTCTTAGCTTGGGGAGATGCTCACATTTAATTGTATGATGAATGTTTGAAAAAATCTGGCAATAAGTACACGTGATCTTCTCTTGGTTAGAGAGAAGTTTCTGTGGGAGAGAAGAGACTGTGCGAAAACTGTTTGCGAGGTTCTTCAGTTCTTTGCATTTATTGACCCAGTTGCCAATCAGGTCGCATAGTCTGCATGTTATCCTAGGTTGTACCTGGGTCATGCTTGGTTGGTGCATCGTCCCAGTCTGCCCATAACGCCGATGTAGGTGCGGGGTTTCTAGTCTGGGGGTGATATAATTTCTGTACCATTTGAGGAGATTGTATTTTTTTTATATCTAATGTATGTATCATATCAATTAGAGGACGAAATTGTGGGATATACGTACAACACTGTCCACAGTGGTTTCCCTGACATACGAGGAAAAATAGCCTAGATATGGGGTGCCCTTCATGCTCAGTTGGTGGCGTGATGGGGTACTAGTGGCGTAGTGTTTCTAAGTCAGGTCAGGTGGTAACCACGTGATCGGGTGTTTTACATAACACACATTTTGGTATTTTATGAAGAGAGCGGTTGGGGGTAACTAAGGGTTCCCTGATTGGTCACTTTTTAGCTGACAGGAAGAGCATGGATCTGCTCGTCACATCTTCTTGGGTTGTCGATCTATTCATAGATTCTAAGTGTGAGCAATATCCTTGGGAGAGGAAGACTATGGCTGAGCACAAACTAGGCAGTGCTAAGGGGAATCAGGGGATATAGTGGCAATTTTCTAAAATTTGGATGCCGGCATAGAAAGGAAGGCTGCCGTGGCCAAGGAATCAGTGTCATTACTGCTTATATCTATGTCCTGACTAGCCTTGGTGCTTGATATGGACATCATGCACACTGGGGCCTTTGTGATACCAGATGATGGCTCTGGGATAACAGGGGGATCACCTAGGAATGACCCTAGGATGGACGATGGTTTTAACTGGCCAGGGCCATATTCTTGGTACCATGTAGGCACGTCCGTAGATGTATCTACATAGGGTAGAATGACATCGGTATTTCTTAGGGGCCTCTTTTCTCTATGCATCAATTGGTCGACAGTGAAGATGAGGTCGTCATGGGGGAACATCATAGTTCAGAAGACGGAGGAGGCGATGGCTGACATGGCGTACATATAACTCCGACCAAGGAGTATATTGTTGTCCAATTGGGAGTCCAAGACTTCAATGTATACAAGGACCATATTTCTGGCTAAGCAAACTGAGACGTTTTGGTAGAGAATGATGGGGGGTTGAAGGGTGACCATCTTATGCTCTAAGCATGATGTTTGATGGCTTTAGTTTGGGGGACCCTAATTTTTGTAAAACGTTCTTTGACATGATACATGTGAATGTGCCGTTGTCAATGATACATTGGTGAATATTAATGTGTTGGACCGACACTAGTATCTGAAATGGGACCAGTGAAAGAAGCCTAGGGGTGGCTTTGTCTAAATAAAAATCCATTAGGTGCAAATCGGCAGGGTCTATGGCACCTATGGTGGAAATTAAGGTTTTTCGCTACTTTGGGCATGACTGTAACACCTCCAAAGCTAACATAGTGGTGGGATATTGAGCTAGATCATCCACAATGCTATAGTTATGGGCTTCTTTGGAATAATTTCCTGCCCGTCTAGTTGGTCCCTTAGCCATTTTTAGCAAAGGTTCAATAGGCATATTTGATATGGTCAAAGGTGTTTTTGGTGCACTAGTACTAGCCCCTAACGCACTGGTGTATGTTGGGGTGTCGTAATTTCGATTCCGCGTCTGAAAAAAAATTCTTCGCCAGTCATGTAGATTTCGTGGTTGTTTTTTCCGGAATCTTCGTGGGTTTGTTGCTGTGTGCTAATTGTCCCTTGATGGGGGAAAGGCTCCTACATGACCAGTTTCTGCTGGGAGGACCCCCCCTGTCCACAGTTACTTTGTAGCTTCTTCAGCTCCGGGAGGTCGGGACAATGTTGAGTGTAATGGACGTACTCACCATATATTGAACGACAATGGTTTGTCCAAAGAATTGGCCTTTTTTTTACCTATGGAAGTTGCTTGGCTCCTAATTTTGATTTCAGTTTGAGTTGCCTCCAATCGAATATTGTGGAGGGCGTTGTTTATTGTTTCCCCCCTGTCCAGGATTTACTTTAGACCCTTTTTTTCCTTTTTTCTTAATCGCGTTAGGAGGATAATTTGGGTTCTCTTGGTTATATGGTTGGCGTGGTTGGTTCTGGGATGGTTGCACAAAGTTCACCTGTGCCTTATTCTGCATGGGCGGTTATTGTGCTAGGGACTGGGCATATTGCAGTCCCTGGTTTGGAAATGGATGTTGGGGGGGAGCTCTTCCGTCAGCATGTATATCTACGTACTGGATCCCTGAGCTGGAAGATAGGGTCCTCCATGCTAATGGTGATACGATGACGCCCTACTAGTCAAATTTTGCAGAGGCATGTGATGAATTTTGTAGCCAGGTTGTGGTATGTTCTGGGCATATGTGTAACTAGGGTATTGAATGCTGCTGCTTAGGTGATTTTGGGTCAATAACCAAATTAAACTGTTTGTAGAGTTTGACGCGCTTGGAAATTCTTTGTAAGTTTGCAGGCATGGGGTGTTCGGTAGGATATTGTAGATATAACCTGACTGCATATAGATCAGCTCGAGTTGTTGGGCCTTACTGATGGCGTCCTCTTTAGATATGGGATTTTTTTGCACCACATATTTCTAAATATCTATGGTGAGAGTTTTCAATAATAGGTCTAACAGAACTCGATCGTCAACTTTGGTTTTGCACAAACTACAACACCGGTGCCATTCGTGGAGATGGTCTGAGATATGGACGACGGGGGTTTGCCTAAAGTGGGTCAGTAACTCCATTCCAAAATCATGGTGGATGGGCAGCTGAAAATAGGTCAGGAATGGAGTAGTGAGGGCACTAAAGGTTCCATGTGTAGCATGAGGTTGCTCCACATACCATTTTGCTGCTACTCCGGTTAGAGTGCATTGAAACAGTCTTAGTCGAATAGTATCATCAACGATTTTGTTTGATGAACACCATATGTGGAAAGTCATGACATGATTTCTAGGGTCTTCCACTTGCCTCCCTTCAAATTTTGGAATGTTTGAAGGGAGCTTCGTGGGCATGGGAGGCCATATGGGTTTGTGTGCAATGGGGTCATTTGTCAACTTGGTTAAATCTGGTAGAATTAATGAAGCTAGAAAAGGTGAATGCAAGGTTTTAGCCATTGTGACTTGTGAAAACACAATGTTTTGGTTAGTAATAGGGTTTTTTTGTGATGTACCCTGCTATGTGTTCACCTGGCTTCTCGAATGGGTAACACTCCTCTGCCCGCTAGGGGTTGTGGGAGGAGTGGTGTGTGGTGAACCTATGGGGGTGTTCACCGGTGTGGTGTTGGGAGACCAACTAGGGTTCCCAACTAAAGATGCCCCGATAAAGGATGAACCAATAAGGGTGGTAGTGTTTTGTCTTTGACGGCTAAATGGCGAAAGACCTGGAACCCCTCCCAGTAATGGGGGGAGGTCCAAAAGGCGTTTAGATCAACAAGGTCCCATTATGTTCATTCTGGCATCGAATAGGTATGGTTTTGGAAATATTTGAGAGGAAAGAGACTATAATCAAAGCAAAAATATGATCGCATACATAAAACAAAGAGAAAATAAAATAAATTTTCCTTTTATATTAATCCTATGTGATCAGTCAATAAAAAAAATGGTTTTTTGTTGTTTGCGTATGATACTCAAATCCTAGAAGACCTAATTGTCCTCACATGCTCAAATGTAACTGGGCCTTCAGAAGATATCTTGAAAATGCTGGCACAATGTCCCGAAGGAACTAGCGATGCCCTCATTCAACCGAAGAAAATCCACCACGGTAAGGGTAGAGGATGTAGTGCTACCTGCACCATCACCTATAAGGAAAGTGTTAGCACCTAATTTGAACCCTAGGATGAAAGAAGGAAAATCAAGGTAACCTCAAACCACACTCAGCCTTGTATCAAGCCCTACAAGGTCAGGAGACGGCTCTCTCCGGGAAAAATATTCAATGAAATATAAGAGTAAACTGATTTTAGGCTAGGTATAATAATTGGAAATGTTTTTTTATAAATTTCAGGTTTATATGGAACAGATGGGTTGGACAATTTGAAACTAGGGAATTAAATCAGAGATACAGGGTATTTCATGGGGCAAGGTAGGTAGGGATTTTAACAATTTAGTTCAAATAATGATGAGATGATTAAGACTGGTGAAGAGCTGAAAAGGGCATAGGAGATGGATCCTTTTCAAACAGCAGAAAACATAGAGTGTTGAATAATTTCCCAAGGAAGAGCATTATACAATGGATTCTACCTATCTATCTTGAAAGCATTCAATCATAGATATGAATGAAATGAATGGCACACATAACAATTAACAGATGAACACAAAGGAAAAAACAATGCTGAAATCCATACCGCAAGGATCCCACAAATTAGAGCTGCATATCTTTATTAATTCCCTGCCAAAATGTTACAAATGGAGCGCAGAGCGTCCTCAAATGATTTCCAACTTCTTCCACCCTTTTTTCCCCCTTTACAAATGATGAAGAAATTAAATTAAATATACAAAATTTGAGGGGAGTAGATCCACAGAAAAAGAAGCTATTTCACCAGCTCAGAAACTGAAATATGAACATAGGAAAAAGACCAAAAGTACGCCCATGAAAAGAATGAGAAACAATACAATTTGAACATCCAGAAGGTTTGATGTTGCTCAAACAGAGGAAAAGAAATAAAAAATTGGAACCAAATCGTTGCTGTCGTGCTATAATGATCTCAGTGTTTATATTTAGCTCTCGGATTTGACTGTTTGTCTCTCTCTTTACTCTTTGAAGAAAAACCAAGTTTTGAAGAAAATTCCTTTGAAACCAATAAGATTGAAATTGACATTTAATGGAGAAAGTCCCCGTTTGAATGAAAAAGAGCAAAGGGAAAGGGATGGTAGGACCGCGTTGCAAATCGCAATTGGAAGAGGGGAGGGGTAAGTCACAATGATAACTTGTGATGCGATGGAAGCGGATGCGATGGGAACTGGATGCGATTGAAGTAATACAATGGAGCGGTGACAATAAGTGAAGTCCGATGGTGTAATAGAGAAATCCCTTCAAACAAATTAAAAGGAGTTTTGCGCTTATACAAAGGGAAAAACCATTTTTCCTTTGAGAAAGGCAGAAGGGATTAAGGTGGGACCCATAGAAATCGCAATCGCAATCGGAAGGGGGATGGGTTTAACACATAGCAGCGGGGACGCGACATGCGATTGCGATGGAAATAAAAATTTTATGGGACTGAGGGTCAATTGCAATCTCAAATCGGTGGTGAGGGAGCACGGAGGTTTAAACATGGTAGAGTGAAAACACGCGATGCGATGAAACACTTAAGAAATCCTTTAAAATTGATTTATCGCACTTACAAAGGAAAAACTGCATTTGTTTGGGAAAAGGTGAAAGGTTTTATGGTGGCACCCAGGCCAATTGCAATCGCAAGTTGGAGTGGGATCGGGTGTATTACACAATGGGATTTGGCGATTGCGATTGGTGATATGCGATCAATCGCATCGACGGGAAGGCGAAAGCGAGGTTAAGTGCTGGAAATAAAATATGCGATGCGATCAGGTGATCGGAGGAGGGGACTTGCGATGAATCGCATCAGGGATTTACAATCGGGGAAGGGTGAATCGGAGGTGGGTCAATCGTGATGTGCGATTTGAATGGTGTGATTGGATCGGGCGAAAAGGATGCGATCGGATCGCAAAAATGGGGATGCGATCGGGTTGGAAGGAAAGGGTTTTACAACGAAAAACTTTAAAATTTTATGAAATAAAGTCTAAGGGACAAATGGGAAAAGGGGTAAGGTTAGGCTATTGGGGACTTTTGTTCACTTAGGCATATTTTTCAATCGAGGAATAAGTTTTGAAAGTATAATATACCATTGGAAAGCTCTTTCCAAGCTCTTTCTGATGGACATACTTAGAACATCATTTTGCATTGAAAATACTGTGGAAAACACCTCTGAAAGGCAGGGTGGTGGCTTTGTGGAGATAACAGCTTCTAAAGTTCAACTTATTACATATGAAGACACAAAAGTACATAAGGAATAATAATAAAATCAAATTACCATGTTTTCAACCTCAAAACATGGTTTTGAGGTGAAAATTACATCAAACTCAATAGAACAATTCTTTGATCTTTCTAGATACTGTGCCTTTGAGTTTATTCAACCTCCTCATGACCTTGCTGATATTTATTTGACACTTGACTCATTAATTTGACCATGATGAGACCTTAGAACCTAATGAGACTAACCTTATGACCTAATAATATGAATTGGGAGTGAAAGTACATCACGACTAAAAACCATAGAGAGGAGAATCAACAAGTTTTATATGAGGGAAAACTGATGAAATACTATTACCATAAATGAATCCATGCCCTAATGGAATGATGAAAATTTATGGTATGGGACTCCTAATATGAAAATCCAAAAGAGAAAGTTTGATCACTGACGGCAGTATGACTATACTGACACTAAAATTGGCTCCAATGGGGATGGTAGCTCCTTGGAGGTGCCAAGAACACCGTAGACCAAGTAGCCTTATCCATTGGGAAATACGGTCAAAATACTGAAAACTGACACAATGTACACTGACTCTGACTCAAACCATGACTGAAAACTTAAATAAAACCAACAAACCTTACACATATCATTCAAGTTTTATAGCCTTCACCTCGGGCCCCAAACTTCAATGACTGTGCACTTGAAATCTGACCAACAATAACATGGTATATACAATGATTGTGACATAAATTTGGATCCATTATCTTCAATAGTGGTAGTGCTTCAACAACCTACCATTTACTGGTCCTCCAGGGAAATCTTGGCCATCCATATTTGAGAGCAAGAAAGCATTATGTCCCCTGTATGTTGAAATATTATATGGTCCTTTCCACAGGTTTTCAAACTTACCATGCTTCCCTTTGTCCTCATTTCATGCATCCCATCTCAACACCACATCGTCCAACTGAAAATTTTCTGCTTTGGTCTTACGGTCATAGATTTTCTTTATCTTCTCTTGCAACGGAATAGCGTTTTGAGAAACTTCCTCTCTTGTCCGCTAAAGGTGGATCATTTGATTGATCCTTCACTGATTATCATCTTCTTCGCTGGCAGCCTCTTGCAATAATATCATCACCGGAACTATAAGTGACATGGGGAAAATAGCATCAGTACCATAAACCAACTCAAATGGTGACATACCCAAGGATTTCTTGCTGCTGACTCTATCTGCCCACAACGCGTTGATGAGCTTTCGATGCCAGTTCCTCTTGTTCGTTTCCAGCATTTTCTTGATTATGTTTATCAGAGATTTATTCAATGATTCTGCCAGGCCGTTTCCTTGTGGGTAGTATGCTATCGAATGGCCCAACATAATATTGTATTTGTCGCAGAAATCCACCATATTCTTAGATTTAAACGCTGCTGCGTTATCTGTTATAATTTTGTGAGGGAAACCAAAACGAGACAAGATATTTGATTCTAAGAATTGAATGATTACCGTATCAGTGGTCTGCCTTGCTGGAATGGCCTAGATCCATTTGGTGAAGTAATCGGTACCTGTCAAGATCCATCGGTGTTGTGCTGATGATGCGAGATGGATTTCCCCGATGAAATCAAGTCCCCACTGCTGAAAGGCAGCATTTACTGAAACTGGTTTCAAAGGAATAGGAAGCAATTTCCGTTTTCCTTGGAAAAATTGACACTCATGATAGCTCATCACTGTTTTGTACAGATCTGAAAATAAAGTGGGCCAATAATATCCTGCGCTCAACACTTTGTTAGTTGTAGTTTTCCAAAACAAATGACACCAAAATCATATTTTTGAAAGTCATGCATTACCTGTTGAGCCTCATCTTCAACCAAACAATTAAGCAGAATACCTCCTAGATCTTTCCAATAAAGAGCACTATTTAAAATACAGAATTTAGCAGACTTAAGTTTCAGTAATCTACCTTTGCTTCTAGACATCCCGGGAGGTGGTGAAAGGTGCTAAAGAACATAGAATATGTCTAAATACCATGGGGATTGTAGAAAAATGTTTGAAAATGGAACAAGAAAACCTTCATCCTCATCTTTTGACATTGCTGTTATGAGATTTATATCCAGGGCACCAAGGTTTGATTGGGCCATTAGTTTCTCCAAGCCTTGTCCTTTGATCAACTTTGTGGGTTTGATCTCCAAATCATATTCCAACATTGCTGCTATCCACTTACCTCTTCGACCTTCTAGATCAGTTTGCATCAGGACATATTTCACTGCTGCATTAGGAACATATGCTATAGTATGTGAATGCAGAATGTATACTCTAAAATACTTCAATGCTTTAATAAGGGCCAATGCTTGTTTCTCAATGATATTATACCGCAAAGCAGCATCACGAATGGTACTACTGAAAAATGCAATGGGTTGTTCTATCTGATCTCTCTTTTGCATCAATATCGTAGCCATAGTATGCTTCGATGAAAATGAAAATATAATGAAATATTGAGTATAGTCAGGACTAATCAAGACTGGGGCATTGGATAGAGCAAACTTTACCATATTAAATAACTTGATAGCCTCCTCACTCCGTTTGACAGTGCTATCCTTCTTCAACATGTTAGTCATTTCTCTTAAATGTTCAGCCAAATTGGGTATAAATCTGCGCAAGAAGTTCATCTTACCATTGAATGCTTGAATCTCCTTTTTGTTATGTGGAAGGTCTATGTGCTGAATTGCCTCCACTCTTGAAGGATCAATGTGGATATCGTCTTTAGAGATGATATGCCCCAGCAGCTTGCCTTCATCCATATCAAACAAAATTTTCTTTGGATTAAGAGAAATCCCAAACTTCCTGCATCCCTAAAATACAATCCTCAAGTGGTGCAAATGTTCATCATCAAAACCAAAAAACACTTTCAGATCATCCAAATAAACGACAAGAAAAAAATCCTTTTCATTTGCAAAATCAATGTCCATTGCTCGCTGGAAAGTAGCTCCAGCGTTCTTCAGTCCAAATGGCATTTTGGCATACTGGAAAGTTCCCCAGGGTGTTGTGAAAGCAATTTTTTCTTGGTATTTCTCATGCACCAAGATCTGGTTATAGCCTGAGTAGCCATCGAGTAGTGACATCCTTGATGCTCCAACTACTCTATGCAGAATATGGTCCATCTTCAAAAGTGGATAGTTATCCTTCAAAGATACTCTATTCAGATTCCAGAAATATATACACAACCTTATCTCTCCTATCTTCTTATGTACTAGGACCAAATTCGAAATCAAATCAGAAAATCTAATTGGGACAATGATACCAGCCTTATAAAATCTGTTTACCTCCTTTTCAATGGATGGCAACAGCTTTGGGTTGATCCTTCTCAGCTTCTGTCTAAATGGATTCTGATCCGGCTTGATGGGAATAGTATGCTGAATTATGTTTTTGTCATACACCTTCAAATCTGAATAATCCCATGCAAACACATCAGAGAATTCAGAAAGTAATTTAACATATTGTTCCTTTACCTTAGGGGATAATGCTTTTGATAACTTCACAAGATTAGGCTTGTAAACTGTTCCAAGATTAACATCTTCAACTCCTTTATCAGTAGGCACCAAGCTTGGTTTCTTTGCAACATCATCCTGATCAAAAAGCCCCTCTAAAGGTATGAGACCTCTAGGATTTACATTGTCTTTCAGCTGCAATATGTCCATCTGATTTGTTTTGATTTATTGATCATCAACATTATAATCACCCTCTATGGGAGTATCTTTGAATTTTCCTTCACTCTGAAAAAAAGCGTTAATTTCTTTGTCATCCCAAAACACTTGCCAATACCATAGATTATTCAGAATAGGAGGCCGATGTTTAACATAAATTTCAAATTTGTTGCTGGAATTCATTGGAATCTTCAAATTTCTTGCAGTAGTGGCAAGGGAATCTGCAATAAGATTCTACATTCGAGGTACTGCTCTCAAAGTGTACTTAGAAAACATCCTCAAGATGTCTAGGACTGCATTTCTGTAGGCCATCAATCGTGGATGCTTTTCTTGGTATTCTCCTTTTACTTGTTTGATTATCAGCTCGAAATCTCCATAGATAGAAATCCTCTTTGCATTTAGCTTCTTCAAAATTTTTAAACCTGCAATGAAAGCCTCATACTTTGCTTCATTGTTAGAGTAGTCAAAAGCCAACTTGTAAGCACATACTCTAACATTACTAGGAAATTTTTCAGGCCGGAAAACAGGGCTCTGAATCCATATTCCTATACCAGCACCGTCCTTACCAACAACTCCATCAAAATCCATGCTCCAAAGGCCTTCTTCTTCTTCTTCTAGATGTTGAAATTTTGCTTCTTTTTCTACTTTATCTGGACTGATTTCTGCATCTTTTGATGTTCACTGTCCTTTTGCTGCTGGCAGGCAGGAAGCTCAGAAATGCTTGCTGCTTTATCTTTTTCCTGTTTAAGAACTTCCCTAATTTTTTTTGAAATTTCAGGTATCTCATCTACTTCTACCAACTGAACATTTTCATCATTCAAACCACCATCTGAATATAATACAAATGACTCCAGATCTGTGTGGACTGCATTAATGGGATGATTAACTGGCTTCTCTTTGTTGGTGATCATGTATTTCATTTTCTTCTCCCTATATAATTTTCTCAACTGACCGAACATGGGAATGGTGGCATAAGAGAAGTCGAGTTGAATGGTCCCTTTCAATTTTTCACCCCATGACCTGGAAAAAAGCATTCCAAACCATGGTGGAACGTTGACAACAACTACATCCATCAAAACATTTTTGGCTGGGATTTGGTCTAAAGATACTACCAAGTCTTTGATAAGACCAATACAATGATCCTTACCGGAGTCAAAGGAATACAAATCATGGTATTTCCGGGTAATATCAAGTCCCAAATTCTCCATAATGGCTTTGGGCATCAATTTATGCGAGGCTCTAGAGTCTAACATAGCATTATGTAGAATGAACTCATGAAATCTAAGACTCAGGTAGAAGGGAGGGACTTCACTTTCTTCAGACTGAACTTCTATG
The DNA here is from genome assembly GCA_034641835.2 of Pinus albicaulis. Taxonomy (NCBI): domain Eukaryota; kingdom Viridiplantae; phylum Streptophyta; class Pinopsida; order Pinales; family Pinaceae; genus Pinus; species Pinus albicaulis. The sequence goes on from CM076574.1 coordinate 1,058,019,011, forward strand.
GCTGGACCAAAAATGAGTTCAGGATAATCATCTTCAACATTTACCATATCTAATACATAGTCTATTTGCAAAATTCTGGACACCTGATGTTTATAAGTGCTATTTTTCACCAATTCAGTCAAGGGCATGGACACCTTAATTTCATTTTCAAAATTAAAATAAGGAACTTTTTCTACCTCTTTGATGGGAGGATATTTCTTCTCTACTTGATCCTTTGCTGTGCTATGCTGGTTCTTTTCATTTAAAACGTGAGTCACTGAGGATGCCTTGCTGGGAGAAGGATCTGCAGGCTCTTTCCCTTTTCTTTGAGTATTTGAAGAATTATTTTTCGATTGCAACTCTTTTATCTTCTGAATAGGATTGATCGGCACATCTTTGCTTCTCAAATAATACTGCTTCTGTTGCGCTGACAAAGCATTCATGTATCCTCTTTGATAATCATCAGACTCTTCCTCTAACACTACATCATTGGCCAATATGAAATCTTCATCCTTTCGAATTTCTGCAGTAATTGTATATTCCTCATTTTCTGTGAGAAATATGGGTGCACCATCAGCAGTGAAGAAATAGCTAGCTTCAATGACTGGAGCGTCATCATCATATGTTTCCATTCCTTGAACATAATTTTGCTGCAATGGAGTTCTGATCTGCTGTTGTGACATTGCTTGGTCCTGTGCTCTATGTTCTCTTTGCTTAATTCGAAATTGTGGCTACTGCTGTCCTCTGAAATTTGGATTCCTGATTTGTGCTTCGGGTCTATCTGAAATAGTCAATCGATCAACCATATTCTCCACTGTTTGTATCAAATTATCCACCTTAGTGTCTGAAGGAGATGCTTCCTCTTTCATATTTACCCTCTTTTCGGACTTTTTCCGTGCTCTTCTGGCCAGCAAATTAGCTTCTACACTCACAGCTATCTTTTGCATGTCTTCAAGTGTGGTTGGATCTCGTTCTCTTAGCTGATATGCCATATCAGCATCGAAAACATCTGGAAAATTGAGCAAGGCTAATCCCATAGGGGGTTTTAGGTTAGCTGGAATAGCATTATATACAGCATTAAATCTCACACAATAATCCTGTAAATTTTCACCCACATTTCTTTTATTATTTTCATATTCAGACAAGATTTGGAGTGGGTTTTTATTTACCTCCCACCGGTCTAAGAATTTTCTATGTAGCTCTTGCAAAGTGTGGATAGAGCCTGCTGGTAAGGCTCTAAACCATTTTCAAACTTCACCTCCAAAGCTTTGGACAAATAATCTTGTGGTTAAATTCTCTGCCTCTACCTAATGAAGATCAAAAAAATCATTCATCTTATCAACATGCTGTTGGGTTGTGGTGCTCTGAGTGGCATCAAAGATAGTTATTTTACTTTGGTAATCAACAGGCATATCATTCAGGTTCTAAGGTAAAACCAAGGGTGTGTACCGGGCAGCCATGACTCGAGGTGGATTTACAACGGTGTTTGTGCTACTAGGATTCAAGGGAGGTGTTGTTGGAGGAGTCGAAAGCTGAGAATTGACTTCTGAAACTGATGGAAATGATGATGAATTAAGGGGAGGAAATGTTGTTTCTGATAACTCTGAAGGCTCAGGGATATTCGTTACAGTGACAGATGTCTGAGGGGAATTCAGAATATAGTCATCAATTGATGTGTTTTCCCTTTGAACTTCAATATCTATAAGAAATTCTGGATCTAAAACTGTGTCATCAAGTGCAGTCTCAGATTTATTTCTGAACAAAGAAAGCTCAAAACACTCATCAAAAGAAAGATATTCTACAAACAACCACTCACTGGGCCAGGTATGGGATCTGAAAATAGGCATAGGACTTAGTGATCCTTATTTTCTTCTGATTATTCTTGGAATAAGATTAGGATTTTAAAACACAGGGGGAGGATTTGGATCAGGGTTGGCCCTTGTGTATCTCCTCAAAGCTAGTGTGGTCAAATTTCTACTTTACGATGTTTTATTTCAGCCTAGCAAACTCTGAATCTCATCATCCAAAGTCCAAGAATTTATATGGAAAATAATACTGGGGTGATCAGTCTTTTATGCTAAATAATTCCCTAGTATGGTCGCCAGAAATGTTAGCACCTAATTTGAACCTTAGGCGGAAAGAAGGAAAATCAGGGCAACCTCAAACCACGCTCAACCTTGTAGCTAGCCCTACAAGGTCAAGAGAGGGCTCTCTCCGGAAAAAATATTCAATGAAATATAAGAGTAAACTGATTTTAGGCTAGGTATAATAATTGGAAATGTTTTTTATAAATTTCAGGGTTGTATGGAACAGACGGGTTGGACAATTTGAAACTAGGGAATTAAATCAGAGATACAGGGTATTTCATGGGGCAAGGTAGGCAGGGATTTTAAAAATTTAGTTCAAATAATGATTAGATGATTAAGATTGGTGAGGAGCTGAAAATGGCATAGGAGATGGATCCTTTTCAAACAGAAGAAAACATAGAGTGTTGAATAATTTCCCAAGGAAGAGCATTATACAATGGATTCTACCTATCTATCTTGAAAGCATTCAACCAGAGATATGAATTAAATGAATGGTGCACATAAAAATTAACAAATGAACACAAAGGAAAAAAAATGCTAAAATCCATACCACAGGGATCCCACAAATCAGAGCTGCATATCTTTATTAATTCCCTGCCAAACTGTTACAAATGGAGTGCAGAGCGTCCTCAAATGATTTCCAAATTCTTCCACCCTTTTTTCCCCCTTTACAAATGATGAATAAATTACATTAAATATACAAAATTTGAGGGGAGTAGATCCACAGAAAAAGGATCTATTTCACCAGCTCAAAAACTGAAATTTGAACATAGGAAAAAGACCAACAGTACGCCCCTGAAAAGAAGGATAAAAAATACAATTTGAACATCTAGAAGGGTTTTTGTTGCTCAAACAGAGGAAAATAAAGACAAAATTGGAACCAAATCATTGCTGTCGTGCTATAATGATCTATGTGTTTATATTTAGCTCTTGGCTTTGACTGTTTGTCTCTATCTTTACTCTTTGAAGAAAAACCAACTTTTGAAGAAAATTCCTTTGAAACCAATAAGAATGAAATTGAAATTTAATGGAGAAAGTCCCCTTTTGAATGAAAAAGAGCAAAGGGAAAGGGATGGTAGGCCCGCGTTGCAAATCGCAATCGAAAGAGGGGAGGGGTAAGTCGCAATGATAAATTGCGATGCGATGGAAGCGGATGCGATGGGAACCAGATGTGATTGGATTAATACAATGGAGCGGTGACAATAAGCGAATTCTGATGGTGTAATAGAGAAATCCCTTTAAAACAAATTAAAAGGAGTTTTGCGCTTATACAAATGGAAAAAGCATTTTTCCTTTGAAAAAGGTGGAAGGGATTAAGGTGGGACCCATAGAAATCGCAATCACAATCGGAAGGGGGATGGGTTTAACACATAGCGGCAAGGACGTGACATGCAATTGCGATGGAAATAAAACTTTGGTGGGACCGGGGGTCAATCTCAATTGCAAATTGGCGGGGAGGGAGTGCATAGGTTTAAACATGGTAGAGTGAAAACACGTGATGCAATGAAACGCTTAAGAAATCCTTTAAAATCGATTTATCGCACTTACAAAGGAAAAACCGCATTTGTTTGGGAAAAGGCGGAAGGTTTTATGGTAGGACCTAGGCCAATCGCAATCGCAAGTCGTAGTGGGAGCGAGTGTATTACACAATGGGATTTTCCGATTGCGATTAGCAATATGCGATCAATCGCATCGGCGAGAAGGTGGAAGCGGGGTTAAGTGCTGGAAATAAAATATGCGATGTGATCGAGTGATCGGAGGAGGGGACTTGTGATGAATCGCATCAGGGATTTGCAATTGGGGAAGGGTGAATCGGAGGTGGGTCAATCGAGATGTGCGATTTGAATGGTGGGATTGGATCAGGCGAAAAGGATGTGATCAGATCGCAAAAATGGGGATGTGATCGGGTCGGAGGGAAAGGGTTTTAAAATGAAAAAATTTAAAATTTTATGAAATAAAGTGTAAGGGACAAATGGGAAAAGGGGTAAGGTTAGGCTATTGGGGACTTTTGTTCACTTAGGCATATTTTTCAATACAGGAACCAGTTTTGAAAGTATAATATAACGTTGGAAAGCTCTTTCCAGGCTCTTTCCAATGGACATACTTAGAACATGATTTTGCACTGAAAATACTATGGAAAACACCTCTGAAAGAAAAGGTGGTGGCTTTGTGGAGATAGCAACTTCTGAAGTTCAACTTATTACATATGAAGACGTAAAATTACATAAGGAATAATAATAAAAGCAAAGTACCATGTTTTCAACCTCAAAAAATGGTTTTGAGGTGAAAATTACATCAAACTCAATAGAACAATTCTTTGATCTTTCTAGATACTGTGCCTTTGATTTTATTCGACCTCCTCATGACCTTGCTGATATTTATTTGACACTTGACTGATTAATTTGACCATGATGAGACCAACCCTATGACCTAATATTATGAATTAGGAGTGAAAGTACATCATGACTGAAGACCATAGAGAGGAGAATCAACAAGTTTTATATGAGGGAAAACTGATGAAATACCATTACCATCAATGAATCCATGCCCTAATGGAATGATGAAAATTTATGGTATGGGACTCCTAATATGAAAATGCAAAAGAGAAAGTTTTATCACTGATGGCAGTATGACCAGACTGACACTAATAGAAAGGATGCCCCATTTTTGGCCACTAAGAATTGTCGTTCCATGTGAGCGTTCGAGTCTTGGGCTTCTTGTTAGTTCAGCTAAAAATATCGAGTATCAGCTGAGTTAGGTAGTCCCAACTCATACCGCACGCACTGCGCCTAAGCTTAACCCCCTTTGAATCGGGTCTCTGCCGTGCTCGGGTTTTCTTTTCTGTGGGCTGACAGGTGGATTTAAAAGCTTCATAAATAGTCAAATTCTATGTTTCAAGATGAAGAATGACCAAGGCAGCTTATTGGATACCTACCCCCTTGGTTCTAACTTAGACTATAAATTCTTTTATGGCCCTTGTGGGGAGAATTTAGTGAGTTTTGTTAAGTTAGTTTTAGGTGTCTTTACTTCACTTAGGGTGTGGATGTGTGTGAACAAAAGGTGAACAAGCACATATTTTGAACATGTGGATATGCGATGATCCTTTTCAAAATCCCCTATTAAAACTATGTTCTATTGTTCCTTGCTCAAAAGGAAAGCATGTGCGGATATGGGCCGCTTTCAATTTTTCCTAGTTAATCTATGTGATCAACTATAGGGAGATTGTGAGTTGTGAATATAGAGTGTTGATATTCTTGCCTAGGATCACGGGAGGGTGCAAAGGAAAAAAATATTACTTGTTCTTCTATTGACAATTTGATCCTAGTCCCGAAATCGTAATGAAAAAATTAAACTAAACTAATGACTTTTACACGAAAAAAAGGAACTAGCTAAGCATGCGTGGACTTGGAACACTTACTTTGGCTAATTATCTAGGTGTTTTGGTACCTAAATTTTCAAAACATAAATTATTTCGGAATGCAAGTTAATTTGCCTCCTACTTAAACTATGTGTTAACTTTTCAAAAATCAACTTGAAATAAAACCAACACCTAAACTACTAAAGTAGCTAAGAGTGAGCTTTAGCAAGTTGCAGGGCACCTCAACCAGTGCTGGTAGATATATTATGGGCTTCCAGTCACCTTTACGAGCAAGAAAAATATGGAAATAGTAGGAAAAAGCCTACTTCTGGTTTCCGCGCGCAAAAGGATGAAATAGGCATGATTTTTGTGCACAGGTCACCACTGAACGCGCACACTGGGGCGCTCCTGTCTGGAAGAAAGGCATGAAAATTCATGCAAAATAAATTTTTGGGAGCTCTTCAGCTTCAACCGATCACTTGGGATGAACCAAGTAGTGAAGGAGAGAAAGGGGGAAATTCCAGCCCAACTCCACAGCACAGACGAAGGTCTCTGCAAAAAGGCACAACCACATAAACTTGGAAATAAAAGTTAGTGGAGTCACCAATCCTGCATTTTTGTTTTTGGCGCACAAATGTACCAAACCACACTTGCTTAAGAGGGGTGGTTGTTACTTCTTAATTTATTGGTCACAGGCAGAAAATAGATGGATTCAAGAAAGTTAGTGGAACATGGTGAAACATAAACATACGAGATAGAGAAATAGTATGCATATTCAAACAAAAAAACTAAACTAAAAATAAAACAAATAAAACAAAATCTCTAAATAGAGTCAAACAAATTCAATAATCCAAACGGTGGCACTTACGTCCCCTATTACTGAGTGCTAGTAGGAAATGAGAATGAAAATTTAACCCACTTTCCAAGGAGCCCTTGGAACTATGGAGCTCCAAGTCCCATTGCAAGGATGTCTTTACTTCCGAGCTACCTTGGCGCAAAGTCTCCCTCTCTCTACTATGGTGGACTGGAGTTTTTAGATGTCCAACAACTGAGTCCCCTCTCTCTCAGCTCCGGATCACACACTGCTGGTATTTCTTGGGGCAATGCTAGGCAGCATAACAATGTGCTCTCATATTGTTCATCTCTTGGTGGCCTTTTATAAGAGAATTCAAATCCTCCTTCCCTCTCTTGGTACATTGTGGATAGTGACCCAAGAGAGGAGGGTGATTCCATTGTGTGCCACATTTATTCCATTGTATGCTCATTTGAGGTCCTAAGGAGGCTTGGACAGCTATCCTTAAGCAGCCTCAATTGTGGGATAAATGTTTTGGAGTGTGCCTTGTGGTCCCGGAAAATGACTCCTGCCACTCTCAGGACTGCACGGATTTTTGAGGAAAATTCGCGTAAAGGCTCTCTTATCTAAGACTTTTGTGTGCAAAGGAGCATTTGACTAGTTCTTTCTGTGCGCAATTTTATTTTTCCCTTTATACCTTAGAGATTTTTTAAATACTTCAGATTCTCTAATGTCTCTCTACCCTGTAAATCCTTCTGTCTGACATTAAATAATGTCATATTTGCTTGTCCGATTTTCCAGCGATAACATGCATGTTTCAGCTAGCCTTACATATTAAATAAATTTCCCTACTCTCTATCATTGTTTGTTCAATCCATCTGAAGTAGCGAGGCTGTTTCGATCTTTTCAACATGAAATAAGATCTCTAAAGAGGGTCACATCCATTACTCTAGCCTCTCTAGTCAGTTTATATAGAGCCTTAGTTTATGAAATCTTGCATGTAAGCCAAAATAGAGTTAACTCTTTCAATTGAAAGATCAGAATAACTAATCTAGACTATTCTGTCCAATGAAACCCTTCTGAAAAAAAAATGACGGAAACAAGTAGGCTCGCTTATCACCAAATTGAGACCGAGGGAACATAGGGCAGGGGCTTGTCCCATCCAAAGTAGTAGATTCAATACGGTTGAGTGAGCCAAAATGCTTTCATTCTGGTCTGAGCAAGCATCTTGTTTCTTTCCAGTTGGATTGGTCAGGTCATTGGATTGTTCAGAAGGGATACACGCAATGGCAGAAAACTAACAAGATGCTTTGAATTTTAAGGTGGGATATGTTGTTTATAGTGGGGAAAACTACTAAGAAGTTTTGAATCTAAAAGGGGGTTTTTGAGTTTTAAGGTGGGATAGGATGTTTACAATGGGTTAAACTACTAAGAATTTTTGAATCAAAAGGCAGGATAGGATGTTTACTGCCCAAATATATTTGTATTTGAGTCAAATAGATTTTCAAATAATTTGGAATATTTTACATTTTTCCTTATTTAAGTTGAATAATTTTTTAATTGGAAAAATAAATAGGTACATAAAATAATGATGCTACATCGGGCCATAGAACAAAATAATAATGTACCATTATCTAGCTCATGTGTCATTGTACCTTGGAAGTATTGTGATAGTAGTGGGCTTCACAAATGGAGAGAACTGAAGAGGCCAAATGAATTAACCTAAGTGCGTGGGATATTAAACTCAGATTAAATTGATATAAATTAAGATTATACATAAATAATTTATAAATTATGTAATCAATTATTATTGAATTGAGATTTTATATAAATATATTAATTAATTATTAATGCTAATGTCGATTTATATGCTATAGTGATTTTTTAAATATTTTTGTTAAAGAGAATTATCATTGTATCAAGATTTTTGCTAGCCCTTTTATTATTATATTTTAATCCGCTTTAAACATGTTCAAAATATGCTTTCAACTTCATGTGTGGAGGCTATCTACTTGCATATGAAAAGAGTTTTGACGTAGCTTCTCCTTAAAAAAATGACTATTGTGATTGTGATGGTGAGAAGGTACTCTATAAATAGAGTTAAGAGTTATTCAGAATAAATAGGAGATTCTTTCCCATTATCTAAGAATAAAATTTGAGAGAATTGATATACATTCCCTAATTATCACATAAATAAGACATTAATCTTGCATTTATTTCTTTATCTCCATGGAGGTTTGCTAAACAGAGGGAATACCTCCTCTTATTTGAATTTGATCGTCTCTCGCTCTTAAAGGATTTCCAAACGTTAACAATTGAATCATCATTAGTTTAATGATGTAGCCTTGTCGAATATACCAAAAACATAGTAGGATTCTTTCATTGTGGAAAAAATAAAGTACATGTCCGAGGGAAGTATTCCTCTATGGATCGTTAACAAGTTCATCAATAAGTACAAGAAAATTCTTCAATCTATATATTTAATGATATTTAATCATCATATAAAGAGTTCAAGAATCAAATAAATTCCAACCCAAGTTCTAAGTATATGGTAATCTTGTACTTTAGAGGTTCATTATTTTAAAACTTGACAACTATGGAATTTGTGGCAAGGTCTTGGAGGAGGGACTGTCATTTTGGGGCAAAGCTAGCCTCTTTTTAAAGGATAGTTTCTAAAATCGAATCCATATTCAATGTTTGTAACTTCAACACCACTCTAGATTTGAATATTAAGTCTACCCCTAATTATTTTGGGATGAGAAAATATTTCAAAATCCAACATAAATATGATAGGGACTTATAACAAGATACAAACCAAGCAAGGAAGATTATACACACATGTACTAAAATTTGTATTGAAGTTAACTTGAGAAAAGGTATAGTAATGCATGTTTAATTAAATATTGGTTATTTTAACAACCCATCCATTAGATTACAATAATGATACTTTATGTGTATCTATGTGCAAAGACAATATACTCAAAAGACATCTTTCCAGCAACAATATGATTATAAGAAAAAGGGAAAAATAACAAGCTGATGGGTGGTAGGATTGAACGAAGAATCGAAGAGAAATAAATAAGAGGAATCCAATTTTATACCCAATAAAATATTCTATGACACCCTCCAAGGAGTGTGTTATTAATAGTGAGACAAACATGATCATGGAGTCCATGCCAAAATCTTATGGGAAAAACATGAAGCAACATGAATGGGATATTATGGATTTCAAAGAGAACTCATTTTATTCAATCAAATGGAAGAAAGGGAGTTGGTGTTACTTGAGCCTCCCCAAGATCTAAATAAATTGGTTGAAAGTAAGACATCTAAAAGATAAATGAAAAGAAAGGAATATCCAACTATGTACACATGTACAATAGATAAATTCAAAATTAGAAGGTGTTTCCATGTAGACAACCTAGGTTCAAACAGTAACAAGTATAAGGCATTTAAATCCCATATCTCTTATAAATTTATATTGTTGAAGTGACAAAATTAAAATTAATAACATAAAAAAACTAAATTGTATTATTATAATACTTGTTAACTAGTCGTATTTTTTTCCTAAACTAAATTAGTCATTCACATTAGACATTTTTAGTTGTACTACTTATTAGCTAGTCATATATTTTAACTCAGGACTAAATTAGTCATTTATGTTATTCGTTTTTAGTTAGGTCACTTAATATTGCTCACTTTTTGTAGTATTTCACTTGGAAAAGTTTTGGTGACTAACTTTTTTAGTCACCTAGTCACTAATTTCTCATTTTCTACTAATCAAAAGACCCCATAAATTTTCGCTTTCGGATATGATCCCCAAGATTAAATAAGTAATCCAAAGTGAGAGGATTCATTGCTAAGGTGATATTAGAAACAACCTTCTAGTGTTAAACATTAGAGAAAAAGGGTATTCAAAATTTTAACACTGTAGATGGATTCAAAGACCCCTTTGTCTCTAAATTTTAACGCTGCAAATTGATTCAGACACCCCTCTAGTGAAATGTGACAATTCGGTATCAAAATTGCAATTTTCCATTTCTGGAGTGACACAATTAAAAATTACTAACATAAATGACTAATTCATATACTTATTGTACTTGTTATTTGGTCATATTTTTTATTCTTGGTCTATAATAGTCATTTATGTTAATCGTTATTAATTTTGTCACTTACTATCTAGTCATATATTTTAGTCCTAGACTAAATTAGTCATTTAAGTTAGTCACTTATTCTCTAGTCATATATTTTATTCCTAGACTAAATTAGTTGTTTTTAGTTTAGTCACTTATTATCTAGTCGTATATTTTATCCTTAGACTAAATTAGTGGTTGATGGTTAGAATGAGTAGTCAGTTAAGGCTAGAGGTAACAACGAGGTAAAGACCTGAGATAATGAGGCTAAAAAGCAAGAAATGTGGCTGGTGGATATATGTAATCTCCACTTATACCTGTTGTTGATAGATATCAATATCTTGGTGTTGTTAATGATACGATAAATCATGTATCTAAACAATCTGGTATATATGATTTGCAAGAGCGTTCCTCCTACTTGAATGGCTATCAAAAATGTGGTTGTGGGTTCGTCCTAGGTACTATATGCCTGTAGAAGTATTTCATAAAGGTTGTAAGATAGTATCTGAGTCGGTTTAATCATGTCTAATTATTCATAGGCGGGTTCCTCTAACCAAGTGTTTACCACATGCAAGTAGAACATGTTTCTCGTGTTATGTGGATCCCTTGGTGTGAGAGTTAGAAATGGAATTAGGTGTTGGGTTCAAAGTGTATCAAGTTCCTGGGTCTAGGTCAAGGGAGAAAAATGATAGAAATCGGTGATGTGCCCAAATCAATCTGCAAGTGTACATATGTGGTGAAAAGGTTTGAATTCCCCTACTGCTAATACCAGTCCTAAAGGTAGAGTGTGAAAAATTAGGTGTTAGGGGAGGTCTACAAGGGTAAGTACAGGTGTGTATGACTAGTTTATAATTGGTCTATAGGATTTATCTATTCCTAGTTCAATGAGGTGAGTTGTTCGGGTCCCTCACCCATATGATGGATGAGCAAGAAATCGATGGAAGCCTTTTAGTTGAGTGACTTCGTCCCTCACCATATGAATAGTGAGTCCCTACCGGGCCTTTGGTCGAGCCTGATTCACATCCTTTCCCTCCCTAAAGCAAGCGGGAGAACCTCCTTCATTCATGTCCATTCAATAGGACTGACTCTCCCTAGTCGCAGTATTCTCGCTGGCATCCCCACCCACATACATGATGGTGATAACCACCTATGGCCGGAGGCGGGACAATGTGTTTCTCCCATGTGTGCAATTGCAATAATGATGTGATTCTCCTATGATACTACGAGGAGATGGGTTATGCATGCATTTTTGCAAGAGCCTTTTTAATTCTTCCTTCCAATCAATATAGGGCCACCTTTCAATAGGAATAGATAGAGAAACAACCTGAAAGAAAGGCGAGAGAGTATCACCGAGATAAATGAGCGAATGTTTAGATATTTCTTATACCGCTTCGCACTATTTTGTCTCTTCTCTTTCACTCATTCCCTCCCCTGGTGCTCATTCATATCGCTCATAAATAAAGTAAGTTATTGTTCGATCTGCAAAAAGCTAACTAACTAACTGTTATGTAGGAATATATTTCACCACAATATTCGTTCTTTTGGGGTTAATGTTCTTAATGGTGGATTGGTCATTCGATATCCTTTTGGTTCTGATATGACTCCCTGGAGGGAGAGTTGTAAAACATGCGATTGTTGCTGGATAACCTCCTTTTACGTTATAAGTAATAGACCTTTTCATCCTCCTATTCGTTCGCCAAATCTTGTTCGGTTCCATCCAAGCTCGGGTTTGTCTTAATATTTGCAGATAAATAATCAGTGGTTCACCGACCACTACATCTGTGGATCCTGCCAAATCATTCAACCTGGCAGCTGCTCGCTCTTTGATCGGTGATTCACAAGCCACTAGATCTATATCTAATCTCTCAAAAATCTTCAACCTAGCTACTCGCTCTTTGATCGGTGATTCACCGACCACTTTCACATCTATGGATCCCACATTATTCAAGGCGGCTGCTCGCTCTTTGATCGGTGATTCATAAGCCACTACAGCTGGGGATACCACCTTATTCTCAAGCATTGCGGCGTAGATTGGCACTCTTGTAAGATCATCCTGCATTCGAATTATTGGGGTCCCAGGTCTGGCATCGACCGAGAACATTTTTTCCCTTGAGCGTAAAACTAGGGATTGCAAAGTGTTTCCACATGATAGGGGAGAATTGGGATTAGATCTTGGAAATAATCGACTCAAATAGATACTCATCATAAGCTAGATTATTTCTTGCTCCTTCCCCCCTCCTTATTGACTGATTTATAAGAAGAAGCATCTTCGGACAGCTATTGTATTTAGATAGGTAGGGAAAACCAATTGGTTGGATTTATTTCTGAATGAATCGATCGAGAAAGCTCGAAATAGCATGGGGGAGCTTAGGAGGGATCAAATGTTCTCAGTTTCAAGTGCTCGCTTATTGAGATTAATGATGATGCTCCTCGAAATGAATGATTGGTATGAAAATGCATGGGGGATGGATGAAAGAGCATGTTTCTGGCTGGGATAAGTAAGAAATAAGTTCCTTTCATTCATAAGAAATAAGTGCCCACCTTTCAATAGACCGAACCTACTCGGTAAGGTTTGCGCAGGACAAAATAAATAAGGTGCAGGACCAGCATAGGACCAAACAAATAAGGCGCAGGACCTTACTGGCTGGGTTGACCCGGGACCTTAACCTTGAAGGCCCAGAATCAAATTCGGGGGGCCTTACTCTTCAAGTAGGTTTGCCTATAACATTATAGGACCTTTCCTTATGTTTAGAAGTATACATCGAATGCCTTTTCTTGATGGGCTCAAGTAGTGGTGGATTAGTTTTATGGAGTTATGTCTTCTCCTTATGCACTTAGATACCTGGCTAATTACCAAAATGAAATAGTTTTTTACGTTCAATAAACACTTCTATAAATGTGCTATGGAGTTCTGTTTTATCTTTATGCTATCCCTAATTACCGAAATGAGATAGTTTTTTACGTTAGCCAACGTTAATGTGGTCACCATATAGTGAGACAGATAGCTCCTGGCAAGTCATTACTAAGCCCTGGAAAGTCTTTTGGGTTATATATTAAGGGGGCCTTAATAATACTTGAAATAGACTCTGAATTGACGTACGAAGTCGCTCAACCAAAGCCCCACCCAATAAGAAATCAAGGAAGGCATGACTCTCAATTTCAGGAGAGGATGCGAAGCATAGCTCATCCGTTAGGGTGATGGTGAGCCAGCCAAACTCTCGAAAATAGGCTGCCATCATGCCCCTAGCAGGGCTCGAATGTTAAGGCTACCATCATTCCCTCGGCTCGACCAACGATGCGCAAGCAGGCTCGACCACTATTTACCCACACACCCCAATCCTTGAGGAGAGATGATGCAAAGCACAGCTCGACCAACAAGCCACTATCATACCCCCAGAAAGGCTCGACCAATGATGCGCAAGTAGGCTCGACCACTATTTACCCACCCACCCGAATCCCTGAGGGGAGAGGTAACGTGCAAGGATAGGGTGTTAATGCTCACAATTCATATGGTGAGGAGAAAATCTATTTTGGGGGAGGGTGTGTTAGCACGCTCGACTAAAAGGCCACCATCGCCACCATCATGCCCCTTTTTCAGTCTCTCAATTAAGGAGAGGATGCCCCCGACAGGGCTCGACCAACGGGAGAGGAATTATAGCAGTAATTACACTAGAAAATGCTGCTATTATATATGTAATTACACATTTCAATTAGTCATTATGCTTTAGCAGAAAATGTTGCTATTATATATGTAACTATGCATTTCTTCTTATTTCATTTCCGACCAACCCAATACCTTCATGGTTAATCGTAGCATAAGGCAAGCCAAGAGAATATTGGGAGAGCAATACCTTGGTTGAGCCCTACCACTCACTGGCCTTCTCGAACCGGATTTGACTGATAGCCCTGAATGCTAAAAATTCCCTTCCCTTCCATTCTGTAAATGAAGTGAAGGTAGGATCAGTGCTTTCCTTCCTATGATCAGAAATCAAAGGTAATATTGATCGCACTGACTGAAATTTAACCTAATCCATGTGTGTTTAAAGTTTGCTAGGATATGTTGATCGAAGGTAGACCTAACGATAGTGTGCGAAATAACTATAAATTATAAGGTTATCCCTACGCAGTGAAGTATGTAAGGTCTAAGTCCGATAAATGAATTTCCTGGAGGTTAGCTATAAGGGTCCGAGAATCCTGAATTTGAGGGATAGCTCCTAAGCTATGGATATATCTCTAAGTTGGCAGGATGGGTAGGTTCCCCACCCGTTGGGCAACTATATCACAAAGTGTTTTCATTCATTCATCAAAGCATCCATCTCGTCAAAGATACTATCTATCCTTGCCCCTCTAAACCTAGATCTCGCATATACATGAAGCAAAGGTCAAATGCATGGATGGAGCAGAGGTTAAAGAACCAAAAGTAGCTATTGAACCTATTGGTAACTAAGCTATTGATCTTGTTTACTCAACAACAGAAGTTGATGCTGTTCCAGGTGAATATACAATTGGTGAAGCAATTGGTTAGTTAAGCCATTATTCTGTTAAAGAATCATGAGTAGTTAAAGCCATATGAGCAGTTGTGAAATATACAGTTATTTATCTAGCACCACTAATAGCCTATCCAGTCCCATACCCAAGAGCAGTTCCACCCGGTCCAACAACTAATCTTGCTTTTGACTCTATTGACCAATAAGAAGTAGAAAGCAACACAAGAGTCATTAGTTCCCGTTCCTGATCGATACCCACTAGCAGTAGTTGATCTACCTGAAATCAAGTCAAGGGTAAGGTTGTTTCATGCCCTATCATCCATGCCATGTTGGGTGGTTCTATAGTTATACCTCCCTAAGATTCATTCATCCAAGTAGTATATTCTAGGTATCCAGATGGGCAGCAGGTAATAAGTAAACACAATAGGTAAGGGTAAGGGGTTCATAACACATGCCATCCTCATCCTGGTTGAGTGAATTGGTCAAGGATTCTATCATCCTAGGGTGAATTCAATAATCGAAGGGGAAACTTTAGCTGGTCTAATCCCGACCCACTAAGATAAGGGATAGCATAGTAGCCTTACTAAGATTCATTAACAAAAAAAGTGGTATAGGGAAACTAGGTCTTAAGGGTAAGTAGTTAGTAAAAACTGAAGCTAAGAGGTAAGGGTAAGTTTGTTTCATGCCGTCTGTGCTTCTAATCGAAGGTAAGTAGCTATCTCGCCCGACTAACTAACTAAGAGTGCTTGTTTATTCATTAATATAAGCAACATAGGTCTAAAGGTTCTAGTTTCAATAGTAAGTGTGAAACCAAAGGCATGGAATGGTAAAAGGGTTAATAGCTCTAGTGTATCCCCCTTGGCTCTTCCTGGCCTAATTGATTAGTAAGGGCCATACTCCTCCATAGGTTGTTGGTGTAAGGGGTAAGGGGTAAGCCATCCCCTACATAGATTATCCTTACTTAAAAAGAGGTTTTTCATTATAACTCCATCCCTTGTCCCAGGGTGTAAGGCAATAAGAAAATGGGTAAGGTCTAATCCCGACCCGCTAATGGTCTATACTGCATTAGCCCTGCCTGAAGCTATTCCATAAAGTTGGTATAGGGATAATTAGGTATAGTTATTCTAGTGGGTGGGTTTAAACAAGGGAAGGGGTAAGGCCTTATGATAGTGCTATCCCCTAAAGCTATTCCTATCCTGGCTTCACAAAGAGGTTGGGTATCACTCCATGTCCCTAGGTTGAAGGTAATAATTTCAAGGGTAAGTAAAAGGCCCTGATGAGAAGGCATATGGCTCATGAAAGTGCAGGGTATATTCAGGATCAACTCGTCTCATCTGGTGCTTCTAAGGTAAGGGATAATAGTTGTCCCTCCTAAGTACCTCATGGACTACGGTTAAATGTCTAGTTCTTGTAGGTGGGTTGGAAACAAGGTAAGGGATTCTCATAGTACTGTACCCTACTGATCTTATTCTGGGCTTCAGCAATGGGTAGCACCACTCCAATCTCCTTTCCTAGGGTGATGGTACAAAGGTAAGAGTCAAGTTGTTGTTTTATGCCCGCCATGTCATAAAATTTGCTTGGGTTGATAGTGATACCGTCCCTTGCCTAAGCGTTTCATTTGATATCAGGTTAGTAAAAACTTAATTAAGGGGTATAATAAGGATATAATCAGTGATAGGGCTCTCTCTATGAGAGTTCTACGTGTTGAGCTACAGTCAGTATAAGCTAAATGGGATCCTTACAAGGGAATATGGTGATAGATGCTACTAAGAATCCTAAGCACTTGGTATCTCTAAGGGAGGTTTCGTTCTTAGGTAAATAGAATGTATTCCACATGTGGTTAGCCCACCTACGAAATTCATTACTGGGGTAAGGGAACACTCGTCCTTCCCTCCATCCATCCAATCATTGTAGGGTTACAGAAATATAAGAGATCAACCCCCACCCAATTCGGTGCTTCTAAGATCAGGTCATAGGTTGCACTCAATCTCGTCTCCTATCAGTCTTAAGCCTGTCCATTCCATTCAACGAGGTTCTCTGATGGACCATAATCCAATAGCTTCATTCGGTAGTTGAAATGATCTAAGCTAAAGGGAAAGCACCCACCCTATGGGCTACTCAACCATCCATCTCTCCACCCATCCATCCATCCAAATTCCATGTTATCTGGGAAAAGTGAAAGAAGCATGGGGAGCATGAGAAGGTAGCTATGAAAGAAGGTTCTCGTTGAATCGATCATCCAGTCATGTCTAATAAGTTCTGGTTGTATAGAATCCAATCTATTCGGGGCAGTTCAACGATATATGCTAAAGTTCCCAGGATCTCCGCTAAAGGTTGTTCTGATGTAAAGAATCAATCCAAGAAGGTTGTTCCAACGATGAAACAACTGAGCAGTCTAAATCAAGTAGGGAGATATAGGATAAATAGTAAGAATTCATCCCCAAAGTAATAATATGTAAGGCAAGTGTGTGTTATTGAATGCAGGTGTTGTATAGTCCACCCCACCCGTGAACCATTGGCACTGCTCTATGTGAAGCCGGTACACTCACTGGTAAAAGGTGGGGAAGGTTGGGTTGGAACCAATCTATCTTCTAGTCTAGTCTGCAAGGGAGAGTTTTAATGCGATGCGAGGCCAGTTCATAATCTATATAGCCTACTCTATATAGTCAGTTGGCACTCCCCCGTTCCGGTCATTTATGCACGTGCCCCTATATGCATAGGCGGGCCTCTCTCTCTTGTCCGGTCTGCCCCTGAATGTTAAGAGTAGATGCAGGCATTGATGCACTCGACTACCCCTATCTATCTGGAGGTTGGAGTGAGGTATATAGAGTAGAGCGCCCAGAAGCTCACTTTAGACGTTAGTCCAGTCTAGATTATAGATTGGAGGTTGGTTCTAGCCCTATCTATATATATATAGATAGAGGTTTAGCATCAGCAGGTGTGGGTTCAATTTCGGGCCTGAACTGAACATAAGGCGAGCGAAGAGGCACCGCAGCTACTATACGATATACTACTAATCTCAATTTTGTGCTAAAGTGCGGGTGAGATGCTTGACCCCCCTCTGTGAACTATGGGAGTAGCGTCGACTAAGGGATAAAGGAAGGAATAGTCGATGCGGGTGAGATGGTTTATCCCCCTCGGCTCTCATGTGATAGTGAAATGTTTTAAGATTAGCATGGCATACGTACTCCTTCCCTCCTTTCTCGAGCGAGTTTGGAACATTCAGTTCCTTTACGCCACATTTTCACTCTTTAAATTACCACCCTTCTTCTTACTCTACTATATCTATGTTATTCTATGGATTCTTCGTATCCCCCTTATTAGATGCTCTGAAACCCGTAATATATTCTCTGAGAGGCATTAGCTCTTTTGTATTGAAGGCCTCCGGAACCCTTATTAAATTGGGTGGGCCTAACATAGCCAAATTGTGTTTATACAACAGCCGTCAGGGTTTTTCCCAACAACTTGGAGCTCCCCATTCTTGCTAATATAATAAGGAAAAGAACCGGTAACAACAGACTCTATGAATGCTATAAAACTTATTTTTCTCTATTTTATCCAGTGAAATTGATAAAGATAGAAAGAACGACCTTGAAACGCTTTTTTATGAATGAGTCCTCATCCCACCTCCTCTTGCAAGTAGAGGTTACGGCCACATAATAGAATCTTGCAAGTACTGGGTGATGGCTCCCTAAGAAAGAGAGCTCGTACCTTATTAATTAAGAGAGCTCATACCATAATTTGGTCCACTAAGGTAGGAAGTTCTATAGTTACGGGCTGGTAAGTACCCACATGGCAATTAGTATCATTAGTTACTGACCTGGATAGGATAGGAGCAATATTGTTGCTAGATCCTTTAGAGCCCCCTCCCTTTACGTTATTTTTTGTTGCTGGCTTCATTACAACAAGTTTATATAGGAGCAGTGCTCGCTCCTAAATCTAAAGAAAGAGCTCGTACTATCTTGAGGTTATCCTAAAACAAGTATAGATTGTCTTTCAAGAAGATAATTCAGGTCTAATAAATAGCTATCATCTTTGTGGCCACTATAGAAAGACCCGTGAAACCTTTCTTATGCATAGTTACGCTCGCTTCGTTCAACCTACAAAGCAAGTATCTTGGTGTCGGCTCTTAATATCTCCTATACATCTTGGTGCCGGTTGCCTTATAGACATGCACTACTTTTATTAGTCTCACCTAAACATGGAGGAAAAATGCTCCCTTAGATAATATCGCTTAGATAAAGTAATGTTCCCTAAAGAATCCCCCTCAGTCCAAGCAAAGGGTTAAGATATACGTGCTTTGACCCACACCTCGTGCTAGTTGCTAGAGTTGCAGGCCACTAAGTAGACCCCTGTATGATTAGAATGGCTCTAATAAGGCTGGGATCGGCTACTAAACCTGTCAATTTTGGTGCCTGCTCCTCTCCCGTTGGTCGAGCCATGCTTATGCATCCTTTAGCCCTGTACCAAATTTAGGTCGAACTTAATATACATATTCACCTGTACGATAAGAGTTCAGTGCCAACTGGCTACATTGATTGATTGCTTCCTCTATGATTGGTGGCCCCTCATAATAGCTCCTGTACATCTTCGTGGCCGATACAGAGCTACTTGTACAAAATAATGAAGCCAATTAATCCTCAAGCTCTTAAACAAATGCTTCCTTATTTAAGGAAATAAAATTGACTTACTTACCTATGCTCATTCACGAGCTAACCCCCTAAGCCAGTTCGTGGGCTTATCATCCCTATCGCTTCGATAGATAGCGGGGGTAAGATGTATACTCCCTAGCACTTATAGGTACCTCGTATCATACTTCTATTTATGAGCTGATATCCCCTAGCGCTTAGCTTCTCTAGGCTTCTAATCTATCAACCAGACCTCCTGCTGCTATTGGGACAATAATTTTTCATACCGAGCGAGTTAGTTTGTTGGATGCTTCCTACACGATGGCTCATAATTTGACAATAGAAATTGAAATAGTTCTAGCTATATAACCCACCCAATACCTTGTTCCACCAACAAATGGTACATGAACAAATAGTCTAACTGGGAGTTGTCCAATAAAAATTCAATAGTCTAATTGGGATGTTGTACCAAA
Source organism: Pinus albicaulis (assembly GCA_034641835.2). Classification (NCBI taxonomy): domain Eukaryota; kingdom Viridiplantae; phylum Streptophyta; class Pinopsida; order Pinales; family Pinaceae; genus Pinus; species Pinus albicaulis. The sequence goes on from CM076574.1 coordinate 1,058,038,946, forward strand.
TGAAACGGTCCAAATCGACGAACCAGTGGCATGTGAAATAGTGTAATGGGGAAGAAATAGTATCGCGTGAACCAAGTGGAGCAAGAGCAAAGTGTAGCCACCTCAAGGTAAAGCGAAGCTAGTCATTGAGACTGAGATTGAGACTGAACTAAGCAACCTTTCCCGATGCGAACAAGCTACTTCGTTCCTTATATTCCTAACTTCTTCTCAAACTGAACCTTGAGTCCCTCCCTGTCGGTCAGAGGAAATCATACATCGCCCAAGCCAGCGAAAGAAAGAACCAAGCCGTGGGAACCATTACTCGCCTACCTGTCTGGTGGAAGTTGTCAAGCAATAGTCCATCTAGTTATAAGCTTACCTCTATTAACTGATTAAATGACCTACCCACAAGCCACCTAAAAAGCAATTGAAATAGATCTTCCATAGCTCAAGCCATCTCACCAAGAAATGGATCTTTCCCTCGGGAAAGATAAGCTTTCGTACACTACGTCCGATCAAGCTATTTAGAAATAACCGTCTGCTACTGCTCAACATTATACTGCACCGTCAACTACATCTTGCAACGTCCCATGCTGTGTGAAACATCAATTGGTATAACCCACATCTATTTCACTTCCAATGGAACTTGAACTAGCCATCCTAACTCATACTTCAGTGCTCCGATCACACTCATATTTCCAATCATAGCTTAGCTATTCTATCAAATCTCGCTAGTAATCACTGCTAGTAACGATCATTTAAGGATTCCCACCTTGAATATAAAATAATTGCAGGATACTCTAGAAGACAGGTAAAGGAATTCCATCTACAGACCCATCCCGCCACTATACTCCACCCTCCCCCCGCCTTTCTCAACTTCTCCTTTTTCTCTATCTTGGCCTTCCCCTAGTTTAAGTCTCACTCGGACTATGAATAATTTCCTTTATTAATGCTTCCCAGATTATTAGTCTTTAATCAGTACTGGAATCTACATCATATGAGCCATCGAGATTAGCAGTTTATAGTCACATAAGCATATGATTGATTCATAAGCCTCAGTTCGATTCAAGTCATAATTATAAGGCAGGATTTCATTCATTGGCCATCATTCCATTAAAAACAGAAGCCCCAACTTCCATATTTTATTTACATCCTTATCTAGGCCATGGCCACCAATAGTACCAGTAACTAGAATTGGATCATCCAGAAATGGAATTGAATCATTCAGAGGGATATAGCAGTAAAATGAGTATTTGAAGATGGAGATGGAACTGTATATATATTTATATATGGAACATTTATATATGAATATGGATCTAAAGCATTGGAAGATGGATATGTAGCATGTGAATAGTGAGTTTAGTTACTATAATAGAAGGGAGCACTAGAAAAGAAACTCACTGACTGTCGTGAGGCAAGCCATTGAAGATCTAATTGCTTAGGTGGGTGGCAAGAAGTGTGGTAGGAGGCTATTTGACTGAGGTCACCAGATCTCAGCCCGCTCCCTGACTTATAGTAGTAATTAATTATAGTATTAGTTTCAAATGGAAAAGAATAATGTGGAAGAAAATCGGCTTTAGAAATCCAAAGAGCTACCATAGCTACCATACGTAAATAGTCGGTCAGGGGAAGGGTATGAGGCAATGTCATTCAAATAGTAAACCAGAGCATCAATTCAATGAAATATAACTAGCGATACACCTGTTCCAAGCTTTCCCACCCAATGGAAGTAGGTCTGAACAGAGGAAGCCACAATAAAACCACCCAACCTCATATGGTATGGTATTTTGAAATGAGCTCGAAAATGTGAACCTGGCCATTTACCTTAAGGTGAACACTGAAAGGTAAGGCTAATTGGGTTCACTCTGGTTTTACCTGTTACCCTACTGCCCATTGTGTTAACCCTGACCTGTGAGGTTAACCCTCACCTTCACGTAGTTAGGGGTATTAATGAAGTGATCATGTTGCCTGGCTGGTGTTTGGATCTATGCCCATTCTTGTCAAAACGAACAAATGGTTTTTCCCATGGATGGATAGAAACCCGTGTAGATCCACATTGAACCCTAAGGTGGAGGGAGGTTTATGGTCTTTGGTCACCATCGGACTCCCTATGTGAATATAGACCCTTTTCCTTCTCCTAACTTGAGTGTATTTAGTCATGCCTCCATACATATCACATTGGTTCTACTATCCACATATATATTGATCTACTTATCATCGGAAAATGGCCCATACGGAACTTTACCACCGAATATATATTGGACACTTCTTTCACTTTGACTTACTTTTTTCTCATCTCCCCTCGGCGGAGCTTTTTGACATTATCCCTTGTATCAAACCTCCGCCAAGGGAGAGAATGTTCCTTATCCATGACCCATTGATCCATAAATAGAACAGGAATATAACCCAACAGGAAATAGGCATAGTATAATTGGCTAATAGGTTAGATGGACAGGTGTTATTTTATGATCAGCTAGTTAGGTAGGTTAGGTAGGGTGGGTTCACAAGATGGGAAGATTCGTATGGCTGTGGTCCACCAAACTAGTCCGATGGGGCACTATATCCTTGGGTGGACCATTAGATCGAGGCTTCTCCAACAAGGTTGGTATTCTTGGCTTGAAGTTGGTTGACTTGGCTTATCATCAAATTCATCCAGCTTGTAGGGAAGAGTGCACGTGTTTCTGTGCATAGAGAGATATAATAAAGCCAAAATTCTTTAAGTCTAAGCACAAATAACACTCCACCGTTGTGTCAAGATGATATGAAAAGGCGAGAGGGAAAGGGAAGAGTAGATTTAAATTATTTAAGGTTACCGTCCAATTATTCTTGACCTGGATAGTATGAGAAGAACCGGATAGTTGTTCTGGGAAGAAGATAGTAACTCCTGCCAAAGGGAGGTTTATGAGTTGTTATCCGACCAAAGGAAATGAAGGTATGTACAAAATAGTAGAGTTCAGGAATAGTATCTACCTGTACGAGTAGCCTATGGTAAGGCCGGTATAAAGCTCATGAACCTGTTCGAATAGTTGTTCTACCAAGGCTGGGATTAACCGAACGAAGGAAGGAATTGGATAGAATACCCTTAAAATACTATGTTCTCTTGGGTGGGGGTACTACTATTCGGGAATACATAGCTGCCAAGCTTCGTTAGCCAACCTGGAGCTGCGTTTGATGTGCACGCATAGAATAGATACTAAAGTAGCCTAATGAAAATGGCTTAGCCAAACCTCCTTAACATGCATGCATATATAATGTAGATCAGATTACCTTTAGCCCAGTACTATAGATTTTTCTGGGGGGAAAAAAGGGGAAAATTATTGAGCGAGCACTCTCCCTTCAGTAAGTGGTTGAGTGCATAAATGATCTCTTCCTATTGAGAGTAACAAACCTTTGAATCACATAACATGATGTGATGGTGAAACCGGTGACTTCCATTTCGATAATATAGAGAGTGGGTGGGGGGTGTGTGTGCCTATTGATTGCGTGGTGACTGGGAGAGCACATGAAGTCCAATCCAGTCAATATCTAAGTTGGGATGGGGAGGGAGACCCTGGCTGGATGGGACTTGAAGGACTTGATTAGAGCAAAGAAATGACTTGTCTCTGGAAGTGGCGAGCGTAGGGGAAGGAAGGAATGAAAGCGAACTGTTATTATGTAGGTGAAGTAACTTGGCTTCCTGACTCTTCACCCGCCGCACCCTCGTGCATGAAAGGTTTGAAGCTGCCAACTCAAAATTATTCGCTATATTTTCTTTTATTCCCTCAAGGCGCTAATTGTGATTATCAGCGGTTATGGAATTTTTTCTGCCTTCATCTTGTCGCTCTCCCCTCATGCGCTGTCCCATCATTATAGGTGGGTATCTTTATGCCTATCATCTAGCTAGGGATCCCTATACCTTGTTTCTTCAGACAAGAAAGCAGGGTGGGATGTCTTCATTGGTAGCGAGTGTAGGGTTCGTATACAGTATTAGTAGTAAGATTATGCCGTAGCCAAGGCGTGGTATCCCTGGTCTGTGAATCCTGGCATCCTTAGCATCAACAGTGGTTCCTTTGTTCCTTCAAGTGGCTGCCCTTCCATGGTTCTTTTTGGGTGGATAGAAGCCTTCTGCATTATTAGAAAGAAGGGAGGCGATGTTGGTCTCGAAGTAGGCGTGCCATGCCAGTGTAAATGGGTGTTTGGGGAAAGAAAGCAAGTAAGTGGTTGTATGGAAGCTCGTCCGTCCAACAACAATGCTCTTTGATTGACTATTCTAATACAACCATGGTTATGAAGTTCTTTATGGCTGTTTATAATCCATTTGGCAGTTATTTCTTCCACGATTTAAGCTAAAGTGAAACCGTCCTATTCCTTTGGGCAGCACTCTGTGTCCTAACTATGGTGAAGGGAACATAGTAAGTAAAGGATGGTGGATATAAACACCCTCGTACCTCTAAAGATTCCTAAAGGCAAGTGTGCAAAGCATATCTTGGCTGTCTGGGCATCATGTTCTAGGTCTGAATCCTATCCATCCAACGAGGCTCTCTTTCTCTGATGGACACTAGCCATCTGGCATTTCCACAATATAAGCTTCAATTATTTCTGTACGATATCTGCCTGCTTGAAGGGAAACAAACCCTCCCTTTATTCCCGGCCGGTAAGAGAGCATAAGGTTTTACATTACCTATTTCAACTTCTTTTCCTGGCCCCACCGCCTGAGTTAGCTTCGCTATGCGTTCAGGACCTTACTAGCTCAGGGATACCTCGCCTGAGCCCCTCGACCTAACATTATCGGGGCAAGTGAAATTGGTGAGCCGTATGAGGGGTCACTTTATTTGTGAAGTAAGGAGAAACAAGGAGATTTTATGGTCCCTTCAACGTCTACTGGTGCGGGGCCTCATTTTATCGCCTTAGCTAACGTTGTTCATACATACACCTGTGGGAGTTTTATTCTACTAAAATAACTAAAATAGATTGCATAATATTATAATATCTTACAAGCCAGCAGAGCAAAGGAAGGCATAGGCCCTGGACCCAATTTTCTGCTAGCTATAAAGAAGGTGGTCTTACTTGAGCCCTCCCTGGAAGGTCAGGGAATTCACTGCCTAAGCTATAAGGGTTATCCCTTTCCCGTAGTGAGAAGGGGTTATACTTATAAGAAAAATATATGGAGTTGTGTCTGTCTTTGCTAAAGCATAATTACGTATATAAAAATAGGCCTCAGGGTATCCACCATCCTATGGGTCGAGCCTGCTGTAGCATCCTTATCGCCAAAACCTAAAACTAAATCAGATATCCTGGTACTTACTTCCTACCCATGCTTACTAGCCTAGCTAACCCAGGCAGGTGCCTAGCTCTACCTACCTATGCTTCCTACATTGGATACCCAGAACAACCTCACCCATGCACCTTCCGCTGCCCATGCCTTCCCAGGCTACTGAACCCAACTAGCTTGGCTAATCTGCCTAGACCTACCTACCTCTAGCTCTTCCCCAGGGATGCCTATGATCACCAGGGGAGGGAACGAAGAAAACACAGTGGAGAATCGGGAACAACCAAACATGGTTCATGATTCAAAGCAAGCGCTTAGCTAACCCATGCAGAGCTATCCATACTGATACAACATGCTACCTTTATTTCTCGAGCAAGAGAAAGTGTAATTACATATATAAATGCATATATCTATTTATTATTAGAGCATGTTTTCAAATAAATCTGTACCTCTCCTTTCCTCTCCTTGTCTGTCTTCCCATGCATCCATCAATCCATCCATTGTCATTCCCTCACTCAATCACTAACTCAATTTCTCTCGCACCGTTGGTCTCACCTGCTTGCACATATCCTAATTGACTTATTCGGGGCTATCAGCTATCTCTCTTTACTTGCCTCTATGCATACCTCGCCCCTCTAATTTTATTTTTTCCCTCTCCTTAACAGTCAATCCCTGCTGGGGGCATCCTCTCCAGTTGGTCGAGCCTTCTTACGCATTCTTTCTAACAACCTCTTTTTTAGGGGAGACAAGGAGGCATCATATATCCGGGGCACTGAAAGTGAATTTGATATTTACTTAACCATATCCTTTCACATCATTTACCTAGGGTGAGGGTGAGCCAGCCGAATTCTCAACAACAGGAGAGGTAGCGTTAAGCGGTCTCACCCAACCTAAGGAGGGCGAGGTAGCAAACTCGAAGAACCTAAGGACTGGTAGGGACTCGCTATTCGTATGGTGAGGGCCGCCATCAATTTGACCCATTGCATTCATTCTAGGAATAGATCTACCCGTCAGTTAATGCCACACACCTTCTCTTTTACCACTTGAATACCTAGACCCTATACCACGAACTTATTGAATGCAGTTAGTTAGAAGGGACTGCTATTCACCCCTGATCTTAGAAGCATAGGAGGGGATGGATTTTCAATTAGTAGAATAGGGTAGGGTTTCCCTTTAGCTTAGATCATTTCACTGTCGGATGGCTTGGGTGGGATTATAATCCATCAGAAAGACTCGTTGGATGGACGAGCTTAAGACATTGAGAGAATATGATGCCTAACCAGCATTTCTAGGATATGGATGATGCCAACTTGCTCATTTTAGTGCCTGTAACCACCTGTTATATAAGAACTTTCACTTACTGCCTTCACCCTAGGAGATGGCTTCGCCCTTACCAACCCATTCATGAAGCTAGGAATGCCTTGTAGGGGAGGCATGCTATTAACCCTTTATCCCCTACCTTACCCTTGTTTACACAAGGAATGCCTTTACTCACCTGAAGACCTAGACCCATTATACCTATACCACTTGCTTCATGTATCGCTTAGAAGGGAGGTACTGCTATCCGACCTTATCCGGGTGGGAGAGCATGGCATGAAACAACAACCCTTATCTTTCTACCTTCACCCAGGAACAGCTTTGTAGGTGGGGTACTTTTCACAACAACCTTGGTTCCACACAAACTAGTTACCCAAGAACTACACCTGTTCTAACTATACTCCTTAATTCATATTAGTAGCTACTTCCATAGCCCTGATCTTAAAAACACCGGAGTGGGGGTTTCTCCTTTAAATTAGACCTAGAATAGAACCGTCACTCACTAAATATGCCATATGCCTTCTATTACTAGGGCTTTTTCCCTTATCCTTTCTTATGCCAGAATCCTAGTAAAATAATTTATGCCCAACCCACGACTTGATCTTAGAAGCAGCACCGGATGGATGGATCACTTTGTTAGCACCTGAATTGGACCCTAGGTTGCAAAGGAAAAATAGGGTAACAACTAAACCATGCTCAGCCTTGTAGCTAGCCCTACAAGGATAGGAGAGGGCTCTCTCCGTGAGAAGATATCCAATGGAACACAATAAATGAAATGATGTTAGGCTAGATAAAATGATAGGGATAAAAGGTTTAATCAAAATGAAATGAATGAATGAAATTCAGGGATGTGTGGGATATAAAAGAACAGTTGAAATGGGGAATTAAATCAGGACACAGGGTATTTCATGGGGCAAGATAGGCAGGAAAATTATCATATAAAATTTAAAGAGGATGGGATGGAAAGACTGGTGAGGAGCTGAAAAGGGCACTGTAAATGGATCCTTTTCAAAAAGAAGAAAAAACACAGAGCATGAATGATTTCCCAAGGTAGAGCATATAAAATGGATTCTACCTTTCTATCTTTAAAGAATTCAAAGGAAATGTTTATGGATGAATGGAACACATAAAAATTCACATATGAAACAAAGGAGAAAAACAAATGCTAAATCTCATACCACATGGATCCCACAAGTCAGAGCTGCATCTCTTATTAATTCCTGTCAAACTATACAATGTAGCACAAAGATGTTCTTCCACACTATTCCCCTACTTTGTTAGAGTTAAGCTCTATTAAAAATGATTTACAATTACAATAAATAAGCTCAAATGTGGGAAAACAGATCGACGAAAATAGGGAATTTTTTAATAGCATTAACAAACGAAAACTGAAGAGCCAACCATCTATCCTAAGAAGGAGCAACGTTACATTTTTCCAATCGAATTTGTTGATAACCAATGAAGAGGTGAAACCTGTAGCATAAATCCATTTGAATCATAGTTGAAGAAAAAATAGGCAATCCAATCCTATTTCTTTGCTGTTGTAGATATCTTCGTTTTAATTTAAGCTCTCGGCCTTTGACTGTTTGCTTTCCATTATTTCTTTATTCTCTGACCTTTAATAAAATGTGCTAGAAATAGAAATGAATGAAATTATATGCTTTGTGAAGGGTAAAATGATTTTTAAATGGGAAAAAGGAAGGGATATGGAGCTGGGACCTGCATATAAATGGAAATCGCAATTGGAGCGGGGTGGAGAGTGATCGCAATCGGAAAATTTGCGATGCGATCAGAGGAGGGGGCAGGACTTGCGATCGGAGGGTTTGCGATGTGATCGGAGGATTTATGATGTGATCAGAGGATTTGCGATGCGATCAGAGGGTTTGTGATGCGATCACATCATAAATATTTGCGATGGGATCGTCGGGGCATACAAACGAACTTTGTGATTTGCGATCTATAAATAAAACTTTAAACTTTATATTATAAATTTTTTACTATATGCGTGGTGGGGAAGTGGTTTATATGGCGGGGGGGGGTTATATATATATGATATAACTTTGTTATAAAGTCTATGGGTATGGGAAAAGGGGAGAAAAGGGGTTCTTAAAGGGAATTGATCATAAAGTTAAAATGGAAACATGGGAAATATGGGGGGCTTAGGGAATAGAGGGCTTTTACTTCACTTAAGCATAAAATTCAATCCAGAAGTCAGTTTTGAGAGTGTAGTATACCGTTGGAAAGCTATTTCTAGGCTCTTTCTGATGGATCTACTTTGAAGATAATCTGGTGCTGAACATGCTATGGAAAACTTCTCTGAAGGCAAGGACATCACTTTGTGGAGATACAGCTTCTGAATTGTGACTGAGAGGAAAATTATTATATTTTCACCTTAAAACATGGTTTTGAGGTGAAAATTACACCAAAATAAATGATATCTTTGATCCTCCTGGTGCTATAAATTTGATTTTTATTGACTTCCTCATGACCTTGCTGATCTTTATTGACATTTGACTCATTAATTTGACTATGGTGATACCCTAGAAACTAATGAGACCCATCCTATGACCTACTGACATGATTTTGAGAATGAAAGTGGCTAATGACTAAAGACCATAGAAAGGAAAATCAACAAGTACCTGATGAGGGAAAACTAATAACAAATTACTACCATCAATGAATCCATGACCTAACGGAATGGTGAAATTGATTATTATGGGACTCATAATATGCAAATGCAAAGAGTAATTTTTATCACTGATGGCAGTATGAATAGATTGACACTAACATTGGCTCCAATGGGGTTGGTAGCTCCTTGGAGGTGCCAAGAACACCGTAGACCAAGTAGCCTTCCATTGGGCATGGAGTCAAAAATACTGAAACAAGATACAATGCATACTGACTCTGACTGAAGGCTAAGACTGAAAAACCATAATAAAAACAAACTGACTCAAGACATGACTAAAACACAACTGAAAAACTGGAAAAATGCTCATAATTGAGCTTATTCATCTAACCTTCTCTAATTGTTGCATCCACCACTTAATCAAGTGAAATGGAACAACCAATGCAACTATGTAGGCATCCTGGATGCTATTTGATTTCTCCCCAAGTGCTTTCTGATACACTGAAAAAGGGAAGAACTAAAAGGCAACTCCCAAGGAAACTTGGAATCAAGTTGAATGTTGATAAACTTGTAAAGCATGAATTAACTGGATGACTTCAAAAATACTGCGAAAGGATCTTCATAAGAATAGCTATTTATTTCCCTCCATACATCACTGCTCTGGTCCAGGTAATCTCCACACCTTGATCTTAAAATTTTCCTCACATCTGCGCTGTCTTTCTTTGGTGATTGCAGCAAGCTGTCAAAAGGATCCTGAAATTCATGAATAACCAAACTCTGTTGTTGATCCCAAACAAAACAACAGTCTTCTTCATTAGTCTCCTCATATGAATGCAAACCTTGATATGGGCTTTGTAGTGAAACATCTATTGAACAAGACAATGAAGTCGGCTGTCGAATAAGATTATTTTTAACATTATTTTCTGGCACATGGTTAGCCAATGGAGAAGGACTTTTACAGCAAATATCATTCAACAAATGAGCAATAGGATCATAGAAAACTTGAGAAGACTGCTGCGATGTATCTATTGAAACTATATGAAATTCTACAGGATGTTCATCTTTTTCTTTAGAGATATCACGTAGATTCTGCTTTATGAACTGAAATGTTTCAGAACATAAAGGTATTGAATCTTCTTGCATCATTAAATCATATGTTTTGGCTTCCAAAATTTTATCTGTAATCTGACCTTCAATTGCGCTTGGTGGCTGCAAATCTGGAGCTAGGGAGGATTTTATATCGCAGATGATTTCATCAGTCGTTTCAAGGGAAGATTTCTCATAAACAACTTGCTCAAGAATTTCACTATTTGTCTCAACCTCAACATTAAGACTGAGAGATTGTTGATTTCTAATTACATGAAAGTTCTCTTTGATGAACTGAATTGAAGCGAAACAAAGAGGTAGAGATCCTTCACTTACTTCCCAGTTTTCCAGACTTTCCTCATCACTGTCCTGGGTGATATGCAACGGATTATTACTGCTTTCAAGCTATTGAGATGGAGCTTCCTCCCACAAATCAGCAGTTGATTGTGTTGCAAGACTAGCTTGTGTTTGGAGAAAATCATCATCATCATATTGATCGAATTTTGGAAAATCATCAACATAAAACATATCATCAAGCATACCAGTCATATCAAGAGATTTCTCATCTTCAAGATGTTCTATAACATAGTCATTATTAGATGGATGATAAATGGGATAAGAAAGAAGATGTTTTGAGTCGGCCACTTTTTCTTGAACGTCATTTTCATTTTTTGCAGTCATTTTCCGCATCATCTCTTCTACTGCGTTTACCAAAAGGTCAAGCTTTTCTTCTGAAAGTGTCAGGTGCTCTGCAACATTCTTTTTTCCTTCTTCCTTTAGCTTTGCTCTTATGATCAACAGATTAGCTTCTACATCTACTGCACTATTTTGTATCTCTTCAAGTGTTGCTAAGTTACTTTCTCTCAGCTAAAACTCCATTTCTGGATCAAAAGCGCCCGGGTAATGTAAGAGATCCGAGCCAGGAGGGGGTCTTATATTGACAGTTATCGAATAATAGACTCGATTAAATCTGGCAGAAAACTGTTGTACTGTTTCCCCTAACTGTCTTTTCAGTTGGGCATACTCGTCTAAAATCAGGAACAGGTTCTGTCTAACCACCCATCTGTCGAGGAAAACTCTGATGAACTGCTGGAATTTTGAGATGCTGGCATTAGGCAGGGTTTTGAACCAACTCTTGACTTTTCCTTGCAAAGAAAGAACAAAAAGCCTAATACTAACATCTTCTTCATCAACTTCAAAAAGGTCTAGGAAAGTCTCAACATTATGCACATGTTGCTCAGCGTTGACATTGTTACATTCACCATAAAATATCGGCAAATATAGGTAATAATTTGCAAGGAAAGCATGGAGAACAGAAGGTAAAACAAGAGGTTTATACCTATCCGGGACTATAAAAGGCGTAGGAGTATATACAAGGGCTACGAGATCAGTTTTGGTTTCATTAGGCTGATAAATATGAAGAGAGTCATCATATGATTTGGGAAAAAGATGAAGGCCATGATCAAAGGAAAACTCATTATTTACACTTTTTGAATAGGTTGAGTGAAGATTTTGATCACCTTTATCATACAACAAATTCTGAAAAACTTTCAGGACAGCTTCAAGAAAAGCAAAGAAGTAATTTACAAGAAAGCAGATTAGATCCTGAATACCATTCCACTTTGGATACCTGAACTTTGTGTAAGATCCTTCCATTTAAGAGTTGGTCCTCCAGTGGAGTCTTTACATTGAGTTGGAGTCGCCAGGTGAATGATTTCAGCCTTTATATGCATCTGATTGTTGTTCACCATCAACATTCAGATCTAAAAATTTTCATCCTTTACCGGGGAGGATATGCTTTACTGTTTCAAATACATTACGTTCCCCAGTATGGTCGCCAGAGATGTTAGCACCTGAATTGGACCCCAGGCTACAAAGGAAAAACAGGGTAACAACTAAACCACGCTCAGCCTTGTAGCTAGCCCTACAAGGATAGGAGAGGGCTCTCTCCGTGAGAATATATCCAATGGAACACAATAAATGAAATGATGTTAGGCTAGATAAAATTATAGGGATAAAAGGTTTAATCAAAATGAAATGAATGAATGAAATTCAGGGATGTGTGGGATATTAAAGAACAGTTGAAATGGGGAATTAAATCAGGACACATGGTATTTCATGGGGCAAGATAGGCATGAAAATTAGCATATAAAATTTAATGAGGATGGGATGGAAAGACTGGTGAGGAGCTGAAAAGGGCACTGTAAATGGATCCTTTTCAAACAGAAGAAAAAACACAGAGCATGAATGATTTCCCAAGGCATAGCATATAAAATGGATTCTACCTTTCTATCTTGAAAGCATTCAAAGGAAATGTTTATGGATGAATGGAACACATAACAATTCACATATGAAACAAAGGAGAAAAACAAATGCTAAATCTCATACCACATGGATCCCACAAGTCAGAGCTGCATCTCTTATTAATTCCTGTCAAACTGTACAATGTAGCGCAGAGATGTTCTTTCCACACTGTTCCCCCAGAACTCCGACCCTTTACAAATGATTTACAATACAATAAATAAACTCAAATGTGGGAAAACAGATCGACGAAAATAGGGAATTGTTTAACAGCATTGAAAAACTGAAGAGCCAACCATCTGTCCTAAGAAGGAGCAGCGTTACATTTTGTCACTTGAATTTGCTGATAACCAATGAAGAGGTGAAACCTGTGCCGTAAATCCCTTTGAATCGTAACTGAAGACAAAATAGGCAATCCAATCCTATTTCTTTACTGTTGTAGATATCTTCGTTTTAATTTAAGCTCTCGACCTTTGACTGTTCGCTTTCCATTATTTATTTATTCTCTGACCTTTAATAAAATGCCATAGAAATAGAACTAAATGAAATTATATGCTTTGTGAAGGGTAAAATGAATTTAAAATGGGAAAAAGGAAGGGAGATGGAGGCGAGATGAAGAGTGATCGCAATCGCAAAATTTGCGATGCAATCGGAGGAGGGGGCAGGACTTGTGATCGGAAGGTTTACGATGCGATCACATCGCCAATATTTGTGATGGGCTCATCGGGGCATACAAATGCATTTTGCAATTTGCGATGGGAAGCGGGGTTTATAACTTAAATGTTATTATAAAGTTTAAGGGGTCATGGAAAAGGGGAAGTGGTTTATATGGCGGGGGGGGGGGGGGTTATATATATATGATATAACTTTGTTATAAAGTCTATGGGTATGGGAAAAGGGGAGAAAAGGGGTTCTTAAAGGGAATTGATCATGAAGTTAAAAGGGAAACATGGGAAATATGGGGGGCTTAGGGAATAGAGGGCTTTTACTTCACTTAAGCATAAAATTCAATCCAGAAGTTAGTTTTGAGATTGTAGTATACCATTGGAAAGATCTTTCTGGGCTCTTTCTGATGGATATGCTTTGAAGATGATCTGGTGCTGAACATGCTGTGGAAAACTTCTTTGAAGGCAGGGACATCACTTTGTGGAGATACAGCTTTTGAATTGTGACTGAGAGGAAAAGTATTATATTTTCACCTCAAAACATGGTTTTGAGGTGAAAATTACACCAAACTGAATGATATCTCTGATCCTCCTGGTGCTATAAATTTGAGTTTTATTGACTTCCTCATGACCTTGCTGATCTTTATTGACATTTGACTCATTAATTTGACTATGGTGATACCCTAGAAACTAATGAGACCCATCCTATGACCTACTGACATTATTTTGAGAATGAAAGTGGTTAATGACTAAAGACCATAGAAAGGAAAATCAGCAAGTATCTGATGAGGGAAAACTAATAACAAATTACTACCATCAATTAATCCATGACCTAATGGAATGGTGAAATTGATTATTATGGGACTCATAATATGCAAATGCAAAGAGTAATTTTGATCATTGATGGAAGTATGACTAGATTGACACTAACACACTTTACCCTTGACTTACTTCCTTCCCTTATTAATTCTTATAGGTACCACATATGAACTATTGGTATCGCTGAGCCGATACGATTATACTCTTCATCCATTAGAAAAACCTACTGTAAGGACATAGACCTACCCCCCTGCAAGAACTATATATGTTATCCCTATACCAATCACTGAATGATTCTTAGTAGCTACTGCTGTATGTCTTCTCTTGTAGCAACGGGATGAATATTATCCCTTCCCTTAATGCCCCTTAGTCAATGGAGTCCCTTACCAATTGATGAAGCCTTTCATCGTGGATAGACAAAAGAGCTAGTCACCACCCTTCTTATCAGCAGGACCAGATCACTTCGTCCCTTAGCCTTACCCTTTTCTCCCTTACTGAAGTGTTTCCTAACTACTTGTCCACCTTAAGAACTAGCACCTGTCTCATTTGAGAAATTAAGTGCTTAGGGGGTACAACTAGTATCCTCCTATCAGCAGGTATCAAGACAGGATCAGATAGAATACCTCATCCTTACCTTGAATTTCTACCCATCATACCCTTCCTTACCCTTACCCCTTCTATGTTTATGAAATACCTGCCCACCTAGACACCCTAGACATGTTCAACTATACCACTGAATGAATTTCCAAAGGGGTCTTGAAATTGAAATTGTATTAAGGAAAATAGCTGAAGAAATGCATGTAAGGTGATTCCATCCTTCAAATAAGGCTAAGGTAGGTGGGTAGTAGGTAACAGTAAATGATAAATAGCAGTGGTACCCAAAGTAAGAATATGTCGGCAGGAAGTGTTTGTTGGTTCTCGAACGCCGGTTTTGTATCCGAATCATTAAGGCCATAAAAAGCCGAGGTAAAAAGTGTTGATCAACAGTAGCTATAACTGGAGAATTGGTATAAGCTCGGTCACGCCTGGCTCCGTACCTTGGTTCTGTAACTGGGGTTGTTCTCCATAAAGAAATGAGGCGTTATAAGACTTACCGCATGAATCCAGGAGTCATTTATATCCTCGTCGATATCTCCATTTTAGATATGAATTCCTTCATTTGAATTGTTGGGTGGGGGATGTGAGAAGGAAGTATTTCTATCATCCATCCATCTCATATGATCGATATTGACTCGAGCATAGCTTCCATTCCCCACCTTCCTCTCAATTAGTGCCTGTCTTCTGAGCTGGGCTAGGCTGGATATATATATATCGATATCGCTTGGGTGGATCTGTCTCTCTCTTTCAATCCCTTCCAAAGCCTATTTACGCTTAATATGTGATTAAACCTACACGTTACACTCTCCCTTCACACCTACATGGCTATGAAACTATAAAAAAATAATCAAATATATAACCATACGCGATAGATCCAGATGCATTTGACCAAGATCGAGAGCCATACCCAGTTTACTAAGTTGAATGAGTTGATCGAGAGTGAGAACCAGAGCTAGTAGCCTTGGTTGATTCAGTGCCATCTCACCCAACGTACCTTCCTGTTCCATTCCCCACAGCATCCCTTCTGGGTTTAGAGCCATAGCCTCACCTGGCGTACTTTCCTGTTCTATTCATAGGAAATAAGAGCCATTTGATCGGGATCGATACCCACCAGCAGGTGAACCAAAATCAAAATACGGAGAAGCCTCCAGTCCCAGTCCAATAGTTATAGTCCAAATGTGTACGTCTCGTAGTTATTTTGTGCATCTTGTATCATGCCACAGATTAGCTTTCCCAACTACTAGCAGGGAACCTTAAACACCAGTGCAACGACATCAACAAAGTGACTACCGGCTGTAGACTAGAACTTCGAATGGAATCACATGCCTAGAGAGATTCAACTCAGTAATTATTTATGCAAATAAGTCATTAACAAAAGGACAGGGGCAACTACTCCTCCCCACACTACCATATTTCTAGTAAAAGCCCTGTAAAAACTTGTCCAAATCTGAGGGTATAAGGAGCACAACATACAGGGGCAAGTAGCTATATATATATATATATATATATAGATATATATATATATATATATATATATATATATATGTATGCAAATTCCACCAATGGGGTATTATATGTTAGGCTATAAGCACGCAGGCAATATCAATATATTTGACCTTATCAATGGAACGGGTGAATATGGGGGTTAGGTGCCCTACAAGGGTTAGGTTCCCTACAAGGGTTAGGTGGAGACGGCCATGAGAAATTGGCTCTTCCTCCCAAACAACTAGCTTTGCACCAGGATAATCTAGAATTGATCCGTAAGCTAGGACTAGTGAGGAAGCTTACTCGTATGCTTGTTTTGCTCCTATCTCTTATGCTTCAACCAAAACAACAGACATTGGGTCAACGGGTTGAAGTTCATCAGCTCGCTAAAAGTGATAATCAGTAGGTGTTGTTCGTGAGCGAGACCGAAACCTTCATGATCTAGACCACAACATAGTGCCAATGAGTCTGATGCTTATGGTAGAGAGCTGGATCCATCCATATTATAGATATAAAAATATCCATATGACCTCCGTGATCCAGATCTATACCTAGCAGCATCCCTACTAGTAGCATCCCTAGGTGCATACCTAGACCCAGCCACATACCCAGATCAATACCTTCATTATAAGGGTTCATAGTTTCATGCTCGTGAGTCATAGTATGAGACTCGTAGTTTTGATCTTCATGATCGGGATTCTGTTCCATATGTTCCGGATGAAGCTCCAAGTCACCAGGTCCTAGTTATTGAGAGCTAGAGTCTGACCATAGTGATCGTGCTTCGGTTCGATGCTCGTGGTCGTGATAGGGATAAATAGTCCAATGTTTCGGATGATCCATATACTAAAGATACAGTGGTGGCTTATCCAACATATCCACTACCAGCATCAGTAATAGCAGCAAAGGCATAAGCTAGGACAAGGACAGTAAAGGCAAGGGCTGTAGCTACGGTTAGGCCTTCGGACAAGGCCTCCTTCATGTGTCTCGACACCTTCTGTGAATGAGGTGTCTCGAAATCCATGCATATACCGTTGGTTAATGATGGAATTATGGGTTCAAAGATAGACAAGAAGCCATTGGTTCAAATAAGGCATAAAAGTAAACATGGAGGCAATTAAAATCATCTCCATCATTTCGAGAAAATACAATAATAAAATGAATCTTGGTATATACTGCATTAACTCTTGGGATCGAGTACCATCATGGAGTACCAACATTAATTGAATCCTGGGTATCAGTGACACCTGGAATCCTCTCCTTTTGGTTGAGCCACTAAACGTACCTCTCCCATTGGTCGAGCCCTACTGGGGGCGTGATGGCGGCGATGGCAGCCCTCACCAAATGAATAGTGAGTCCCTACCAGGCCTTTAGTTCTTCGAGTTCGCTACCTTGGGTCAGGCGAGACGGCTTAATGCTACCTCTCCTGTTGTCGAGAGTTCAGCTAGCTCACCCTCACCCTTATGGTCTTTAGGCCTTACTAACCTTCCTTGCAGTACCCGAGAAAAATATTCAATAGTAGATAGAGCAGCTACAAGAACAGTATGATAAGTTGTACACTGAAGCAATCATGTCGAATGCTATTATTATTTCTATTGAAAAGTAGGGTAAGGTTAGAAGGACCTCCTTCAGGCAGACTCAGGTTAGAATAGGCTCTGGTGAAGTAGGATCCTTTCAAACCAGACTCAGGTTAGACAGCAAGACCCCAAGGCAGGATCTTCAGTAAGGCAGAACCCTAAGGCATATTAAGGTTAGGTAGATTCGGATGGTTGGTAATGACCTAAATATTTTCCTTAAAGAGCGAGAAGTCATAGGTGGCGTAAGAAAGTAAGAGGGACCAACTGCTATACCTTCCTTTGTAGGGTAAGCACAAAGTCAATTGCACCTTCTTTTTCTTTGTAAGCGCAAGGTAAGGATCGATTGTACCCTCAATTTTCAATGGTTGGTTAACCGGTTAGTCACTTCTATAAGGCATTCTGAGCTGATTATTGTTACTGTATGCATATATTTTAATTGGTAGCTGTTCGTCATGAGAATACATCGGACGAGATACGGTATAATATAAATCCTCTTTTTTTAGAAAGCCGCTTGATAAGAAATCTTCAGGATAAGGTAGCTTCATGATACAGCTTCGGGTCAAACAAATTGGTTGGGGTAAGAACCACTGCCATTGCTACATTTGCTTATGTACAATCATTCGTGATATCACTTCGAGAAAAGACAACAGCTTCAGGCGACAAGAGAAATTGGCAGGTTGATGAGGACCATAACCGTCCATCTTTTCTTATAGACCGATATTGACTGAAAAACGCATTCCCAGGTAGGCATTCAATCAAAATGAAGCTTGAAGGCCGAGTAGAATGAGGTAGTAAACAAGGTGATGCTAGGTTGGGCGAGACATATCTCTTTCCTTATTGGTTTACCTATGAAAACATGTTATTCCGGTAAGTGCTTCAAATTCTTGGAGGTTTATTAGGCAGGGTGGAGAAAGGCATAAGAACGGTAAGGACCAAATACACCACCTATCTCTTTTCTTTTGTAGGAATAAGATAAGGACCCCATTGCAAACCTACCTTTTTATCATTGTGTACCTACCTTTCTCTTTGTAATTAAGTGCGGGGTCATGTCCGTCTGCGCGCCCAACAGGGGGGAGGAACTGTGAGGGGGCACAACTAATAGGGGCCCAACCTCAGAGAGGCATCACTCACTAAGGTAAGAGGGGGAATAAGGGAGGTGGGAACATAATTAGAATATGGTGCAACTTTAAAGGGGCCTGCCTGAATGACACACGGGGAAGAACCACAAAGATTGTAGGCAGCAGCATATTTTGATTTCCTCCTTGCTGCATCTTAGGCTGGTGAGCGTGTACCATGAGATTGAATGATTGATTGATATTGTGGGTAAATGAAGAGCCATCTTCTTCCTTATTTCATTTTCCAGATTGGGGCACAGGGTGCTGAATTTCTCCACCAGATTGGCCGAGACATGCTTGTTCTTACTGGCCACCATTATAAAGGGAACCACTAAAGGGAACCATTATCAAAGTAGTAAGTTACCTGGGTGAAAAAGTGACCGCAGGGTAGGATGGCATAGTGAAAGGGCCTTAGGACCTTGCTGTGATGCAGATATATGGAGATTGTAGGCAATTTGCTTAATGACACCTACGTATTTGTACCATAACGTAATTGTACCGTAACGTAATTGTGCCATATTTTTTCTTCCCTACTGCAGCCTTCCTTGTTTCCCCATATTGGTTTTATTCCCTACTGCCTTACCATATTCGGTTGTTCCTTAATTCTGTTTTATTATATTAAGATTTTATTTATATTTTAGAACATATTTGGTTATATATTCTAATCATTACCTTCTTCGTTTTTGAATATCCGATTAACTGCCTTAACCATCCATATTTTGGTTACATTTTTTATGATTATTGCCTTAACCTTCTTTATTTCGGGGCTTTGTTGCTGCATCTTATTTTTGCTACATATCCTTGGGCATATACTTGTTGCACATATAAGGCTAGTGATCGCTACCTGCACATCTTACCGGTGAATGTTGTCTGCACATCTTAGGCTGGTGAAGGCCGATGAACACTATAACCACTATAACATGGATGGGTTAGTTGATAGGGAGCTTTGATTGATAAATTACTTCCGCCAATCTTATTCTTTAAAGTGATCATGTAGTAATCGTGTATTTTCATTAACCCTCACTGTCCTTAATATATGTATTGGGACCTTTCTTCCTCACAGGGTGCTGGATTCATATGATTGGCATTAAGAGAACCATCCTCCTTTCCCTTATGTTCAAGCGGCCTTACGACACCTTTACCTATTCTTATTCATCGGGAATAAGAGAAGGTTATTTCCTAAGGCAGGCGAGGTACGATGCACAGAATAAACCCATACGGATAGGGTCGCTTCATGGGATGTTGTGCTTTCATTTATACTTCTGTGTTACTTATATAATACATTGCACCTGGTGTGCTTTTATTTATTGATTGGAGGAGATGTACACGGAGCATCACATATTTTTTACACCTATTCATCGTCATCCCTATCTCCATCTTCCCTAGGAGCATCATTACTCACATATTTTCCAGCAGGTGGATTCGAGGATCAATTCGTTAGTGCGGTAGGTTCATTTTTTCATCATTTTGTGACCAACCAATACTGTTATGGATAACAGCTTTCTATTTCCAGTCGGAAAGGATCCAAAAACATATCTAGGCGGAACTTACTCAATGGCGGGTAACAACTTATAGGCTCACTGAGAACACCAACGTGCTCACCGTAGTAGTTGCTCCACTGGCTCACCCGGAAAGGGACGGTAGGAGCTGATTAATGAGCTCACTGGTTCCAGTGACACTTGAAAGGAATGAGCTTGTTGATCCTGTCCTTTCCTTAGGCTTTCTTACTGGTCATTCAATAGGCTGTCTTATGAGATTTCTATCGAGTCTTGTACGCCCGAAGTAAGGAACTGACTGAACCTCAACTACCACATCCTCATATATAACTAACTACCACCATTCCTTTATTTATCTTTCTTTCATATACTTATTTATCTTTCTTTCATATACTTATTTATCTTTCTTTCATATACTTAAAGAATGTCAGGCTTGAAACTGTATCAAATATCTTTTACTTTCCCTAACTTGGGTGGGGCTTGCCTATTGCTTTTATTACCAAACTAACCTTTCAGGACCCTCGCACAGATCTGGGCATTTAGTTATTTGTGGGATATCCACTACGTAATAGAATCCCTATAATCCCTTGAAAGGAAAGGTATTAATGACAGGAACTGGTTGAAAATCTCTAACCAAGTGAAGGTGGATAGGGCCTTTTGATTAGGCCCTAACCAAGACACTAACTCATCTAGGTAGGCTGAACCAAAGCAAGTAAGAAGGGAAAGTTAAGAAGGCGGTAACTATGCATGCGATAACGGAAACTAAGCGGTCCAATCCCAAAAGCAAGCTAGATCAACCAAGCAGCCAGAATTGAACACCAATGCACACCCACACACTCACTAGTCAACCCAACTGCTATACCTGTCACCTACAACCTAACGTTATCTGAGATCTGAGGCTGGGACCATCAAAATAACATACATTTTCTTATTGGTTGGTACTATGACCAAACCACTTTCATTAAACTAAGCATTTGTAAACGTAAGGTAAGGGCCCATTATACCCATCCCTCCAATGGAGATTAATCATCAAATGTAAGGGGACTCAACAAAGCTGCTTGATGGATTAATTGATTGACTCACCCCTCTTCAGAACCTACCTAGGGTCCTGACTTACCTAAATCTACCTGACCTGATTATGCCTTTCTTGTCTCACCTAGAATCTGTCTAACTTGATTGATTATGCCTGACTTGTCTCACCTTTAAGTGTTCTCACTTTCTAGCTAGTGCTGCTTGTCTTTTTACGCCTACCGAATATTGAGTGATGAATGCTTACCACCAAATATTTATGAGTGCTACTACTTATTCCCCTATACGTTCTCTATCGGTTCAATCAAGAAATGTGGTTTAGTAAAGAAAGGAGAAAATTCTTCCTAACCTGCTTGTCACTTACCCTATACTGCTCTTCTATAAATAGAGAACAGAGAAAGGAGGAATGCTAACTTACCTCCTATGCGTGGGTGCTATTCCTCCTTATCAGTATTCTTACTAAAGGAATAATAGAATAGTGGTTCTTAATGCAACGCTGACTTGATCAACAATGCTAATGCGAAGTAATTTGGTTCTTTTAAACCACTCATAAACCAGCAAGAAAGAAGCTTAAAGAAGTTAGGGAAGGAAGAATTGCCTGCTTTTTTATTTACTTATTTTAGAGGGGTACCAAATAATTAAATAAGGAATACGAAGGATTACTCGACCAAAAGGAGAGGCCCAGTAGGGACTCACTCATTCAGATGGGTGAGGAAGACCCCCAATCTATCTCTTAAAGAAGGAATGCTCCTCCTATATCTATCAATATGTTATTAGCATGCATGCTCACCAGCCTGAAAATGTAGCAAGGAAAGCCAGTAATAAAATATGGGGTAAGGCAGTAAGGAATAACAAATATGGAAAGGCAGTAATAGAATATGTATGTAATTAAGCTACCTCTACAATAACTGTATCCCCGTGTCAGTCAAGCCTAACAGCCAGACGGTCGTATATAGTTACCTTATTAACTACACCCCCTTATTTCTTAGATAACTTACCTACCCTGATCAGATTATGGTGGCCAATAAGAACAAACATGTCTATCCCGCTGACCCGCCTGGTCTCACCCGACTGGCCTCACCCTCCAAGCTTCTTCTTCACTTTTAAGTGCCTATTGGAAAAACATCTTTCATAGATCAACTGGCCAATAAGGAAAGAGATAGGAGGTATTCTGTCTATCCCACCCCTTTGGTCCCAAACCTTACCTCTCTCTGTGGTCTCACCTTCCTTGGGTCAACATGTTTTCTTCACGTTATAGTGAGTGTTGTTTCCTGCTCTTAATAAATGTTTCTCAAAGACACAAGTATATGCACAAGAAGGCTTCCAAGCCTAGTGAAAATATCCAAGAGATAAAAAATGCTAAGAATGAATGATGATATGATGCTAAGGAGGTGAATTTTTTTTATCCGAGTATACCTTTCTTAGGTGAGGGAAAAATCCCCCTCACATGACTTGAAATGAGGTGTCTTTTCATTTTGTTACAATTGAAATAAGCTTTTACATAAAATGGAGCCCACACACGGGCCAAACATGGTTTCAAGGGCTGAAACATCATCATATGGAGGACAAGAAGGAGGAAAAAGGTATCATCATGAAGCTCATCATCTGTAAGGTGAGTATCCTCCATCATCTTGTTTGGAATCATAATGAAATGGCATAAACGATGCATCAGAAGGTGGAACATGTGGTTCTCTAGAGCATATGATGTCATCCAAGGAGAGTTATCTAGTACATGGTATGCAAGGAAAGGAGTGTATATCCATCAAAGGTCATCCTCTAGCTGGTCCTGGCTATAACTGGTTCATCACAGTCTGTGGTGTCCTTCATTATGCATCCTAGGTCACAAACCAAAAGCACATGCCACAAGGTGGTTTTGCATGGCTATATATATAATACAATCTTTCTAATATGCAAAAAAATTCAGACAATACCACTTGAGGAACCTCATGATAATCCATTTTTATCCATGTTCATTGATAGTTCAATTCATTCCTCAAATTATGGGGTTCATTACATAAAGAATGGCCATCTAACCAAGTGGACAAAGGGGTTCATCTATCACCATTAGTTTGTCATGGTCTAATGAATGGTGGTGGAGAGATGAAAGGGTAGGCCAAGGGGAAGGGCTAGGCACTATTTGTGGACCATCAAATGTGTGCCTCTTAGCTGGGACAAAGGTGTCATCCAAGTCCATTGCTTTTTTCTTGGCCTTGCTTTTGATTTGGCCTTTTTATATTAAGTATTTTTGGCTTTTTCTTGACTGGGGACACTACCATGGGCTCATAGTCTATAAGGACATTACAAGTATCTTTTAATATAAAAGGAGATTTTTGTTCTAACCAAACTCCGAGAGTCCCAAAAGAAGTATCTACTACCTCAATATTGACCAGTCAACTTTTCTTTTATTTTTCCAGAATATTGGACTAAACTAGAGTGACCATGGACTTACACCTATATGATTTCCAAGTCATCAATTATTATGAGGAGAGCTATACCAGCTAGACTCTAAGAGTCCCAATGATAGAATAGTAACCTCTACTAAGATAGGATTTTAATCCTTCCCAAACACATTTCCTAGTTCAGGTGTCCAATACCTGCCTTTTCTTCTTATTTTCCGATATCCCTTTCATCATAGATTCGCTCTTCTATACAATGAAAGCAAAATAAGGGTCAAAGGGAGGGTATATACCAAGATCGGGTCTTGGGATATAGGTGATGAAGGCTACATTGGAACACGAAATCTATGAGTTGCTTTCAGGGTATCAGCCTAATACGGAGTGAAAAAATCTCCCCCTTCACTCTCTCTATTTGGAAGTATGCTTAAGAAAGCACCCTAAAGAGCTACCGTAAAAAATGTTTCCTACAAAGGCTCTTTATTGAGTTGGAAAAAGAACTCTATAAACCAGGCTATTGGCATGGAAAGTTGGTGACAAAGTAAGCTGGGCAGATGACTGACTGGTCAATTCAAATATTTGCATCAAAATATATAAACTGCCAACACAAGTGCCTTGAACTCCCCATCTTCCTGTTTCCAGCCTAAAATGCAACGCCCCATAACCTTTGTTGAAGAGCCATAACTAGACCTACCCTTACTAACCTAGGGTTGAATTCGGTGCTACCTAAGTAAAGTGGCTTTGGAAATGTGATTGTTTTTGCTTCCCACATATTAGGTGGATATCAAGTCATTGGGAGTAGCTATCAGTAAATTTTGGAGTTTCCTTAAGCAAGCGCTTATGAAGCTACATATGTAAAGTGTATATGAAGCTTGCCTATTGGGGTGGTAAATTCAGGAAGAAAAGTGGGCGTATCCAGTGGGGGATCAAACTTTATTTTTATCTAGTAAAATCGATTTCCTGTTTGTTTATCAAGAATCTCAGTCAGGAGCCTTCCCATGCATGCACGTATCCACCCACATCTCTAAAATAGGGAGGGTTAAGGTACCCAACATGGTATGGTAAATCCCGAACCCTATGAAAAATTCGATGCCTTCAATGCCAAGGATAAAAGCATAAAACCTGGGTCTTGAAAAGAAAAGCCTATGCTCATAGGTCAAATAAGGAGGTTATTAGAGAAAGTGAGGAAGGGAGTTAGCTTATATTCAACCAACGAACAAAGCCCTAAGACAGACTAGTCATGCATATGAAATGACTCACTCATTAATATGGGGTGAAGAAGGATGACTCATAGGACCACTAGGTGGAAGAGACTCTCTTACTTTCCTTCTAGCTTTAGGGTAGGTCTCTATAAGTCCTTCTATCTAAGTGTCTTTATGGTTTATTAGGTAGCTAGTGGGTTGAAGTTGAATTCGGTGCCTAGGTCTTATCTCTATAGGTATAGTTAGATTTATAGCTTTTCAGTTTGTATTTGTAGTCATTGTAAGTTCTGGGGTAGGTGAATGGTAAGACCGTAAGGAAGGTGAATGGTAAGCGAATGTAGGGATTCAATCCAAGCTAATCTCATGTTCCTATGATGAAATTTGAAAGGAGGAAGATATAGTCAGTTATGAGCTATGAATAATAGGTATTAGGAACCAGTAGTATGAATTGATTTTATGAGCTTATATCTTGTATTATGAGGTTAGGTAAGTTAGTATTGGAAGTAGTTCAGTTCAGATCAGAATGAGGTTAGATATTTAAGCCTTTTTGGTTTGACCAAGCGCTTTCAATCTCACTATAAGGAAAGGAAAAGAGCTCATTCAATTAGTGAAATGAGGTTCTCTTTTTAGGAAGTAAGCAAAGTTTTTTCATGTCTGAAAGGAAGGTGTTCAGAAAAGGGGAAGGAGCCTGCCTCACTATAAAAGGGAAACTTGAATAAGCCTACCTCTTACGAGCCTTAAATCCTGATAAGAAAACACTAGTTGCTCGCTGAACCAAAAGGCATGGAAAGAAGAAAAGGAAGAAGAACCAGAGCTAACCCATAGCTAGTTGGTCTAGTCACTGGAATAGATATTCATTGACCTGAGAAGCTCTAGTTGGTTGATTTATAATGCTCTGGTCAGGGAAGCTCTAGTTTTTTCATCAAGGTAATGGATGGGATAAGAACCAAGGTTTGATTTTTCTCATCTTGCTAGTTGACCAAGGCGAGGGCTTGTTTGCTGAATGGTTAGACCCACCCGTTAGGCTAGAATATTAGGTTGGGCGAACCCAAGGACTTCATGAATTGAAACAAAGCTGCTTGAACCCGTGGATGCTAGAAACCAAAGGCTGGTTAAACCCATGATCTATAACCTGTGGGAGCTAAATGGTAGGCCGGAATAAGCTGAGTCTGGTCAAAATAAACCGACTAAGCTTAGCGTGAAGGCTGGGAGAAGTTATGCTAGACTGTGGGGTTAGACCATGGCTAGATGGGGTGGTTTTTCTAGAGTTAGTTTCCTAGCTTATTAGGAAAGGAAAGGAAAGGAAATGGATTTATGGCTTGCTTTTTATACTTGTCCAGTTTTAGGCCACTAGGGAAATCCCATGATTTGAACTCGAACGGTTAGCGATTGGGAATTATTGAGTTCCCATTTTGAGCCACCAAAAAAATAAATAACACCCCCATTTTTCTACCATACCCAAGAGAGAGAGTTAACCCATACCCCTACCTCACTTACCTCTACGGAACGCAGGTTCCTACCTGGGCTGGATGGAATTAATTATGATGCTTACATACGTGTTAATTCATCTCACTTGAGGAGCTGAGAGAGTACAATCTCTTTTCAAGAGCACATAAAGTCCAGTTTCTTTTGAGGAGCTAGATGAATGAAGATTGACCCAAGAGCCCACCTATCGGATCCCACAGATGCCAAGATTCTTTCACCAGAAGCCACTCAAACCCAACACCCAACCAAGCCTAACCTCACATTGGGAATAAGGGAGCGGAGGCAATAATCAGGAAGGTTCCTGATAAGACTAACCCACAATATTCTTACGTTTATGATCCACTATTCGGGGAGCATTGACCAATCGAGTGAGGTTGAGGAGATTTATTAGTTTATTCTCCTGACTGGGTATGCCCAATGATCGAATCACCAAGAGCCACACGAGGCACCTTTTTCCTTTCACCAACAACCACTGTCCAACAGAGTAAGCAAGTAAGTCAAATCCTTTCAAATTTCACCCCTTAATCCAAGGTCCCACGGAAAAAGGCCTTTCACCTGCAAACTTCTTCCTTCATCACCAAGTCCCGCAGATGCCTAACCAGGTCCCATAGATAAATGACTTTGAACCTTTTGCTAGGAGCCATAAGTATTCAACCGCCTTTAGCCTTGAACAACCCTTCAACACCAACCAAGCCAAGTCCAACAAGCTGAACTGAAGCCTCTGACTTGAACCTGGAAGAAAGGATTGATCGAAGGAGCTGGATGATTATTCTTCCCCAAAAAGCCCACCGAGTTATTTATTTTTTTGATTGAAAATTTAGAGGGGCTAGAGCCAGAGCCAATCCATGAAAGCCTATAACCTAGGGACAACAAGACGCCTTTAACATTTTCACCTTTATAACTTTCACTCTTCTTAGCCTTTAGACAAGATCCCTTTGACAGAACCCTTGAACTTGTAACCTATCACTAGATGCCTTTACCTTTTCTCCTTAAGCATGAACCTTAAGCCCAATACCACAGAGAAAAGCCTTTCACTGGGAATGAACCAACTTCAGCCTTTCAACTTTTTCCAAAAACCTCGAACCTTGAGACTTAAGCCTAAACTACCAAGCCTTCATCTTTTTACTTTTTGCATTTCACCAAGTGGGAAGGAGCCTGGAACCTATCAACAGAAGAAGCCTTTACTCAACTCACCTTTAGCTACTTCATCAAGATAATTACCAAGTTCAACAGATACCTTTCACCCTTAGCCTTTTTCCTATAAATTGTATCCCTTTTCCTATCACCAGATGCCTTTTGACAGGAGCCTTTCAACTTATGCCTTAGCCTGCTTTATGCCTTCATCACCAGAATCAACAAGTCCCATAGAATGAATACTTTTGAATCTCAACACTTTCCAACTGTCTTCTGCTCTGAGGGTGTGTCAATCTGGGTCTTCTTAGAACTTGCAGCTTCGACCTCCTCCTCCTATCTATTTCTTGTCATTTCCACTCCTTGGGCCAGGGCCATATCCCCAACCTCATCATAATGTATGACTTCCCCTGCCTGAGTGCTGCTCGTCCCTCCTACCTCTTCCAATTCTTTCTCCTACTGCTCTATCCTATGCTCCTCTTCCTGCCCTACAACCTCCTGATGAGACTCTACAAGCTGCCTATATAGAGCATCTAAGGTCATCAGTCACTATATCTTAGTACAACGCCATGTGCCAATTGAGTCCATCCAAAGATAGCATATCCATAGATAGTGAAATTCCCATTCTAACCGATGATGATGATCTGTAGCATCATACATAATAGATACGTACACCAATCCAATCTAAGATAGGTTGTACCAAATAAAAAATGCCTAATATGAAAGTGAATCTATATAAGAGTTAGTATGTTCTAAAAATTCTATCTATTCTATCTTAAGGGTCATATGCCATAATAAATTGACCCATCTTCCCTGTTCTAATGGCCTCTCCTAATAAATAGATAAATTCAAATCAAAGGCACATTGAAAGGGTCATTTCTCACAGTAGGAAAGGAGATAACACTTGTAGTTTCATATATTGATCCCATGAAATAGACGCCAATTTACCCAATACATGCCCGTGTACTCCCATAAGATTGAGGAAACTCCCCCCGATTAGCCAAGTATCCAACGTTGGGGGGTGATGATGAGTCAGTAGGGAGAGGGAGCTATTATAATCCCCTTCTAGATGGGATGGAAACTCACCCTTCAAATAAGGTCCTAATCGATGCTATCAGGGTCAAGTGTTTGCAGTGAGAAATACCTAACTTACCTAAGTGAAAAGGTCCTGAAAGGTTAGCGCTACTACAACAAGCTCTATCTAAAGGTAAGGTATCCCTCCTATTATCTCTCTATAAAAGGAAGGTGTGGGAAAATCATCCAACTTTAAAGAAAATAAAGGGTACTACTATAACTAGAATGGTTGTGTCCAGTTGGCTGGTCCTTAAATAGGGGAGGGCTTCCATCAATTCATGATTCGAGCTCTAACAAAACAAAAGGCCCAATAAGGAAGGTATGAAATAATCTCATGAAGGATAGGACCAGTTAGAACCAGTTCTGTAAGGATAGAACCTTATCTGTTGTACAAAAACATGCTCATATAATAATTTAAATTTTATAAAAATATCTGATCTCAAGTGCCTTCACTTGTACCCATAAGTGTCGCTAGGTCTAATTGATGGCATTTCATTAGTTGGATAGGAGGGTGGAAGCTTTAAAGCAAATAGTCACGACAAATTCAAATCTATCTAACCTGAACCTTACCTATTGACTGATTCACTATGACTGACCGGCCTAGGAGCTATAGAGGGATGATTTCCCTTAGAACTATGGGAGGGATGATCACCCTGATAACCCCTTAAAGCTATAGGGGGGATGATCTAGTTATAGGGGTAGGACCACTCTGAGAGCTATGGAGATATGACCGTTTAGTAGCTAGTTTCCTTTCCTTCCTTTCAAAGCCCTTATGAAGAAACCAAACCCCAAAAGCTCAAGCAAGAAGCTAAGCCCATAAGACATGTGAAGTCCGACCAAACCAAAGATTCTGAGAAGCAAGCCCAAAGCCCAAAGCCCACAGCCCTCAGACCTTGGATGAAGAATGAAGTCCCCCCGGGAGAAGACCCCTTGATATTCGATCAAGCACTTTCGCCTAGCCTGGTAGCTCCAATCACTTTGAACTAATTTTAGAAATAACTACATCTACTAGAACCACATATCTTATTTTATCAATGGAACTTAACTTCAACCCTTCATGCATGCTCGGGTAAGACCTCTGTATCTCTATTACTATGGCAGGCTGGACCATACCTGCTACTTGAGTCTTCCTGGCTTATAGGATTTTAAATCCATCTCCTAGGATGAAGGGATGAAGGAATAAAGGTAAGGGTCAAGTTGCTGGATCATCTAATCTGGTGCTTCTAAGATATTAGAAGCAAGCACCCCAAATTATATTATAAAAGCTTACCCCTTAAATTGATACCGTAACCCTAGGATGATGGAGTTATGGATTCCACCCCGAGTACCCAATACTTGATCGTAGAAGCAGCACTGGATGGATGGGTTGATTAGTCAAAATAGAGTTTCCCATTAGAAGATATCATAGAACTTCCAAATGGATTGGGATTATGTGATCAGAGCAACCTCATTGGATGGACAAGCTTTATATAGCTAGGAGATGCTTTGGATCACACTCATCAAGTGTTTAGGAGGGACTGCTATACACCCTCTTCTCAAGATCGGATCAATCCACATTACCCTTATCTTACTGCATTCACCCTAGGAGATTGAGTACCTTACCAATTTATGAAGCCAGGAATACTTCTTAGTTGGTGGGATGGATCATTGGAGGAAGGAATTGCCCTGTTGGATTGATTCATGAAAGCCAGAAACTTGAGTTTAGATTGTGGAATTTCTAGTATTTCTTCTATATAGCCAAAACTTATGAGACACGGCTGGATGATCGATTCAACGAGGGAGGAACTTTTTATAGCTTCCCATGCTCCCCTGATTGCGGAATAGTCCATTAGCCGAGAAGAGAGAGGCTTTCCCTTTAGCTGATATCGTTGAACTCCCGGATAGCTTGTTGGATTATGTGGTGGTCCATCAGACAGAGAACATCATTGCATTGGATGGAAGGACTTCAGACATATTGTCAAGAGATTATTTACCCTTTTCTTACCTTTATTGAACTACTATACAACTTCTAACCTTCAGAGCTAGACATGTCGGCCCTAGAACACTTACTGTATTTAGCCCTTAGGAGGTAATACTATTAACTACCCTTCTCTTAGAAGCACCAGATTGGGTGGGGGTTGATCCCTTACCTTAGATCTAGACCCATCACTTGTTTCATATGCCATATGCCATCGATTAGTGGGGAGGATTTTTACCTTACCCTTCCTTATGTCAAAATCGTAGGATAGGAAGTTATGCCCAACCCATGACTTGATCTTAGAAGCACCGGATGGGATGGATGGGGTCAATAGGTCCAGGAATATTTTCCTAACCTTACCATCCTCTACCAATTGCGGGATGGGATATTAGCCGAGAGGGTGAGTTTCCCTTTCACTCAGATCATTTCAATTGCTGGATGGGATGGGATTACGATACATAATACAACCTCATTGGATGCATAAGCTTCCAACTGCTAGGAGATTCTTTGATCACTTGTCTTTATGAATGAATCTATTAAGAGGGCACTCTTACTATTATCCCTATGATAGGTCTTACCTTATACTTCACCTTGACTATACAACTTCACCTTCAGAGCTATGCATGTTGCTAGGCATGTTAGCCCTAGAAAACTTGAGTAATGAATCACTTAGTGTGGAGGGAAACTTTCCCTTTCAGAACTGGATGACACAAACTTACCCTTTCCCTTTATTACTTCCTTCAGCCTAGGATATGGAGTAATTCCCAACAACTCATTTCTTAAGCTAGGAATAACTGGGTAGGCATGCTATGAAACCCCTACCTTGGTTCCACACACTTTCCACCTGAATTCATAAACTATACCTATATCACTTTCATCATCCATGCTTTCTTGCTACTGCACTAGACCTTATCTTATAGGGATAGGATTCACTAGCTTACAGACAGTATCACATACAACGCACCATCACTACGTATCCACCGGAAGAACTACACCTCTAGTCCTAGACCACTTTATGAAATGATCAAGTGGGGATTGCTTTTCACCTTCTCTTCTCAAAAGGACCGGATCAACCAAACTGAACCTTACTTGATTACTGCCTTTCCACACAACCTATTTACCCACCTTCCGACAATACCTTTACTGCTTCCTTCAAAATTGAATCACAACCCTTGTCTGAAAATTGGTGTTAACCTTACTTTTAGTACTTTCACTTTTCGATATCAACAGAGGGAGGACGGGCTTGATTTTTTCGGTGGGTGGGTGGCACAGGAACACCCAGTAGCAGTTGGATCATAGCACGTGGGAACTTATGGATTCATCCAGAACTTTTGAGATCCAATGGGAGTCAGCACATAGATAGGAGTGACTTTGATCATTGCTATTACCCTTTGAAGAAGAAGCCTATATATAGGACTACTCTTTTTGTTGGACAACTACTCATAGTCAGTCTTTCATTGCTTAGTCATTTGAACTGCCTTATTATAGACATCCAGAAACCTTCAGCTTAGATCCTGGGAAACTACCTTCCTTATTCATTCATTACTGCTAGAATTGATGAGATTAGATCAGATGATTGGGTCGGGTTCAACTCTTATAACCTTGACTATGGAACCCCTTTACTCTTACCAACTACTCATCACACCTGCTTCAACAACCTTTATTTACTGCTTGCCTATCTTTATGGCATTAGACCCGATGGAAATAATCAAAGGGAGGGCTTCATAGAGTCTTGTTGTGGACGGGGGCATTACATAACTACATTCATCAGCCTGGAATAACACTTTAGAGATTCTTCTGGGTACCACTATGCTATGACCTATCCCGCCGAGGTGGATACGATTGGATTTCTTAATTTGACCCACTAGCTAGGAATATACTTACAATGCCTGAACCTCATATTTATCCAAATGACCTATACCACTTCTTGAATTAATCCCTTACTTAGTCAGTACTGACTGCTACAGACTGTTCTCTTAATCGGGTCAGGATAGTAGGATTCACCCAGCCAGTTTACAGACAGTATCACAAGCACATCATCACGTAGTACCCACCTTCAAACGTAGCACCTGGTAGCCCTAATTTATTAATAAATCTCTTATGAGGGCACTCTTACAAGAAATCCCTTACCCTTTCTTATTGCCTACAATAAATAACCCACCTTTAGAACTAGACCTCTTATACTTAGACCATTTACTGAATGAAGTGCTTAGGGAGGTACGGTACATCTACCTGGGTGGAATAGCATGGCACAGTAGAGCATGAAACAACCTGACCCTTCCCTCTTACTTATGTTTCTCCTAACTACCTGCTACCTAGATACCTGTACTATACCACCTCCTTCATGAATGCACTTAGTGATTGAGTTGGGAATACTATTAACCTTTCTCTTATCAAGTCAAAACCACCGGATCAATAACCCTTACTCTTACCTTTACTTTATGTTAGAGTTAGATCGCTTAGTTGTCGGATCAGAGGATTGAAATTTCCTATGGATTCATGAATTACATCCAGAACTGATGAGATCAGATCATATTATGATAAGGGGGTAAAAATTGATAACCTTGACTAGGAACCCCCTTTACCTTCCCTTCCTTTATGAATAAGTATTCTTGGTACCACTAGGACCTTATGGGTACCACGTTTTCTTGGTCCGACTGAGCCTTGCCAATATACAATTAAGTAATTAGAACCAACTACATTTCTAGAAAGAAATATACCTATCCATCTTTCAGTTAATGCCTATTACCCACCTGCATAGTTACCTTTAGACCTAGACTTGTTAACCCTAGTCTGCTTAGATTCATGAATAATATTAGGAGGTTGGTCAGGTACAACTATAGACCTGGCATGGGAAGGATGGATGACATGCCTGGATGGATGGATGGTCGATTAATCGAGAATTTCTCCCTTTTCTCACCCGTTTATGGATGGCACGACACATATAAGAACCTGGCCTATGGGATGGTAAATTCTCTTCTATGAAGGTGGACTTGTCGATGGTAAATTATCCTCCAGGATATTATTTCTTAACTGCCTTAACTACACTTGATAAGAGATGGTACACATAGGATGGGGAAACCATGATAAGAGATGGTGAGTTCAAGTACCCTACTTAACTGCACAAGAGATAATACATTCTTTCTTACCTTACCTACCCACCTACCCAAGGTTAGGATACCCTAATTTGACTCATTCATGAATAAGATAATCAGCACTCAAAAGCATATGAAAGAAACTTACTTACAAAAAAGAGGAAGCATTAAAAAACATGAAAAGGAAATCAAACAACATGAAATATGCACGTAAGTAAGAAAATCTTATGCGCATCGAAGGGGAGACCTTGATCTAGTGTAAGAGGATATCTTGTAGGGGTTAGCATTTATCACTACGAGAAACTTGAACTGTATACTGCACCAGCTGGCTGACCGATGGTTTGATGGAACCTACGACTATGGGGCATGAAGGGTAAGAGGGGATTCCTAATCGGAACCAACAAAGTGGCATTCAAACAATGAATAAGGCCATTTTACAATGTTTCACACTTTTTATTTAACGATGCTTGCTAGCTGGCTCCAATTCCTGGGGTGATTGGGGGGACCGACCCTAAACCTCCTCCTTATGTCGGCCTTCTCCCACATTGATATTGGTATGCAAAAAATGTTGTCCAGCCTTAGAATTTCCTTCCTTAGTTCTTACTCTCTACACACACTGAACCGCACTTTACACAAAATTCACTCACTTAGGGACAATAAATTTCAATCTCCCTGGCCTGGAATGAGGTGAACCAAAGACCTTCTTCTTCTACAAGGGCAAGGGATAGGGTTTAACTTGTTTTAGTCATGCATGCCATTGACTCAAGGAACGAGATGAGATGAGCCACCTAATTTCCTTTTATTGTTACAAAGGCAGGCAATATCCTTCATTATCGATCCTTGCCCCAGGGAAAAGGAAAGTCTACTTTTACATCTCTTACACCTTTATGGACAGAAGCAACCACAATAATTCATCAGGGCCATACATAACCTGCCTGCTTGCATTCCACTCCCCGGCAAGTGGCATGAGCTCGCCTGCATACTTATATATAAGGAAATGGTCTCATAAGAGGTAGTCCTCCTTTGTGGTATGACGTTACCACACTCATGATAGGACGTGATTCTACCCTATTGTTTTTTAATATCCCCCTTGCGCCGATCCTTCAGTATATCCAAGTGGGTCTGGGTTGGGTGGTAAAATAGATTCATTAACAAAGAACACCCTCCATATCCTTATAAAGAAGTCTCAATCTCACATTTTCCCTCCCCACATCCCCTTAGCTACTATCACCCACTAATAAGTCAACCCAGGATGCCCTTACTTTACGGAGTATTTCATGTCATCATTTCGGTAACTAGGGAAATAAGAGAGAGAGCCCCAACACTCCATACTCCATAAAATTACTTGACATAACTGTAGTTTGATATCACGTGAAATCAGGTCAATATATCCTTATAATCCCCCTAAAGGGCCGGGTCTACTCCCTGTTAGAACCCAAATCTACCTCAGGCTGAAGGAAGGCAGAGTTCAGGGTAACATCAAACCACGCTCAGTCTGGTAGCTAGCCCTACCAGAATAGGAGAGGGCTCTCTCCGGGTCAATCTCAGTAAAAATGTATCAATAGGGCTTGATATGACTGAAACGAGTGCTAATTTTAGGCTAGGTATATTAATCAAGGAGTTGGAATGATTTTTAGGGTTTTTTGTTGGAAAAAGGGAAAAGAAGTTTTGGGCTTGGGGATGACGCCAAATTCTTGAAGAGTTCAAGCTGGGGCAGGGAAAGCAATGGCTTTGATGTCTTAGATTCAATGAATGGATAGAAAATAATACTGAGGAGCTGAAGAGGGCAAGAGGGTGCAAGAATCCTCTTCAAACAGAGGAAAACATATAAAACTAAACAAAAGTTTAAGGCAGAGCACCAGCAAACTAATGAATTCTACCTTAGTTACTCATTTGTTTAATTTAGAAGCAAAGAGAAGGGAAATGGCATACATATAAAATTAATGAAACTTACAGATACATGCAGAAAAACATCATCAAAACTCAGAGCCACAAGGATCCCAACAAGTGCTGCAAAACCCTGGTCTTTCCTTTGCCAAAAAAAAATGCAGAAGTGTATGTACAATGAGGTGCCAAAATTTTCCCAAGTATCCAACCTCTGAAAATGACTCAGAAAATACAATATATAGACCATCCTAACCCCTTCCCATGCGTCTAGTCGTCGAGCTCATCCTTCTAGGAGCTGTTTCAACCAATTCTAAACAAGGAACTGAAATCTAGGCAATCAAACAACTTGCCTCTATATGCTAGGAAACTGATCCATTCACTTAATTTTCACCTTTTAGTGAATGAATCCTCTAGAAAAAAGTAAATATGAGCCAAATTTACATCATAGCTACAAAATTACATCAAGATAGATCAATAATTACATAAAGAAGTGAAACTAGTCAAACTGGCGGAATTTCTGAGCTGAAGAGTCAAAATGAGGCCAAATTTCTCTATGCGCCGCGCCCAAAAACTCAATGCGTCGCGCCACTTTGAGCCTGTTTTTGAGGCACTTCGCGAAGTCCAAATTGAGCTCATGATAGCTCGTTGGAAATACCTATCTATCTACTATCCAACCCAAGTATAATTTCTAGATTTGGATGTCATCTTCCCCTCCAAAACTTCAATCTCCCAAAACTGGTTCCTGTGTGTGCAAAAGGTGGCAGAAAGGCCATTTTTGGAGTGTTTTTGACCTTTAAGACCACCCAGAACTTCATGAAATCTCTCAACCATTCCTGAGCATGCATAATTTACCATAAAAAACCCAAAAAATATCAAGTTTTCCTCCAGAAGATGTCCCAATCATAAGCACGCGTCGGGTGGCGCGATGCGTCGGGCAGAAAAACCTGTTTTGCAACCAAAATTTTCAAAAATGACAAAAGCTTCTCCAAATTTGCTGAAATTTGGAGTGAAGGTCTCCCATCATGTCTCATGCTCAGCCAAGGAAGCTTCGGCCAAGATTCGAAGTGGATCCGGCCTTTTCCAACGTTTCAGTGCCCTCCTGGTGCATGCATCACTGTCTCGGTTGTATGATGTGTCGTTGTCCATAATGTCCATGCAAGGTGTATGTTTGGTTTGTTGAAAATGAGGAATGATACCTTGGTGTCTTTGTCTTCAATCGCCAAATATGCCAAAGGGAAATGAGGGACTGTGAGGAATATGGGACAGTGGGTATAGTGAAGTGTGGAGTTTGTCAAGTGAGATTTAGGTGTGCTAATAGTCACTTGACTGTATTGGGATTTGGGAATTTTAGGAATATATAAGTGAAATGAGAGAGAGAGTAATAAGGAATAGTAGGGTTTAGGGATAGGGAAAATGGGGAACAAGGGATATAAGTGGTTTTGGGACAGAGGGGAAAAAGAAAGGGACTGTATGATGACAGTGTGACAGTGAGGAAGAAGGGAACCACAAGAGGGAAATGAAGTTTCAAACCAATTGGCACCAAAAACCAACTTTAATTTTCACATATTAACCCTATCGAGTAGTTTTGAACAAAATGATAGAGCTTATAACTTTGGCATTCAACTTCTTATATTTTTCTTCCAAACAACTCCAAACAC
This sequence comes from Pinus albicaulis, assembly GCA_034641835.2. Taxonomy (NCBI): domain Eukaryota; kingdom Viridiplantae; phylum Streptophyta; class Pinopsida; order Pinales; family Pinaceae; genus Pinus; species Pinus albicaulis. The sequence continues at coordinate 1,058,076,165 of CM076574.1, forward strand.
CAGCTAATATCAATAGTCGAAGCTCATAAACCTACTCGGATCATTAGAAAACTGAGTTGATTTGAAATTTGATGAAGAATTGATGAATTTTGGCCTGTCGGCTCTATGTGCCGCACGCACACCCAGTGCGCCGCGTCGTGTGGGTGCGCCACTCCCGTTGGAAATTGCACAGTGAACTTCGGCTCTATGTGCAGCGCGGCCTCTGTGCACCGCGCCCTTTCCCAATGCGCCACACTGAATTCCAACACACAGTCGGCCCTCTAAAATCATAGCTTCATTCCTCCAACTTCAACTCGACTTCTCTCTTGGATTTTTTAATATCTCTTGATGCAAATGGATTAATAACTTTGAGAAATATCTTATATAGCCATGGAGTTTGATTTTTATTTTACAAAAAGCCATTTTGTAATGTTTTTGGCTTTGACACTTTTGCATTTAATATAACTCTGTCTTTTTGTTTCCTCACTGATTTTCTGAGCTTGAATGATGAAATTGTTCTTGATTTTTGCAGGGATGATGGCATTGAAATTTGGCAAAGGAAGACCAGAGTCTGCATTTGAAGTACTTCGTGGCGGAAAACTTTAAAATACATATTTATTAAAAACAATAAATTTGACAATTTCTTCTTCAAAACAGAGTTTTGAAGAAGAAGTATCCTCGAGCATTATTGATGAAGAAGATCTTGAAATGAAAACTATTTGAAGACATCCTCATGGCCTGTGGGCATTATTTATCATTTCTGAAGACCAAACCCTAGACCTAGAAACTGAAAGACTCTTTTTGACCAAAATAACCATCTATGACTGTAAATGACATGAACTCAACTTTGATAAATTTTGATAATTTTTTACCAACCTAGCAGGTACAAACATGAGGGAAACTCGTGAAGAGACCCTTCCGTCAGATAATAGCATGCCCCTAACGGAATGCAGATGAATGAGCGGAATGAGACACTTAAAAATGAAATGCAATAATAGAAATGATCTCTGACGGAGGGATGTAAAGACCAACTCTAACATTGGCTCCAATGGGGATGGTAGCTCCTGGGAGGTGCCAAGAATGGCAGATCTTTGGGAGAGCAGACAGTGCTTTCATCCATTGGGCAATGGAATAAAAAACTCAAGATGAAATGCATAACTGAAAACTGATGACTTGACGACACAAACTAACTTAATAACAAGACTAAAAACTGAATCGATACTTAAACACAACTGACAAACTAGAAAAGATGCTCAAAGTAGAGCTTATTCAATACAACCTACTCTAACAATTTCATTCATCACCTGATCAAGTGAAATGAAACAACCAATGTAACCATGTAAGTATTGCAGCTGCTATTTGGATTCTCTGCAAGTGCACGTTTATGAACAACAAGAGAGAACTACTGAAAGGAAACTCCCATGAAAACTTGTGAACAGATCCATTGAATACTATGGATTCTCTATCTGCCTCCAAAAACACTGCATAAGGATCTTGAAATTCATGCTGCATAAGGATCTCAAAATGCACACTAGGACTTAGCTCATCCAATGGATTACTTCTCTTCTCCTCATACCATGAATGAAAACTTTGATCTGAGCTTTGTGATGAGCTTTGTGACGAGAATCCTGTTGAAAATGACAAAGAGATTGGCTGCCGGATCAAGTCTATATCAGCACACGTCTCAACCTTACATAAATTAAATGGAGAAAGACTTTGACTGCAAACATCATCCAACACATCAACAATAGGATCATCAAAAACTTGAGAAGACTGCTGTGATGTATCCATTGAAACTGTCTGACATCCTACTGGCTGTTCATCTTTTTCTTGAGAGATATTACAAAGATTCTGCTTTATAAACTCAAATGCTTCGAAACAAAAGGGTACAGAATCCTCTTGCATCATTAAATCATGTATTTCAGCTTCCACGACTTCATTTGTTATCTGACCTTCAATTTCATTTGGTGGTTGCAAATTTGGAGCTAGGGAGGATTTTGTATCCAAAATGATTTCATCAATCATTTCAGGGGAAGATTTCTCATCAACAACTTGTTCAAGAATTTCGCTACCTATCTCATCCTCGACATTAAAACTGAGAGATTGTTGATTTCCTACAGGCTGCTCATTTGAAGATTTACTATGCAATTTATCCTTCAACAACTGGAATGATTAAAAAAAAAATGGTACGGAGTCACCTTGTATCATTTAATCATATGTACCAGCTTCCATGTCCTCATCTGCAACTTGAAAATCAATGGCTTTCGGGGGTTGCAAAGCTGAATATGAGAAATATTGAACAAAGTTTTCATTGCGCTCAAGATGGTCCAAATCAAGACTTGTTGACAGTTGATTTCTGATTGCATGGAAGTTATCTCTGATGAACTGAAATGAATCAAAACAAAAAGGCAAAGATCCTTCACTTACTTCAAAATTTGCTGCACTTTCCTCATCATTGTCATAGCTGATATGTATCGGTTGATCACTGTACTCAAGCTGCTGAAAGTGAACTTCCTCCTTCCACAAACTAGTTGCTGATTTGTCTGCAAGATTAGTTTCTATTTGGAGCACATAATCATCATCATACTGATAAAACTGAGGCAAATCATCAATTTAAAGCACATCATCAAGCATACATGTCATATCAACAACTCTCTCTTCTTCAAAATGATCTATAAAACAATCACTATGACAACTGGGATAAGAAAAAAAATGTTTTGGATAAGCAACTTGTTCTTCTTCAATCATCGAGCCATGGGCTTGAACATTATACTCATTCCTTGTGGTTTTATTTTGCATCATCTCTTCTACTGCACTTACCAACATGTCAAGCTTTACCTCTAGAGATATCGATTTCTTCCGATCTACGTTTTTCATCTTTTCTTCCTTCAGCCTTGCTCTTCGGATCAGCAAATGAGCCTCTACATTTACTGCACTGTTATGCATCTTGTGAAGTGTTGCAACATTCCTTTCTCTCAACTGAAACTCCATTTCCGGATCAAAGGCACTCGGGTAATGCAAGAGAGCAGATCGAGGAGAAGGTCTTATATCAACTGGCATCGAAAAATATACTTGGTTAAATCTGGCAGAAAATTGTTGTATTGTCTCCCCTGGCAGTCTTTTCAACTTGTTATACTCTTCTATAATAAGAAAAGGATTCTGTCCGATCACCCACCTGTCGAGGAAAAAATTGACGAACTGTGGGAAATCTGAGATGCTCGCATCAGGCAGGGCTTTAAACCAACTTTTGACTTTGCATTGTAAAGAAAGAGAAAAAAGCCTAATACTAACATCTTCGTCATCAACTTCAAAAAGATCTAGAAAAGTCTCAAAATTCTACACATGTTGCTCAGTGTTGACATTCTTACATTCACCGTCAAATCTTGGTAGATATAGGTCATAACGTTTAGGGAAAGCATGAAGAACAGAAGGTAAAAAAAGAGGTTTATACCTATCTGGGACTATATAAGATGTAGGAGTATATACAAGAGCTATTGGATCAGTTTTGTTTTCTTTAGGCTCATCACTCTGAAGAGAGTCATCATAAGATGTGGGAAAAGGAAGGAGGCCAGGATCAAAGGGAAACTCAGTATTTACACTTTTTGAATAGGTCGAGTGAAGATTTTGATCACCTTTATCATACAAAAAATTCTAAAAAACTTTCAGGACAGCTTCAAGAACAACAAAGAAGTAATTTACAAGAAAGCAGACTAGATCCTGAATACCACTCCACTTTGGATACCTGCACTATGTGTAAGATCCTTTCATTTTCGCAGAGAAAAATTTAGTCCTCCAGCGGAGTCTCTACATTGAGTTGGAGTCACCAGGTGAATGGTTTCAGCCTTCTAATGTCTGATCGTTGTCCACCATCAACCATCAGATCTGAACTTGATACATGTACTTGGGAAAGACAATCTACAAGTCAAGTGTCACGTTCACAAGCTAGACTGGAGATTGACTGAAGCAGCGTTTATCTACTTTCGCTAATGCAAAGCAAGAGCGTTTCGAAAGCTACCTGACATAACTTCAGGCTCCGTATGTAGCTTATAAGACAAATAATACCAACAAGAAAACCATTTTTGTCTTCCCCAGTATGGTCGCCACTATGTTAGAGCCCAAATCTACCTCAGGCTGAAGGAAGGCAGAGTTCAGGGTAACATCAAACTACGCTCAGTCTGGTAGCTAGCCCTACCAGAACAGGAGAGGGCTCTCTCCGGGTAAATCTCAGTAAAAATGTATCAATAGGGCTTGATATGACTGAAATGAGTGCTAATTTTAGGCTAGGTATATTAATCAAGGAATTGGAATTATTTTTAGGGTTTTTTGTTGGAAAAAGGGAAAAGCAGTTTTGGGCTTGGGGATGAGGCCAAATTCTTGCAGAGTTCAAGCTGGGGCAGGGAAAGCAATGGATTTGATGTCTTAGATTAAATGAATGGATAGAAAATACTACTGAGGAGCTGAAGAGGGAAAGAGGGTGCAAGGATCCTCTTCAAACAGAGGAAAACATATAAAACTAAACAAAAGTTTAAGGCAGAGCACCAACAAACTAATGAATTCTACCTTAGTTACTCATTTGTTTAATTTAGAATAAAAGAGAAGGGAAATGGCTTACATATAAAATTAATGAAACTTACAGATACATGGAGAAAAACATCATCAAAACTCAGAGCCACAAGGATCCCAACAAGTGCTGCAAAACCCTGGTCTTTCCTTTGCCAAAAATGCAGAAGTGTATGTACAATGAAGTGCCAAACTTTTCCCAAGTATCCAACCCTGAAAATGTCTCATAAAATACAATATATAGACCATCCTAACCCCTTCACATGCCTCTAGGGGTCGATCTCATCCTTGTAGGAGCTGTTTCAACCAATTCTAAACAAGGAACTGAAATCTAGGCAATCAAACAACTTGCCTCTATATGCTAGGAAACTGATCCATTCACTTAATTTTCACCTTTTAGTGAATGAATCCTCTAGAACAAGTAAATATGAGCCAAATTTACATCATAGCTACAAAATTACATCAAGATAGATCAATAATTACATCAAGAAGTGAAACTAGTCAAACTGGTCGAATTTTTGAGCTGAAGAGTCAAAATGAGGCCAAATTTCTCTATGCGTCGCGCCCAAAAACTCAATGCGTCGCACCACTTTGAGCCTATTTTTGGGGCACTTCCTGAAGTCCAAATTGAGATCATGATAGCTCGTTGGAAATAAATGTCTGTCTACTATCCAACCCAAGTGGAATTTCTGGATTTGGATGTCATTTGCCCCTCCAAAACTTCAATCTCCCAAAACTGGTTCCTGTGTGTGCAAAAGGTGGCAGAAAGGCCATTTTTGGAGTGTTTTTGACCTTTAAGACCACCCAGAAATTCATGAAATCTCTCAGCCATTCCTGAGCATGCATAATTTACCATAATAAACCCAAAAATATCAAGTTTTCTTCCAGAAGATGTCCCAATCATAAGCGCGCGTCGGGTGGCGCGACGCGTCGCGCAGAAAAACCTATTTTGCAACCAAAATTTTAAAAAATGACAAAATATTCTCCAAATTTGCTGAAATTTGGAGTGAAGGTCTCCCATCATGTCTCATGCTCAGCCAAGGAAGCTTCGGCTAATATTCGGAGTGGATCCAGCCTTTTCCGACGTTTCAGTGCCCTCCTGGTGCATGCATCACTGTCTCGGTTGTATGATGTGTTGTTGTCCATAATGTCCATGCAAGGTGTATGTTTGGTTTGTTGAAAATGAGGAATGAGACTTTGGTGTCTTTGTCTCCAATCGCCAAATATGCCAAAGGGAAATGAGGGACTGTGAGGAATATGGGATAGTGTATAGTGGAGTGTGGAGTTTGTCAAGTGAGATTTAGGTGTGCTAATAGTCACTTTACTGTATGGGGATTTGGGAATTTTAGGAATATATAAGTGAAATGAGAGAGAGAGTAATAAGGAATAGTAGGGTTTAGGGATAGGGAAAATGGGGAACAAGGGATATAAGTGGTTTTGGGACAGAGGGGAAAAATAAAGGGACTGTATGATGACAGTGTGACAATGAGGAAGAAGGAGGAAGAAGGGAACCACAAGAGGGAAATGAAGTTTCAAACCAATTGGCACCAACAACCAACTTTAAATTTCACATATTAACCCTATGTAGCAGTTTTGAAAAAAATGATAGAGCTTATAACTTTTGCATTCAACTTGTTATATTTTTCTTCCAAACAGCTCCAAACACCAGCTAATATCAATAGTCGAAGCTCATAAACCTACTTGGATCATTAGAAAACTGAGTTGATTTGAAATTTGATGAAGAATCGATGAATTTTGGCCTGTCGGCTCTATGCGCCGCGCGCACACCCAGTGTGCCGCGTCGTGTGGGTGCGCCGCGCTCGTTGGAAATTGCACAGTGAACTTCGTCTCTATGCACCGCGCGGCCTCTGTGCGCCGCACCCTTTCCCAATGTGCCGCGCTGAATTCCAACACACAGTCGGCCCTCTAAAATCACAGCTTCGTTTCTCCAACTTCAACTCGATTTATCTCTTGGATTTTTTAATATCTCTTGATGCAAATGGATTAATAACTTTGAGAAATATCTTATATAGCCATGGAGTTTGATTTTTATTTTACAAAAACCCATTTTGTAATGTTTTTAGCTTTGGCACTTTTGCATTTAATATAACTCTGTATTTTTGTTTCCTCACTGATTTTTTGAGCTTGAATGATGAAATTGTTCTTGATTTTTGCAGGGATGATGGCATTGAACTTTGGCAAAGGAAGAAAAGAGTCTGCATTTGAATTACTTCATGGCGGAAAACTTTAAAATACATATTTATTACAAACAATAAATTTGACAATTTCTTCTTCAAAACAGAGTTTTGAAGAAGAAATATCCTCGAGCATTATTGACGATGAAGATCTTGAAATAAAAACTATTTGAAGACATCCTCATGGCCTGCAGGCATTATTTAACATTTCTGAAGACCAAACCCTAGACCTAGAAACTGAAAGACTCTTTTTGACCAAAATAACCATCTATGACTGTAAATGACATGAACTCAACTTTGATGAATTTTGATAAATTTTGACCAACCCAGTAGGTACAAACATGAGGGAAACTCGTGAAGAGACCCTTCCGTCAGATAATATCATGCCCCTAACGGAATGCAGATGAATGAGCGAAATGAGACACCTAAAAATGAAATGCAATAAGAGAAATGATCTCTGACGGAGGGATGTAAACACCGACTCTAACACTCCCATTAGCTAAGGAAAGAAGATCACTAAGGTGCTTATCTCCTTATCATTTTCACCACCTGAAACATCAAGCTCAGGCCCTCCTGCTAAGGAAGGAAGAGAGATAAGGCCCTTGCCCAATGTGGACAAGTTATTACATTCCTTCATTTATTTATGTCCTATTTTTTTGAACCACCCACCGAAGGGCAGGGAAGCTCAAAACAGAAGATAAAGAAGGAATTTGAAAACGTTATGCTCATCTCTATTCAATTCACCCATTAGGTAAATAATCCGTTACACTAAGGCATTGCACCACCATTGGGTGGGGCCTTAACTCTTACTACTTTGATGGAGGTGTATTCCATTCCAGCCATCAGTTGAGCATGCATTGAAAGTCAAGGAAGACTTCGATAATTGGTGGGGCCAAGTCAATAAGTAGACTCCGTAAAATACAGTCATTAATACTTCCAGGCGGCCCCACAGGGGCAAACCCATTAGAAGGAAAGCCAAGTAAAGCTACCTTATATAAGATGCAAGGATAACCTACCTAGCCTAGAATAGGCAGGAAGGAGGTATTCTGAGGCGGATTCACGGGAAGGGGCCCAACCTAACCTCTCCTTACCTGGGACATTATCAAGTAAAGAAGAGCCTCTTAGGTAAGGTTGGGAATAAATCCTTAACCCATAATACATTCGTAGTTAAATAGGTGGTTTTGGTTCCTGTCCCACCTACCATAGAAGTAATAGGCTCTGAGTCAAGCCATCTCACCTACTTGACCTACAATTAAGTACCCGCCTTAAATAATTACGATTCAGTGGTAGTATTTTTACTTATTTTCTTTGGCAAAGACATGGCATTACCTGGGATGAGGGACATGGTTTAGAGCAAAGACATGGCCAAGGCAAATAAAAGATATTGATTAGTAGTATATGTAAAGAAGGGTTGTAGCTTGTTCTTTTGCTTCTACAGACAGGATCTACAGACAGTGGTAAAGTAGGTAGTAGTGAAGGTAGGATCCCTCACCTAACCCTAGTCAATAAGGTTGTAGCTATTAAGTCAGGTAAAGGTTATCTCCGATCTAAGACTCTCATATCTACCTACATGAGTGAAGGAAGGTTCTAGCTATTAGGTCAGGGTTTCTATATTATATATATATATATATATATATAGCCTCCCTTCCCTAACTTCCATGCTTATCAAGCTCCCTTCCCTCATGATTCCCCCTTCTGTGGGGGGGTTGATGCTGGGATCAGAAGGATAGGTTGTAAGTGAGTAAGCCCTTCGAGGCAGGTAATAAACCACTATCATAGAAGAATCTCCCAGAATGTAGGACTAAGAGGCTTTCAAAAAGGAAAGTCTAGCATGCCTACCTTAACCAAGCTCCTTCAGATTCTCCCAAACAAGATGTATTGTAATTAATAAAGTAGAAGCTATACAGTTTCAAGATCGGGGCCCGACCCCTCTTCCATTAAGCTTTTAGTATTGCTCTCAATGCATCATTGAAAAATTGTACATGGATCTCATGACCCATCAATATACTAGGGATGTGACGTTTATTCTCAAAAATACATACGTTGGTACTTACCGTCCAAACCAATAGGTTGCTCGTCAAGGATCTTCAACATTACATTGTATTTTCCCATTCGTCAGAACTATATTCCCTTGGTAATGAGTTAAGCTAATTCAAAAACCCTTATAGAACCCACCCCACCAACTTAGGAAAGTTGCTATAGATATATATAATTATATATGTAATGACGGTATCGAATCCAGTCATTCATTATATATGTAATTATGAGCATAGAGAAACGACTACTTAAGTCCTTTACATATGTAATTACGCTTTAGTAGACAATTAGAATTCATGACCAGCGATAGAATTTCACTTCATTATTGATTTTCTTTAGAAATATCACTTTACATAACGTATTGAATCATATCATTTAGGTCACTAGCTAAGCCAAGGAAGGCCAAGGATAAGTGAGTGTCAACTGCGATAGGGAGATTGATGCTACATGCTCGTAAGTAAGAGAAAGAAATAGATGCATTACTTTGTGGGAAATTGAAGAGTTATAAGGTGGTGTATTCCATCCATCCATACCATCAAGAAATATTTAGGCCCTACCGACTTACTTGATCGAATTCACTCCATGAAGGCTAGTGAATTTCCATTATCAACACCCGTCCGACAAAATAGCCACTACAACATTGGACTTAGATGGATTGATTATCAAGATCAGTCAGTGATGGATGTTATGTAAATACGACGTTCAAGCATGATCTGCCATAGGATGATGAAATTACATATTAGAATAGTTTCGGTTGGATTGAAATCACTTCAACAAGAAACAACTTCCTACCCATTCACATATAAGGAGTTTCTACACCAAGCAGAACCTATCTATCTCACCCCTCTATATCAATCAGTCAATTTTGGTTCAAGCTTGTAGGCGAGACACTATCAGTAGGGGGATTTGCAAATCAAAGCAACAATCCGAGCTGGCCCTTTGCTAGCATGAAATCACCTTTCATTCCTACTAAGTATAGGTAGGACATCCATCCGAATTTGTTTCACCTAATAACAGCTGGTTTATATACGTAGATTTAATTTTTAAATTAGATTGGATACTATGCTTTCTTTGACGAACCAACCTTGAATCAATAGAGAATAAAAAATGTTGATTCTAAGGCCACGCCCTATTCTTATTTAAGGCAATCTATGTTAGTCAAAAGTGCTATAACGGACAGGGAGACTGACTACTTTTCGTGAGGTGTTTTTGGATTCGTGCTCCTTCATCCATATTTGGTGAACCATTCAACCCCATATTGAACATGATACTCAACAATAAGTGATTTCCTCTCATTCGGTATATAGTTGGGCTTGGAAAGTATGGGGATTCTCATGGCACTTCCTCTGATGCCACACAACTCTTGCTAAACAAACGTTGGTTCAATCTTTTTGTTTGCACTGGTTTGATCATATGCTAATTGAGAGCCATGGGTTTGGTGAGGTCTCCTTCTTTGACCTAGGGCTCCAAGAAAGATTAATAGAGTTTGTCAAATATGTACAATGTTGGTTTTTTCCCTACCCTATATAATCCCAGTGTTTCCAGATAGAAAGAAGATAGGTGCTGATGTTCCATAGTGGGGCTTCGATGCTTCTCCATGATAGTATACCCATTGACCCGAATCCATAGTTATGGCATGAATATAGGGAAAAATATTGAGCCTGCCCCAATCTACAGGAAAGTAAGCAACACCGAACATACCCTTTGAATGAGAATCTGAGTTTCCATGTGAGGGTCGATGAGAATGCATGCTCATGGGCCTCATTATTGACATGAATCTCTTGGTTTGAGAACCATAGGGTATATGGGGTAGTCATTCCACTCCTAGCTATATTGAACCCCAAACAAAATGATGCTTCAAGGCTGATCTTAGTTGGTCGATGCTCCCCTTAAAGAATAATAAGAAATAGGGCTGTGGATCTATCAAAAAGGAGGGCTTATCTATAATATGTACTACCTTGCTAATATGAGAACACTACTGGTGGAACATGTTTAGTCTACTAATTGACGCTGTAATTATTTCTAGAGTGCTGACTGGTAGGTCGGTTTATCCTATTCATTTACAAGAGACATAAGCTAATGGTTGAATAGGAGGACCACAGTAGTTCCTTATTAAGTGAGCTCTTAATGAGTAGTCTACTGATCCTATAGTCTCTTTGCTTCAGTTGACGGTCATAGTGGAGAACCTAATAGCTACAGTTTCGACTCTCCAAAAACTAGAGTTTGAAAGTGGTATTTTACCACTTAAAGAATTGCTGCACAAAATAAGATTCCCTCCATTCCATATTTCTACCGTTGCCATGAGCTGAGGATTGGGACTTGGGAGATTGCTCTATATAAAATATTGGATCAATTTCCTATACCAGCTATGTATAACGCACTATAAGGAGGAATAGGAGTAGCTAGATAAGGCCTACCTATGGTCATATTAGTAACCTGGCTCTACCCTTGATCATGGTGGGGATTCCCCCAAATATTTCCTTCTTAGAGAATGTCAAATGCTTCTGAATGGCTTGTTGAATCAACCAAAAACAAAAATCAATGTCTATTAATGACATGGTCAGGAGTGAAAATAGAGAAATCCCAAGGGAAGAACTTATAGTGGTAGCAAAAAAAAATGAAGCTTGCAGATGAACGGTACGAAACACGTAAATGTTTCTACCTGGACTAGATGGAAAGAATGACGATGCATTACATATATGTTTATTCACTATTTGAAGATCATATGCAATTCATAGCCAGGCATAGCCTCAAATAATCTACAACTGATCAAAGCTTATGATCATAGATAGTAGGCCTAGCCAACAAGCCTATCCAGTCATATCCCCCATAAGCACCAGTCATAGCCACTCGTACCAGTCATTGCCGATAGAAGATCATAATAGCCCAGTAGTCATAGCAAAAAATCATAGTAGGAGCCAATCATAGCCATAGATAATATGACATAAAGCATTTCAATTAAGATATGTTATCACTTGACGATATTGATTGAGTTCAATGGATTGAGAACTGAAGACTTCTGCTGATGCTACTTGCCGAAAGGCCTCTTTCCTTCTAAACAACTTGTAAAAATTTACTTGCTTTCTCATTGGCCCCCATCGTTACCACCTGAAGAGAAAGAGAAAGTATGCCAAATGAAAGGGAAGTACCCATAACACAATAACTGGGATAGAAGGGCCTCATACCCCGGGAAGGGACTATGTGCTGTGAATGGCTTCCGTGTGTGAATGACTTCTCTGTGCTGTGAAAGGCTTCTTTGAATGGATTATGTGAGAAAATTCTATGTGAGTTCCCCAAGTTCCCACTAGACAATAGAAGGAACACATAAATGGCTGAGAGGAAAAGGTATCCATCACATGATAACCGTTAACTGTACCCTATTCAAATTACATACCCCAAAGAAAAGTAAGTAAGTCCCCCTATACATCCATACGTGAGAGAGAGAGGAGAAGGACCCCATTGATCCACTGAATGGGATTGATCATGTTTCCCATGTTACCCACCAGAAAAATAAATGAGGTTGAGCCATGTTGTTTACTTACGAGCATATCCATTGAGTCGTGCCTAATTGCTTCTATCCCGATCGATTCGATCTAGACCTCGAATAACTTGGCACCGATCACCACTTAGACCGCAGCTTCATGTTGATATCCACAAGATAGAGCCACTATTTATTGATTGTATTGACTAGAAGGACTGCCCCTGGGAACCCAACCCCAAGAAGGCAAACACTATCACCCAAGCTTGAAGAAGAAAGAACCCGAATAACCTGGTCGAAATTGAAGTTGATCGAACCCATCGGCTGCTTCCATTTATTACATGATTACGACTTGCTTATTCTCATTACTGTTGGATGGGACAATAACCTGGCTGATGCTCTACAAGAAAACAATGGGACTAGAAAAATAAATGGATGGTTTTGAAAAGAAATAAAGAAAGAAATGTTTGGCTGGCAGGATGGATAGATTGCGGACTGTTGGTGGAGAAGGAAGGGAATTCAAGTAGGTGTCGAGAGGGATAAAAAGGAACAGGGACGACGCTGGCACTTTAACAAAGAATGAGTGAATCGATGGGAGGGGAGAGGTAGACTGCCATGTGACTGGGGAGGAAAGGAAAGCAAGGAAGGAATCTTATTACCTTTCAACTTTGGCCTCCCATCTTTAGAAAGAAAGAAGCCTTTTGCCACAAGCCTTTCACCTTGAACCCCTTAAGTCAAGTCCAACAGATGCCAAGAGTCACTGGAAGCCAGTACACCTGTAGCCAGCCCACAGGAAGGAGTCAGATAAGCACCACCTAGCCTAACACACTCATAGACGAACCTACAATCTACTTCACTTACGTTGATATGCCATTCGAGGAACAAAGGATGGATGATCACGTGCCACAATGCTTGGATTTATTTGATTGATTGATAACTGATTGGCCAGAGGGAGTGGCCAGATGCGGGGAGGTCGAAGGGAGAGATAAATTGACAAATGCGGAATCTTTGAGTTGGGCTGGGGCTAAGGGAAGCGAACAATGATTGATTGATTGAAATCGAGACTGAGAACTTATATCTTCTATATCTCTTAGACCCACCTCACGATACACCACCAGGAAATACACGGGCCAAACCACCTATAAATATACGTACGGGGGCCATCCCACCAACACCTATGGCACTAGACCAGACCTATCTTCCCTCACGCAGGAGGGAGACTTCACTACCCTATTATGCCTTGTGGATGGATAATCTCCTTTTTCTACCGTGTATATCTATAGAATAGATCTCTTCGAAACTTACTTATGATCACCTAAAGAGGGTTAAGCACTTTATTCATTGTATAATGTGCACAGTAGACATTCTTTCCGCAACTTATATATCGGTCTCCATAATCGTTCAAGTTCTATAATTAATTCATAGCTTCCACTAGAGAATATGCTTCTTGGTCTACTACCTCTAATGCTTTTGTTGGTGGATCAATCTAGTCGACTGATTTTGAGTCGATGATGTCAACTACAATTACTTCTGAAGCTACTGGATATAGAGAAAAAATTTCTCGTTCTTAAACTATGGGTGTTACTTCAACTGATGGTTATTAAACTATATCAGTGGGTCATGGATATGGAACTCAATCTGATGAGTCTCCATCTCGATCTGCGGGCTCTGCTACTTCAAAAACTGCATCAAGGACTGGATCAACGACTGGATAGGGATTTAGTATTCTTTATCAGAAAGGAGAGCAAAGGAGTATTAGTATTGTAGTCTTCTTTGTCTTAGAAGGAATTATTCTTCTTTATCTATAGAAACTCTCTTAGGAATATCTAACACTCTAGAAATCTAGGACTAAACTCTTACTTACTCTCTTAGTTCATCTATAACTCCCTAAATCATAATAGTAAGTCTATCATAAACAATAGGAAGAATTTCATAACTATATAAACTACTATTGCTAAGAGAAACACAACTATAGAAGCAATCTAGAACTATAGAAGGAAGAACAACTCTGGTTAACAATACTCCCTAAGAAATCCAAAGAGGCTAACCTTAACATAGTGAGGCGAAGGAATTACTCATTATCCTAAGGAAAACACTTATACTCCTGAATAATCTCCTTAGACCAGACTTGGAGTCTTTTATACTCTCCTAGAAATATGAAACTATATTGGAATACTATATTAATATGGATATTATACTAGATTATTATAATTATCAACTTGGAATATTAGATTAGGAACATTAGTCTTAGGAATATTATTGTACTAGATTAATAATCTTATACTCTCTTAGAAACAATATACTGCTCTATAAACTACTGACAACAAGGAACAAATCTATCAGGAACTTAGGAGATATATTTATGAACTTGACAACAAACACTCAAAGCAATCGACCATAATACTAGCTGTAGTACTGAACCTTTCTTCATCGAAGCTACAACACGAATGAAAATAGGGCTTGTCATTAAGAAACTAGACATGACTCCAATATCAATCAAACAACACTCTTTCTTAATGGACTCTCCTATATTAGTTCATATATTCCTAAGTAACACAAGGAAAGGATAAGGAAGAGACTGTTTATTCATTAACAATATATACCCTAGATAAGGACATAAAACTAGAGAGGGAAGAAAGCAACTCATTAGTCACTACATTAAGGAATCATAAACTTGACCTAAGAACATGCCCCTCAAAACAAAACCCAAATCATTTGTGTTTTTAAGAGAAATAAGAAACTTTTGTCCCTAGCCAGGATCTTATTACGCTAGCCACTGTGTTGTTTTTAAGAGAAAGAATATCCATTTATCCCTAGTACCTACCTACATCTATTGTTGTCTGGTTGTTCCTATGGGTTGACTAAGTTCTATATTCCATTTGTAAGTAGTGAATAAGGAATTAGTAAAAAGGAGAGCCCTTATCCTTTCCCTAATTCAAAGTGTATCTAAATCAATATCGGAGTTAGGGGTAGTTGATTGGTACAAGTAGTAGTCAAAGTCGTGCTTTTGGTGATCTTAAGGGTAAGGTACTGCATACTAGTTTCTCATTTCATTTTTTTAGGTTAAGTGGATGATTTATTTATGTAGTTACTAAATGTTGGTTGATTCATGAGTTCTATATTACTTCTAAGCCTATCTAAACTAGAAAATAATACCTACTTACTAAATCCTAAACAAGAATAGAACCTGATTCCTTTGAGATGTAGTTTCTTTCTTAATACCTAAGACCTTATTTCTAATTCCTGATTGCTTGACTTCTATTCCTTGCTTCAGAGCTTAGGGCTTTTACATCTCTAACAATGGGTTTATCAAAGTATAATAATATGAATCTTACTTCATAATATCTAAAATTCATAACCTCAAACACTTTATCTAGGGGTTTTGGTCTTGGTCTGCAGCTAAGGGGTCCCTGGTTTCTATGTCCCTAGTTACATAGAGAGAATCCTAAGACTTCCCCTTTGGGATCATATGGGTTGAGGGTGGATCTGCTGCTATTCCCGTGAGGGATTCTTCCATATTTCCTACGCATTAACCAAAAGAATTCAAAGTAAACAAAATTCCCTACTCATTAACCAATCTAAACTCCTCTTGAATGATGCCCAGTAATAAGGTTTCCTTCCCCTAAGACCCAAACCTCCTAATTCGATGCTCTGCTCTCCTCTCCTCTCAAGGATCTATCTTCCTGGGTTACCTTCCTCCTGGCACTTAGGTATCTTGTTCCTGGGGTAGTCGAGGTGTTTGCATCGATTCATGGTGATTGGATGGTGATCGATTGGTTGTGGAGCTGTAGTGAGAGATGTGTAGTTAAAGCAAGGTTCGAGTTGTTGCTTTGAGTAAGGCCATCTGATAAGAGTAATAGGAAAGAATACCTAAACTCTCTACATACCTACATCCAGTCTGTGCAGTCTATGAAGACAGGCAAGAATTCACTCTACTAACTAGCCAATCATTCCAATCTATGAAGAAAGGGAATTATTTACTAAAGCGTAATGACTTAATATATATAGAAGATGAGTTGCTTTCAATACCACCTTACATTAAGTAGTTTGTTAGGTAAATAGTTCAGAATAGTTGGTTTTAAGGGAGTTCTACCTTATATTTATACCACTTACTTAGATACTTGGCCTAGCCTCTAGTTACCAAATTGATACACGAGAAGAAAGAAAATGAAAATCCTGAGTAGAGCGAAAAAGAAAGGACCCTCTTTATTTAAGGACCCGGCCCTTTATTTTTTCCCCTCAAAGAGCATAGTGAAGGTAAGGTCCTGGCACTATACACTTTTCATTTCAGTTCAATTTAGAACTACTCGCTCTGGATGCTATGCTGATAGGTCAACCGGGTATGCTTATGGTGGTTCTAGTTCAAATGCAGCTGCTGGAAAATATGAGACTGCTACTGTATCTCCCACTGCTACTGGTGTTTATGGTTGCTTGGATACTTGCTTCCTTGTCGCTGGTTCTTAATTGACAGGTGCTTCCAATACTACTACCTTAGCTGCTGGTACCAATCCAATGCTGGATCAACTAAATCATTTGGAGCTGGATCAAATTTGATTGGTGAATCAATAGTTAATGATGTGGGATCTCAATTTATAACTAAGTCAACTGGGACTGGATCCACTCAGTAAAACACAATTGTTGGTGTTGAAGCTAATAGATAAACTGAAGCTATTGGTACTCGAACTGGCTCTTGAATGGGCTTTGCTACCTTTGTTAGTGAATTTGTTCACTCTGAATATAGAATAGGAGGATCTTCAAAAATAAGGTAAATAACTGAATCTTTTCCTATTGGCATGGGATCTTGATCTTGCCTTCAAACTGCGTTTCCCTCCACCCTAGCCTTCACTGCGGGATCAACTGGGGTAAGCTCAATTTACATATGCTCCTGGAACTAGAATAGGCTCTGCTCAATCTCGACCTGGAAAGAATGCAACAGGCTATAGACATACATCTGGAACCAGACGAAAGGGACTTGGGACTTAATTTATACCTAGGATAGGATCTATTACTGAAACAAGGTCACTTGAATCCAATACAGCATCAACTACTCGTTTAACGGGTTTTGCATAAAACCTGGTTGATTCCAAGATACCACATTCAGATAGGCTTCGAGATAGATTGATTGAGCGCTTGCCTTGGTTCGTTGGTCGGGTTGATCCATATTGATAACCTTACTTGAGTTAGAAGCTTTCATCACGGTTACTTATTTAATTACACTATTTGAATCTGATCTTTCGTCGGTGCAAGATGGAAGCTCAACCAAAACAAGCCCTTATTGATCAAGAGAGCCTGCCTCCACCTGTCACTGAACGGTATGGAACATCGTTCTAAGCCGGGGAGGTTATGGGTGGGAGCTCCTTTGGAAACTTACTCTTGATAACGTGGGGATAGATAGGTCCACTTGCTGTGAGTCCATGGTAGATGGTGGAGTGTGGCCTTCAACTTGACCATGATCCCCTCTAGGGGCCGAACACAAAGTTGACTTGTCATTACGCAGAGCATGGAAGAGAAAGACATGGTTTGGTAATGAGTGTTACCATTGCGATTACCTCAAACATGATTGAAGCTTTGAAACTTGGCTTGGACATTGAGGATTGATTCGAAAACACACATTGGGAGGTGTAAGAGCACATCATACCCACAGCCCATGGAGTGGGAGGTGAAGAGGCGGTTCAACAAAAGACTGACAGAAGACCAAGATAAGACTGACAGAAGACCCCATTGTGTGAAGATTTACACCTGAACGGAACTAGGATGTTCCTTTAGAGCCAGAAGGAACTTTTGGGAGTTCCTCTACACCCCTGAAGGAACAAAGATGTTCCTCAGAAGATGACAGGAAGGATGGTTTGATCTCTATCGCTTGATGAGGTTACCCTTAAGAGCCTTCCCTCTTGCACTTACACTCACGGAACAAACATAGTTTTTCCTTCTTACTCCCTCTTCACTTAGATCGACCTACACACAAACACTTAACATGGAGACCTAGAGCTACACATAAAACATCATTATATATATACGTGATTGTACATACAGAGCTTTTTTTAAGTCAACAGTGTTTATTAAAGCATATTTATTCTCTTTTTTCCCTCTACAGTCCCATGCAATGAAGTGATAGAGAGACTAATAAAGTGTCTAGTGTCTAAAGGCTAATTGACATGGAAGGTTACATGGAGAAGGTAAGGCACCACTTATCCAGGGCTTGAAATCTAGACCTTACGGCAGCAGTCTATAAGGCGAAGACTGCAGATTGGATAGATTTAGAGGTTAGGTGATCCAAGAGTTTCCAGGTAGGTGTCGATCCAAAAATCCATTTCTATTTGAGACTTGCATTTCTACGTTTCACTTGTACTAGGATGACTAAAAAGAGACCTTAATAGTCCAATTCATAGGTTCTGAAGTCTGAATATGCAATCTAAAGAATCGGCCCTAAGATAGGAACCTTTACCCTTTAATTTCCAGAAAGAAGCCTATAACCTTTCACCTCTAGCATGGGGTTACAACCATTTCTCTTTATAATGGTACAACAAGGCCACATACAAGATAATGCTTACATATTTTGCTAGTGTTAGTTGCCTAGCTTTTGGTCTTGATAGAGCTAGTCCATTAACTCTATTAGTGCACGAAGCTTTGGTTAGTGAAGCTAGTCATAGACACTCTCATAGACAATGCCTTTACCTCATTGTAGGTCTCATTGCTACAAGCTCAACTAGTCTTTTCCAGTATCATTATCTTGTCTCTAAAGGCTAGTTTACATGGATCTTACTCTTATGGCCTTACTGCATGGAAGGCTTTCACTCTATCTTTCTTTTTTGAAAAGAATGGATCCAACCACTTCACCAAAGAAAGACACCGATCGAGCCACCAAGAGCTACACGATTAATCCACTAGATGCCAGTCACCATTGGCCTTTCACCTTGAACCTCTCACCTCACCTAATTAATTGCTAATTTGGATCCACACATATTGCTAGGTTTCTATTTGTGCTTTGATTTCAGGTGTTGATTCTCGTACTTAATCAAAAGGAGAGACAAGGAGAAGAGCCAGTATGATCCAACCTGCCTAAGAGCGAGCCATCGAGTATGAGCCATCTGGTAAGAGCGATCCAACCAATAAAGCAATCCAGCCAACCATGTAATCCAACAATAATGGAAGGCATGGGAAGCTCTAATAAGGAAGATCAAATTCATTATGATTCCTAGCTCAATATTGCAAACCTTCGCCAAGAGAAAATGGAAAAATGATTAGGGAGAATGTCCAAAACCTCCACCAAGGCTCAATATTCCAAACCTCCACCAAGGAAAGATGAGAAAATAGGAAGTAAAGGTTGAAGAACCTCTGCTAGAACTGAAACAATGACTGGAAGGAATAAATATCTTGATGGAAGGGAGCAAGCCCCCCGTTTCCCCACTCGAGAAAACAAGCTCTTATTAAGCCAAAGCAGAAAAATATTTCAAGCCTTCAAGGCTAGAGTCATTCCTGAAAGAGAATTAGTAAAGGTTGACCAACTAGTTCAGGTGTCTCACTGCAGTAGATGTACCCGTCGAGAAAGTCGGGGAAATGCGGGGAAATGGTTTTCAAGTTGTAAACTCTTCTCAATTAAGGGTCACTCGAAGAAGTATCTTTTATTGAGGGCTGGGTCTTGGGAAATCAGAAAGGAATATTTCTGTCCTAAATATTCAAGCCATCGGGGAAGCTACGTAAGGGTGATCTGAGATCCACACCCCTAAATCAATAGGAAGGTTAAACACTTTGTTGTTGGCTTATTCTGAAAGCCATATTGGAAGGTTCGAGGGCTCTATGATGTTATCACCCGATCGATCGGTATCCACACTTCGGGGATCTGATGGAAGTTCCTATTGCAGGGGAGTGGGAAAACAACCCGAACGGTGTAAAGAACATTCGAGTAACCGGCCTACCCGTTCAATGCCTACTGAGAAGAAATGATCTTATTCCATATGTTAATATTATTCTTCAGGAAAGGGCAATCTCCCTATGTCAGGTTAAGATGGAAATAATAAACCCAGTTCTCTAAGCCTAACTTCCCAACTTCCTTTGGTACAGTTTCAAGCGATTCTTTCTAACTCTACCGGAATGGGCAGTGACCCAGTGCTCTCTCCTCTATTCATAGCCTTTATTCTACATACCCAGTTCTCTCTTTCACCCAATGCTAGTTGTTGGTCTTATCTCTGTCTCCCTATAGCCTTTCATAGTCTCAAAAAACCCTATGCTGTATGGTTTCTCTTTGTCTCTCTAATATTATCTTACCGTCTATTTCCTGGGTCTTACTGGTCTCTCTAAGCTTATATCTAATGCCCTATATTGGGGTTGCCACTCATGCCGCTTCTCTCTAACCCATAGCCATTATTCTCTGCCCTAGTTCGGCTAGTAAGTATCTGTCCCTAAGCCATTATTATTGGTTGTACCAGTTCTCTCTTTCACCCTATCTTTGGTGTTGCCACTCAATGCTTTTGGTTAACCCCAGTAAGTATCCCATAGCATCTCTTCTAAGCCACCTAATAGGGTGGTTACCCAGTTCTCTACACTTACTTACCGTCTTTATCTAATCATTTCTTCTACGCTACCAGTATTAGGGTGGCAAATGTAGTTCTCTTATCTGTCTTCTACTACTTATTAGCTTACTTTATTACCTACCTAGTGAGTCAAGCCATCCCACCAATCATAACTCATATGGTACACTAGTCTACCCATGCCTACCTATCTTGAGTGAAGGTAAGATAATATACCCAACCCTATTACCTAAGAACTATCCAACCTCTATGTATGAACACAATTTCTCTATGGGAGGAGAAGTCGAGAGTAGAGCTAACTGAATGAATGAGACAGAGGGGGTGGGCCTTCCTACTCTCTCTCTCGCCCCACCCCAGTCATGCTGGGGTCTTTATTGTGCATATATAGCAAATCGAATGTGGATCGTTGTCTCTCTCACACATCTCACAACTCCAGATCTTCATTATCATAAATAAGGAGGGATATACCTCATCATAAGGAAGGGGTTGAGGACCTACCTTTATATTCTAAGGCATGTCTGGTTTAAGGGCCTTTCTAAAGGCATGTATAAGCCATAAACCCTGTGTGTGCCAAGCTGAACCTCGTCTCGTACTTCTAGGGAATAAGTCATTGGGAATAAGCCTACTGTAAATCATTCTCACTACCTACAGAGACCGACTAGACTGAACCATACATTCGAGCAATCAATACTTCCATTCAATGCTGTGAGTTTGGGACATTACAAATAAGTGAGGTACGCAGTATCTAGAGGTTGTTAAATAGAATAGGTGGTTAGATTAATGCTTCTTTCTTTGGAATTGCTGAAGATGAGGTATTGCTTGGTTCATGCTTGGGGCTGGCTGAGGGCTTGAGCTTGTGGGTTTAGCTAGGAATGCAGGAACATTCATGCTCAATTGAAGGTCATGCTGAATGCTTGGTTGATGAGGGCTACTTCAGATAGGCTTAAATAATGAATGCATTCATTATATATGTAATTATGCTTTATGATTCAAAGGTTAGCGGACCTTTGGTTAGTGGACCTTTCCTCCAAAAGGCCCTTCCCCTCTCTCGGTGGTCAAGCGATACATAAAAGCTTCACTTTGTGGTGCAGACTCATGATTTAGGGCTTTTAAGGGTGCCCAGGTTCGAACCGGGAAGACCGCAAGAGCACTGTGAAGCCAATCAAATCACCCTCTTGGTAACGCAGTTCGGGCAGCCCTAGGAAAGAGCAGTTCCCTACATCTGTGGGGGAGGACTAGTCTACCCAAGAAATTTACGAAGTGCCCCCTAAAAGTGGGAAGGGCCTGTTGCCACTTCCTCCCCCCCCCCAGGAGGTATAGATGGATAGGCCCGCCTATTCCTCCGGGGGCCTTAAGAGACAGATGAAGCAGAAGTTTCCATCTACATCACTCCATATTTCTGCAACTCCATTGGAATATGAATGAGATCAGAATGGATTGCCATCATTCTTTCTTTTTGATCTAATCAGAACTATTCCGAATTTGTAACAAGTCCTAGCATTAGTATGAGTTTGTTGACCGTGTAAGGGAAATCCATATTGATGATGAATTCCATGATAACAAGAAATAGGAATTAATCGTTCGATGTCTACTCATTTTCCCCTCTTTAATTTCCAATGAACAACATGATATTGACCTATTATTTGTTCAATTTGGTCGATCTGATAGTTGACTCATTCACCTTTATGTTCTCACTTATACCTAATCGATAACGAACCTGAGTGGCTTCTTTAGGTCCAATTCCACCAATTTCGGTTGGGGCGATTCTTACTTGTTCATTGGGAACTAATATCGCTCCTAAGATATGTGACATTGTTGATTGATTCTTTCCCTGGTCCTTGCCGGCTGGAATCATGAATATGTTAGCTCTTATCCGATCCAAATATTATTTTCAAATGAATGTGGGAAGCACCATAGCTAGCTCTATCATAGGAAGGTTCGATCATAGCTAGCTAGTGGTGTTTAGTCCAATTGATAATACTTAGGTACATAAGAGAGAAAGAACAGGCTCGCCTGAGCATAGCGAAGGGTCCCGTCGCATTCCAAGAACCTCGGGGATATTGGGGGGGTCTCGCGTTGACATGCCCTACCACCTCTTGTTTGGGTTGGTTAGGTTTTCAAGCCCTCATTCGGTTGTACCACATCCTGCCTGAACTAGAGTCACCTGACTAAAGCGGTAAGAAAATCCTAAGAAATACGAAATTCCACTCTCCCCTATCTCACTCAAGTGAAATGGTCAAGAAAGCACCCCACCAGTGTTTTGGTGACTTTCAATTTCCACCCTTTACACCTCCTACGCGCCCTTTATGCCCATTCATTCCAAATAACACTTGCCCCCCCCGTATTACAGCAGCTGCTGGCACGAAGTTAGCTAGGGCTTCTTCCTCAAGTCCTATCATGATCGAAACTCGACAAAAGATCTTGACAAGCGACAATGCCCTTCTTCACCCACGCGATATTTTTGGATCGGGTGTG
The DNA here is from genome assembly GCA_034641835.2 of Pinus albicaulis. Taxonomy (NCBI): domain Eukaryota; kingdom Viridiplantae; phylum Streptophyta; class Pinopsida; order Pinales; family Pinaceae; genus Pinus; species Pinus albicaulis. The sequence goes on from CM076574.1 coordinate 1,058,099,417, forward strand.
AGTCCATTGTCCAATATTCCCCACTACTGCCCCCTGAGGGAGTCTGGGCCATGTCTCAGTCCCAGTGTGGCTGATCATCCGAAAATACCATCTAAGCATCATTGGCTTGGTCAGCCTTTACCTAACCAACTACCTGATACTACGTGGGCTCATCGAATAACGCGAATTAGCTTGCTTTATGAATTATTCAGCATTTTGAGTGAACTATTCGGCATATTCCCACGCGTTACGCACCCGTTCACCACTTTTCTCATTGTTCCCCACGCCCAACGCACCACTCGCATATAATTTGAGTGAGTGAGAACACGCTAGGAGGGGGCCATTCATCTTGCCCTTCTGTCCCCACATGGATGGATGGGGAAGCAAGCCACGTTCAACTTGCATGTGTTAAGCATATAGCTAGCGTTTGTTCTGAGCCAGGATCAAACTCTTGTTTTTGAGTATGATCTATTTTGAGCATAAAATGCCCCTCACCCATATGAATGAGTGAGCGACTCCGTCCTTTCGAATGCCGGTAGCCATTCATATATTATATATGCAATTATGGTCATGATTGAATTCATGACGATCTCCCTGCCTGAATGAGATAGGTAATTATGCTTTAGCAAATAATGCATATATTATATATGTAATTATGCTATTTTGAGAGATTGAATTGTGAAATTATTCCATTTCTTCCAGTCATTCATTATATATTCATTCTAGGCTCTGCTATTAAGGGCTTAACCATTTTTTTCCCTAATTGTATGGGCTTTCGTTCGTATTCTATCACTTGGCGGGAGAGATTGATTGATCAGAGCCTCTCCACGCGTTTTCTCAGACGCAAAGTACGAAGAAGGTTCAAGTCTATTCCCTCTATAGGCTTCTATGAGAGGCTAAATGAGTACGGGTAGATGATAAGCTTCTACTTCTCCCCCTCTCTCCCCCTCTCACTCACTCAAAGGAAGTAGTAGTTTCCTCACACACTCACCCATGAGTAGTTGCTTGACCTCTCCCCCAGTCTAGTTCAGTCCAGTTTACGTCTCCCCCAGAAGTAGCTCATTGACCCACTCACCCATCCTAACTTGTCTCACTCTACCAACCATTACTCCCAACTGCTACTACCAGCTTCAGGATTTCATGATTAGCTGAATACCTTCGGGTACGGGTAGCAAATTTAGGTTAATTGATGAGTAGGTGCTAATCAATAAGCAACCACGAATAAGGAGAATGATAAGTATGTATACTTGGAATGGCATAATCAAATCAACTTACAACAAGCTCCATAATATACAAAGATCATAACACCTTACATATCCTAATGAGTAACACAGAGTCAACACAAGTAAAAAAGGGTTCTAATACTTATGGTGGTACTGAATAGGCTTCTTAGATCACTAGTTTATAACACGTAATGGGAATTCTTACTGTAATGTATGATCTACGTATTATCCCTAATCTATAACAAAGAGGTAAGCTATAATGAATGGAAGCTTTAGATTAGCTTAACTCCATGGAACTGCCTATTCAATCAATCTGATGCTTCTATTTCACTTGATTACACCTAGTTAAGTATAAATCACATCTACTATTATGCAATATACGTACTGTGATACTATATTCGTATTAGTTACGTATAAGCTAATCCATAGCAGTCTATGTGTTACAATATTAGTGCTCTATTACACCTATTGTAATCACGTAATAAATGTAATCACAGCTTATCATCTTAGTTAGATCAATGCTATTAGAACTATAAAGATAAGGTCTGTACATTACACAATAGTAGTTAAGCATAAGGTTTGGTGTTCCCATGAATAAAAAGCTTTATATCACTACATGTTCCATAAACCTTATAGTATAGCTAATACACGTGTTTTGTCTCCTTGTTACTATACCTGTATTCATTATGGAAACAAGACTAACACCATGTCACTTTACGTAATAGATTTACAATACCATGTTATTATACCTTATACCATGTAAGTAATGGCATATATACTGATATGATTCCCAGGAAAACAGCTTTCATGATTTTAATAACAAGGAAGCTGGTAAAGTCAAGGTCTTAGTACTAGTATGATATCATATCCCATAGTTATACATAGTACAGAGATAAGAATTGTCATATTCCATAATCATGGCATTCATAGATAGCATAAAGCCCATTACAGTAATCAGGTTATGTACGAGAAATGAGCAAGCTTAGCTTACAGATTTCTTGACCACTACTAACACCATATAAACTTGGTGAATAGCTTTGAGTGCAATAGCTTACCTATCTAAGCTTTAAGATGGAATGGGATTACTACTGATCTCACTTTATTCAGTACAGCTTACGTTATACAAGATGTAACAAGTATAAGCAATCAGTGTAAAGTAATGGTAATAGAGAGGATCTTCGTCATGCTTACAACTTAGTGATTACAGGTCTATTACCCGTATAAGGTTCATATAAGTGCTATACCTCTAATCAATACATGTAAAAGAGTTTCGTGAGCATAAACAATGTTTATACTTAACAAGAGCTTATGAGTATTCTAACAATATCGATACAAGATGCTGTATAATATGGATATGAGCTTGAATCTAAACACTAGGTACACCATTGCTTTGACATATGTACAAGCTTTAGTAACCAGTGTTTCAGCTTTTATTAGGTAGTGACTATAATGAATACTATACACTAGCTTATATAATGGCAATACTATGCTTACTTAATTGGTCATATTCCATCATCTCTATTAGGTGAATACAGTAGATGTGGTTAAGCTCATAGATATAACACACATATTAGGTATAGCTTATATAAAGTGTAATCATTACTCATAGTATGTACGTAATATATAGGGGGTAATAACGGTATAGAACATATATGGTGAAATTTGTGTCATATTTATTATATATAATAACCAATATAAGTGGGATAAAAGCAATCTAAGCTAATTCATACATATATCTTTCTTGTTTGATATCATAGTAAGCTTGGCATAGGCATCAAGATATATAAATCAGTCAGGTAGTAGATCTTCACAGTAAGTATTCTATCGTAGGTCAGGGTATCCAGGCAGGTAGGTATCAATCAATATCAGGTCGAAGGCTGCCAAGGTGGGGAGCGAGTGGAAAAGTTATATTAAGGCATTCACAGGTTGAAGGATCGGTGGATGGAAGGTAGGTGTCAGGTCAAAGAGAATCAGGTAGAAGCAGAATAGTTTCACTTGGAGGCGCACTGGAACTGACTAAGTCTATCCATACCGTAAGGCTAGCACTCGATGATGCACTCTAAGTCTGGATGTAGACAATGGATGATAGGCTAGCACTCTATGGACACAATGGCAAGAAATTTATCTCTATAAATCGACGAAAACCCAACCCCCGACCTCCACCTTGACCATTGACCCTAGAATTCGACCCTGAACCTGGTATTACCTCTTGGGATCGAGTACCATCCATCGATAGAGTACCAACATATAGAGTAGTCCCATCATCATCTCTTGGATTTCTCTTGTGTGTGCATAAAACTTGGCATTTACACTTGAAACAAAGTACTGGAAACAACTGGGAACAACTGGGTACGAAAAACAACTGGTCATGGGGGATATCCAACTGGAGGTCACTTAAAACTCCTTCCCGGTCACGTATTATAGGTAACGTGTAACTTGGGATGAACACATACCTCCTGGATATGGGGTATATCGAACAAGTGGGCACGTACAACTGGGTATCATCAACAGGGGGGATATCATTCATGGGCCTGATGTCCTCTCGGCTGAGGTTGACCAGTGGTAATGAGGGGAAAGTTATCCTGGGTGTTGTAAACGGGTGTCTATTTCTTGGCAAATATCAATTGGCACTTACAGGGACTAGTATCAATGACTATAAACCATCCAACCATCCAATTGATTTATAATCCATTTTCTCATGGTTGTAGACGACTATTGTGACTAGTCTCCTAGTATCAATGACCCTTGAGATAAGAAGGTCTTCCTTGGGGTTATGTTTATCATTGTCCCTCTTATTCTTAAGGTAAAGAGACTGGCTTTCATAGAGAGATAGAGAAGATGGCCTTCCCACCCAGATTGGCTATTCTTTAGATCCCACCCAGATTGGTATTGGGTAAGATTAGTTACTGATCAGTAGGGATCTTACTGAGTGAATATGTCCCCTATATATTGAAATTATCTATATCATTAGATAGAAACTGGCTATAGAGATAGAGAGGCCAACCTTCCTATATAAGAGAGGTAGATATATTACAGTAACCCTCCATCCATCCATTCACCATCCATTATGAAGGGCTAACCATCCATAAAACCATTATGCTAGTGGAATTTAGTAATTTACTTTCGAGTGCTTGCCTACACTTGCCTATAGGAGAAAGTTCGAGTGCTTGCATTACGACTTGCTTTATTGAGTGCTTGCCTACAGGAGAGATTGAAAGTTCCCGTAACTGGTGAAAAATTGAAAGGAATAATAATGTATAATAAATGGATACGACGGAATCTACTATGGTGCTAAGCTAGCAAAGTAGCTGGGTAAGATGCTAATGTTGCGGGCCGCTTTCCAGCTTTTAGGTTGTTTCAATTCGGAATCTAGCCCTGTCTCCTCTGGGCTAACTCTTTTTTGTACCTCACTGGGTCAATGGTGCCTTTTTAGCCTTTGAGGTTCAAAGTCGGCTTGGCTTCTATGAACTGGGTTGGCTAACTCTCGTCATTGAATGAGACCTACGGTGGCAAAACACAGATAGAGGCAGTGTTGGTTGTGGCGTTGTTTAGTCGATTAGCCTAGGGATCAATAGAGGTCATCCTTGGAATCCACTCCTTTAGGACCTGTGCTTTCCTAAAGGGTACTCCAAAAGGATTATGCCAATTCGCTTCTCTGCGCTATTCATCTTAGTTAATGGGATGATGGAATTTATTGGTTGGTCTCCTCGTATTCTGGGGAGGATTCCTTTTGCATAGGGAGATAAAGTGGCCACAGTGTGCTTCAAAGATGACATGTAATGTTGGTCCGATCTCATATCATCGTTAATTTCAAATCAACTACAAATCGTAAGCTTCATTTGCAGTGAATCTTACATGTCATAGAATAATTGTTGAAGGTACAAAAGTAAAGGTCTTCTAAGTCCTCAGCCGGAATCAATTAGTATAAAGCCAGAAGCCTCTCACCAGATGCCTTGTCCCTTTAGCCAATAGAAAGTTAGCTACGGGACACTGGCCAAAGAACTATAGTTTATTCCAAAGCTCCGCGAAGGGAGATAAGGGTGAATTTCCCAGTCCTAACTTTCAATAGGGAAAGAAGTTCTATGCCTAGGTATAGCTAGCGGTCGAGTAAAATGTATTCCCTCTTAGCCTTCGCAAGGGTGAATAAAAGATCACTCGACTGATAAGGAGAGGGTATTAGGTGGGCAAGGGCTATAAATGAATATTCATACTTTTAAGACACTACTTATTGATTGAATGCTGGGGTGGGGGACATTTTATAGTTGTGATTATGGGTAGCACTTCTTTTACTTTGACTTACTTTTTTCTCATCTCCCCTTGGACGAGGTTTTGGACATTCTCCCTACGAGATTTTCCATTTTACCTTGGTGAAGGTTTGGAATATTAAGAAACAAATGAATGCATGCAGTAATTACATAAGAAAACTGCACTCAGAGTGCTTCACAAAAACAGTCTAAATGGTAATTTGTGTGCATTTTATAGCCACCTTAACCCTTCAAGGTGTTGAAGCTGTGTAGGTAGCGCGCGATACTATAAATAATAATATATATTGAATGAAATCTCAATTTGAGGAGGAATAGTCTAGTACTCATTCAAAGCTAGTAGAGGGAGGTCATAAAGGTATGTTAGGCAGGTAGGTAGATAGAGAGATAGATAGAGCTAGGGTATAGCTATGTATAGCTAGATAGAAGGATAGAGCTAGATGGGGATAGAGTGAATATTAGCGGTATGAGTCTGATGGATGGTATGGGTGGTAGGGCTAGGCTAGAGGGTCTGTATGTTTAGATGGGATGGCTGGACACGAGAGGAATGGATGGACACACCAAAGAGTAGGAGCTGAACACAAGGTTAGATATTGAACACGACTTAAAGATATACGCTTACTGAGATCACTACACACAATCAATACATGTTGAGCTAGAGCTACACAAACACAACAAGAGATATTATATATACGTGATTTCGATAATGAGATTTGATTCTTTCAGCCTTTATTATTCTAGCATATTTCTTATATTTTCTTTGGTCTATAGTACAGGCGCCTCGGTTCTTCCACTATGCATAATATAAGATATAATAGGCATAAGGCATGAGATGAAATTTAGGGAGGAATATATCCAAATATGAAAGGTACTGACTGACCTGGTATTAGAAGGCTTGGTCTCTAGCAAGGTAGGTTGGACGCATGCCTATATGACTGAGTCTGGTATGTTATTCTAAGTCAGGTTTACGCTTAGGTATGGCCTGGCTATGCATAGTAATAGAGTTTCTATGCTTGGTTGGAAGTACGAGTGACCATTGAAAAGTCAAGGGTAAGGTGGTTTAATAACACATGCCATCTAATTCAAATCCCATCTGCTGCTTCTAAGATAAGTTCTACCTACATGGGTGACTCACTAAAAGATTTCAGGTCTAGGGCTAGCTCCAGGTCTAGTTGGTGCAGGTAAAGAGAAGCAAGGGGAGTATGCTATAATCGGCTATTCTTTATAATTGTTACTTCTTGATTTCTTTATTTAGTTAGTTAGCCTAAGATAGATCATGACATCTCATACGTTTTCCTCCTTTGATTTCAACTGATAATACCCACCTTAGCCTCCTTCCTATTGACCTATTTAGTTGTTAGTTTATTTGATATAAGATATCACTCCCATAACTAGTTTAACCTTACCCATTTGAGTTAGTTGAATAGATATAATTCCTCCTATTCCTAATGCTAGCGGTAGCGATCTCCTAAACCTCCTCAACCAATAATGTAATGCGATAATGCGATTCCTCATTGCCTGAGCTGAGATGATATGATATGATATGAGTTGGATGAGACACCACTTTATTAATCTCAAATGCGGTTTATGGATCATTTGGGTAGCCCAACGATAGATGGAATTATTGGGGTGCTATTCCCTAACGTTTTATTAATGAAATTCTAATACCCAATATCTAAAGCCATAATGAGTTCTATAATTATATCTCAACGGAGAAGATATATGATATCTCTTTCGAGGTCTTTTCCTTAAAGAGAAAAAATAGGGTCAAATTGCTGGGGTATAAAAAATAGTTGAGTTAAGAGGGGATCATAATTCCAATCATGGGAGTTAGGAGTTAGGAGCCATATTCATGATCTACTCCTTTCGCATTGTTGTTAATTCATGATCCACATGCTAACGCTACATTCCTTGTTGTTTCTGGAGTTTGATTGAGTTAATGAGTGATTAATAAGATTGATATAGATGGGAATAAGCATTACGTAACCATGAGCCGAGCCCTTGACGTAACCATGAGGAGCTAACCATGAGCCCCTTCGTCGATACCGTAACACCCAAGAAGACCCCCAATATGTAGTTAGTTAGCTACTCAGTTAGGATAAGCGGATAACTAAAACCACCATGTAGCATAGCCCAATCCCTCATGACGTAACCAGTAGCCCATGCCCTCGCAGTGTTAGGAGAACAGAGAACTATGCGGTGAGTTATTCGTTTGTTTCCTTCCAAATATGGGGAGTTCGTTGTAACAAGATGCTGGGATGCTGGGGAGTTCGTTGTTGATGTTGGATTGGGTAGTTTCTTTCGGATAGATAGAGATATATCATGAGCCACTTAGAAATCATGGTACCACTTAGCTTAGCACTTATGCACTACGCTCCTCCACAATGAGTTGCCTGATTTGCCTATTTTGTTTTATTGAGACAGATTGAGACAGACAGGGACACACACACAAATAATTCATCGACAGGTTTCACCCTTTCCCCCTCAGAATTCTTCCAAATCATGAGAGTTAGGAGTGAGTGGTAACAAGATAGGAGTTGTAATGTAACAAGATATGGGTAGTTAGTTGTAACGTTGTAACAAGGGAGTTAGTTGAATAAGAGTAGCCATATAAGATTAACCATTACGTAACCATGAGCTACTCAGTTAGGAGAACTATGTGGATTCACGAGTGGAAGTTGAATGCTCAGGAAACCATGCCATGCTCCTTCGGTCGATTTATTAAGATAGAGGATAACGGAACTAGACCAATACATAAACCAATAGTGAGAGAATTCTTGAGGGGGAAACCAATATAAAACAGAGAGACCAGCCAAGATAAGACAAACCAAGGAGTAGAAGAAGGCAAAGAGACAAGACCAAGAACTCTGTCTGAGGCCACCTTCTCTGCTTGCTCAGTCAGGTCAGGAAGGCGTAAATAGGTCTATCCGCTAATGTTTTCGAAGCTGCCCTATGCCCATCCCACAAAAGTAATAGGGGTGCGGATAAAGGAGCCCACCGGAGAGCACACAAGACGGATTCCCAAATCATAAGAGGAGCCCAACTTTCTTAATAACACAATTAGGAATATTGCTTGTCAGGTAACCCAAAAGATAGATTCATCATTGGGGTTCTTGTGTCTTTAAGGACTTGAGAAAAGTCCCCACTTTCTCAAGCCATAATGCGTTATATCGATTTTTATTTCTAATAATGAGTCAATAGCCAGCTGGACAATCCTCGTACTTCCTTCCCAAGTCGGAGGGGAGAGAGAGAGTTAGAGGGGGTTATAGTGGAGGAGTTTTCGGAAAGAGGGAGTTCGTCCTGACTAGAATATCTCATTCCCATATCCATGCTTATTGATTTCGAGGAGCTTTCTTCCAGCCAACGATTTTCATTGCATAATTATAAGGTAATATTATTCCCTCCCTTCATTTTCTCAGATGGATTAATTTGATGATATTGACTAAGTAATGAATTTATTCCGTCATCTATTCACATACAACTGCTTCTGGCCGTGATGAGAATGCAGGGACGAGGTTCGACCATTCTCCTCTTCTGTCCAGTTGCAATGAAGAGAAGATATCAGGGGCTTCTAACTAACCTGTATGAATGAGTAGGCGCGGTCATACTTCAAGTGGATAGGTTAACTACCAGTTCATCAATGAAGTGGGCAGTAAGGAGGTTCAGAGGCGAGTTGTAGGGCTAGGCTAGAGGGTCTATATGTTTAGATGGGATGGATGGTTAGAGGGGTAGTACTTTAGCTCTTTGATTCTCTTATATATGTCATTAAACCATTAGAGATGAAAAAGTAAGCTTCAAAATGGGTCAAGATGGGTTGTTAATAAGGGGTGTTTTCCGCCAAGTTGAGATGAGAGAATTAGAAGTGAAACTTCCCTAACCTCCGCCAAGGGAAACCAGGAAAAATAGAAGGGAAAAAGCGCAAAAAATATTCCAAGGGAGTTGATAAAAAAGTAAGTAAAAGTGAACTAAGTGTCACTAAGGGAAACAAGTAAAACTAGAAGGGAAAAAGTTTCAAACCTTCGCCAAGGTAAAAAAAGTAAAACTAGAAGGAACGTAGTCGCTTGTCCACATCGGGAAAGGGAAAGATGTTCAAAGTGATGCCAAGGTGAATAAGGGCAACTAGGAGGGAAGGGTGGTCAAAGCTCTGCCAAGGCAGATCTGAAAAATTTAGCTTCAAAGCTCCACTAGCGAAGATGCGAAGATGCATTGACTTCATTGAATGATGGGTACACAACTTTTATTGTAATATGGGTCAGTTGGAACTTATCTCATGGAATATGAATCATTTGGAATGCCTCTCTTGGAAGATGGGTCAGTTGAACTCCTCTCCACAAAAGACTAATCAGTTCCCTTTGGCTGCTCCTTCCTGGCCATCCAACTCAGAAGACTAATTGGAATCAAGTACCAACATCAACACCTACCTGGGATCACCCCTTGGGATCGCCTGCATAAAGTACTAGCATTGAGTACCAAGAATGCATGGATACATGCTTGGATTGAGTACCGGCATATTGAGAGTGTATCACCACCTGCATCAACTAGCGGCTATCAGCAAAGGGCTATCAATAAGGACCTCTTGGAAACTGGCTCTGGGTGACTACTAGCTATCTTATTCCGGATGTTAATGAGACTATGGCTATCGACACTGGCTTACTACGAACCACTGGAAATGTGACTGACATGGACCGGTTCGTTAGATTTGTAGAGTTTCTTTCTTTTTAAAGTCCCCTTTCATATTCATCATCATATTTCAGATTACAAATGACAATGGCAAAGTTTCAACCTCACACTCGTAACCTCATATGAGCCCCTCCAGTCGTAGATATGCAAGTATCATATGTATAGATATTTATTGATATAGAGATTGATTCTCGAGGTGTTCACAGAAGCCATTCACTGAAAAAATTCAATTAAGTTGTTCCGTGTCACCCACTACAGAAGCCGATGCCTCCGAATCACGATAAGAACAACGAGGTATATCCAAATAAAAACCACAAATTAGAAAGAATGTAGTCGCTTTTCCACATCGAGCAAGGTATTCTCAATTATGATTCAACCCAAACTTCATGTATGTGCCAAACCTTAGGCAATATGGTATAGACTTACCAAGCTGTAGTGTAAGAACTAGTTGTAGAGTAAGCTCCACTACTTGCTTTAGTATTAAGCAATAAGTTCCATGCTCTAATATTGAGATTACTACAAAATTAAATCCCGATCACAACTCGTTTTTATTGGAAAAACATGCATGGCGAATCGAGTGAAAGCCTATTTAACTGGACTAGCTTCAGACCCTATGAACTGGATTGTCAGGTGGTCTCTCTTTTTATTTAGTCCAATGCCTTTAGCCAATGTCCATGTAACTTAGCCTACAGACTAATTGAAAATCAACTCCAATCAGTCTCAATCAAAATTCTCGTAAGTAAATAACAAGTAATATTCCTGTCTCTATTGGGGTAGACCGGGTGAGTATGCCAGTCGAGGTAGGCCCCCTGTGTTCCGCCAGTGTTTAAGGTTCGAGAGGTAAGGTGAGAGGTCTTCTTGGTGGGGTCAAGGGTTTAAGTTGGAGTTTGGAGTAGTTGTTGGAGGTTTAAGGTGTAGGGCCTTTTCTGTGATTTCTCCTCATATTGGTACATGAGATGTGATACTTATTGGGACGTGAGTAATTCCTTTTATTTATCGAGTCTGAGTATGACTGGCTATGTGGGGTAGAGTGATTATGTGGAGTTATAGATCTAGCTTCTATGGTTAAGTTTCCTGGCTAGGACTACCGTCTAGTTATCTTGGCTAGTCCTCATTCGTTCGTCTGTGGTGTACCCCTCTCAAAAGACTGTTCCGTTGTGCACCCCTCTCAGAAGCTCATGCCCCTTTAAGAATACATTCAGTATAAACCAATCAATGCCAATCCTAGAAGACCTCTCCATGCACCCACCCCTAAGTCCATTTTTTCATTCCTCTCAGAATAATTCAGTATGGATCAATTAATCAAAAGATCAATCAAATCTAGCCTGAAATCAAACCAATCAATCACTCACTCACTAATTGGTGCACTTCTTGGCTTGTCAATGTGTTTCCTGCCTGTGCCCCTAGATGTTTTGTCTCAACCAGTTGAATCACTCACTCATTCTTATTCCTCCTTCCTAAGAGTTCAAGGGCCATGGTTCCGGTAGAGGGTAGAGTTCGAGGTAGATGTGGGCAGTTGTTTGATGGAAGTTGTTCACCCACTGTGCATAGAAGCCACTCACAGAATCCAAGCTATTCACTGCAAATAGAATCCATTAACACACAGAATGCATTCAAAGAATCTACTAACAGCACAAAGAAAGTCATTCATTAACTACCTAAATCCAGTCACTTAAGCCCACTGCATACACATAGTCACCATTAATGCACCTGCTTAGCCCCCTCTGTGTAATTAACTATGTGAAGCCATTCACGCCCTTAACAAAAGCTGTTAAATCACTTGACATAGTGGATTAACCAGTCTATTGTTAGTCTTCCTCGGGTTTGTCTAGGTCTCGTGCTGGGGTCGGGTGTAATATTCCTAAATTAGCATGCAGCTAATAGGAATATTAATTTTTCCTTTTTAAATCCAGTTAAAGAAATAAATGGGCAAGGAGGCTCATAATTTTCTTAAGCATGAATAAAAATCCCTCATAGTGTGAAAATGGATCATGAAATAACTAGATCAAGCATCCACATGTGTGAACAAGGTTTAAAATATGTGGACAAGGTCAAGTTTGACCAAATCAACATGATTTATTCTCAAAGATTGGATCCTAAATAAAGCCAGCTCAATGTGAATAGAGATCAATCCAGCTAGTCAAAAAGAAGGCACCTTGAGTGTGAAAAGGGACAGGGCATGAAGATTCAGTCAAGGTTGACTAAATAAAATAGCGCTGTAAAAGGATGAGCAAGGCACATGGGAACATTGTAAATATGGTGGAGGAGCCTTTGCATGGAAGCAACCTCATAGTGGGTGGGACCCTTGGTGAGGAAGCTCATCAATTATATAATGAAGTAGATGGAAAGCATATGGATATATTGGAGATTATATTTTTATGTGGTATGCTTAGAATTCCTGCATACTTGGCTATTTAGCTAAGTTGTTGCACTGCTTAGTGCAAGGGTTTTCTCGGGTGGGGATTCCCTACTCTTTCTTAGAGATCTTGTCTAAGAAATCTAAGAGGAGTTTTTTTATCTGAATTTTTCCACTACCTGGTGTTGGTCCAAGCACTTACCTTCAGCAAAAAATTAGTCCCTTCAGAAAAATGCGTTATTTCTTAAGGTGTGCAGTCGAAGGGGTCAAAACCCAATTTTGAGGAGATAGTTTCACAAGAGGAGGATCAACGTTTCTTTGGGAAAGCTAGAGGAAGCATCTACATCCATTTATTTGCATGTTCAGCCATTTTTATGTAGAGCTTCATCCACGCAGCGTGATTGAGCCACAGATCTACAACAACTCTTTCATGTATATCATTTCTGTTAAGAAACCCTTGCCAGGTCTTCTTGGATCTGTATAAAAGAGATTAGATCTCTATTTTTATGCCTCATTGAGTAATATAATAAGAATATATGATTTATATTCCTATTTTTTGAGTTTTACCTCCATTATAATGTGTAGTCTCTTATGCAGCAATTTCTATGTGTTGCAGTCTTGGGGTTTTGTCAATTTTAAGCTGTTTTGAGCATGGGAGGCTTGTTTAACTAGGCTAAAGGCATTTGTTTCTGAAAATATTTTGCATGCATGTCCCATATTTTCTATTATAAGGGACACAACCATTATTTTTCACTTTTATAACTCAATATTCAGAAAATAATGTTTTTTGGGCCAAAACTGCTACTTTTCCCCAGTTGGTGACATTGTATAAAGGCATATTCTGTTGCTGTGATTTTTCTATGGAAGATATGTGTTTAAATACACTACATGATTTGATTAATTTCTTCTCTCCAAATTTGGAATACCTTAATGTATTCTTATTGTTGTAGAAAATCCCAGTTTTGGGAATTACAGTGGTATCATAGCAACAATCTTGGCTCAGCCTGTGAGCTTCAAGTATTATGGAGTATTCTCATGGGGAGGAGGATATTTTCAGAAGAAATCAGAGCAAACCCTTGTTTTCTGGAGAAAAGAGGTTCTCAAAACTTCTCTTTCCAAATCTGCAAGGTAGAAGCAAGGGCATCAAAGAAATGAGGAGGGAGAAATATGAAAATCCCTCAGCAAGATCTATACAAGAGGAAGATTCTAAATCATCATCTTATGGATATGAGAACTTAGCTATATCATAATATCTACCATGTTCTATCAGCAATTTCTTCATGAACAGGAAGAAAGGAGATGTGCCAAAGAGGAATACTCTTGGTGATTATTTGCAGGAATATGAAGCTCAATTTTAGGAGTTCAAAGATTGCTTCAATTTCCAAGGGTTTTGCCAAATTAATGAGGAAAGGAGCACAAGGAGAAAGAATTAGGGTGAGGGTAGATTTTTTCTATCTAATTTTGATGGATCACCTCTATGTCCAGCTAGGGCTTGGGTGAAGGAGCTAGACACCTTTGTGCAACAACATCAAGTTTTAGAAATTGAATCAATCAAAGTAGCAACATTGCATTTCGAGGGTAATGCCTATGCTTGGTGGTTATTTGAATAATTTTCCTTAAAGAATGAAAATACATCTACTTATGCAAGGTTCATTAAAATATTAGTAGAGAGTTTTGATGATATTTCATGTGAATCATCTTCTATTGAAACTATCAAACCACATCAAACACAAATTTTGCATGAGTTGGGAGGGTCTATAAATCCAAATTTGTTTATGGAAACCACTGAAGTGGAGGTGAGCTTGTTTTATACTTTGCAAAGGGAAATATCTCCTTTGGATGAAGGGATTTCTTCTCAAAAGGGAGACATGAATATTCCTTCTTCAAAAGAAGACCAAGATCTAAGGTCTCTTTTTGGAGGTAAGGCAACTTCAACTATTGAAGAGGAGAAAGGGAAGACAGGAGAAGATAACGCAGTAATGACAATTTCAACTCAAGCACCTCATGAAGAAGAGGATGGAGCACTTGATCCAAGCAAATAAACTCTTTCACTTTTGCAAGGAGTTCCAAAAGGTCTCACACATAGAGCTCTTGGCATAACACATGAGCAGCATGTACCATCATTGTCAAATGATGAGATCTTGAGGATAGGAGGAGGAAAAGAGGAGGAAGGGCATCACAAGATGAAGAGCATGTACCCTTCTCTGTTTCAAATCTTGAAAGAACAAAGAAGGCAAGAGGACCTATGCAATAAAGGTAGGGGAAAATATGTCCACCTACATCCACATCCTACTCTATGCCTTGATGCCACTTTACAAGGAGGCATTTCATTAGGAAGACCTCCTGAATGGAGGAAAACTAAAGTGTTCTCTCAACTATATGCAACAACAACATATTTTTCTAGAGAAGGAACCCTAGAAGGAGCCACTACAACGCTGAGAATCATTGATGGAAGGATAAGCAAATTTCTGAAATTGACCTTGCTATATTCCATTCATCTATTTGCGTTGGAGGGGATAGACTCAGAAATATGTGCTGATATGAGCATAGTATCAAAAGGATACTCCATAGCTTTGGAGCAGCAAAGGATACTCCAATATATAATGAAAATTTCTAAACATAACGAAAATATATTTTCATTTTTGTATGCAGGAGCAAAATTGTGGAAGTGTTGGGGGAAGAGAACATTTCGAAAGGAGGGTGACTCTCATAAAATTCAATCTTGTCTTGAGCAAGATCAGCTGCAAGAGAGGCAACAAAATAAAGTTGGAAATACTCCAACATGTGACTTTGACATCAAGCATGCCAAGGAGGAGAGCCGTCATATGGCAAATGCATCATTTCAGACTTCTACAGCGTTGTCAATGTTGGGAAGCCTAGACCCTTATTGGGAGTCCCAAATCTTGATGGAATATTCCAAGGACCTATTCACATGTAAGGTTCTTGATAGGCAAGAAATGGATTTGAAGTATAAGGTAGTTGATGGGATCATTTATGTAAATTATCAGATCTACTTAACTAAAGATTCCAAACTCAAGAATAAACTACTTAACACCACATATGAGGTCTTTCTTTCAAACCCCATTGGTTTCATTAGAACATATCATACTATCTTTGTAATATCCCAAATTGGGAACTGCTAGCAATGCATGAATGGAAAATGCATTTTCCAGTAATGGATGCTACAGTAATGGAAATCAGAACTTGGATCCCTTAGATCTAAGTATCTAAGTACTAAATCCAAGAGGGAATAAAAAAGAAATCCTCCTAGGTGTGTTAAACAGATCTCCCACACCTAGTTGTCTTCAGAAATGCCTCAAAGAGAGACTACAACAACAACAAAGAATCCTGCTTATGAAATAACACATTTTCTACAGAGCAGTGATAAGAGGCTCATAAAATATGTTTAAATAGTATTTACAGTAGAAAATAAGTTTACAATTCAGTCCATGAAGTACATAGCTGAAAATACAAGGCAAAGATAGAAGAAATATCCTCAAAAGAGGGCTACAACCATGTGTTTGACAAAAAGCTGCCTTGACAGTGTTATTCTTATTGAGCTGCACTGTTGTATGTTACATATCAGATCTAGAGCATATCTGTGCATAAAATTTCAGATCTATATCAAATCCATGCACTAGAAAATCTCCTCTTTCAGATCCCCTTGGAATTTCGGGCTTTGTACCAAGCATGAGCAGTAGATCTAAGATCTAAGAAAGCAGATCTGTAGAAATATTCAGGTTTACTGAAGCATTCTTATTATGTAGATCAGATCTGAAGTACAAGTATATATCTCCTCCAGAAGATCTCAAAATGAAGAGTGGATCCTCAACACTCCAGAACCAGCTCTCCAATTGATGCACCCAAACCCCCTGCAACACCTCCGACTGGAATAACGCAGATCTAGAGTAGAAACTGCACTGTAGGGGGTCCCCATGAAAATACCAGAAACTGAGGCTCATGCACTCCAACACACTTCCTCTAATAGAGTAGATGCCCCCTCCACTGACAGAGAGACCTGAAATGACTTAGATCTGAGAAGATCTGATCTCCATGAAAATAACATAGTCCCTCAAGGGAGACTATGCTGCAGCTTGATTAAATGAGTTGGCTTGATGCAAAGATTCAAAACTGAAGCTCAACAATGGATGCACTCTTCCAGGAGGTTAAAATACACTCTCACTGAGAAGAGGATCCAATACATGCTAGATCTTTGCAGATCTAGAGTTCCACTTGTTGCAACTCACATAGACAACCCAATCCTAAGTAGAACTATGTTGTAGATGCAAGATGAGGCTTGGCCAAATGCTGGATAGTGGACTAGACAAAAAATTCTCTTCCAAGAGCTACTCAAGGAAGGAGGTGGGAATTCCTAAACAGGAAACCCCAATAGAGGTGTGTCTCAATAGACAAAACCTTCAGAAAATAATAACATCAACAACCTTCTCTTGTTGTCCTCCTCCTTCTTTTATAGGATGAATGCCTTTTCAAACCCTAAACCACCTTAATGAGTTAACCCCTTTCACATGTGGAGCCTCCATCTAGAACTGCTGTGTATCCATGAGGTTCATTGCACCTAGACTGCGTTGTTGATTTGGTCAAGGTTGACTCAGTCTTGCGATTTAAGCTCATTCACACCTACAAGATATTATTTACATGGCCCAAATATGTCTTTGTTTACATGGGCATTGATTTATTCATGGTTTTTAGGAGTTTTACATGTCCTCCTTCATATTTTATTCATAAACATGAAATGCAAGATAAAAATAAGGCAAAATAAGATATTCCCATAGGCTTGGCCTAAATGGGAATATTATAGTCCTCCTGTCCAAAATGTTGCTTGTCCTTAAGCAACTGATAAGGTGAGTGCTACAAGACTTCTCCTCCATTGGTGACATCATCAAAGATCAAGCTTTCTGAATAATTTGAGTGTTCACCAATCCATCCTCCCATGGGTTGTCTCTCCAAAATCATTATTATATGTTCATGATCCATCCCATAAGGTGTCAAGAATGCCATTGAAACAAACATGGCTGAACCCCTACTCTCCATAAAATGTGTAGCAAAGCATACAAATAGAGCTTCCATCCCATGTGGTACACACATGCCTCCTATCCTCCCTCCATACAATCCCAAAAATAAGACAAGTGCATCATCCATATATGGAAACAAGTTTACAAATATATAAAAAAAAAAATGGGACATTCATAGTCCCATATATGGTACCAGCGCAGGGCATCTCCTGCCTGCATCACATCAAAATATGGTAGGTTGTTTTCCCACCACTTACTTGCAGCCCATGCCATCTCACTGTAGCTAAATGTGTGAGATGTGTTTGGTGCCTTAGGAAAGCACCCATCATGAAACAAGATCTCCCTTTTGCCATGAAGGGAGTGGCCAAGTACAGCAATGGTTGTGGCCCCATATTTGCCATGAGATTGACAAGATAAAACTCTCCTCCTTGGAGTCATGGCCTACATAAACAAGGTGGAAGAATGCATATAGTCAGAATAGAAAGTACATGTATTAAGAGCATGCTCTCCACCAATAATTCTCCTCCCATCAATGGAGTGGTGCATAGATCTACTCTCTCTCTCAAGAGGAGGAAGAGGGGCCTGATTTAATTCCACCTTAGAGCCATATTTCTGCTCCAACTCCATAGAATCCATGCATGTATGGAGATCCTTGGAATATTCCACGAGCTGCTGGAATTCCCAATAGGGATCTAGTGTGCCCCATACTAACATCGCTAATAATATGCCAATTGAAGTGGCTACCATGTTTCTGCTCTTCTCCTTGACACCCTCCATGTCCAAGGTGTGTGTTTTGGAAGGCCATACTTCCCACTCTTCTACTTTCTACCATTTCCCATGCCAAAGGTATGAGATGAAAGGTTGCTATTCCTTCCTTGCTGCCCTCCTTGCTCATGCACATGCTTTAGAGAAGAAGGAAGCTCTTGGGAGTCAGTCTTCCATGGAAGGGTATCATCTACCCCAGGCCTCTCTATTTTGGCCAAACATTCATGTGAGACCACCATCACTCTTCTAGTAGGGAAGAGTGTTCTTCAAAAAAAATTTCCTTCTAAATCAAATCTGGCCTCCCATGCTTCCTGATGGTGTCATTTTCTCTCCTTGCAGCATACCTCCTCAACGCAATTTGAGAGGTGAGAATTGATAATGATGTGAAAGGAAAAATTATTTTCCTTTCTCTGTACTCCCCCACACTCTCAGTGCTATAGCATGATCTACTAGTGCTCCCTCCTTCCTTAGATGTATGAAAGGAGCATCAATGTATGAGACATCTTTCATCAAATATGATTCAGGTGGTATCCCAGATGGTACACCACAGGATAATGATGTCTCATGGTTCATCCCAATGTATACAATAGATGGGAACATATCATGACTACTTCCACTGCGCAAATCCATCTCTGATTACTATGTGGAAGTACCATGAAACTTGGAGACCCCTCTTAATGGTGTAAGAGTGCCTTTGATTGGAGCCCTTGCCCCATTTTCAGATAGTGGATCAGCTATGTGACCCCTCCTTTGTTCTATCTCATTTTCTTCTTGCAAAGACACATGCTGATCATGTACTCCATATGGAAGACTCCCTGGAATCCATTGCAGAGGTGCAAGAATCCCTCTAGTGGAAGCCATTAATTCATTTCCATCTCCTAATGAAAATAGATTTCCTCCTGCTTGCACAACGCTGGAGGATATTCTTTGCTTTCTTCCTTCCTTCTCCTCACCAGTGGAGAATGCTCCATCATCAGGAGGTCCTTTGTCTTGATCTCTTAGTGAGGAAGGAATCCTCAAATATTCTCCTTGTGGAAAGAGATCTTGCTGAATTGGGGCCTTTGCTTCTAGTAAGAAGTGTAGTAGATCTTCAATCCCTTCAACAATGTTTAGGACTGGAGTTGGCTCCATGAAATCTTCCAACTTATGCAGAGATTCAGATTTCTTCGACTTGCTCTATTTCCCCCAAGAAGTCTCAAAATATCTCTCATCAAATCTTGTCACTAATCTCCTAGTGAACCCTACATAGGAAGAGATGTTCCTCCCTTTCAAGGAAGAAAACTCAAACAACCACCAAGCATAAGCCTTCCCTTGAAGATGCAGCGCTGCTACTCTCAAGGATTCCTCCTCTGATACTTGATGTAGCTGAAAGTATGTGTCAATCTTCTTTACCCAATACTTGGCTGAGTCTCTAGGTGATCCATCAAATGTAGGTAGAGAGAATCTACCCAAATTGTGTTGCATGCACCCTTTCCTCCGACTGTAACTGCAGGATCATCCTTCTTTGAGTTGACAGAACTCTGGGAAACTGATATGCTCTTTGAATCTCTCTGATTGAGAATCATATTCTTGGAGACATTCACCAAGAGATCCCTCCTTTGGTGTTTCTCCTCTTCCTCCTTCTTTTGACAAGAAAGCAGGTGTGCTACCATGTTGTGGACTAGATTGTGTAGCTGGATGCTCACACACATCATATGAAGTAGTGGGGTTATCCTCTTATGCAAACCTCATCAATGGATCTACTAATCTTCCATTCCTTACTCCCCTGATTTCTCCCTCCATCTTATGCAAGGCTTGAGAAATAATGTTAGAGAACTCTACTCCCTTTACTCTTCCAATGGTGTAACCAATTTTCTTCTGTCTTCTCCCATGATACCTCTGCTCTCTGTCATTGAGAGGTTATCCTCCCTCTGAAGAAATATTGGCTCCAATAATGTACAAGCTATGCTAAAGATATTTCTCTGATTGGATTTGAAATCCACAAGCTGAGCCAAGATGGTAGCGCTGATACCATTGTAATATACCAAATTTGGAACTGCTAGCAATGCATGAATGGAAAACACATTTTGTAGTAATGGATGCTACAGTAATGGAAATCAGCACTTGGATCCCTTAGATCTAAGTATCCAAGTACTAAATCCAAGAGGGCATAAAAAAGAAATCCTCCTAGGTGAGTTAAACAGATCTCCCACACCTAGTTGTCTTCATAAATGCCTCAAAGAGAGACTACAACAACAACAAAGAATTCTGCTTATGAAATAACACATTTTCTACAGAGAAGTGATAAGAGGCTCATAAAATATGTTTAAATAGTATTTACAGCAGCAAATAAGTTTACAATTCAGTGCATCAAGTATATAGTTGAAAATACAAGGCAAAGATAGAAGAAATCTCCTCAAAAGAGGGCTACAACCATGTGTTTGACAAAAAGCTGCCTTGATAGCGTTATTATTATTGAGCTGAACCGTTGTATGTTACATATCATATCTAGAGCAGATATATGCATAAAATTTCAGATCTATATCAGATCCATGCACTAGAAAAGCTCCTCTTTCAGATCCCCTTGGAATTTTGGGGTTTGCACCAAGCATGAGCAGTAGATCTGAGATCTAAGAAAGAAAATCTGCAGAAATATTCAGGATTACTGAAGCATTCAGATTATGCATATCAGATCTGAAGTACAGGTATAGATATCCTCCACAAGATCTTAAAATGAAGAGTGGATATTCAACACTCCAGAACCATCTATCCAATTGATGCACCCAAACCCCCTGCAACATCTCCTACAGGAATAATGCAGACCTAGAGAAGAAACTGAGTTGTAGGGGTTAGAAAATTGATGGCCCCATGCCAATATCAGAAACTGAGGCTCATGCACTCCAACACACTTTCTAGAATAGATTAGATGCCCCTCCACTGACAGAGAGCACTGAAATGAATTAGATCTGAGAAGATCTGATCTCCATGAAAATAACGCAGTCTCTCAAGGGAGACTGTGATGCAACTTGATTAACTGAGTTGGCCTGATGCCAAGATGAAAAACTGAAACTCAACAATGAATGCACTCTTCCAAGAGGTTAAAAGACACTCTCACTGAGAAGAAGATCCAATACAGGCTAGATCTTTGCAGATCTAGAGTTCCACTTGCTGCAACTCACATAGACAACCCAATTCTAAGCAAAACTGCACTGTAGATGCAAGATGAGGCTTGGCCAAATGCTAGATAGTGGACTAGACAAACAAGACTCCTCCAAGAGTTGCTCAAGGAAGGAGGTGGGAGTTCCTAAATAGGAAATCCAAACATAGGTGTGTCTCAACAAGCAAAACCTTCCGAAAATAATAACATCAAAAAAGTTCTCTTGTTGTCCTCCTCCTTCTTTTATAGGATGAATGCCTTGTCAAAACCTAAACCACCGCAATGAGTTAACCCCTTTCACATGTGGAGCCTCCATCTAGAACTGCACTGTGTATCCATGAGGTTCATGTTGAACCCTTGGTTAAACTGAGAGGGGGGGTGAATCAATTTAATACAGTTATGGTCTTGTAAAACTTTCTTTTACACTTATTTACATCTTCGTTTCGTGATCAACTTAATAAACAATGGAAGAAAAATATTAATAAGTGAGCAACAGGTATTAAGCAGATTAAATACAGAATATCAACACATAATCCTCATGCACATAGACAACAGATATAAGTGGAAACCCATAAGGGAGAAAACCACATCTTATTATTGTTGTGATGCAAAGGAAAGCTCCAAATCCCTCTCACCACTGATTTTCTGTAGACTCCAACCTACAGGTGGCTACTACCTCAATTCTGCAAGCTACAACTTGCAACGAAGCTCCAAATCCCATCTATTTTCTACAGGCTACAACCTACAGGAGGCTCCTACCTCAGCTAGCTACAACTAGACATCTATCAAGCTACAACTTGATATGGAAGCACCAACTTCCTCACTATACAATAAAATCATATGCTGATTTACCTGGATATCAGCTCTATTTTTCCCCATTTTTTTTTTACTGCTGTCCTTCCAGCCTTCAAATTTGCTTTATATCATCCTGGATCTTCACAACTCCTCTCTCTGCTCCTTCTTCTTCTTACACTCTTTGACCCTTTCTCCCTTCTCTTCCACTTTATGCATATGCTGGTAACATTATTTATAGAGATCACCTCATAACTCTGTGCATTCCACAGGGAATTCAAAATGAACAGGTATGACTCTTTCCCTTCCCTCTTCTCGTTTTCCTATCCAGCCCATCAGAATAATATAATAGTATGTATAAATTTTAATATTACAGAGGAGTTTTTCTTTGCCTACAAAGACTTGCCTTTGCATCACATACAATAAAAATAATTAGTTCATTTACATTTACAGTTTCGACAAATATATTTCACTCAGCCCTTTCATATCTTTGCTCATTGTGCATTTGTCTTTTCTGCTACTATCAGAGTCGTTTCAGTTCTTGCTATTATATTCAACACAGTTCTGCATAAATGTCATTTTGGCCTAACTTGACCCAGATTTTGTGTTTCCAACGGTGCCACCATATTCTCCTATTTCCCGACTCTACCTATTTTTCTCGTGCCCATAGCGTTCAACCTTCACCGCTCTTCTAAACACTCGATCCTGCCCTTTTCTCTGTGTCGGGTCCTTACCTGAGCCTTTCTACCCACGTTCATACTTTCTTCCATTATCAAGGTAGAACTGCTTTACTCTCTATATGAAGTGTCGGCTCTTATTCTACCCATGTCCTTCTGCCGTGTTCAACCTTTTCTTCATAAACTGCCATTGCCTGTGTCTTTTGTGCTACGTTCACATGCATATCAACCTTTCATCAATCGGACGGTCATCGGACTCCGCCTTTTCTTAACTTTCCAATCCGACGGAATTCGCACGGAAAATTGCATGTTATTTAATTGTTCCCAACCTATGCTAAATAGGTGGTTTTAGAATGCTACGCGTCACCCTATTAACACTATCGCGTTCATTTCACCTTTTATCACTTATCCTCCAAAAGCGGTGCGAAACAACAACTTACCAGTTTTCTAATATTGCCTTCATTATTCCGCAGATTTCAAAATATATTCCACTATCTTTTAAGAATGTATTTAAATATATTCGCTCTATAACTATATACACCTTTAATACATAATACCCTTGTAAATTTTTCATTTCCGCCAATCTTTCACATTTATTGATGCCCAAATTAGCACTTCTAATCTGCATCGTAGATCTCTTCTCTGTGATCCAACGGTTATCACTTCATCGCACTTCGGCGTTCCAACGTGATTCTTGAGTGCTTATCCTCTTGAGCTTGTGAATTGCGATATCTGATTGGGTCCCACAGCCAGACTTCAATTCCTTTAGATTTTAGCTTTGAACTATATCGCGTCCACTTTCTATCACATTTCGGTATTTCAATCGTTCTTTGATATATGGCTCCTTTGCTCTCCAATGCAATTTACAAAGGGAAAATCCATACTCTTGGACTTTAAATCTTTTAAATAATAGCTCTGATCTGGATCACATCCAGCCCCTTTATCGCACTTCAACGTTTATGAGTGATATCTCTTCTAAGCTTTGTAATCTGCAATATGCGATGAACTTCGCATCACCGATTTGCATCACCACTTCGCATCACATCGCATCTTCACATCGCATCGCATCTCTACTTCGCGGCATGTGATGAACTTCCAATCACCGATGTGTGATATTGTGTTGTGCCGCCACGTGTCCCTTCGCATTGCATCCATCGCATCGCATCACATCTTCTCATCGCATCGCATCTCATCGCATCACATAGCCACTTCGCGGTATGCGATGAAATTCGCATCACCGATGTGTGATATTGAGCTATGCCACCACGTGTCCCTTCACATCGCATCCATCACATCTTCTCATTGCATCGCATCTCATCGCCACTTCGCGGTATGCGATCTAATTTCCGCCGATGCGATCATCACCGTTGATCTATCCAGATCTACGGTCCTCATTGTTGTTTGCAATTCATTTGTATTTCTGCTCAGCTTATCTTATAATGAATCATATCCGTCCATTTCTTGCCTTTGTTGTTGCTATCTAATTGTGACCGTCCAATCTCCTCACTTGGAATTCTTCAAAGAATTCTCTGCCTTAGTCGATTTTTGTTTGTTTATCCTATCGCCGCTCTGCAACATCGGTTCCTCCATGATACTCCTCCCTGAGCTTTATTCAGTTTCTAAGTGCACTGATCTCTCCTGAGATTGTTTTTTTTCCTTTTCTCCTTTTCTTCCTTAACTGCTTCTCTACTGCCTCTGCTTCTTTTCTCCTTGCTTCTTAGCTGCATTTGCTTCTTTGCTGCCTCTTATGATAGTCTAATGTTGCTCCTTGCCTTTCTGATGCTCTTCTACCTCGCCACTGCATTATTGCCTAATCTTCTCCTTTATGCTCCGTTGCCATCAATGACAATATTTCCAACAGTCTCCCCTTTGGCATTGATGGCAACACATCCACCGGTACTCTGATACTTCCTTTAGGACTTCCTCCCCCTTTCATTCTGAGAGGTATCTTGTATTTCTTCCTCTGCCTGCTTTTCAGAAGAGCCTTTCTTATTTTTCTTGCTTTTCCTCCCCCTTTGACATCAATGGCAAAGGGTTGCACTTTTCCCAGTGTAAGCCCCTTATGAATTCCTTGACAAAGCAAGAAAGGGGGCTAGAATGTTTTATGACCCTTCAAGGAATGCATTTCCCTTGAAAACACATCATCCTTGAAGACTTTTTATGTTCCCTGCCTTTGACTGTCTCTATCTGCTGCTATGGTATCAGAGAGCCTAGCTGAATGACAAAATTTTCTCAGAAAGGCCTAATTTCGCCCCTTGTATCCCTGCAGAATTCCACCATTTTATCCTCTTTCCCATTTTTTTTTAAGTCCCCTTTGTTCCCCCCCAATTTTCCCATCAACCTCATAAATTTCCCCAAATCCCCCTTGAATCCTACCTTTGCCCTTTTTTTGGCTAAGTTTCCCATTTTCTTCCCTATTGTTACCCTTCCCAACCTTAAATTTCATTAAAAATGGGCTAAAACCCACTTTTAAACATTATAACAGGGCTTAGCCCCTTTCTCGCTAGCCCCTTTCAACCACTGCCCACACATGCCCTTGCGCTAGGACCAAGCGCTTAAGTCCTAAGCACTAATCACAATCGGAATATTGGAGGAGGGCCGAATTCCTTCGTAAAACTCCAAAGTTCCGATGCGATTGGTTTATCGTATAAGTCTCCTGATGTGTTTTTAATCGTTAATTTCCCACATGAATCAGACGGCCCATGCAATATCGCAGACTTCACAATCGCGATACCTTTGTCAAGACTCCTGATCGGTCCATCGCAAACATTTGTGATGCGATTGATTGCATCGCCCCGACCTCTGATCACCCAATCGCATTTCCCTTCCGATCACTACCCCGTTCGATTGATCACAAGTTTTTTCCCAGTCACAATCGAAACTCCTCTCCTGATCGCTCCGATCACACTCTCCCTCTGATTGAACGTGAGCCGTCGATCTAATCTCTGGATCCAATGGTCAGCGCCCAATCGTGCTCCCACCGCTGATTGCAATCGGAACTTTGAAATGTGACACCCCTTCCCCCCCCCCCCGATTGCGATTCTCCGATATGATCTCAACTGTCCATTTAACCCAGAGATACAACGAATATCACTTGCCCCCACTCATCGCAATCAGAAGTTTCAATATGTGTCACCCCTGTCCCTCCTCTGATTGCGATTGCTCGACTCAATCATAGCCGTCAATCCATATTTGAAATCAACGACCTAGATCATCTCGTTTCACTCCCATCGCTCTTCCCCTTCTGCCCTCCGAACAATTCTCCACCATTGATCCCCGAGTAAATCCAACGGTCATCGCTCCCCTTTCTCGATCACAATCGGCAATTATAAAGTGTGTTCCCTCAGTTTATTCCCGATTGCGATGCTCCGCTATTTGATCGTGACCGTCCATTGGATCTGATGATCTAACGATCAAGGATGAATCGCCCTCCGCCACGTTGGGTCCCACCATGTACGATCCCTCCCTCGCATTTCCTTCGCATTTCTTTGTTTTTTGTTCGAAGTCCAAAGTTTAAAACTTTACACTAAAGTCTTATATTTTATAGTTGTTCCGCCCAATTTCATATGTCATTCCGCCACTCGATCTCCATCGTTGATCTTTGTCCCCAGACCACGATCTAACGGTCTACGCTGCATTCTACTGCTAAAACCCTATTTGCTCGCTGTTACACCATATCAAAGAATTTTTCACCATTGTTTCATGTTGAACCACTGTTACCACCGCCGCGCCATCACTTCGCCAGTCTCCGCTCCATCTAACTTACCATTGTTTTTCATGATCCAGTCGCAGGTTTCGCAAAGTACAAAGGTTGAATCACCGCCATGATTGCACAGTATTGATGCAGCGGAAATTTTTCGCTGACAGAGGTGTAAATGAAGTGACAGAGGGTTCCAGGCATGAAAACGAAGATCTATAAGCCTTAAACCAAGTTCTTCAAGACAAGCTATCAAGGTCAAAGACATCATAGATCACCAGAGGATACAGATATGCAGAAGTTATTGTATAGCTGGTTTTCTACATCAGCAGAATGTTTTCCTCCCGGGAAGGATAGTTTTCCCATACTGTTTTTATTATATGCCGTGCTCCCGGGGAGATTTCCGCCCAGAACACAGTCCAAAGCTCTCAGAGCATTTGCTGCACAAGTATGGCAGACCATTCCATTCTTTATTACCAGTTTTTTTATTCACCAAAGGTACCACAGAGTACATAAAACCAGAAATGCATCAAGGACCTATATGGAGTAAATGAAGCCTGACAAAGACAATTTTTTCCTCCAAGGTGACAGAGATCAATGCTCAAAGTTAAAACAAAATGGGCTTCGGCTCTCTCTTTCTGTTTTGATTTTAATGTTACATTTAATCTTCTACCTACCTCCTTCGCTTCTCTTCAGTTATAAAAATCATGAGAAAACTATTGTAAAAGGTTGTTGATGAGATATCAGAGAACTGTAAGTTGTTTTTGTGAGATATGGTTCTGAGTAAAGTTGTAAGATAGGCTGAAGAAAGATGTATTCAGGCTGAATGTTCAAGCTGTGGGCAATGTTGTACTTGACTGGTGTTGTTTTTAATATGACAAGCATATTTCTTTGGATCCTGATCTAAAGCAGCTGGTGATGTTTTTCTATCTCTGTGTTTTATTTCATTCCATTTCAGTTCTTCTGGCTTGCATAAAAAATCTGGCATAGGATTTGCCCTTGTTAGGCACCCTATGTTTTTGCTCTCCTTGCCTTAATGTTTTCTACTAAATGTGTTATCTAAGGATCGATTTCAATTAATCTAACTAGTGTAGTGGTTTGATATATTGCTAGCTGATGTATGGATTAATGGAGTCTGTTTTTAGATGTTCTTGTTTAGATTTAATTAAATGAGTTGAGAACACTGGGAGGTTTAGAACTCTGTCTCTGCCTCACTAGGATCTTTCCATTTCAATTAAACTGTCCAAGTTCCCTCAAGTTGCCTCTGATTATGTCCAAGCAGGTCTAGAGTTAAATGACCTCTGACCTTATCTATAGACAGAATTGGGTGTTTTTCCTCTCTTCATTTTCAATCCTTAATGTGCCATGCCACACAATCATTTTAGGATCCAATACTTTAGATGACTAGCCCAGCTGAAAGCTTGCACATTGAACAGCAAGTAAACCCTTTCCTAAATCCATTGCCCAATGGCCTTGATGTCCTCTGAGTTATCTCTCTTTGCCTAAAATCTTCTTTGCCTTGCCTTGTCTCATTTTGAATCCTTCATTCTTGATTCCCAACAACCAAATCAAAACAAATCAAACAAACAACCCTTGTCCCTATAACTAGCCTAACATCTTAAACTTTGAGCTCAAAGACATATACCTTTGACACATCTTAGAGAGATCCCTATCTGGACCCAGGAGGGCTAGATCCTGAGGTTTGAAAGTGGCTTGATGTTGTCTCATCTTTTGGTCTTGCCAATCTGGCCAAAACATGGGAACCCCAACATAATGGTGACTCCGCTGGGGACATTTTGAGTATTCCTTACCTTACTATATCATAAGCCTCAGAAAACCTACAATCTCTGGTTAGGTTGGTAGTAAAACACTCCTATTCACACATCAACCTCTATACCATTTGTTGTGTTTTCCCATACTCTTGGACAGATTCTGGAAAGGGCCAGGTAGCCTCCAGATCTCACACTCTTTCAGAGGTGACATATCTGGTAAATGCCCGCAATCGAAACTCCTCTAATTGATCGCAAGTTTTTTCCCGGCCGCAATCGCTCCGATCGCACTCTCCCTCTAATTGAACGTGAGCCGTCGATCTGATCTCCGGATCCAACGGTCAGCGCTCAATCGTGCTCCCACCACCGATCGCAATTGGAACTTTGAAATGTGACACCCCTGTCCCCCCCCCCCCCCCGATTGCGATTCTACGATATGATCTCAACTGTCCGTTTAACCCCGAGATCCAACGACTATCGCTTGCCCTGCTCATCGTAATCGGAAGTTTCAATATGTGTCACCCCTGTCCCTCCTCCGATTGCGATTGCCCGACTCAATCACAACCGTCCATCCATATTTAAAATCAACGGCCCAGATCATCTCGCTTCGCTCCCATCTCTCTTCCCCTTCTGCCCTCCGAACAATTCTCCACCGTTGATCCCCGGGTAAATCCAACGGTCATCGCTTCCCTTTCTCGATCGCAATCAGAAATTATAAAGTGTGTTCCCTCTGTTTCTTCCCGATTGCGATGCTCCGCTATTTGATCCTGACCGTCCATTAAATCTGATGATTTAACGGTCAAGGATGAATCGCCTTCCACCACGTCGGGTCCCACTGTGTACGATCCCTCCCTCTCATTTCATTGCATTTCCTTTGCATTTCTTTGTTTTTTGTTTGAAGTCCAAAGTTTAAAACTTTACACTAAAGTATATTTCATAGTTGTTCCGCCCAATTTCATATGTCATTCCGCCACTCGATCTCCGCCGTTGATCTTTGTCCCCAGACAACGATCTAATGGTTTGCGCTGAATTCTACCGTCGAAACCCTATTTGCTTGCTGTTACACCATATCAAATAATTTTTCACCATTGTTTTGTGTTGAACCACTGTTACCACCGCCGCAGTATCAGTCCGCCAGTCTCCGCTCCATCCACCTTACCATTGTTCGAAATCGCGATACCTTTTTCAAGACTCCTGATCGGTCCATCGTAAACATTTGTGATGCGATTCATCACATCGCCTCGACCTTCGATCACCCAATTGCATTTCCCTTCCGATCACTCCCCCGTCCGATTGATCGCAAGTTTTTTCCCGGTCGCAATCGCACCTCCTCTCCCGATCGCTCCGATCGCACTCTCCCTCTAATTGAATGTGAGCTGTCAATCTAATCTCCTGATCCAACGGTCAGCGCTCAATCGTGCTCCCACCGCCGATCACAATGAGAAATTTGAAATGTGACACCCCGCCCCCACGATTGCGATTCTTCGATATGATCTCAGCTTGTCCGTTTAACCCAGAGATCACTTGTTATCGCTTGCCCTGTCAACGCAATCACAATTTTGAAATGTGTCACCCCTGTCCCTCCTCCGATTGCGATTGCCCGATTCAATCGCAGTCGTCTGTCCATATTTGAAATCAATGGCCTAGATCTTATCGCATCAAGCCCGTCTCTCTTTCCCTTTTTCTCTCTGAACGAATCTCCATCGTTGATCCCCGGGTAAATCCAACGGCCATCGCTTCCCCTGTCCCAATCGCAATCGGAAATTTATATAGTGTGTTCCCCTTGCTCCTCCCGATTGTGATGCTCCGAGTTGATCTTGATCGTCCATTGGATCTAGAATCTAATGGTCAATATTTGATCGCCCTCCGCCTCCGGCTGGGTCCCACCTCATCGCATTTCATTGCATTTCCTTCGCATTTATTTGTATTTTGTTCGAAGTCTAAAGTTTAAGACTTTACACGAAAGTCTTATATTTCATAGTTGTTCCGCCCACTTTCATATATCATTCCGCCACTCGATCTCCGTCGTTGATCTTTGTCCCCGAAGACGAAAAACTAGCGATCTATGTTACATTGTACCACTTCGAAACCCTATTTACTCCTTTGTTTACCATATCAAGCATTTTTTTCACCATTGTTTCGTGTTGAACCACTGTTACCACCGCCGTGGTATCAGTCCACCAGTCTCCACTAGTGGAATAGGCGGGTGACCACCAATATCCACCTGGATCAACTCCATCCACCTTACCATTGTTTTTCATGATCCAGTCGCAGGTTTCGTAGAGTACAGAGGTTGAATCGCTGCCATGATTGCACAATATTGATGCAGCGGCAAGTTTTCGCTGATAGCGGTGTAAATGAAGTGACAGAGAGTTCTAGGCACGAAAACGAAGATCTATAAGCCTTAAACCAAGTTCTTCAAGGCAAGCTACCAAGGTCAAAGACATCATAGATCACTAGAGGATACGGATATGCAGAAGTTATTGTACAACTGGTTTTCTACATCAGCAGAATGTTTTCCTCCCAGGAAGGATAGTTTTCCCATACGGTTTTTATTATATGCCATGCTCCCGGGGAGATTTCCGCCCAGAACATAGTCCAAAGCTCTCAGAGCATTTATTGCACAATTATGGCAGACCATTCCATTCTTTATTACCAGTTTGTTTATTCACCAAAGGTACCACAGAGTACAGAAAACCAGATATGCATCAAGGACCTATATGGAGTAAATGAAGCCTGACGAAGACTATTTTTTCCTCCAAGGTGCCAGAGATCAATGCTCAGAGTTAAAATAGAATGGGCTTTGGCTCTCTCTTTCTATTCTGATTTTAATGTTACATTTAATCTTCTACCTACCTCCTTCGCTTCTCTTCAGTTATAAAAATCATGAGAAAAATATTGTAAAAGGTTGTTGATGAGATATCAGAGAACTATAAGCTGCTTCTGTGAGATATGGTTCTGAGTAAAGTTGTAAGATAGGCTGAAGAAAGATGTATTCAGGCTGAATGTTCAAGTTGTGGGCAATGTTGTACTTGACTGGTGTTGTTTTTAATATGACAAGAACATTTCTTTGGATCCTGATCTAAAGCAGCTCGTGATGTTTTTCTATCTCTGTGTTTTATTTCATTCCATTTCAGTTCTTTTGGCTTGCATCAGAAATCTGGCATAAGATTTTCCCTTGTTAGGCACCCTATGTTTCTGCTCTCCTTGCCTTAATGTTTTCTACTAAATGTGCTATCTAAGGATCGATTTCAATTAATCTAACCAGTGTAGTGGTCTGATATATTGCTAGCTGATGTATGGATTAATGGAGTCTTTTTTTAGATGTTCTTTTTTAGATTTAATTAAATGAGTTGAGAACACTGGGAGGTTTAGAACTCTGTCTCTGCCTCACTAGGATCTTTCCATTTCAATTAAAATTTCCAAGTTCCCTCAAGTTGCCTCTGATTATGTCCAAGCAGGTATGGAGTTAAATGACCTCTGACCTGATCTATAGACATAATTGGGTGGTTTTCCTCTCTTCATTTTAAATCCTTAATGTTCCATGCCACACAATCATTTTAGGATCCAATGCTTTAGATGACTAGCCCAAATGAAAGCTTGCAAATTGAACAACAAGTAAACCCTTTCCTGACTCCATTGCCCAATGGCCTTGATGTCCTCTGAGTTATCTCTCTTTGCCTAAAATATTCTTTGCCTTGCCTTGTCTCATTTTGAATCCTTCATTCGCAATTCCCAACAACCAAATCAAAACAAATCAAACAAACAACCCTTGTCCCTATAACTAGCCTAACATCTTAAACTTTGAGCTCAAAGACATATACCTTTGACACATCTTAGAGAGATCCCTCTCTGGACCCAAGAGGGCTAGATCCTGAGGTCTGAAAGTGGTTTGATGTTGTCTCATCTTTTGGTCTTGCCAATCTAGCCAAAACATGGGAACCCCAACACCCAGTGTGGTTTCTATCTTTTCATAATATTCTGATCTTGAGGACCTGTTCCATGCTCTGCTCCATTGCTCTAGCTCTTTTGTGACAATTTTTATTGACTACTCTCCCCTTGGAATGATGCTTTCCTTTTTGATATTAACTATCACTTTGTCTTCTGCATTGGTCTTTTTCCTTGTATGCATCCTTTAAAAAATTATTATTATTATTATTATTATTTATTGATTTCTGATCATGTTAGAGAGTAACATCTGCAGACACTACCCCTAGCTTGTCTCTTAGATATCCGAATGGTTCTTTAGCAAGAGGTTTTGTGAATATGTCTATTGTTTGTTCCTTAGTTGGTACATATTCCAACTTCACTAATTTCTGTGCTACTTGTTCTCTGAGGAAGTGGTACTTTATTGGGAAGTGCTTTGTTTTTTAATGAAGTACAGGATTTTTTTATATACTTATTGCACTTTTATTGTCACATTGGATAGAAATGAGTTCATCAATGCTTACCTTCATGTCTTGGAGAGTTTGTTTCATCCACATTACTTGTGCGCAACATGCTGCTGCTGCTATGTATTCTGCTTTTGTTGTAGATAGAGAGATAGAAGTTTTCTTCTTGCTTAGCCATGCCACCAGAATTTTTCCCAAGTAAAATGCACCTCCACTTATGCTTTTCCTGTCATCCACACAGCTGGCCCAATCTGTATCTGTGTATGCTGTCAATGTGAAGCTTTTTCCTTTTAGATACCATAGGCCATAATGTGAAGTTCCTTGTAGATATATAAATATTCTCTTGATTGCAAGTAAATGATTTTGTTTTGGTGCTGCTTGATATCTTGCCACAAGTCCTACTGCCAACATAATGTTTGGTCTAGAAGTAGTTAGGTATAGCAGACTTTCTATCATGGATCTCTAAAGTTTTTGATCTACATCTGTTGATCCATCAGTAGCACATAGTTTGCATCCAGTGATCATGGGAGTTGACAGAGGTTTGCAGTCTTCCATTTGAAACCTTTTCAACATTTCTCTTAAGTATTTTTCTTGAGAAATGAATATTCCTGTGTTATTTTGTTGAATTTGGAGTCCTAAATAGAAGGTGAGCTCTCCAATCATTGACATCTCAAACTCTGATTTCATTTCTTCAGCAAATCCTTTTGCTAACTAATCTTTGTTGCTACCAAACATGATGTCATCTACATACACTACTACAATTAAGAGTTCATTTTCATTAGCCTTTATGTACAAATTGATGTCTACTCCTCCTTTCTTGAACCCTTTTTTTTGCAAGTATTTGTCCAGCCTTGAATACCATGCACGAGGAGCTTGTTTCAGACCATACAAGGCTTTATTCAATCTGCACACAGTCATGTTTATCTGTTAATGAGAATCCTTCAGGTTCTTCCATGTAGATTTCTTTCTCTAGATCTCCATTAAGGAAGGTGGACTTTACATCCATTTAATATACCCTGAAATCATGATAGCGTGCAAAGGCCAAAAACATTCTGATTGCTTCCATTCTGGCCACAGGGGAAAAGGTTTCATCATAATCAAGTCCTTCAATTTGAGAATATCCCTTGCATACAAGTCTAGCCTTATTTCTGATTACCTGCCCTTGTTCCTTCATCTTATTCTTGAATATCCATTTTGTGCCAATGACACTTTTCCCCGTGTGTCTTGGAATTAATTCCCAGGTATTGTTCTCCTCAATTTGGTCTAGTTCTTCATTCATAGCATTTACCTAGTTTTTGTCTTTGCTGGCTTCTTCGAACTTCTTTGGCTCTATTTGAGATAGCATGGCTAGGTATACTTCTATCTATTCAACAAGCAGTCTTCTTTTCTGGACTCCCACACTCTTGTCCCCAATGATTTGATCTTCTGGATGGTTCTTTTGAGTGTATCTTGAGGGACCTTTTGAGTTTAATTCAGTATCTTTTGTTGTCTTGCTATGTTCATCATTATCTTGGTTCTTAGCCTCATGATCATCTGGAGGATTGGCGCAGCTTGTGTTTCTTGTTCTGTTTGGTAGATCTTCGTCAACTCTTACATCAATGCTTTCCATAATTATGTGAAGTATTTTGTTGTAACACCTGTAACCTTTACTCTTGGAAGCATATCCTAAAAATATTCCTTCATCAGCTCTTGCATAAAACTTCGCCAGTTTTTCATCATTATTTTTATGAAACACTTGCTTCCAAATACTCTAAAGTTCTTGATTGACACTGGTTTACCATGCCATAATTCGTAAGGAGTCTTATCACAATTTGGTCTTAGATGAGCTTTGTTGAGAATGTGAACAGCTGTGTGTACTGCTTCTTCCCAATAGGTTTGGGGAACGTTACTTTCTTGCATCATGGCTCTGGAAATCTATTGTAATGATCTGTTTTTCCTCTCTGCCACTCCATTCTGTTGAGGTGTACCTGCAATTGTAAACTGTTGTTTTATCCCATGTTCATTGCATAGGTCTGCAAAATCATAGTCTGTGAATTCACCTCCTTTGTCTGATCTGATGCATTTTAGCTTGCATCCTGTTTGATTTTCTACCAATGCCTTGAATATCTTGAATTTCTCAATTGCTTCAGATTTATATTTGAGAAATCCCACCCACGTCAATCTGGTAAAATCATCTATTATTAGCATGAAATAATATTCTCCACCTGGTGCATTAGTTCTTGAAGGTCCACACAGGTCCATGTGTACAAGATGAAGTGGCCTACTTGTAGATAGTTCATCTTTAGTCTTGAAAGATGTGTGGGTCTATTTTCCCAATTGGTAGGATTTACATATAGTATTTGGAGGCTTCTTTATTGTAGGCATATTTCTAACTGCTTTCTTCTTGCCCAGACTGATGATGTGGTCAAAGTTTAAGTGTCCCAATATTCTATTCCATAACCATGATTCATCAAGTTTGCTTATGTGGCATGCTTCATTCTCTTCTTCTAATATATAGACATTAATTTCTGTTCTAACACCTTTGATCAAGGTATTTCTCGTGGTGCTTGATCTTACTTCATAATCTTGGGCTCTGAAAAGGACCTCACAACCTTTATCACACATTTGACTGACGCTTAGCAGATTGGCTTTCAGCCCATCCACAAATAGTACATCTTGAGCCTCTCCTCTTCCATTATTCAGACTGACTGAGCCTTTTCCTTTGATTTTCCCTGCTTTATCATTTTCGAATTTTACATTTCTAGATTTCTTTTCATCAAAGGTTACAAAATTGCTTCGATCTCCAGTCATATGCTTTGAGCATCCACTATCCATATACCATTGGCTTTTCTGATCTTGAGCTATTAGAGCCAGGTCACACTTATTCAACTTCTTTTTCCACTACAGGCAACTATTTTTTTGGCACCTTTTCTGAGAAGATGGACCACATTATTTGAGAGGACATTTGGAAGACATGTGTCTGATTTGATGGCATACAAATCATTTGATTATATTTTTAAATGGATTATGTGTACGAATGAACTCTCCACTATTCATAAATCTCCTTGGGGTTTTAAACATCAATCTTTGTCCATACGTTTTGCACTCCATGGCTTTATGGCCGAACCCCTTACAACAAAAACAATACCCATGGAAACGATTAGTATATTTGGTGAAGGGTTGTCTTCTCCGTTTGGTTGCTTGAGGTAGTCTTTTAATTTTCTGCATCCTTTGTTGGTTGAAATTTATTATTTTCGTCTGACAGTATGCAACAATATGTCCCAGTTTGTGACAAGCAAAAAAAGTGACATTTCTCATAGGAGGAAAGAATCTCCTTTGAGATCTTTCGAACTTGTTCAATTGATATTCAGGAACAATTGAACTTTTTGCAACTTCTTGCTTCTTCCTCTCATTATTTGTCTCTTGATGTTGCTGCTTCTTTCTGTTTGTTTCATCACACATCAAGTTCTTGCTGGCTTCTGCTTTTGTGGTTCCCTTTTGAGCTGCTTCATCATTCCTTTCAATGTCTGCCTTCTCCGAGGTCTCCATGGAGGCAATCTCATCTCAGAGCTGCTTACACCCGCTGCTCCTTTCTTCTATCAGTATTCTAGCTGCAATAATCTCAGATTGCTGAGAGTTAATTTTTTCTTTTACAGCTTTCACAAAAATGATATTCTGGTTATCCTCTACCTTGGATTTGTTGGTTTCTCCTTCGTAACCTATCCCAGTCTTTATGAGAGCATATCTTTGAGCATTTAGTATTTTATTGAACTGTTCAGTGCTTGCCATTCGAGGAGTGTTCATTGTTAATTCCTTTTGGGTGTGCTCTAATTTCTTTCTCAGGCATACTACTTCTTCTTCCAATTTTTCTTGCTTCTGAATTTTATCCTTAATTTGCTTTAGTAACGTGTCTTCCACCTTCTTAGCTTCTTCAAGTTCTACTTTAAATTGAATGAGGTCTTCTAAATTTGGTACCTCTTTTACATATTTGAGAAGAATGTCTTTCTGTTTTTTGCACTTGAGTTTAAGTCTATCTATTTTCTCTAGGGCACTTCTTAGCTCCCCCTCAAGATCTACCTCAGCTTCTTCCTCATCTTCTAGAAGGAATCCTTCAGACTCTTCCTTGGCCATCAACACAAATTCAGAGGTTCCTTCTTCATTTGAGGATTCATCTGATATTTTAGATGCACTGCTATCTTGCTGAGCATAAAGTGATTTTCTATTGAATCTCTTCCTTTTCTGCCAGTTATTTGTTTTGGTTTTCTCTGTCTCGAGTCATATTCTTTGTTTTCTTGTAAGGACACTTCAACGCATAGTGCCCAACTCTTCCACTGTCAAAGAATTTAAACGGAAGCTTACCTTTATACTTACCTGAGCCTTTATCCAATCTTCTGACAAATTTGGCCTCTTCTTCATTAGAGCAGGATCATGTATCTTCCTTTTCTTATTTTCTCTTTTCAGCCTTCAAGGCTTCCTCCCTCACATTTGACTTCCTGTATGGAAGTCTCATCTCATAGGCTGTTAAGTTTCCAAGTAATTGTTTCATGGTCAAAGTTTCCCAATCAGCTGTTTCTTCTATGGCAGAAACCTTGGGATTAAAATTTGATGGTAAATATCTCAATATATTTTTAACAATTACACATTCTCTAATGGTTTCTCCTAGAGCTTTCATATTATTCACAATGTCTGCAACCTTTAAGAAGAAGCTGGCAACATCTTCTTCTTCATTCATTTTTATATTTTCAAATTGGGCTCGATAGACTTGTAGTCTGGCCATCTTCACCTTTTTATCTCCCTCATGGATACTTTCTAATGTATCCCATATTTCTTTGGCAGTCTTGTTGTGCATTAATTTGATAAATTCTGCTTCACACAGACCACTTAAGAGAGCATTCATGGCTTTGGCATTAGCTATAAAATCTTGTTTGGCTTCTTTCTCTGTGTCAGAATCCTTTGGGGCATATCCAAAATCCACACCAGCCCAAACTGATATTCCTAGAGACATTATGTACGTCCTCATTCTCATTTTCCAGAAGGCATAATTTGTACCAGTAAACAAAGGGGCTTTATTTGTTGAGCATCCTTCTAGACTAGCCATCTTGGGGACCTAGGATCTCCTTCCAGTTAAACTGATCCAGAAGGAACCTGCTCTGATACCAATTGTTGAAACCTTGGTTAAACTGAGAGGGGGGGTGAATCAGTTTAATACAGTCATGGTCTTGTAAAACTTTCTTTTACACTTATTTACATCTTTGTTTCATGATCAACATAATAAACAATGGAACAACAATATTAATAAGTGAGCAGTGGGTATTAAGCAGATTAAATACATAATATCAACACATAATCATCATGCACACAGACAACAGATATAAGTGGAAACCCATAAGGGAGAAAACCACATCTTATTATTG
This sequence comes from Pinus albicaulis, assembly GCA_034641835.2. NCBI lineage: Eukaryota > Viridiplantae > Streptophyta > Pinopsida > Pinales > Pinaceae > Pinus > Pinus albicaulis. The sequence continues at coordinate 1,058,137,570 of CM076574.1, forward strand.
TTGTGATGCAAATCCAAGCTCCAAATCCCTCTCACCATTGATTTTCTATAGGATCCAACCTACAGGAGGCTACTACCTCAATTCCGCAAGCTACAACTTGCAAGGAAGCTCCAAATCCCATCTATTTTCTGCAGGCTACAACCTACAGGAGGCTCCTACCTCAGCTAGCTACAACTGGACATCTATCAAGCTACAACTTGATATGGAAGCATCAACTTCCTCACTATAAAATAAAATCATATGCTGATTTACCTGGATATCAGCTCAATTTTTCCCCCCTTTTTTTTTACTGTTGTCCTTCCAACCTTAAAATTTGCTTTATATCATCTCTGGATCTTCACAACTCCTCTCTCTGCTCCTTCTTCTTCTTACACTCTCTGACCTCTTTTTCCCTTATCTTCCTCTTTATGCATATGCTGGTAACATTATTTATAGAGATCACCTCATAACTCTGTGCATTCCATAGGGAATTCAAAATGAACAGGTATGAATCTTTGCCTTCCCCCTTCTCGTTTTCTTGTCCAGCCCATTCGGACTAATATAACAGTATGTATACATTTTAGTATTACAGAGGATTTTTGCTTTGCCTACAGAGACTTGCCTTTGCATCACATACAACAAAAATAATTAATTCATTTACATTTACAGTTACAACAAATATATTCCATTCAACCCTTTCATCTCTTTGCTCGTTGTGCATTTTTCTTTTCTTTTGCTGTCAGAGTCATTTCGGTTCCTGCTATTATATTCAACACAATTCTGCATAACTGTAATTTTGGCCTAACTTGACCTAGCTATTGTGTTTCCAACGATGCCACCATATTCTCCTATTTCCCGACTCTACCTCTTTTTCTTGTGCCCACAGCGTTCAACCTTCACCGCTCTTCTAAACACTCGATCCTACCCTTTTCTCTGTGTCAGGTCCTTACCCGAGCTTTTCTATCCTTGTTCATACTTTCTTCCATTATCAAGGCGGAACTGCTTTACTCTCTATATGAAGTGTCGGGTCTTATTCTACTCGAGTCCTTCTACCATGTTCAACCTTTTCTTCATAAACTGCCATTGCTTGTGTCTTTTGTGCTGCGTTCACATGCATATCAACCTTTCATCAATCGGACGGTCATCAGACTCCGCCTTTTCTTAACTTTCCAATCCGATGGAATTCGCACAGAAAGTTGCATGTTATTTAATTGTTCCCAACCTACGTGAAATAGGTGGTTTTAGAATGCCACGCGTCACCCTCCTAACACTATCGCATTCGTTTCACCTTTTACCAATTATCCTCCAAAAGAAGTGCGAAACAACAACTTACCAGTTTTCTAATCCTGCCTTCACTGTTCTGCAGATTTCAAAATATATTCCACTATCTTTTAAGAATGTATTTAAATATATTCCCTCTATAACAATATACACCTTTGATACATAATACCCTTGTAAATTTTTCATTTTTGCCAATCTTGCACATTTATTGATGCCCAAATTAGCACTTCTAATCTGCATTGTAGATCTCTACTCCGTGATCCAACGATTATTGCTTCATCGCACTTCGGTGTTCCAATTTGATTCTTGAGTGCTTATCCTCTTGAGCTTGCGAATTGTGATATTCGATTGGGTCCGACAACCAGACTTTAATTCCTTTATATTTTAGCTTTGAACTGTATCGCGTCCGCTTTTTATCGCATTTTTGTATGTGAATCGTTCTTTTCTATATGGCTCCTTTGCTCTCCGATGTGATTTACAAATGGAAAATACATACTCCTAGACTTTAAATCTTTTAAATAATAGCTCTGAGCTGCATCACATCCGGCCCCTTTATCGTACTTCGGCGTTTATGAGTGCTATCTCTTCTGAGCTTTGCGGTCTGCGATATGCGATGAACTTCGCATCGCTGATTCGCATTGCCACTTCACATCGCATCATATCTTTGCATTGCCACTTCACGGTATGCGATGAAATTCGCATCGCCGATGTGCGATATTGTGCTGTGCCGCCATGTGTCCCTTTGTATTGCATCACATCCATCGCATCACATTGCATCTTCTCATCTCATCGCATCTCATCACATCGCATTGCCACTTCACGGTATGCGATGAACTTCACATCGCCGATGTGCGGTATTGCGCTGTGCCACCACATGTCCCTTCGCATCGCATTGCATCTTCTAATCGCATCGCATAGCCACTTTGCGGTATGCGATCTAATTTCCATCAATGCGATCATCACCGTTGATCTGTCCAGATCTATGGTCCTCATTGCTATTTGCAATTCATTTGTATTTTTTCTCTGCTTATCTTACGATGAATCATATCCATCCATTTATTGCCTTTGTTGTTGCTATCTAATCGTGACCGTCCAATCTCCTCACTTGGAATTCTTCAAAGACTTCTCTGCCTTAGTCGATTTTTGTTTGTTTATCCTATCACCACTTTGCAACATCGGTTCCTCCACACTACTCCTCCCTAAGCTTTATTCAGTTTCTAAGTGCACTGGTCTCTCCTGAGCTTGTTTTGCGGCCTTTTCTCCTTTTCTTCCTTAACTGCTTCTCTGCTACCTCTGCTTCTTTCTACCTTGCTTCTTAGCTGCGTTCACTTCTTTGCTGCCTCTGCTAATAGTCTAATGTTGTTCCTTGCCTTTCTGCCGCTCTTCTGCCTCGCCACTGCATTATTTCCTGATCTGCTCCTTTGTGCTCCTTTTCCATCAATGACAATATTTCCAACAGTTCATTGCACCTAGACTACGCTGTTGATTTTGCCAAGGTTGACCCAGTCTTGTGATTTAAGCTCATTCACACTTGCAAGATATTATTTACATGGCCTAGATATGTCTCTGTTTACATGGGCATTTATTTATTCATGGTTTTTAGGAGTTTTACATGTCCTCCTTCATTTTTTGTTCATAAACATGAAATGCAAGATAAAATAAGGCAAAATAAGATATTCCCATAGGCTTGGCCTAAATGGGAATATTACAATCTTAGATGGATTCATGTGGGAAAATTTCAAAGAGGAGATGCACTCTCATATGAGTAAGTGCATAGATCATTTGCTGTTTGAGGAGGAACATAGCTCTTAGGAAGAGTTATCATTATCACCTCCTTATTCATTGAGTGTGAGAAGGAGCTCATCCATGAGCTACCTTGCTGATTTTAAACAAGTGTATGATAAACATTGTATTGCTAAACCTCATGATGTATTTATTATATAATTGCATTTTCTTAACACTCATGTGCAGGTCTTGGCTCCAAGAGGGGGCACTTTTTCTGATGGGCTTCATGAGCCACTTTGGGCCATGAACATTGGTCATGCTAGCCATTCCTTGGGAGATCCTGGAGAGGTGATGTACTCTTCATGGTGTGATTCCTTAACACCAACCATCATAGATCTTCTCCAAGCATGCAAGAAGGATGGGGCAGCAAACAAGTGTTGGGGAGAACGCTTGTCATATCATAGTCTATGGAAGTTAGGAGGAAAACTGCGTTGGTTTCACATGAGGGACAATTTTCCTTCTCCCTTATTGCATATGGTAGCTAGCATGATCTTACTTATGATCCCACATGCTGAATATGTTCTTATCCTTGTTGGGGGCATGGTTGGAGGAGAGGCACACTTGTTGGATGTGTCCTTGGGGGAATAAGGTCCCTACATTTTCTGCACTACATGTTCTAAGGGGAGCATGGAAAACTATGTGGCCGCTACTGTATACCCCTTTTCTCTTTATGATGTGGACCATATGTTTGGTTGGAGACCTTGGTGCATGCCCCTCACGAGCCATTGAGAGGAGATTTTGTATGAATTGCCAAGCTGGGAGGTAGTTCATTTCCTTTGGATGATAGCATGGAGGTGGGAGGCCTTCATTGATTATGGAAGTCCCCATGATTGTCATTTCCTCTGTCTTGAGAAGGCCACAATGAGAAGAGGGGAGATTTTGCAGCACCCTTACAGTTGCTTGAGGACAAGAAAAATTTGGGAGGGGGAGACTATAATATTCCTAAATTAGCATGTAGCTAATAGGAATATTAATTTTTCCTTTTTAAATCCAGTTAAATGAATAAATGGGCAAGGAGGCTCATAAGTTGCTTAAGCATGAATAAAAAACCCTCATAGTGTGAAAAGGGATCATGAAATAACCAGATCAAGCATCCACATGTGTGAAAAAGGTTTAAACTATGTGGACAAGGTCAAGTTTGACCAATTCATCATGATTTATTCTCAAAGAGTGGATCCTAAATAAAGCCAGCTCAATGTGAATAGAGATCAATCCAGCTAGTAAAAAAGAAGGCACCTTGAGTGTGAAAAGGGACAGGGCATGAAGAGTTATTCAAGGTTGAATAAATCAAACAGTACTATAAAAGGATGAGCAAGGCACATGGGAACAACGTAAATATGGTGGAGGAGCCTTTGCATGGAAGCAACCTCATAGTGGGTGGGACCCTTGGTGAGGAAGCTCATCAATTATATAATGAAGGAGATGGCAAGCATATGGATATATTGGAGAATATATTTTTATGTGGCCTACTTAGAATTCCTGCATACTTGGTTGTTTAGCTAAGTTGCTGCACTGCTTAGTGCAAGGGTTTTCCCAGGTGGGGATTCCCTACTCTTTCTTGTAGATCTTGTCTAAGAAATATAAGAGGAGTTTTCTGATCTGAATTTTTCCACTACCTAGTGTTGGGCCAAGCACTTACCTTTAGAAAAAATGTAGTCCCTTTAGAAAACTGTGTTATTTCTTAAGGTGTGTAGTGGGAGGAGTCAAAACCCCATTTTGAGGAGCTAGTTTCCCAAGAGGAGGATCAGCCTTTCTTTGGGAAAGCTAGAGGAAGAATATAAAAACATTTATTTGTATGTTTAGCCATTTTTATGTAGAGCTTTAGCCACACAACATGATTGAGCCGAAGATCTGCAACAACTCTTTCATTTATATCATTTATGTCAAGAAACCCTTGTCGGGTCTTCTTGGATCTATATAAAAGAGATTAGATCTCTGTTTTAATGCCTCATTGAGTAATATAATAAGAAGATCTGATTTATCTTCCTATTTTCTGATTTTGACCTCCATTAGACTGCGCAGTCTCTTATGCAACAATTTTTGTGTGTTGCAGTCCTGGGGTTTTGTCAATTTTAAGCTGTTTTGAGCATGGGAGGCTTGTTTAACTAGGCTAAAGGAATTTGTTTCTAAAAATATTTTTCATGCATGTCCCATATTGTCTATTTTAAGGGAAAAAACCATTATTTTTCACTGTTATAACTCAATATTCAGAAAATAACATTTTTGGGGCCAAAACTACTGGTTTTCCCCACTTGGTGACATTGTACAAAGGCATATTTTGTTGTTGTGATTGTTATTTGGAAGCTATGTGTTTAAATACACTACATGATTTGATTAATTTCTTCTCTCCAAATTTGGAATACCTTAAGGAATACTTATTGTTGTAGAAAATCCCGGTTATGGGATATTACATCGGGGTACTGGGGCGTGTGAACTGTTTCACAATGGGTGCAATAGTCTGTATGGCTCTTGGGCATAGGATGTATGGGAGAGGAAGGATGGAATATGGCTAAAGGTTAAGTATGAGGGCTAAAGGTGAAGTGTGTAGGGATATGAGCGAAGAGGGTATAGTTCGAGTTCGAGGTATATGTTGGCAGTTGTCTGTTGGACCGCCCCACCTCAAATGGGCAATCAATGAAAATAAAGAAATATCATCATTATATATATCTCTAGCCCCTTCTTCCCGTCAATTCAAATAATAAGAGTCTTTTCAGAGATAAGTAATGAAAATAGAACATATTTCTTTTATGCTTATTCATACGCCTTAGGCAAATAGATAGACACCCTACAGACTTAATCTATCACAATGAGGAACAGTAGAGAAAATATATCCTTTAACCTCTGCTTTTAGGGAGGGAAGGAAAGCTGATGTGATAGTAGTTCGAATGATCCTCTATTCACCACCTCTAGAATCAAAGTCAAAATCATATATCCTATCATGCACCTCTTCCCAAGCTTACCACACCATGGGAAGGGAGGGTGAGCAAGTAATAAGGAAAGCTTACACACATCTATGGATGTGATTTTCCACTTGTTTCTATGTGGAAGGCCAAAAAAAGTACCTTTGTAGGTGTAGTATAGTTTTATCCACACTAAAAAAGAACTCCATAGGATCAAGGGTGCACACTCTTCATCTTACTCCCCTCCCAGGTGTCAGGCTTGGAGAGCTCCCATGCAGTAGCAGAGATCCTTTTAGTGGGAGTAGTAGAAGAGTGTATGTGGGAGAAGAAATAAAATCAATAGATCGAACCAAAGGGGATATAATGCTTAGTAAGAAATATCCTTCCTTCTCTTCGTCTGTTAGGGGGCGACATAACGTAACGTAACATAGCTTTATGGTACCGTGCTTCAGAGATGGTCTCTAGCTTACTGAAGACCTTAGATTAACGACCGCACTAAGTCCACTCACTTCGTTACTTCGATAAGCCCTTTCATAAGCCCTGCCTTTATCGATAGCGGATATTATTGGTCGAGTCTACCATACGCTTCCTTAGCTCCAGGGATCAGTTCGCACGTCTGATGAAAAACAGGGTTACTAGGTGACTGGCTTCCTTATCCATAGAGGCGGGTCACTCAATGCCACAACCATGCATTATGAATGAATCTCATCACACGTATCTATTTGCCTTGACCGACGTGTGCCTAAGATGTGTGACCATATGTATCTACTAATCGTACATTACTGAACTAGCTTTAGTGTGCCTAAGACGTGCCTCTTTACCATCGCCTAGACTAGCGCCTAGACTAGTGACTGGGTGACTGCCGTACGTTGGATGAACGACTAGGTAAGTGGGTGAACAAGTGAGCCTTTACCATGCCAGCAAGAATGGTTCCTTATGCAGGACAATGCCAGCAAGCGAGCCACAACCATGCCTAATAAATTAAACTGAGGCAGTGAACCCAAGGAAGGCCACAGAGGTAACTAAACTATGCCTAATTAATCAATAAGAAATGACTATGGTTCATCAGAGCAGGTCACTCCATGAAGGGTATAACCATCGCTTCCTTAGCTCCAGGGATGGTTCCTTAGTAGGAGCAGCCGGTCAATAGTAATGGTTCTTTATGATAAGTCAACTCCCACTTCCCTTTGCCGGGGGGTTCAAGGTCAAAGATAAGATAAGCAATCCACGTATTGATGTCGAAGGTCTTTAACTGGATAGGGAAGTGAGTATCCTCGCTACTGCTCGCCTAAGTGTTAATCACTCTCGCTACCGCTCGATTAGTTTGGTCGACCCTGGTTAGTTTGGTCTAGTTGGTCTCCTCACTACCACTTGCTAGCATCCGTATGTTAATGAATGGATGTCTTTCCTTATCCATCTATCTCAATATCTATCTCCTCGCTAGCGCTCGTAGTCAGGTCGGGTAGTAAGTAGTTAGCTCTGTAGTCAGTCCCCTCACTGGTAGGATCAGAATAATAACCCCTCATAGGATCAGATGGATGTATGGCTACGCCTTTGATCAAGGTGGATATTGGTGGCCACCCACCTATTCCACTTGGGCCCCCACCATTGTCTCTTTCAGTTTTTCAGTTTTGGCATAACTTACTATTTTTAGTAGTTTTTCGGGTCCTGAACTTCCGGAGCCGTTTTGAGGCCCTAAACGACGTTTTTTGGGCATCGCGCCTCCAATATCATTCTATTCCGGAACGATATTCATGGCGAAAGTTGTATTCCTCAGACAGAGATTTCTAATGATGTATCATGTGCGTCAAACGGAGATAGTATGCCAAAGTTACGTCCTTAGGAAGTTGAAACACCAATTTACCCAAACGGGGCCCATAGTTTTGGTGCTTCATCCCCTAGGGTTAGGTTTTTGGATGTTTTGGGGTTCGCCATTGTTTCTCATTAATAAATAGGCCCTCGAGCCTCATTGTAACCTGCCTGTGAGGCTCAGAGCCACATCTCTTCTCAGAGATAGCTACCAGTGCCCTAGCTAGTTTTATTTCCATTCTGTTTGTAAGCAAATTTCAGTTCTTTGATATTAATGAAATGAAGTGTTATTTCCGCCGCATCTCTGTATTTATGGTTATGTGTTTATTCTGTTGCGTTCCTACATAAATCCGGATCAGTGGTATCAGAGCGGTCTGCTTTTTCTCGATCCTTCTTTGCATGTCCCCAACGAGGTCGGGTATAAGGAGCTAGGGCTCGATCTGGTGGAACCTTTGCAAGATCAGCCTCGCAAACCTCGACGGACGCCCATGGGGGACGAAAAGAAAGATGAGGGAGCAGGAGATCCTATCAAAATATTGCTCGAGGAGGCCCTCGAGAAACAAAGGAACGCGATGATGGATAACTTTGCTCAGATCCTTCAACGGCTACCCACCTGCGGCGCATCTGCATCCAGCAGCCACTCTGGAGGCGCGACTCCTTTTAAGGTACAAGTAAATTTTGACATTCCCATATTTGAGGGTCAAATAGACGCAAATGCCGTAGATAGATGGTTGAATCTGTTAGAAGGATATTTCTCGGTTCATGACTTTTCAGACCGGGAGAAGATTATTTTTGCACTCCTCAAAGCTACCCCCATGTTAAGGACTGGTGGGAAACCTACTGTGAGAACAAGGACCAGACAGAACCCTCTCTATTCTCGGCCGTACCAACTTGGAATTCTTTCCGAGACGCCGTCAAGGAACAGTACTATCCTGTGGGGAGCTATGAGGACAAGTACATAAAATGGACCACGCTGCGACAACAAAGGGATCAAGATGTGCATGAGCTGACGAATCTGTTCCATACCCTGTGCACAAAGTTGGGTATCAAAGATTCAGAGAAACATTTGGTGCTAAAGTATCGCAGCTATCTGCACAGATACATTCAGGAGGAAATGGAGTTCCTCGAAATCTCCTCGCTTGGTACGGCATACCGGTATGCTGCCAAGATTGAGCAGAAATTCAAACAGAAGAAGCGAGACTTTGGATCTGTGAATCAAAAGCAAGGGAAAGGTGCTTCCAAACCGCAGAACAAAGGACAGAGCCAAGGCATGGCAGCTAAATACAACCCGTCAAAGCAACAAGAAAAGAATAGCACCGCAAAGCCAAAGAAGGACACGGGAAAGTGGTGTGAGTTCCATAAGAGCTCCACTCACAACACAAGTGAGTGTTGGGCCAAGCAGTCGCTAGTGGCCGAGATGAGGGCTTCTGAGTCAGATGCATGCTCCGACTCCGAATCAGAACCTGAAAAGGGGAACGAAAAAGGGAAACAGATTATTGATGCGGAGCCCAACGCCACTGTTGCCACTACAAAGGTCCAGAAGGAGGAACCGGAAGATCCAGAGGAGGAGGAACGTCTCTTCCACTCCCAGATGTGGGTAAAGGGCTCCCCTGTACAGTTCATTGTCGACAATGGGAGCCAAAAGAATCTCATTTCAGCAGACGCCGTGAAGCGGTTGGGCTTGCCGACCACAGCTCACCCACATCCATACACCATCGGGTGGCTTCACCAAGGACGAGATCTCCGCGTCAGCCAGCAGTGCCGCCTTCCTTATAGCATCAAGCCCTTCACAGATGAGGTATTATGTGACGTTGCTCCTATTGATGTTTTCGATGTATTATTAGGACAACCATACTTGTGGAAGCGTCATGCTGTGTATGAGTCTCGACCTCGTGCTGTTATTGTTACTTTGGGAAATAAGTTGTACAGGATACCAGAGGTACCACCTCCTGCCGCTATCTCTTTGGTTACCGCAAAACAATGTAGTAAGCTCATTTCCCAAACCAGGAAATTCGTTTTCCTGATGATCCGCCCCCAGGGCAAGAAGAAGACTGTGGCCACGACCTCCAGACAGGGCTCCTCTGCACAACAAAAACAAATGGATAAGGTTGTGGAGGAGTACGGGGACATATTCACCTCACCCACAGGGGTTCCTCTGCACTGTCAGGTCAAGCACCCGATTGATCTGACCCCCGGTGCGCCGCTACCTAATGGACCGATCTATCGGCGCTCTGTTCTGGAGAATGATGAAATCAAAAGGCAGATTCAGGAGCTGTTGCAGAAAGGTCACATCAGACCAAGTTCATCGCCCTATGGGAGCCCGATCGTGTTGGTACAGAAGAAGGATGGGACGTGGAGACTCTGTATTGACTATCAGGCGCTGAACAAGATCACTGTCCGGAATAGGTACCCAATCCCACGGATTGATGACCTTCTGGACCAACTCAAAGGTGCAAAATATTTCAGCAAGATCGACCTGAAGTCTGGGTATCACCAGGTACCAATTGAACCCTCCAATGTGTGGAAGACTGCCTTCAAAGCCAAGGAAGGCCTTTTCGAATGGCTGGTCATGCCTTTCGGGTTGACAAATGCTCCCGCAACCTTCATGAGGATGATGGACGACATCTTGCGGCCATTCACCAACTCATTTGTAGTGGTGTACTTGGATGACATTCTGATCTTCAGCAAGACTTGGGAAGAGCACCTTCACCACATCCGACAAGTCCTCCAAACACTACGGCAACACAAGTTGTGTGCCAATTTGGAGAAGTGCACGTTTCGCATGATCCAGGTTCAATATATGGGATACATTATTGATGAAAGGGGGGTGCATGTGGATCCAGCCAAGATCCAAGTCATTCGGGATTGGCCAGCCCCAACCACTATAACAGAGCTTCGCAGCTTTCTGGGTCTTGCTAATTTCTACCGTAGATTCGTGTTGGGATTCTCTCATATCACTTGGTCCTTGAGTCAAGTCACCAAGGGAGGAGCGAGAGAAAAATTATTTTGGTTAGAACCTCAACAGAAGGCATTCACAGAATTGAAAAATTACCTCTATTCTGCCCCAGTGCTCACATTACCAGACTTGCAACAACCATTTGAGATCGAGACAGATGCCTCTGACTATGCTATTGGGGCAGTTCTTACTCAACAGGGACATCCAGTGGCATATCACAGTGAGACATTGTCTGAGACAGTTCGCAAGTATCCCACTTATGACAAAGAAATGTATTCTATTGTGCAAGCTTGTCGACAATGGAAGCATTACATTTTGGGGAAGGAAACAATCATCCACACAGACCACCGGCCCCTGCAGTTCATACAGACACAAGGGAAGTTGCAGAATGATCGCCATCAGAAGTGGTCCACATATCTGCAACAGTTTCATTTGAATATCAAGTACAAGAAAGGTAGCACCAATAATGTTGCAGACTGTCTCAGCCGACCACCAATCGTGGCGCTCACCACCGTGCTCAACTCTTGTGGGCATGAGACTTCTGATTGGCTGCTTCTCTATGAGAGAGACCCAGAATTTGGCCACACTTACAAGGCACTCTTGGGGGGTACACAAGTTCCAAATTTTCACCTCCAAGATGCACTTTTATGTCACCTGGGACACCTTTGTGTTCCTTCAAGAGAGCGTGCCAAGATGATATGGGAAGCACACTACAGTCGAGTCGCTGGGCATTTCGGGGTCGAGAAAACAGTAGCAATACTACAGAAGTATTTCTATTGGCCGAACCTTCGAAAGGATGTCGAGAAGCACATCAGATCCTGCACTGCTTGGGCCATTGCCAAACCGACCATCAAGAAGCAAGGCCTATATACTCCACTACCTACCCCTAGTCGACCGTGGGAATCCATCTCCATGGATTACATGTCGGGCCTGCCCTCTACTAAGAATGGAAATGACTGTGTTTTCGTGGTCGTTGACAGATTCTCAAAGATGGCCATTATGGCGGCCTGTAAGAAGAATATCACAGCAGAAGCCACTGCTAAACTCTTCTTTGAACGAGTGTGGGTGCACTTTGGGATCCCATAGTCTATCATATCATATCGAGATAGTAGGTTCCTCAGCACATTTTGGTCCAGCCTCTGGTCAATGTTGGACACAAAGCTCACCAAGTCCACAGCTTTCCATCCCCAAACAGATGGCCAGATAGAGGTCGTCAACAGAATCATTGTACACATTCTGCACATGTACAATTCAAATCATCCACGCACTTGGGACGAGAGCCTCCCCTATGTAAAACATAGTTATAACAGGGCTCTCCACAGTTCAATTGGCCATAGCCCCTTTCAGGTGGGCTTGGGATTCCAGCCACTATGTCCCATTAACGTAGCCATGCCATTTGCAACTGCTCAGGCCGATTCAGCTCATGTCCAGTCTGAAGTTGACAAAGCAAGTAGCTTCATCGAGCGCATTCAACAAATCTACCAACAGGTTCATGATATATTGGACAGAGCCAATGCGAAGTACAAGCAGCGCCATGATCAACATTGGGTGCCACACAACTTCCAGGTGGGCGACAAAGTATGGCTACATTTGCAGAAGGAGTGCCTCACTGGACCCCACCACAAGCTTCGCCCGCTCCGATATGGGCCGTACACCATCACCAAGGCTGTAGGGGACAATGCCTTCGAGCTTAGTATTCCTCCATTCCTTGGTCTGCACCCAGTCTTCAATGTGGATCGCCTTCATCCCTACTTCCCACCTCTACTGGACACCTCAGACATTGCATAACAACTCACACCAACAGAGTTAAACCCAGACTGCATGGAACAGGCCACCACAGATTGTATCATGGATATGCAAATCAAGAACACTCGCCAACACAAGATCAAACTGTATCGGGTTGTCAAAGCTGGCCAACTCCTGCACCAAGGAAAGTGGTTCACCAGGGACCAAGTTCAGCAGAAATTTCCTCATCTCATGGAGGAACATAACACAATGGGGACCATTGCTTCCTAAGAAGGGAGGAATGATCCAGGTGGATATTGGTGGCCACCCACCTATTCCACTTGGGCGCCCACCATTATCTCTTTCAGTTTTTCAGTTTTGGCATAACTTACTATTTTTAGCAGTTTTTCGGGTCCTGAACTTCCGGAGCCGTTTTGAGGCCCTAAACGACATTTTTTGGGCATCGCGCCTCCAATATCATTCCGTTCCGGAATGATATTCGTGGCGAAAGTTGTATTCCTCGGACAGAGCTTTCTAATGATGTATCATGTGCGTCAAATGGAGATAGTATGCCAAAGCTACGTCCCTGGGAAGTTGAAACACTAATTTACCCAAACGGGGCCCATAGTTTTGGCGCTTCATCCCCTAGGGTTAGGTTTTTGGATGTTTTTGGGTTCCCCATTGTTTCTCAATAATAAATAGGCCCTCGAGCCTCGTTGTAACTCATTTCAGAGGCCTGTAGCCGCCACATCTCTTCTCAGAGATAGCTACCAGCGCCCTAGCTAGTTTTATTTCCATTCTGTTTGTAAGAAAATTTCAGTTCTTTGATATTAATGAAATGAAGTGTTATTTCCGCTGCATCTCTGTATTTATGGTTATATGTTTATTCTGTTGCGTTCCTGCATAAATCTGGATCAACCTTCCTTCCATCTATCACTTCGAACCGAAGGCTATAATGAATGCTACACCTTCAGGGTGGTTAAGATAGATGGGCTTTAGCCACCAACGTTTTTGTTACTGCCTTCTATTTTTATAATATGATGTGGGGATAAGAAGATTGATATAATAATATATTCATAAGAAGATATTGTTATATTGTTATAATAATATAAGAATAAGATAAGAATATGGGAGATAAGAAGATGAAGAGAATAATATTGTTATAATAATATAAGAATAAGAAGGCAAATAGAAAAATATATTCATAAACTGACTTGACTACTTTCCTTACCAGCCCGAAGGGGATTGACTCTATACCATATGCTATTATATAATGAATGGATAATGACTCCTTTATTTGTGAGGTAAGCTCGAAACAGACCCCTTTATAAATACCCGCATCCCAGCTCACTGACGTTCGCTTTCCCTAACATTAACTGACGTTCACTTTTAGCTAAGGTATGGGTGTGAACGAGAAGACTCTCCTTCCCGATATGAATTACTCTGACCGATATTAAGGACTCTAGGCTCGGCCCTTAGATGGCCATGCCATAATTCATCAACCAATATCCTTTCTGTAAGGCTACATCACTCACCACCTAAGGCTATGTCACCTTTTCCCGATATTCCCATAGATATTCTTTCCTGATATCTATCATAAGAAATCCTCTATCCTTATCTATGCGAGCAAGCATGGATCTTTAGCAGCCAGTTCACACACTTATATAGAATTACGAATGCTATTTCCAACTCCAATCTCCAAATCATTATACGGATTCATGGTCGTTATACAAGGCTCCTCCTCCCACATAGAGACAAATATCCAATAGTAAACCTGGCCTTCCAATAAATAAGTGGGAATTTTAGTAAAAAAGGTGGGCGTATAAAGATGATAGAGATTGCTCACGTGGCCTATTGGGACTGGTAATTTTAGTTTGGCTGGCTAGTGATCATAAAAGAACTCGGCGAATCTCATCAGATTTCTTGGCGATATAGTTCAGAGTAACCTTCAGAGTTGTTGGAGTTACATGATAAAGAAGCTCGGAGTTACTGTTCAGATATATTTTGGAGCAATTCCCTCTCCCTTATGGTCGAGTGACTACGTACCTCATTATATATGTAATTATGGTTGGTTGGACATGAGATATTCTTTATGTAATTATGCTTTCTTTATTTTTGGGGGTTTATATATTGCTCAAGGCTTCCTAGATCATATACTCTTCATATCATCAGGATATACAAAATTCTTATTATATTTCATTACGCTTTAGCCAAGAGGGTAGAACCAATTCCCCTCCATAAATGCCTAATAAAAGAATGATAATCACATAAAAGAGCTATGGAGAGGTAAATAGGAAAATAGTCAAGGTTGTAAGTGCTTGTTGTACCCACTAGGATTCTTTGCTGAAGCAAGAGGTTGGGGCATCAGTAAGTTGAGATAGGAAGTATGGTTGGTCAAGAGAAAAGGTGAAGGGAGAGTAACACATAAGTAAAGTGAGTAGGCAGGGGCGTAGCAGTAAATAGGAATAGTGGTACCCAACCAAGTCAGACTATTTAATCAAGTGTTATGGAATGCCCATCCCGTCCAACAATGCTCTAAGTTCAGATAATTAAGAAGCCGATCTATAAAGAAGCAAGGGTTTATGAAAAGTAATACGATTGATCTAAGTGCTTAGCTCACTTCGTGCCTCCCTCCTTTCAAATCTCAAAGTTGAAGCCTGTGTGCCGCGTATGCCCACTCACTCGTCCAACGGCTCTATTGGAAGCCCTGATCCGATCATCCAATGCTATAAGGGGCATTGAAAGTGTGAGGCAGGAAGTAACTATAGGTTGTGAAATCGAAGAGGTGGTAAGTAACAGGTACTAACATGAAATAGAAATGGGGATATCCTAGCAATGTTGGTTGTATTCATTCATCAATTTTCTTCTGGCTGGTCACCGAGTGAAGTCCCCCTGACAAGATCAATAATGCCTACTTCTACAACTAAGCATCATTCCTGGTTGAAGCAATAGGTTGGGGTATCATCAGTAAGTAGGTTGATGGAGTATGGTTGGTAAAGAAAACATGGAACAATTAATGAAAGGGAAGGTAAGGTACGAAGTCGCTTGTCCGCATCAGGGTGTGTAAGCATGCTTGAACAAAAGGCCACCATCAAAGGTTTTTTAATCCCATCCCATTTCAGATAAGTTCATAGCTACCTGTACCTCTTGTACTAAGCATTAATTCAGTAAGTGTTATCGCTGGTGAATGTTGGCTGTTGTCTCTATCCGAATACCTGTGCACCAATGCTCTGAAGCCCGTACAATGCTGAAGGGTTAAGGTAAGTGAGAAAATAAATATTGAAAGGAAGATAAACATAGCATGCACATAAATAAAGGAAAGGTATACATGGTAAAGTGAAATAGTTGGTTCAAGCATTAATAGTTCAGGCAAGTAGGGATCTCCTAGAAATGCTGACTGGGCATCCATCAAAATCTTGGAAATGTTGGCTGGTTGTCTTCATTCATCATTGCATATCTGGGGTTTCAGCCTAGCTCGAAAAGATCATACATAGTGCCTACCCCCCTAAGATTCATGAAGAAAGTGGTATAGGTGTAACAGGTCTATTTATTCAGGCGGGTAAATAGAAAAGGTAAGATAGTATAGGGTAAGGGGTGAATAGCATACTTCCCCTCTAGCTCTGATCCCTTCCTGGCTTCAGCGACAGGTTGGGCAGCACTCAATAATCGTAAAGGCAGTATTAAGTCAAGCATATAACCATGTGGATGCTCGTAAGTCAAGCGTGAATAGATGCCCCATATCTCCTAATAATTAATGAAGTAAGTTGAATGGTGAACTCAATCTCCCGGGTATCGTTCATGCCAACATGGATTCAACAAGTGGTGTATTTAGGGAAAGGGTGCTAAGGATCACCTCAAATGAAAAGTGAAACGTAGATATGCAAGAATTATATGTATATCGATGCCCTTTGGCCACTCCTCCTATCCAGTCAGTTATCCATTCGTTTCCAACCAACCCCACCCCACTCCGCCACAACATGCAACATGGATTCTTCGCTCCTTGTCCAGTGGAGACCGCCCTGTTCCACCCCACCACGCAAAGTAGCCCAGTCTGCTAATGTGTCCATCCATTTATCCTTTATCTCTCTCTCAGACCTCCTGCATTTGGCCGCTTAGTCTCTTCCTGGGGTATGGGGTCCTTCTCTCTCGCGTATGGTGTTTGAACACCGTCAATTTATTGGAAGCAAGGCTCTGTCTTTCAACCAGGGCTCCTAAAAAGAAAGGAAAAGAGCCTGGTGATTGAGCACCAACCCAACCCGCCTTCTGCTACTGCTCGCACCAATACTTCCCACATCACGACCCCTGATTAATAAGAACAAGCACCAGTTATTTTCACGCTACCAAACCACCCTGGTTTATGAGGATTGATGGTTTGCTACCAACCCTAAAAGCTTTCACCTACTTACTACTGCGCTACTAAATTGTTACCCTAGAAATCACCCCTGTTTACAATGGATTGTGGATAGATAGACAATCTTGTATTGCCTGTGGTAAGGTCTTGTATTGTAATCTTATTTGGGCTGGTAAGATACCGGTCAGGGCAGGACTTAGCTGGGCTAGTCAGTTCAGGTCTGGTTTGGGATGGGCCATCAGAGCAGGTGAGCCAAGACGAGAGTGAGACTGTCAGGTCACGAGTCGGGTGTCATATGGGCAGGGTCCATACGCCAAGTACGGGTCCGGTGAGGAGGTATCATATGGGCAGGTACTATCTGGGATGTACGGTATTATCCAGTGAGGTCTGGGCTTGTACCAGACTTAGCCTTTTAGGTTAGTCAGGGCCAGAAAGAGTCAGGACCAACCAGAGCCATGACCTAAGTAAACACCAAGAGAGTCAGGACCAGACCGGGATTAGGACAGGGCTTGCCTTGGTTACCTTCCCATGAAAAGGGTTGATTGCTTGCCCCCTGATGAAGGAGAGTGCTATCTCTTAGATTATATGCAACCCAACCCCTGATACTGCTTCCATCACTTATTGAATTTGGCAAGAAGGCCGTGACACAAAACTTGGCTAGGGGCCCCATATAACCCCTATATCCTTCGAATTTTATTGGATGCCAAAGAGGATTTAAGCTTCCAATAGGATTTCAAATAACTTCGGCAAATGAAACAGGGAACACCTTGCTCCATGATAAAGACCTGCAAAAAAAAAGAGCGTTCTAGTTACAGTCTTAGAAGGGACGGTATGGTGAGCTTATGTGTTAGGATGAGACTCAGACAGAAGAACAAGATCAGGACATTGCTTTCTTTTGTAACCTTCCCATGATCTCCTCCGGAGGCCAAACACCGTGAGTGAGTGATTGGCCTTCGACAGCCCTAGTGAAGGATAAGGAAAATTATTTCCACACCAACCTACCCTTCCCTGGGCCCACTAGCGGATCATTCTTCATACAGAATGAGCAGCCAAATAGAAGGAACAAACTCTTTTGTTCTTCAGAGATGTAAATGATTACAGTAAAGGTATAACAGATAGGGTTAGCTTAGTTACCTTGTACACAATACTATAGTTAAGTAATGGCAGCTAATATAAGTGGTAGTTATATGTCATTAATTACGTGATTCCTATACAGAGTGTAATCGTAACAATGAGCTTAGTAGTACTCTTTCTTTTATTATGATAAGTACTAGTAGTAAAAAAGCTAGTATTATCCCAATAACATGTACATCTTACTTCTATACTGCTCCTTATTATTCATGGAGCTACTTATTTTGTTTAGCCAATGATTACATATATGCTTATTTTAAGAAACTTCCTTGAACATAAGAGTTATCAATATACTTTAAATCCCATTACTTATGGTGTTATCATTAATACTGGCTAAGAGTAAGTATTAGCATAATAAGCACAGTGAGCTAATAGGATAGAACTAGTGTAATATGTGTAATTACAGATAGTGTAAGTGTTACGGTAATAAAATGTATACAATATACAGCTGTTAACGATACTGATAAGCCCAAGTAATCAAGCTACTTGAACTGGTAGTCACCAATAACCAGACATGTTGAACCTAATGTGATGTATGATTCCCATTGATTGAGACTAATGGAAACACAAAACAGATAGCATGGTTTTCTTATTATAATTAATAAAATACGGTGTAACTAATAGTTAACAATCTGTGTAATGACTATCAAGCTCCTTGTTTACCTTATCATATACGTTATATCCCTAATCTAATTGGTGTTGTAACTACATATATAACCCAAGGTAGTATGAGGTTAGGTATTGATTCATACAAAGAACTTTATGATGTTGTACATATGAGCTTTCACTCCATTGCTTTTATTCCCTTGTTTACAGAGTTATGATATGCGTACTTGACCTAATTCATAGTAAAGCATGTAGATTGAGCTTAGTTTACATTACAATAATATACAACATGGCTTATCACTTTTCTTAAGTAGATATGTAACCAAATAGTGTAACATATTACCAGCATGAACACATCTATGGTGATTACAACTTCTCTCTATGTATGATTCCTGCACTAGTTACTACTATTCTATGAATGTCATGGCAATAGTATAGATTTATCTAATACCTATAAGAGAAGGAATGGGATTTGTTCATACTAGTAAAAAAATGATGTAATAGTAATAACAAATAAACTATACTTAACCTTTAGCTGTAATGGATTCATCAACTTTCAATACTATCCATGGTGTTAAAACCAAATACTCTATGATCAAGCTACTTACATACTTGTTTGATTAGAGCTTTAAGCTAAATAGTTACTGATAGATCATACGTAATGACTTTCTTTGACCTCATACGTTTCTACATTAATATAAACCTTATTACTCTTTGTATTGATTACGGAAGTAAGGAGAGTGAAGTAATAGCATATGTATTAGTATTATAAGTTTATCAGCTATCATTAGGTACATGCTTTACAGTGATATAAAGTTTGTTGTTACAGTATACATTTGGAATGTAAGTCCTAGCTTCTTCATTACTATTATTACTATTATTACGTGTATCATATCTATTATCTAAGTATAGCTTCATGATTGTGTTATGACTCTATATATTCCTCATATTACGTGATAAGTGAGTGCAATCAAAGGACACTAGATATCATAGCTAATACACTAATTAAGCTGGAAACACTATGTCCTGTACTAATCATAACGGTTTCATAGGGGTTACTCTTACTTATACTGATTACTTAGATATGAGTGTTGTTCCCATTGCTTCAATCTTAGTAGTTAAGCAGGTCATATGATTCTCAAGTATCTCATGTACAAGGATTACATATTACTTATATGCTTATGTATTCAATATGGATCTTACCTTACTTGTTTAAGCTCTGTTATTCAATCGATCACTTGCTGTTCTAGTTGATCTTGTTGCTTGTATTACCATTATTGATATCTATGTAAGAAGCTAACATTTTTTCATTGCCTGTTGCTTTGTACTAATTAATAGTATTTACCTCTTTCATTCCAATTGGTTATGTTACTCTGCCTTGTTATGCGCCTCATATCAGTAATGTTCAGTTTCCCTTATTCAATCAAAGCTCTCATCGGTTAAACTCATCATTAATTGGAGAAAATGAGATATACGGTACTAGTATTCCCATTTAGTTCATGAATAAACTGTGTTGTAAAGAGTCCAAGCTATATCCATAAGTATGAGATCATCTATCCCTTTATTATGTCAAATAAAGTATGATACTACTCTATGAACATGATATGATATGTAACGACTTCTACTAAGCCTGGTACATAGGATAACCCATAATGAGATACAACACCATGTTACTGTAATCATAAGCTCAGCTTTCATACTAACCTGACAGTTCCCTTCCTTGTCCGATTAACGTTGCTCTATTGCTAACTATTTACCCACCCACCCCAATCCCCGAAGGATGGCTTGAATTAGGGAAATGAAGAAATTCCTTACCATTTGAATAGCGAGTCCCTACCGGGCCTTAAATTACTTATAGAAATTTGGATCTTTTAACACCATATTAGAAGGCCGCTATCTATCAAAGAGAATCACTATAGAAAATCTTTCGTCCACAAGTATATTCATAGTAGAAGCTATAAAAACAACCTATAAAACCTCTAACTACATACAAACCTATCATTATTCTAACAACTAATAAATAATCCCACGCCCAATACATGCGCTGCTATTCAAATCCAGATGAGAAACCACAAAGCATTGATTGAAGGAATCACAACGATACACCCACTTAACAGCTTTACTCCTGTATATAACTATCTCTAGCTCCTACTTTTCAAACTATCATCTAATTCCTTTATTCTTTCTCTTCACAGCCAATACAGGGAAAGCCCCCACTCCTATAGAACTCAAAATAAGATATTAAGATATAAAGTATGCAAGGGATATACTCTATTTATCCACTATATTTCATTTCTTTCTTATGGTATTCTCCACAGGCCTAACTTACCTTGCTCCTACACGCTGGAGAACCACACTCATAAGCAAGGAATAACTGGTCTAACAATGGGCTACTCTTAGATATTCTGTACAAGCACTGTGCTTTAAAATGATGATTACTCTTCTTGTTAAGGTTGTAGTGAGCTAAGCTGACCCGTAGTAACATTGTAACCATGCTCATTGTATAGAAAGCTGCTTAACTTACTTATGTAAATACCGTCACACTAGTTCAACAGTGAATTGGTAATATGCAGTTACTCATACGTAGAAAGGTGATGACTATACTAGTATCTCCATTGACACACTCTTACTTATGTTATAAGCGTAATGATTGATTACTTTGAATACTTAGCTCCATATCCTATTGCTAACACGAGTGATTACGCATATGGGATTTGATCATAACTATTAAGCACCATATTCTATATAAGGATATAACAACCATTTACCGAGTACTATTAAATTTAGATACCTGTAGCTTAAACATATCCATATAGACAAGTACTACATGTTATATGATAAATAAAGGTTAAGTATTGTGAAATATTCCCTATTAGCCACTGCTACTTGGAATATTATAACTGCTCCATTTTTGAAATAAAAGAGTAGGGAGGACAATAAAACATATCCCAGTGTGAAAAGGGATTGAATTAGGAGGACAAATAAAGCCACCTTGGTGTGAAAGAGGGGCAAAGCAATGAACTAGATCCAGTTGACCAAGTCAACAGCGCTGTTACAAGAGGAGGGAAACTAGCTAGGGAAGTGCAGTTTTGAAAGGGGAATCTTCTCAAGGAAGACACATCATCAATGAGTGGGGTCTGGGGTGAGGAAGCTCACTAAGATAAGGAGGAGATAGCAGAAAGGGAAGGCATTGAGTATTCATCCTTTTTTTGGTCTTTTTACTGATTGCAAGCTTCGGTTGTTTATCCGGAGGTGCAACACTGTTTAGTGCAAAGAATTCTCATGCGGGAATTCCATCTTCACCTTTAGTATAGCTAATTGGGAGATCTAAGGAGGAGGTCCTGAGCTCAATTTCCATCATTTATATTGAGGAGAACCATTCTACATCATATACAACACAGTCACTCCCAGTAACTACGTCATTTCTGCAGTAGCAGCAACCGCTGGGTCATACCTTGCTATTTTGTGCTTGTTTCAGAGGAGGAGGTGTCTATTTCACTCTAGGAGGTCTATTGAGGAAGGCCTTGGGCCAATTTATGTATTATTTGTCTATTCCAGATTACATTTAGTATTTTATAATATAGAGTTGCTGGGTCATCGTTATTTTCTGCAATGCTGCATTTTATGTTGCTATTTTGTTGGAAACCCTTGTCGAGGTGTTCCAATGTGCTTGTAAAAGAGGTCAAACCTCTCATTTATGATTCCATGATTAATGAAGGCTCCAGATCTGTATGAAATCATATTTTTCTGTAGACTTCATAAAAAAAATTACGCTGTTGCAGCCTTCAACAGTTCTATTTTGTGAAGTTGTGGGATTGGGGTGTTTTTGAGCATATATGAGCTGGGGAGATCTTTTTAGTGTAGCTAGAATTATTTTTTTCTAATTCCATTTCATATTTAAGCTACATACAACATATATTAGAGGATCCAAGTCCTGTTCTGCATTTTTATTGCATGGTTTTCCATATACAGCGTCCTCATTGGAGATATTGCAGAAATTCCTGAAAAGGAATAATACATATTGATTACGGTTATGCTTGGATCGGGTTCATTTTGATAGCTATTGCCACATTAATGGGATTCATTGAATCCAACTATGCCAGTAATGAACACTGTAACAACTTGTTATGGATTCTACTCTATTATGATTGATTCTACTTTTTTGCAGATATAAGCTTATGTCTACTTATATGGAAGAGTAGTAATTAGTCTCACCATTGTAACATATATGACTAGGATTACCCATGTAAGGTATGTATTACTTATAATTATACCGAGATAATTATACTAATAGCTTGCAGTTTCATCATATCTAAGTTGCTTAGTACTAATCCCGTCTATTCAAAGTTATTACTCCTTGTAAGCTTTATTGAAACATATCATGTAATGTCCAATGTGTTTCATTCACGTAAGAAAAGCTTCTCTATTCTAACTAGTGTTCACTAATATAGCTAGTACTTATTAACCATGGGAATAATAGAGAGAGAGTATTTAGTATAATGTAATCCATATCAATGGAACCAGTAGTAAGTAGTTATAGATAAACAAGTGTTACTTACTTTACCTAATCAAATCATTATCATTACAGACTAGTAGAGGTTTCAAGTTTATAGAAATAATAGCTTCCATGTTGTATTGCTTGGACTCTAACTAAGTAGTGACCAATGAACACTATGAATCTAACTAAGCAGTTACTCTACATGATCTTGTAAGCTTATACGAACCATTACCTTTACTGGATATGAGTTGTTACCATTGTAGAAGATGAGTACAACCTTGATAGGTGATCATTAATTACAGATATAAAATATCTTGCTTGTGGATTACTTAAGCTTAGTGACCAGTAAGTATAGACATAATCAATAAGCTCTAGTTATGAAGAGATCAGGTAAGTAAGCTTTATTACCCTTACCCCGTGGTTCAAGCTGTAATAATCATCATATTCCAAGTACCACTGATTATGTAATAAAGGTGAGCTCTATTAGACTTAGAGTACTATTAATGAGCTTATATGACATATGTTTCCATATTCAATCAAACTAGTATGAAACCAATGTGTTCGATCTCTTATGCTAACTAATGAAACTAGCACACACAGCTTATATTAGTTGTACTTGTTCAAGGAGTTGAGTGTAATCAATTACATCAATAAGGTAAGTAAACACATAATTACAGTTATTTCACTATTGGTAATACAAGAGCTTGTTGTAATCAATTGGTTAATCGTACACAATACATCCAGTATCTATTAAGGGTATTGTGTTTCTAACATACTAGTAAGCATAACTATTACCATTACTAATGAAGCATTTCATTCATATGAATAATTGATTACTGTTATATATCGATATCAATACTAAGAAGCACTAGTACGATAAAGATCATATAGAATGAGACCCATGATTCCCTTAATCATTACGTATGTCATATTAATGGAAGTAACTCATTAGGCATATAATGCGTATAGAGTATAATGGTAATCAGTATGAAATAATTCTACCACATCTATGATAAGTTAAGCATATTTGTAATCAATAAAGCTCGATACTAGTATTCATACCCAATATAAAAATCATGGGATTAGTAGTATACCATATGTGATAGGGTACTTGGTATTCAGAACACTAGTTACCTATGATGTAAGTGATTCCATAATCATGCTTACTTAACTTGAACTTAAGCTGTAGAAGGTAACACTAACTAATAAGAATGTTCATAACACAACTACTACTTATACCATAAAGTGACAAGTTGGATAAGTAAGAGATCACTAACAAGAATCTTCATAAGTAACAAGAAGAGTGATATCACCATTGCTATGAGTAATGATAAGGGTCTAAGCTCTACATGCTTACAGATACCTTGTCTATAATAGCACACATTATAGGTGATAGGGAACTTACATGGATTTAGTACTACTAGTTTATGAGCATTCCACTATCTTAGCTAAAGTAATAGAAGAAGAACACTTATGGTAATTACTGATATACTTAGGATATGACACTTTATAGAGGTAATATAGTAATCATAACAAGATCGAATCCCATTAAGTACTATGATGAATAAAGAGTAGTATTCAAGCCTAATTACTTATATTGCTCAGATCTTAGCTATAGAGAATTCCATAATATGTACAGGTATGAACATGTGGCCATAAACAGGTGTAAATGACTAAACACACTTACTGTAATAGATATAGATATAAAGTACATAAGCTTAGCTCATTACATAGGTTAAGCTTAGTTAGCTTCATTACCTTGGATTCATAGAACCATGTGTACTCATTCGTTACCCATTAGCTTTAGACTAATCATTGCACTTGCTTTATCAATATATGGGAATCATAGTAATAAGAGTAATACACACCATTCTATTCTGTAGACTAGTATAGCTTAAGTACTAAGGATCACTAGTACAACTATGTAAGTTATTATGGTAATACTTATGATCCTTTACCCGAACGCTTTGATAAGGTAACTTCTCCAATGAAACCAATCATTTTAGTTATACAAGTAATATACGTTTCCTAATTCAACTAAGAGTTATACATGATGTAACTTATCTCAATTATCTCGTAATAATGGTCTTACTTCACACTTCATCTATTACTTATAAGCAAGGGTGTTGTATTTCCTTATGTTTACCTTATATTACCCTTACTTAGCTTACTACTAGTTATTCCTATGATTACCTAGCTTATTCAACTCTATATGCTAGTGAAACATATAGTAAGTAGAGCCATAATGAATAAGGGTAACTATACTACAGACATATTCTAGATGGTAGTTATAATATGATAGCCCAGCTTTCTCCATAGATATACTTGGACTCGTATCGACCTTAAGCACTTGTAGATTAGGATAACAATGGGATAAATACTAAGCATAGACTTATCTAGTGGGGGAGACAAGGAATATAAGTAAATACCCTGACTGTGTTAAAGGACAATGAAAGAAGTCAAATTATATATGTAATTATGCATGAATGAATTATCTATTTCATTATGCGATATTATATATGTAATTACGCACTGCGATATTGATTTAATGCACTAAAGCAGGGGTTGGGTGCTGCATAAAGCCTCTCTGCTTATTATTAACCAATGGCATGTGAAGAGCAAGGTTCTACAATTCTATTGCTAGAATGGGCCTTACACATCTAGGAAAGGGTTACACCTACTCCTACCTACCTATACCTACTCTTACAACCTACTGCTAACCCTACCCATTGCGTGAAACATTTAGCAGTCTAACCCACACTAACTAAAAATTCTACTTCAAATACTTCAAACGAACCTCCCTATAAAAACCATCGAAAGCACTCTCACTGCTACCCCCTGCACCCATACTGCATCGAGAGCGATCACTGCTACTACTGCTATCCACTGTGACTGAGCCAGCCAGCCCAGATAGCCCAAGCAAGGAGTGATGTGATTAGCACTGGCACATGTAACTCGTACTGCTATTCCGCTGCTTACCTCATCACATAGTTTCACCTTCACCATTAGATAGAGCTAGCCAACCATACTCATATGGAACTATACCTTTTCTTCAGTCAACCTAGTAATGAACTAACCAAGCAAGATAATGGGTATAATCCCATCTCTACAAGACAAGCTAGTTGGTGGGCTACACATAAGGAATATATCACTACCTGGGAAATAGTTCAGCCAGCTATGATGCATAGGTTTTTCCCCTCCCAAGTTCAAATGCCAGGATCTATCCTTAGCTGGAGGGGAAGAAATGAAGTTCGTAGAGCAGTTGAAGGAATTGATTGCAAGACCATAAGGGAGAGGTAAGATAGACCCTTCCATTCACATTCCGAAGTGTGTACAGAAATGGGGTAAGGAAGGTCTTCAGCCTGAGTATTGGGTACACAAGTTCTTGCATACCTTAGGGCCGATCCCTAGGGCTTAGTATCCACATGAAGAGGCTAGGAGGTAGACTAAGGGTTGGGCTACGATTCATGAACATTTTAGTGTTGCTTTTTCATATACAGGTAAGACTCCTGAGATCACTACTGCATTGAGGGATATGAAACAAGTATTATTCACTGACCAGTTGCGGAACCAGTTTTCCACTGCAATCTGTCCTCAACACTGGAAGAAGGCTCCTTTAAAAGAGTTAGAATTTCAATTGGATTAATAGCTTTTCTAACATATTGACTTGTATCATTTGGGTAAATAGAGATAGAATCAAGATCAAATGGGAGAGAATTCTGACCAAGGCAGTTTTCTTCACAAAGAAATTCCAGAAACTATGTCTAATAAGGTGTGTGTAAAAGCTTAAGTGGGTGAAAGTTGTTGTAAAACACGTGAAAATGGAAGGCGTTTGATGCGGTTTCAAGACTTGATGGCCATAAGTAGGTCAATTATATTGTATGAATCTTCATATGGAAAGTAATTTATCCAGCAATAGCCTGGCCATTTTGACAGGAGAGCCAAAAATCAAATTTACACTTAGAACACTTGGCTTAGATGCTTATAAAATGGGTGCTGCTTTCACTCGATCCTACGCCTTTGGAAAGCTCTTGGTAACTGCTCGTTGAGAACCTGAGTTAGCTTGACGTTTGGGATGCAGCTATGATGCTGTTACGCGTCGATAAGGGAAGTGCATAATATCGTATAATGAAGATTTTATCTGTTTCTCTCTCTTTCATTCCTGGGACATACACTATAGATTCAACAATAGGTTCGATCATCAACCGAGAAAATATAGAGTAGCAAGTTCGGTTCGAGCGGCTACTTCCATCAACCGCTTAGTTTATAGCTTCTGCGGGTCGAACCAGTTTATTCAATTCCCGGTGAGCAGAAAAGATTTGAAAAATAGAGCAAGCTCTACTCTTCGCTTCTATGTTCTCACTCTTTCATTTTCCACCCCCCATACTTCCTTGATGCGTGGAATAAGTTTTTGTACCTATCTTTTTTTAGGTATGATGGATGAGGGTTTTTTTATGGATGAGGGATAGGGCTTTCACTAGGTAGGATAGGGTTGGAAATCAACTAGATAGGTGGGTCGCCTATATAGCAAACTGGTGAGTCAATTATATAGCTATTACGCTTGGCCTTACTTCCCAGAGCATGCCCAAAAACGAATTTCCTGGAAATTGATGCGAAAAAGAGGTCTACACAATAGGCTAGCGAACTTGAGAGTAGGTGGGACGAGGCGAGTAGGCAGGTGGGATAAACGACTATAAAAATGAATGGCTAGGGCTTGAAATAGTTAATAAAAAGGCTTGTTCATAAATAGGCTTGAATGGGAAGAAACCGTTGGTAGAGTTCGAAAGAGTGAGGGAATCAAATAATCTCTCTTACCTGACTACGCCGGCAACTCCAGCCAGGATCAGCTTATCAGGCCGGGATCAATTCCTATATAAGGGGTGATCTGCTACCTTCCCTCCCCAATCAAGAACTCCAGCCAATAATGAAAAAATATATCCAAGGCACATAAACATGTGTGCAAAGGTGCCAAGTCATATCATGGTGCATGAACATGAGTGCCAAACCATCAACCAACTCCCACGTGTGAGCTAGAAACCTCGATCTCATGCAAAAGACAAGTGTTAGATGGATCAAGGCCTCCAACTCATCAAACGTAATCAACTCACTTCCAAATCATGTATCCAAGTCATATAAAGCCAACGCTCGAATAGAATGTTAGATAAACGGTACCAAGCATGTGAGAAAGGTCCCATGTGTGACCATGCATGCCATGCACATCCATCTAAGACTGCAAATGAAGATGAACGCTCTGAAGATAATGGCTCAGGATCCTACTGGAATGATAATAGATGATGAACACTACCCAATCAAGCCAACGCTAGAGGTAGAATACCTCTAACACCTACCACGTGTCACATAAACTAGCCAGTGAACCACAAAATGATGCCATGAAAGGGGTAAAAGAGTATGAAAGCATGTATAAACTAAAAAATGTTGTATCACATGCCATATCGAAATGAGACAATGCCTAAACCATCTAAGATAATTGATGCCACGACAGAACAAGCTCTGGAGACCTCATACGTGTGAGTGCCACGTGTGCATGTAACTGATAGTTGGATACCAATAAGAGGGAGAATTATAATGTAGAATGTATAAGGGATGTATGCATTAGAATACCTCATCATATTCCAACAGAAATGGTACGCTCAAGGAGAAACCCCTCAATCAGGTGCCATGCATGCTGAACAGTGCTAGAAACCCCCCACGTGCAAGACTATATCCATCTGAAACTAATAAATAGGGGAAGAATTCACTGGGTAATGCCTCAATATCACATCATATGTCATATGGACCCCAAATATGCAAAAAAATTTGAAATAAAACCATCCAAAGGTGAAAACCATCTGCCATGTATGCTAAGCCTGGGTCATCCCTCACATGTGTAACTATAGTCATCTAAGGTGTAACTATAAAGGGACCTATGCATGAAGTCAAATGATTCAAAAATCATATGCTCACCATCCAGAATAAATATATCATGTAGGAGACCATCAACTGAATGTCATTCATCTAAGCTATAATAACCTGTCATGATCCCACATGTGACCTCGATGTATGCCATGCGGGACCTCATATGTATAACTCGTGAAATGCTATAGAAGAAAGATGTCACAGTATCCATAGTGTATATCATAGCAACACATTACGTAATCCATCTATGAAGAAACACTGAAGCATATTTGTGTCCAGGGGTCCTACAATACATGATGTAATCATTGTGTGCGATGATCAACTTAATACATGGTTCTAAGCCCATTAACACTTAGCTTTTTGGTCCATAAATTAATCTTACCATGGTGTGACATAATTCAACCTTGAAAATGGTTTGACACCCTTGAGTTCAAATCCTTCCATAAGTCCCAAATCAAACTTTGATGAGGTGGAGTGGGTGGAAGGGATAGGAAAGAATTTAAGACTTAGTACTTACAATCTTGATCAAGTGATACTAGAGATATTTATACATCTAGTTGTAAGCCAAAGGGGGAGCACAATAGTATGAGTTACCAACCACTGACCCAATTATCTAAATAAACAAATAAGCACCCACATTATGAAGAAGCCTGGGACTATAGAAGAAGCCAACTCAGTATCCCTACTATAGGACCATCCAAAAATGAAGAAAATACTAGCAAAAGTGCAATAAATTCCACAAGAAACTAATATCCCACATGAACTGAACAGGGAACCTAAAACAAAATAAACCAATTGTATAATGGGAAAATGGTAAATATGAACCTAATTACAAAGTTTAATATAACAGCCTATAACAACTACATAAATAATCCTCTGAATCATTTAAAAGATCAAATTTGACCATATACCATTATTACCAATATGGGAAGATCTCCCCAAACTCAAAAAATAAATTAAGAGTCCAAGATTGAACACAACTAAGAGTGAAAAACAACAACCATAGTGTTCCAATGGAATAAATGAGTGTTTTTTTCTTCTTGTATATATTTATTCTGAACAAAAGTGAGACTCTTGAACACAACTAACAGTGGAAACAAATAACTCTAGTGCTGCAATGGAATAAAAGAGTGTTTTTTTTTGTTCTTGTAGATATTTATTCTGAAACAAATCCAAAAATACAAGCAACCAAATGCCAAAATAGAAAAAGCTCAGTCAAAATCAAAGAAAAAAAACAACACTGAATTTAGAATGAAGTAGTTTTAACTTTTCATTTTTAGAGTTTAATGAATCTTTTCCACAAAATGGAACCCAAAAAGGCTAGAAGGTAAATCCAAGAAAATCCAATAGTCTTGGTAGTAAAATGGAATGAATAAGACTAAATCGAAAGGAAACAAAACAACCCAGTTATAATAGAAAACTGAATCAGCCTCCATGCACAAACCAATCACCACAATTCCAAACAGTTCAAGGGATCAAGCCTGCTAGGAAGAGGCATATTTATAAGTGGAAAAAATCCTAAAACCAAATCAACAAAACACAGACAAGCATCATTAACAAAAATATGAAAAAAATCCTTACCTTCCCAGCATTAACAAAAGTACAAAAACAAACCTTACCTGCCCAAATGAAAAAATAGCCCAGTACGCCGAACATGTAAACAAAACCTAACCTTCCAAAATAAAAAAATAAGATAATACACATAATATGAAAATAAAGATAACTTGTCAAGATGAAACAAGAAACTAGCACACCAAGTTCCAAATTCAACATTACAAGCACATACAACACAACCAAATAAAATTTCTTAAAATTTTCCAAAAACATAATGTTAACCTATTTTGAAAGTGACCAATGTGTAGCACCTAGGATACAGTGAGGATGTGGGTGCCTAAAAATCTTAGAATTATGTCTAGGCCCTAAGCTTTTCCAACTCGAAGCGAGAAGAAAGAAGAAAACAAAACAATAAATTTCAAAGATGTATATCCCCTATACTGAGAAACTTGGTGCATTGATATTAAGGGAGGCTTGATAAAATAAAATAAAAATAAACATGTATATCTCCTGTGCTGAAAACTCGACACATTTACCTCAAGGTAGGCTTGATTTTCATCACTTGAAAGTTAGACATCTGGGGCTGAAATTAGTGGGTCGTGCTTGGAAATTCTGTAACATAAGTACACACAGGAGAAAATTGGGGGTGAAAGGAAGCCTCATTAATTCTAGGACTAGTCCTTAATTGATACAATGAATGCCTATTGAAACTTCTTTCCATCCCTATGTGTATACACAGGAAGGGGAGACAATGAATCCTTAATGGTATTTTCCTTTGAAACAAAATTGCCTAGGTCAATAGAGCTACTAGTCCTCAATACCATATAAAATTGAACGCTGGAGGCAAGATCCTTGTTTCTATCCAATATTAGCTCCTATGTGGTACTACTTTCTAATACCTTTGTAGAGCAATTATACAGGCTAATTTGGTGTGAAAGTAGGGAAGTCAGGTTAAATGATACAACCAACTCGGTTGTTGGGGAAACTACATTAGAATCACTGTAAGTTACAAATGGGTAGGAGGAATGATAACCTATAAGAATCAAAGACTCTGGCTTCATTTTCACCTTAGGAAACCACAAAAAAGAAATAGATTTATTCATAGTATCAAGGGACCAACTATGTAGTTTCTATGCAGTCTCTATGTTTTCATCAAACTCAACTGGTAGGACGATTTCCTGCTTCTGGGAATCTCCATTCCATATAAATCTATCCTCATATGGAGCTTTTTCATGGATAGAAGACCTGATAAAATCACCACTTTCTCCAAAATCAAAATTTGGAATTGTTACCCCTTCAAAAAATTCCTCCTACATATAGAAACAAAACTAAAACGTATATGCATTGATTGCACTAACCAAAAAAAGCTTCTTTAGAGCCATGTAGGAGTGGGGAGGTCCATAAAAAATTAGTGTTATTCATGTATGTGTGCAAATGAATATGGGAACTAGCACAAACTGACGTAATAGGGACGTAATATGCTTTTATCATCAAACTCTCAATGGTACTCCATACCTTTGTCCCTAGTCCTTGCTGCAGGTTGCTAATATATTTGTCGTTACATCCCAATGATAATTATCTCTTTGGAAACAACACCAATTCATATGTTGTCCCCCAATTTATTCCCTATCTCTCATAGAAGGGAAAAATGTTGGGGAATAATGTGCAAGATGTACCTTCCTATGCCACTCTAAGCCTTTAAGCAAATTCTCAGCCCAGAGTGGAGGTAGCGTGAGTATTTCCTAATGTAAGATTCCTTGTTTCTCACACAAAGACACCCTATTTAATGAATGAATCTCAAACTAGATTTATAACAAATACAAATGGTGCATGGACTCAATCTCCGCTATTGCTCTCGAACAAAAACATGATGTTGAATTTTTATTTTGGATAAAATTCAAAAGAAAACTGATTAGCAGGGGGATTTAAACATGATTCAACCATATGAATGTTTTTGTGAACCATGGCACCATTATCTCAGTTCAATAGTTCAAATAGGAAAATAACGCAAAAAAGAATAATTATGGGCATAAGAGGAAACAAAACTATGTCCATAGCACATATTCATTAGATAGAAAACCCATGGGTAAGGAAATCATAGATCTATTATTTTATTCAACATTACTTAAAATAGAGAATGAAGAGGAATAAAATTCATGAACCAACATAACTTGAATTGATTATTGACTAGTAGCAACAACCTCGGTCTCATTTCACAATAAATCCAACAATTCATTAATCCAACAACACTTCTAGTGTTGGTGACTATTAAAGTCTCATATCTAAAACAATAATTATATTAGTAAAAAATACATAAGAAATTGGGATTAAAAACCCTATTCAGGACCTTCTTTCTTTCCTGTACAAAGCCTACTACTTCAAGAGTGTTTACAATACAAATGATAATGAAAGAAATGAGAAGTGGAAGGAGGAAAAATCATTTTTTTTGTTGCAAAACCATGATGCTCTAGGTATATCTTCAAATTTTTACTACCCTTGCCTCTATTATGCCCTATTCAGCTACTGAAAAATGTAACTCTCAAATGAAAATATTCCCTGGTAAAATAGAAAAATGTCTTACTTATATGCTAATGGGTAAAATGTGTGGCCTATATTTGGTTCGGAAAGAAACTTTTGGGCCACCATTATCTCATAATCCTTCAATCTCCTATGCCGCTAATCAATTTTTTTGTTAACTTGTACTTAGGGGCCACTACTCTCTCTTAATCATAGTGACATCAGGGCCATGCATGCAAGTTCCATCTTGCAAATAATTACACTAACTACACAAATATTCCTTACTGGACATATTTTCCTCATAGTGCCACATGCTTCTTCAGAGTGTGGACCTTCATTTTCTTTTGATTCTAGATGCTTTGTACATATTCAAACTTTGAAAATGGAGACCTGCTTGAGGAATCATGCGAAAGCAACAATTAAAGTAGTGAGTAGGGGGGGAAATTGACGAATTTGTCCTCATCGTGAAATCGGCCTAGACATCATTTCAAACAGTGAAAAGACGGGCCAATTGAGGAATTTGGCCTAATATTGAAAGAGGTCAAGGAAACAATTTTAACAATAAGAAGAGGGATCAATTGAGTAACTTTGAAATATGGGCCAAGGAAAAAGGTTGAACAGTCATAACGGAGCCCAATCGAATAATTGGACCAAATTTGAGAATTAACCAAGGAAACAATTTAAATGTTGAGAAGGGAGCTCAATCGAGGAATCAAGTTTAATATGGAAATTGGGCAAGGCATAAATTTGAATAGTGAAAATGAGAGTCCTATATGTAAATTAAGATGAAAGAAAAGTTTGAATAGGGAATAAAATTCCAAGGTTTAAATAGTCATGAAGGGTTCCAAAGGCTATAAAGTTAAGGAAAAATTGGCTATGTGTGAAGGAACCCTTGAGTATGTGAAAATTATGAAGGCAAGGCTTGGTTTTTAATTTCATTGAAAAGTAAGTTCTTTAGGATCACAAGGTGATAACATAAGATAAGTAACCCAACTAGTGGCAATTGGAATAACACAACTAGGTGAATAAGGAAATGGTGGAAGCGATATTTTAAAGATGAGAGACAAAGGCAAATGATTTATCAAGTAAATGAAGTGAAACAAAGAAATTTAATAATGTATGTTCATATGCGAAATGAAAATGGATGAGATCAATAGAAAGGGAGAAAAAAGTATGAGTAGAATATCAAGAAACAACATATTGCAAAATACAACCGATAATGGTAGGAACAATAATAACATGGCACCATATCATAGTTAGGTGTGTTCGTTAGGGAATTAAGGTCAAATGTGTAACTTGTCTGTGTGGATTATGAAATGAGCCATTAACCAGAGAATGAGAGCCAAAATTTCACAGATTGCTCAAATATACATATTATTTCCAATATAGAAATGAGCTACAAAATTGCCAAGGATACATATTATTTCAAACATATAAATGAGCTACAAAATTGACAGGGATCAAATAATTGTAACTTGTGAAAGCACTATGATTCTAGACATGTTAGTTCGACCTTTCCAATATTACAATATATGAGAGTGATAGAAAAGGCAAGTGTAATAAATGTGTCTTTTTTTGAAACTAGATCATTGTTAATCCTGTTTGCAAGTTCTATGGGTGAAGGCGTTTCCTAGTCTCAATATATTCGTACATATTTAAAATTTCTCCACTAATTTTTTTTTTTTTTCTAAAGGAAAGGTTTTATTAGATGAATTATCAGTGATCATTATGATTTTGATTTTTACTTTACAAGAATTACTTGGTTGTGATAAAAACTGCTGATTTTTCCACTTGTAGATTTACTCTGTACAAACTGGTCTATTCACAATATTGATCTCTCATTGTACAATAACCTATGTATTTCAAATTTTTGCACAAACCCCTACCCCGGGTGAAAATTTCTCCTATTAGATAAGAATAAATAAAAACACATAATGAACTTGAAATAAGTTTATAGTTTTTGCTGAAAACCTCTTGGATTTTTGAAATTTATTCCTTTAAACTCAAGAGAAACATTAAAATTGGCCCAAAGAGCATGCTCCAAAATTTTCCAGGGAAATTTTGTTTATACGTTGCATGAAATAAATCCAGTATCTATTAATGTTGCTAGGAGATAAGAAATTGTCATGTTGGTGTCCAATATGTTTATGTTGGCAATGGATGTGCTCAACTTCTCGTTGGTATCAGACCCCAATCCTGCAATAGAAATAAATTTAGAATACGTTATTGGATCCACAATACCTCCAAACAAAATTGAAATTTCTACCGACCCTTTCAGCTACACCGCTACATATTGCAAAACTCCTACATTACCATGAATCAACCTTTTTTCAACTTCGAATTTTTTTCATGTAGATACCTGCCATGCATGCAAACTGAGACACTGTTATGGTCAAATAAAAAAAATTAAAATGTCAAATTGAAAAAAATAAAAAATAAACAGCTGAACTTTTGGGTGGGTACGTGGTCTTGGATGCAATCCACGTGCCCCAACATCCAGACCATTCCTTAATATTTCACTAGCATCAAATTCCCCCAAGGCTCTTGTCTTACGAGCTACTATTTTTCTATCACGAACTCCCATTATTCTCTGAAGAAGAGGTTGAAGAGACTAACTTAGAACTAGGAGAGAGGGCATTCGTTTGGGAAATCTAGGAAAGTGAAGAAGATTTGAAATCAGGGAAATTCAGGAAGCGTAGGTTTCTCCAGATTGAGGGAGGAAAGGAATCGAGATAAGGATCTACTGGGAGCCTACTAATAGACTATCCTAGCTAGATGGAGATATCATATTTTCGTTACCCTTTGACTTGCCTGTGTGAGCTGCCTTTTCTAGGCCTTATTTTCACATTCCACACTCTCACGTATCCGATAGGGTCTGGGTAACCAACACGCCCAAGCCACAACTCATATCTTGCATGGGGAGTGTTGTAGCTCCTAGAGACAACCTTGAGTTACAAAATACCAATGCCTAGGAAATCTTAAAATCAGAGGTTAAATGTAGACAATTATAAGGATGCCTCTAACCGAATATGGATCAAGAGAATAATGGTTTTGATGGTTTAGGAATGGAGAAGACCTTGGAGTCTGGTTTATGAGAATTACCCTATATTGAAAGAGTGCTCATGAGGTTGTATGGCTGGATGGATTTCAAATGGGCCAAGTATGAAACAATGAGCAGAGGCTTTAAAATATGTATAGGTGTTGAGAAAGAACGGAGGAGGAGGAACCCGTGAGAGATAGGATTAAAAGTCTTAAGAATCTGTCTCCCATGAACTCAGAAGAAGTGGATGCAAGTGGAATATGACCAACAACAAAGATTTGTGGAGCGCGAATTAAGGGAGCACAACAAATTCAACACATGAGCGTTATACATACATGAATTCATGGACAAAAATGCATACCGCCAGCAGCTACATTACAAAAATCATCTAAGAAGTAGAACATTGAAAGATGATTATACATAAACATGAGATGACTGATAAACAAGAGAGTACAGATACATACTATTCATTTCTCCATCAGGAATCCAAATAAACAACGCTTTATATCAGATTATATTCAAAACAACTCTCCCAAATATGTAACTCAAAGCATAAAGAGCATAGTTACACAAGACTACAACAAAACTTCTCCAAAATTTAGAACCTTTCTTTCATCTCTGAACTTTCTACATATAGAGTTCTACTCAAGGGTTCACGATATAATAATCATTCATGATTGGAAAAAACATGTGAAATCAAAATATCCTAACTAAGTTACTAAGCGTGCATAAAGAAATCACTCCTGTAATCAGAAAATTAAAACAGAATCGAGTGAAATCCAGATTTCACCAGAAAAACATCACAATCAAACAATAAAAGGAAACAACATAGTTGGCCACAGAGGCCAAATCCAAGAATCTTTAAAATGGTGAGGTGAGGAGTGGATGTGAACAGGTGGGCAGTCTAACTTCCATTACTTGATTCAAGATATTGTTGAATACCTCCACTCCCTATTCTCATAGATTCCACTAACCGTTATGGAATGGCCAGTCATGTTGTGAGTGCCTTGATCTTTGATATAAATTTCTTGGATAAACTGAAGACGCCATAACTACGTTTTCTCTGCCAAAACCCATGTTGTGTTTGAATTACAAAACCAGAGACTGGATTTTGGAGGGGGGCCTGATTGGTTTGTGGTATTGGATGAGGGGGTGCGAAATTTCTACAGGCTGACACGTAGCATCGGAGGCAGTTTCCAAAACCGACCATTTCAAACCCCCCCCTCAGCGTTAACCTTCGGAAGTTGTAGGGGGTGCGAAACAGATCATGAGACATCCTATGGATGAAAAGGATCAGAGATGAGGGAATAATGACGAAGGTTTAGCGGTGGGTATAGGATGACACGGCACGGCGGAAGTGGAGCCCGAGCTCATATCACTAATTGCAATCGAGGTGTGTTTTACATATGCGAAAGTGGGAGTAAAGGTTATGGCTAGCGATCTGCGAAGTGTGATGGTGGGGAGGCGACGTGGAAAGGCGGAGGTAGGACCCAAATAACATTGCAAATCACAGGTTAGGGAGCATTGTTATGAGGAATTGAGGGTAAATGTTAGAATCTGCGATGTGAAATTTGTGGTGGCAGAAAGGTGACATGGGAAGGAGGTGGGGCTACCCCAGATCACAGTTGGAAGTTCTTAGTTATAAGCAACAAAGGGTGAATTTTAAAATATGCGGAGTGAAAAGTGTGATTTGCGGTGGTGAAAAGGTGACATGGCAAGGAGGTGGGGCCGCTCGTACATTGCAAATCGCAAGGTTTATATATGAGCAATGAAGGATAAGATTTAAGATTTGTGATGGGTGAAATTCGATGAGCAGAGGAGTGACGTGGTATGATGGAAGTTGGGCCTACTTGCAAATCACAATTTGTAAGGATTATATACGAGCAACAGAGGGTAAGCGTTAAGATTTGCGATGGGCAGAGTGTAGTGAGGGTAAGATGACGTAGAATGATGAAGGTGGGGCTATCCATGGGTTGTGATAGGGAGTATTTAGTTATGAGGAGCGGGAGGTAAATGTTGTAATCTGCAAGGAGTGAAGTGTGATGAGTGGAGAGGTTGGTGATGCGAAAAGGTAAATGGTAAGTTTCTTTTATCTTTTGATTGCAGGGTGTCCTCCCAACCCATGTTTGAAGTGTTGGGACTTCATCTTAGCTTCTATGGCTCTTAATTTGCTTAACTATGATGTAGCCTTATCCTTTCAAAAGAACCACAAGCCAACATTGGCTCCATTGGGGACGACGCACTCGTTCGAGTGTGTTGAGAACTCGCAGACCACTTTCTTGTGTTATTCTTCATGTGCCTGAGATCATCGTTAGAGACATTTTCAAGTAGGGTTAACAAAAAAAAAAGGAATTTATGCAGAAATTACAAAACAAAATATATACACTTTGAGGATACGTACAATGGGCCATCATAGCCCGTTATCAGTGCTGGAATTAAGGCTTGATAAACTGTCCATTGACAGGTATCTCGAGTGTATCTCCTTCCAAATTCTCCACCGCAAAAGTATTGTTGCCTTTGACCTTTGCCACCATGAATGAACAAAACCAAAGGGGGTCTAACTTCCCATGTTTCCCTTTGTCTACCCACTTGACATCCCATCGCAGCACCAAATACCCTACTTGGATTTCCTTGTCTTTAGCTCTTTGATCAAATAAGCCTTTCATCTTTTCCTGGTACTCTGCTGGTTTGAGGCTTGCTTGTTCCTGTGTTTTACTTATCTCAACCAATTTGTTCATTCTTCTGATAATATTGTTTTTCTCTTCCTCGCTCACTTGTAAGAATCAGGTCACAGGTAATGCGAGATGAATAGGGAATGCTACTGCTCGGCTGTACACCAACTCATAAGGGGACTTCCCTATGGATATTTTAATGGTGATGTGATTCGCCTAGAGTGCAAACTTGAGCTGGGAATCCCAGTTCTTTTGGTTTTCATTGATGGTATTTTTGAAGATCCTCACCAGTTCCTTGTTAGATGACTCTGCCATTCCATTCCTTTGTGGGTAATATGCAATGGAGTGCCTTAGAATGATATTATAGTGATGAAAAAATTTCATGAAATTAGTCGACTTGTAAGCCTAGGCATTATCAATGATGATTTTAGTAGGGCATCCAAACCTAGCTATTATGTTCTCTTCCAGGAACTTGAACACTACCCCATCTATGGCATTCCTTGCAGGCACAACCTCAACCCACTTAGTGAAGTAATCCATGGAGGTGAGGATCGATCGACGCTCGTTACTAGAAGTCAGGTTAATCTCTCCAATGAAGTATATTCCCCATTGTTTGAAGGGCTCTTCAACATGGAATGGGATCAATGGGAGAGGTGAAAACCTTTTCTTTTCGGCAAATTTCTGAAACCTTTCATAGGCCTGGACGCGAGCATGAACATCACCAAACAGCTTGGGCCAAAGAAGCCTGCTCTTAGGATCTTGTGAGAAATGGATCACCAGCTATAATTCCCACCACATTTTCCTTCAAGGAACTCTGTCATCACTTCGCTAACTTCCTGCTCTGTTAGACATAATATTAGAATCCCTACCGGGTCCTTCCAATACAATCACTCGTTTACCATAGTATACTTTTGAGATCTTAACCTCAAAGTGCGATACTTGGTCTTATCATAGTTAGGGGGACACCTCAGGGTTAAAAGGTACTCCACTATATATTGACACCATAAGGATAGCAGGCACTTTACATGTATATTTTGTGTGGAATATTCTATGCCCTAATGCATACTTGTACTCTCTTGTACTTCTACTCCTGTCATAAATAGATTTATCCCGAGAGCCTGATAGTTGGATTCAGACATATTTTTTTCCAGCCCTTGGCCTTTGATGAGTTTGGTAGGCTTTATCTCCATCTCATACTCCTGAATCTTAGCCATCTGTTATCACTTAGAAAAAGTGAAACATTATTTGACGGGGTCATAGAGTTCATTTGTCAAAGGTATGGTCATAGAGTTCATTAGGAAAATTTAATTGTTTTCATCTTAATCTATTCTAAGGTTCCAACCCACCTCCATTCAAGTCATATCATGTATCATCAGTCATAATTTGCTGACATATTTCATTTTCCAAGCTTTTGAATTCAAAAAGGTCACTTTAGCCAGTTTTTCCTCTTTTCGTAGCGTTTTATACTGTAAAAAGGTAGTTTTCGCTACGAAACTGCCTAATAGTTTCATAGTGAAACCGTCAGAAAATGAACTAGCCATGCTACGAAAAATGGTTTTCTGTCTGTCTTGTCAAATCTGGTACATGGTGTCATTCCATGATTAGAAGAGTTTTGGTGGATGTTATTTGAGTCAGTTAGGGTTAAATCAAGGTACAAAGGTCATGTATGAGGTCATCATTACTGTTTTTAGCATGTATGAGTCATGATTAAGGCATGAGTTGTCATATAAACTTTAAAACATTACCCAATTGAGTCTTTGTCATTCTCCACTTCATCTTTGCATGCTATTGAGTTATGGAGAGTTGTTTCACCAAGCCAAGCTGGTTGCTGGCATTTTCAAAAGTTGCAGATGTCACTAATCAAGCGAGGTTGAGAAGGTATAAAATCACCATGGTTGCAAAGAAGAAGACCAAAAAAGGTGGTCACTGCCTCATATATGAGCCAATGGACTTGAATTTGTTGAATGGAGACCCAAATACATTGGAAGTGTTTAGAAGAATATGGTGTTTGCAATTCTGCCAAAGTCTACAAGGATGTCATTTGCAGGTTTCAAAGGAGTTTGCTAAGAGTTTTACTAGATCAGCTACAAAGGTGGGAATGTTAAATCTCATAGTAAGACCAGAAACTAGTGTAGCAGCAACAGGAATCCCTAGAGGAGGAGAGAATGGTTCAAAGGCACCAAGTTTACCATGCAGTACTGTAAAGAATTCATCAAGACAGCGCATAGTGAAATTAATCTCACAAATGCTATCCCAAGGAGCTATATGAAGGAAAACTACTCAAAGTTGTTGCTGATCATTCAGAAGTACTTCAGCTGTGAAGGGAGGTATGACATGGTTTATTCCTACCACCTTATGCTTTTGATGCATTTTGTGGGTAAGAAGTCTCTTGATTTTCCTTTTTACTTATATATAAGCTTAGCTAAAATGTCAGACAAGGTTTAAGTTAAAACAGAAGGAAATGAAACCTCTATTTTTCATCATGGATTGATCAAATTGTTGGTGTTAGAGGAGTTAAAAATATTAGGTAGAGATTGGTCATATTTTCTATTCATAAGTGTTTTTGAAGTAGATGCTATCAATCCTAAAAGAAATCCCAAACCTAGAGATATCCCATCACCTTTAGTGGTAGATCAGTTAGAACTAGTGAGCATGGAGATAGAGCCATTGCAGAAGGCTGACACACCCAAAGTTACACCTGCAAAATAAAAGCCAACAATTAGAAAACATGGCAGTAATATGGTTACAAGGAGCCAAAAATTGGCTAAGGGTAGCTTAGAGGACATCTTGCATGCCACTGATATTGAAGAAACTCCCATAGTCCAAGCTGAATACATAGATGAGGGAGGAAGGAAACTTAAGAAAGGAAAAACAACTAAGAATTTAGAATTTGTAGGTGATGATGCAGGACTCATGTTTCAAGCTAGAAAACCAATGACAAGACATGCCAAAAAAGTCTTGGAAAGCAACAAAGAGGCTCAAAAGGTCAGTGAAACTACTGAGCCACCACCAAGCATCATAGACCTCTCCTCACCTGCAAAAGAAGAATTAGTCATCAAACAAAAGAAGGGCAAAGAGAAAATCACTTAGAAATAAGAAGTTGAAGTCCTTAAGGAACAGTTTAAAAATGCAAGTGAAGAGATATCAGTTTTGAGGAAAGACGCAAAGAAACATAAAGCTAAAATAGTGTTGTTTGAATAGATGAGAAATATTTGGGAGGATCAAGTCACAAGTGTCTTTAAGAACTTGGACAACACATAAAAACTGATAAAGTGGACTCAGCCACTAAGAAAAGAGATAAAGAACATTAAAAAGGTAGACCAAAAATTATAGTCTAAGAATAGGACACTAAAGGGCCAAGTCAAAGATCTTCAAGAGAAATTAGAACTGATTCATGAAGAGCTGGAGAAGAAAGGTTTGAAGATGACTGTGGTTGAGGATCCCATAGCTCAACTGATCATAAATGAAGAGGAAACACCACAAGTGCCATAAGATGGGATTAAACATGCTTTATAGGTTTCATTACATGCATAAGATCAAGTTTTAGTAACTGGAAGTCATTTTGTGAAGACAGTTTTGAAATCTGGAATTTCCTCAATTTTACACAGTTTCGTAGCTTTTCCTAGGCTTAAAGCCAGGAAAATGCTACGAAAAAACCTGTAGCAGCCTTTTTGCCTCTAAATTCATTTTTTGAAGTTTTCAAGGAGGGAGAATGATGGTGGTGATGTTTCATGACTTGATTGACACCATGGAATAGCAAAGGACAAGAGTTTTTGGGTGCAGAAGCTACTTTTTCAACGCTACCAAAGTTTGCTACGAAACTGTCATGTTTTCGTAGCGAGCTATTTCTGAAGGTTTTGGAACATCTTAATGGAAATTTTGGATATCTATACTCCTCCAACATGTCAAGGGAGCTTAACATCAAATATTTATGACTAGAAGGAAGTACTGTGGAGACAAGTCATCAGCCAAAGCTCTCGTTGAAGATGAGGGTTATGCATTCCTGAAAAGTACAGTTTTGTTCCACATGTCTAGGAGGGTTTTTAATATATAAAGTGGTGCTAAACTATGTCGTAGATTTTTTGAGCATGTGATACTTATTTTGCAACTGTCATGAAACTGTTTCTTAAGGTAAGGTCGAGTATGTAATAAATAGGAGTTAGA
The DNA here is from genome assembly GCA_034641835.2 of Pinus albicaulis. NCBI lineage: Eukaryota > Viridiplantae > Streptophyta > Pinopsida > Pinales > Pinaceae > Pinus > Pinus albicaulis. The sequence goes on from CM076574.1 coordinate 1,058,180,454, forward strand.
CTCCTATTAGGAGATGTATTTTTAAAGGTGCGGCTGTCAGTTTCTTGTTAGAAGTCATGTTTTTCAGTTATGTGATGTGTCATAGGAGAATTCGATGAATCTATCCACTAGGAAGATCATCCTTGTTTTAAGAATGTCTATTTAAAGACAAAGCATCGAAGTAGTGGAGGGATGGAGATTTTTTGCACCAAACTGCTGCTTTATGTATTTCGACTTATATCAGTAATACAGAGTGACTTTCTTCTTACCAGACCTGAGATTCTTATGGGGTTTTTAATGTCTTATTGATCTACATATTATGATTTACCACTTGTAGTATATTTAATTTCTATTACTCAGAATTCATAACTCTATGCTTTGACTTCCTTTAGTAATGAAATGACTGTGTTTTCCTATATTTTATGAGTGAGTTGCCTTTGTTAAAGACCCCTATCTACCTCAGCTTCCATGTCAAGAAACCTTTCCACTGAAAATACTAATTGTTGACTCCATAAGCCTAATGGTAGCAAGCCTTCATTCTTTCAACCTGCAATCATAAAAAAACAAGTTACAAATTCTATAGAGTTAGCCATCTAGTACTATCATTAACCAATATCATAAAATCCCTTTGAGAGAGCCCTCTCAGACCGAACAGGCTAAGCTTCAGTCAAAAACTGGTTTGAAACAGTTACATAGAGTTGTCTGATCAGTAGCCAATCAAGTACAATTTTGTGATAAAACTATCCATTTTCCCCTCTTCCTTTCACTACTGCAGTGGGTACGTAAGATATTATGATAAATTTTAACACATACACTTGAAATGCCTTAAGTGACTAAACCAAATTGTATGCTTGCTTTTCCAGAATTTTATATTTTAGTTCAACATCTCAGAGGACTTGGCTGAAGAATGCAATAGGTTGTTCATGCCCTTCATCATTTTTTTGTAGGAGTATTGTAGCTATTGTGTGAGGGGAGGCGAAAGAAAAAATCAAGAATGGATTTTGATAATATGGACCTGTCAACACTGGAGCTTCCACAAAGGCCTACTTGATCTTGTTGAAAGAATCCCTGGATTCAAGGTTCCATTTCACTTCACTATTCTTCTTCAACATTTCGGTGATTTTTCGAATAATCTCAGCATAGTTTGGGAAAAACCTTCTCAGGAAATTTATTCTACCCAAGAAGACTTGTACTTCCTTTTTGTTTCTTGGTAGGGGAATGTCATTTATCACCTCTACCTGCTTCAGGTCAATCTTCACTCACTCCTTAGTCATTATGTGTCCCAGCAACTTTTATTCTTCCAAGGAAAAAATGGATTTTTTGGGGTTCAGAGACAGGCCATACCTGTGGCATTTGTCAAAGGTTCGCCGAAGATGCTCTATGTGTTCAACGTCACTCTTCGAGAAGACGGTGATGTCATCCAAGAAAATTAGCACAAACTTATCTTTCTCTCTTATGAAAGCGATGTCCATCGCACACTGGAATGTGGCACCGACGTTTATCACATCGAAAGGAATTCAGGTACATATATGAAGGTTCACCAAGGCGTGGTGAACACTGTCTTCTTTTGGTCTTCTGGGAGCACCACCACCTGATTATATCCCGAGAAACCGTTCATCATTGACATACGGGAGGATCCCACTACCCTTTGCAAGATTTGGTCCATCTTCGAGAGGGGATAATTGTCTTTGAGTGAGGCTCTATTCAGATTGCGGAAATCCACACAAAGCCTGATTTCTCCTATATTCTTCCTCACGGGTACTAGGTTCGCCATCCATTCAAAGTATCTTAGAGGGACAATGATATTTTCCTGCAAAAAATTCTTTATTTCCTTTTCAATAGCTAGGAGAAGAAGAGGATTGATCTGTCTCAAATTTTGATTATGAGGCTTACCGTCTTCTTTGAGTGGTATCTTGTGCTGTATAATGTCAATGTCGAAAGTCTTCAGATCCTGGTATGACCAAGAGAAGACATATCTATATGATTGAAACAGGCTGAGGTACTGATCTTGGTATTCTTAAGGGACCCCTTTTGACAACTTCAACACCTTTGGATCTTCCTCTGTTCCAATATTCACATCCCTAACAGGCTCATCGAGGGTGATTTTGCTGGGGTTAATTAGGATATCGTTTTTTTCAAACAATATCTCCAATGGCACAATACCCCTGGGAATGAAATTTACCTTTAACTGCAAAACATGGTGCCCAGCTAGTGTCTCTTCCCATCTGGTTTTCGACTCTTCTCTGTCATCCTCGGTGACTGAGTTGATCACAAAATTTGAGAACTCGCTCACCATTTCCATAAAATGCTTGACCTACTCTTCTTCCTCAAAAAGTTTCCAATGCTTTACATTGTCCGGAATGGAAGGGAAGTATCGCACTTCAACCTCTTATCTAAGCAAGGGATTCTGCGGGGGGCAGAAATTACTAGCAGCCACAGCTAGTGAGTCGACCATTCTTTTTTGATCCCTTGGCATGAACTGAATGTTAAAAGTAGATAATAAGTTCTCAAATAAATCCCATACCTCGTTCCTATAAGCTTTGAGCCGTGGGTGTTTATTTTGGCATTGGCTCCTGACTTGTATCACTACTAGCTTTGAATCTCCAAACACCTTGAGGTTCTGTATGTTGATGTTCCGTGTTGCCTACAATCCCAACATCAGGCCTTCATACTCAGTCACATTTTTTGTGGCTTCAAATTCTAGCTTAAAGGAGAGGGGAACTAAGCAACCCTCTGGTGATATCAAGAGTACCCCAGCTCCGTTTCCTTCTCGTGAATAAGCTCCATCAAAATGCAAGGTCCAAATTTTATTCTCCTCTACGCTCATAGGATTCTTTTGTATTAGAGGATAGACCTTAATTTCTTGCAGGAAATTTTCATCCTCCTCGACCATAAGACAAGGGAATTCACCCTCTTTTCCATATACTAGAGAAATTTTCGAAAAGTCAGCTTTGGTGACCATCTTCAAAAACCTGGATTCACGCTATAATATTATTTCCTCCCCACCGAATACTGGAATAGTGGCGTAGGTGAGGTCAAGTTTTATTGACCCTTCAATATTGGAACCCCAGGATCTGGACAACAACATTCCAAACCAAGTTGTGATATCAGCTACAACAATGTCCATTACCACACTCTTAGCTGGAATCTGGGCTAGGTTTACTACCAATTTTTTTATCATGCCCAAGAATTTCACCCTCTTGGAATCAAAATAATACAGGTCTTTATAAGGCCTTGTAATCTGCAACCCCAATTTATCCATGAGAAACAATGGCAACAGGTTATGTGAAGCCCCAGAATCCAGCATGAAATTGTGCAACAATAGTTCATGTATCACTAGAGTCACATAGAATGGGGGGGTGGCTGAGTCCCGATCTTCTACATGAGGTCCAAAAACTACCAATTTTCATTCTTCTTGGAGATTGAGGTTGTCAAGCAGAGGGCTTACACCATGGGGAACCATGAATTGGGACACTTGCGCTTTCTATGAAGGTTGTTTTAGGAGCTCGATCAGGGGAACCAGGATCTTGACCTTCTCTAATTCTTTCTGGAGGTTAGAGGCTATGGGATATTTTTTTGTAATAACTTCTTTTAATTTCTCTTTAGGGTGGTCCTGCAGGTTCAAGGTTACAGATGGGGATTTATCATTTTTGGGAGGATCAAAGGATTGTTTTGCAGAAGTGGATGCAATTAATTTAGGAGGGGATGAATCTTCTAATGGATTTTTTACCTTATTGGCATAATTAGGAGGAGTCTGTTCTCTTGATATTGACTCTTCACTTTGTTCTTGCACTTAGGTTCTCTTCTTGGAGGACCTAAGATCATACTTCTTATGGAGTTGAGCTTGCATGAAATCCACGAACTACCTGCAATAATTTTCAATATCTTGGTCTTCTAAAGGGACTTCCTTCTCTTCTTTCTCCCCCTACAGAGTGTGTTCACCTTCCTCATCATCAGAGTAAGCGAGGAATTGATTGTCTTGGCTGTCTATGACTTCCTCGACCTGTTCCTCCAACTCTCCTTCCAAGTATAGAGGAGGTTGAATGTGGCCTTGCTATTCCTTCCTTTCATGCTGCAGCAACTATAGAGGGGGCTTCTGATACTAGGGGTTAAACCCGCCGTGAGGAATCATTTGGTTAGAACGAGGAGGGGAAATTTTGGCCTCCAATTTCAGCTTAACCAACTTATTTGAAAGGTTCTTGATTAGAATATTCATTTCTTCCATTCTATACTCTTGTGATTCCCTCTCCTGATTAGAAGTAGAAGCCTCCTCTTGTTCTTTCTTCTGGCTTCATGTTCTATCTTCCCCTTGAATTTACCAGTAGAAGAAAATTTTTCTTCTACCTCCAATGCATTAGTCTGGATCTGATCCAGAGATGTGGATTTTCTTTCTCTTAGGGTGAACCAAAACTCTGGTTCAAAATCTCCCGCGAAGACCACCTTAGCAACTGCTTGGGGAGGCTTTATTTCAACAGGGAGATTATTATAGACCTTATTGAACCTCTTTATGAATTTTGTTATATCCTCATGATGTCTCCTTTTAAGAGAATTGAACTTGGTGAGAACGTATCCATGATCCCTCTTTTCTCCCCATTTTTGTGTGAAGAAATTATCCATTTCTTCCAAAGTGGTGATTGTGTTATCGACTATAGAATTGAACCATTTCCAGGCTTCTCCATCCAAAGATTGGATGAAAATATTTAACACCACATATAAGTGCTCTATGTTCACATTCTCAACAAAGGAACATAAGTTTTTAATATGTCTCTGTGCAGAAGTACTGTCTTCCCCGGTGAATTGAGGCATGAGCTTTGGATAATCTTGCATCATGTTGTTCAGTGCTTGAGATAAAGCCAATGGAGCATATTTTCTGAGGAGGAAACCATGTACAACCATGAAGGGTGGTGGTGGTAAGTTATGAGGATGATTTCACTGTGGTATAACATGTATATGCCGAGTAGAGGTTTGTGTATTTATTCGTAAAGAGCTTTGGAGTGTTGGAACTTCTTTGACTTCTTCAGCCTCGGGAGTAGGGAGCAAGGGAGGTAGAGAAGTGTCAACAGATTTGGCTTTGTATTTTATGGTTGAACTGGCTAAAGCACAGGTTTTCGAAGGATACTCAAGTACATAGGCTGTGGAGCTAGGGTCGTAGATGTTAACTTTCTGAGATGAGGATGGTGAATCTTCTAGAGAAAATGAGGGTAGGTCAGCCTGGCTAGGCTAATTCTTCTTCCATATTATCTTAAATATGATCTTTTCGAGATCAGATACAAAAGGGTTTCTCTGCTGGGATGTATCTAATCGAGTATAAGGTCTTCTGTAAGCTAGGATTACAACTAATTTGAACTTTGATAATAGTGGAGTCGCCAAGGTGAGGGCTATGCAACTCTCAACCCTTCGTGCTCACCTGATTGAAGGGTGAAGATAATGTCTTACCCTAGGGAAAATATTTTCAAATTCGTTTTCCCGGCAATGATGCAAAAAATATGTTGTAGCTCCTAGAGACAACCTTGAGTTGCAAAAGACCAGTGCCTAGGACATCTTAAAATCAAAGGTTAAATGTAGACAATTATAAGGATGCCTCTAACCGAATATGGATCAAAAGAATAATGGTTTTGATGGTTCACGAATGGAGAAGAACTTAGAGTCTGATTTATGTGAATTACAATATACTGCTAGAGGGCTCAGGAGGTTGTATGGATGGATGGTTTTCAAATGGGCCAAGTACTAAACAATGAGAAGAGGCTTTAAAATATGCAGAGGTGTTGAGAAAGAACGGAGGAGGAGGAACCTGTGAGAGACAGGCTTAAAAGTATTAAGAATCTATCTCACGTGAACTTAGAAGAAGTGTATGAAAGTGGAATATGAATAACAACAGAGATTTGTGGAGCGCGAATTAAGGGAGCACAACAAATTCAACACATGAGAATTATACCTACACGAATTCATGGATAAAAATGCATACCACCAGCAGCTACATTACACAAATCATCTAAGCAACTAAAAATTGAAACATGATTATACATAAATAGGAGATGACTAATAAAAAAGAGAATACAAATACATACTACTCATTTCTCCATCTAGAATCCAAATAAACATCGTTGTATATCAGATTATATTAAAAAAAACTCTCCCAAATATGTATCTCAAAGCATAAAGAGCACAATTACACAGGACTACAACAAAAATTCTCCAAAATTCAGAATCTTTCTTTCATCTCTGAACTCTCTACATATAGAGTTCTCCTTGAGGGTTCACGATCGAATAATCTTTCATGATCAGCCCAAACATGCGAAATCAAAATATCCTAACTAAATTACTAAGCTTGCATAAGGAAATCACTCCTGTAATCAGAAAGTCAAAATAGAATCAGGTGAAATTGAGATTTCACCAGCAAAACATCACAATCAAACAGTAAAAATAAACAACATAGTTGGCCATGGAGGCCAAATCCAGAAATCTTCAAAATGGTGCAGCGAGGAGTGGCTATGAACAGGCGGGTAGTCTGGCTTCCATTAATTGATTCCACCTGGTGTTGAAGACCTCCACTCCCTGTTCTCATAGCTTCTACTAACCGTTACAGAACAACCAGTCATGGTGCGTGCGCCTTGCTCTTTGACAGGAAGTTCTTGGAAAAAATGAAGACACCATAACTGTGTTTTCCCTGAAAAAACCCATGCTGTGATTGAATTACAAAACATGAGACTGGATTTTCAAAGGAGGTCTGTCCAGTTTGTGTTATTGGATGAGGGGGTGCGAAATTGCTGTAGGCTAACATGTAGCACCGGAGGCAGTTTCCAAAACTAACCATTTCAGCCCCCTCCCCCCCTCCCTTAGCATTAACCTTTGGAATTTGGAGGGGGTGTGAAATAGATCATGAGATTTCGGATGGATGAAAGGGAGTAGAGATGAGGGAAAAATGGTGGAGCTTTAGTGGTGAGTGGAGGATGACGTGACGCGGTGGAAGTGGGGCCCAAGCTCATATCGCAAATCACAATCAGAGTGTGTTTTACATATGAGAAAGTGTGAGTAAAGGTAATGGCTGGTGATCTACGAAGTGCGATGGTGGAAAGGCGACGTGGCAAGGTGGAGGTGGGACCTAGCTAACATCATAAATCGCAGGTCAGGGAGATTTGTTATGAGGAATGGAGGGTAAATGCTAGAATACATGATGTGTGATTTGCGGTGGCGGAAAGGTGACGTGGCAAGGAGGTTGGGCGGCTCACATATCGCAGTCGGAAGTTATTTTTTATAAGCAACGAAGGGTGAATGTTAAAATATGCGGAGTGCGAAGTGCGATTTGCAGTGGTGGAAAGGTGCCGTGGCAAGGAGGTGGGGCTTCCCTCACATCACAAATTGCAAGGTTTATATATGAGTAGCGAAGGATAATATTTAAGATTTGCGATGGGCGAAATGCAATGAGCGGAGGAGTGACGTGGTATGATGGAAGTGGGGCCTACCCGCAAATCGCAATTCGCAAGGTTTATATACGAGCAACGGAGGGTAAGCATTAAGATTTGTGATCTGCAGAGTGCTGTGAGGGGAAAATGACGTGGAGGGATGAAAGTGGGGCCGCCCATGGGTTGCGATAGGGAGTATTTAGTTATGAGGAGCAGGATGTAAATGTTGTAATCTGCGAGGAGCGAAGTGCGATAAACGGAGAGGCTAGTGATGCGAGAAGATAAATGGTAAGTTTGTTTCATATTTTGACTGCGGGGCATCCTCCTGACCCGCGTTTGAAGTGTTGGGCCTTCATCTTAGAGGCTTCAGCTCTTCATTTGATTAAATCTGATGTAGCCTTATCCGTTCAAAATAACCACAAGCCAATAGGGAGTAAAAACCATCATCGTTGCACTACAAGGAAAAGACCCTCTAGCAGATGTTTTTGAGGAACCCCACAGAAAAATACCCCATACATCCGTTTCTAGCAGAGGTTAGTAGAGGAGGTTGGCAGGCAGATGGTTTTGGGGATGGTTTCCTCTCGGTACACTTATCATTACACGTTTCCCAGGTGCACTCGAACCGAGAAATCATCGGTTTGGAAAACATTGGCACACTGGACACCGTGCACTCCGTACACACCCGCCTGGTGCGTCTTATTATTCTATAGCACTGGTGCATCACAGATATTCCGCGCCGATGCATTATAAAACATCGCGCCAAAACTGAAACCACTCGATGCGGTAGAAAGAAACCGCACCGGTCCATCATAACACATCGCACCAAAACACAAACTGACCGGTGCGTTTGTAAGAAACAGAACTAGTGCACCTATAAACAACGTGCATCGGTAAAGAGTTATATTAAAAACAAATTACGGCAAAATAACCCGGATTTTTCAGTTTTCCAGTGCTTCTGAGCTCTCAATTACCGGTGCATGCCCTACCATAGAACGCGACGTACACACACATCCGGGGTCTCCTATTACTATAATGCACTGGTGTTTCACCACTCTTCCACGTCGGTGCATCATAAAACACCGTGCCAAAATAGAAACGCGTCGGTGCATTCTTATCCAAGAGCACTAGTGCGCTGATAAACCACACACACCAGAATAGCATTACATAAAAAAAAAATTTAAGGCCAAAAAATCGGTGCTTTACGACTATTCTGCACCAGTGCGTTACAAATTTTCTGCCCCAGTGCATCATCAAAATTTCGCACCGAAACTAAAAAATCCTGGTGCAGTTTTAGGGAACTGCCCCAGAGCATTGTAAACAACGCGCCAAATTTGACACAGCCCAGTGCGGTTGTAGGTAAGCATACTAGTGCGCCTATAAAAACCCACGCACCGAAAAAGGGTTAAATAAAAAAAAATTATGACCAAAAAACTTCTTTTTTCACTTTCCTCAGTGCTGTAGAGCTCTCAAGCACCAGTGCCATTTCCCCTTGTCTGAGCCACCCTAACATCAGTGCTCTCATTACACGCATTCCACGCACTACTGCTCTGCATTGGCCACAAATCTCTAACTTGCATTTTGAAAAATGGTGGGAAAATTTTATTTTACAATGTTTACAACCAATATGCCTCCTCGACGGCGAAATGTACAGATATTTTTCTAGTTTTTCCATAATTAAGCCTTTTAGCAGATTAGAAATTGAAATAACCTTAAAAATAACCATTAAAAAAAAATAAAATTTGTCGCGCGGTGCACTGGATCTGTTCAGCTCACATGGGATAGCGGTGCTGTCTGTAAAATTTACAGGCTGCACCGCCACCAGTGCTAATGGTATCTGCACCGTTTCCAGGGCGGTATCGAAATGTGCCCCAAATAATTTTAAAATAAAAAATAAAATAAAAGGTGGTGCACTCATTTATCCAGGCACACCGTTGACCACGTGAATCACAATGTGGTGCGTTGAAGGAATTATCCACCCCGGTGTATGTCAGTGCACCGCATTTTGGATTCCGAGAGGGTCAACGGTGCGGCAGGGTAAAAGAGTGCATCGTCAACTATGTAATTGTCATGAAGTCGGTGTGCTAACACAAATATACGCATTGGGGCGTATATTTCAGTTAGCGCACTGCTATTCTGAACTTTGATGAAGTTAACGGTGCTTGAGAAATAGACAGCTACACTGAGCCCGGTGCTTTTTATTTCATTAGGGGCACCGAGACCAGTGCTCTACATTATTAAGATGCACCACGACTGGTGCGTGACTATTTTTATGGTGCACCGACTTGTTTGTTTGTTTTTTTTCAAAAAAAATATATATATGTATATTCATAAATACATGTCTGTTTTAATAATTTTTTTTATTTAATATGGCAATGATTCAGAGAGAAGAGGAGGAACAATAGCAACAACGGGCTAAACAGTATGACATGACTCACCAATGGGAGGCCCAAGAGAGGGAGAGAGATGCATACCCTCGCCCTATTACTGTAGATACCCAGGAGATCCTTACGCAGGTAGGCCTCCTCAAGTTCTATGAGGAGACTACTTCCCTAAAGACACACAGTGTGTTTTTGAGATATCTTATCCGCAGGTGGAATTCCCACCGACAGGCTTTCTAGGTTGGTCCTGACCAGTGGTACACACCCACTGAGGAGGATATTTATTTTATTACAGGACTATCAAGGAGAGGGGTGGATTTTCCCTCATTCCCAGACGTGCCAGCTAGTTGTGCAGCAGGGAGTCAGTTAGCTTACTCCCAGAGATACATTGGAGCACATGTACTGTCTCCTTCAGAGTTTAAGGTACCTGGAGGTTAGTTACGTATAGGTGCTTTTGGTAGACAGGACGTGCAGTGCCTCTCCCTTATCATTTCGACCATTTAGCACAACGCTAGTGATGGGAAATTCATTAGTTGTTCACTTTTATATTATGTTGATTCTTTAGTACAACATCCATGACTTCTCAGGTGGTCTGCCATTTTTTTGTGGCAGTTTTGTATGACCTTAGATAGATTTCATGCTCATGTACAAGGGAGGGTCAACTTCCCTTTTTCTTCAAAGCTGTTTTGTTTATTTTTTGAGAGGTTTCCAGAGATGAGACCTAGTTTTGTTCGACAGCCTCGTAGGCCGATGTTTGAGGCCCGGATGCACATTTGGGGGAAGATGATGCCCAAGAGGGGAGAAACTTTCTTTCCAGCCAAGATATCACATGATTCATTGGACTTACTAGCCAGTGCTGACGCGCTGCATCCCTTCATTTTTGTCCCATGTCCTTATGCTGGCTTAGATTGGCGAGGGTGTCCCAACATCCTCTTCATAGTTGATGAGCCACCAGATGATAGAAGTAATATTATTGTTTTATTTATATTTATTCTAACATGTTCTTAATTAACTTGTTTTTATTAAATTTTGTAATGAAATTGTCTAATTATTGTTGCGTACTTGTATATATTTTGCAGACATTGGCTCTTTTGATGGCGAGGAGATGTCGGGTCCACCACATGATCCAGCTGTGGATCCTGATTATGACGATTAGGATATGGCTGATGTCGAGCATGATCATGATGAGGATGAGGCCGGTGCACCAGAGAAACATGCTCCTGCTCATCAGGGTGCATCGGTGCCACCTTTTACTAGGCGTGGTCGACCTGAGACCAGATATAGGATGGAGTTGGCCAAACAACTATGTGCATTGCTTTTTGATGCAGGAATTAGGCCCACTCATTATAGAGACATACAGGCCGATGATAGGCTGTTATGGATGTGGAGAGGCATGCTGCGTGACATGTATGGCCTGATGCGCCATGTCATAGGAGCTACGACAGCTGTTACGCAACTCAGGAGGACTGTCCATAGTTATAGGCGTATTCGAGCTGCGGCACGTGATGGACATGAGTCTGCGAGTAGTGACTCACATGCATCCCATGATCGTTCACCTCGTGGCGCGTCTGATGAGCATGACACTCCACTGGCAGCATCTAACAGTCATCATGGAGATGAGGCTGGACCATCGGCCACATCCAGTCAGCAACTTGCAGCTACATCCATCAGTACTAGTCATGATGATCATGAGCAGGCTAGACCATCGACTATCGAGGCTATACTATTCATTGAGTAGGCCTCCACTACTACTACTCATATTGATGTTGTACTACCACCAGCGGATGCATCCATCAGTACTAGTGATCGTGATCATGAGCAGGCTCGACCATCGACTGTCGAGGCTGCACCTAGCTTTACTCAACAAGAATCCACTTGTAGTACTACTATTGATGTTTTGATAATACCACCAGTGCCTGATCCATGACATTTATATTACAGTTGTATATTTGTAACATTATTCAGTTATATATATATATATATATATATATATATATATATATATATGGTCCATGTATTTTATATTCATGTTGCAGTTGTACTTAAATTTCATGTTGGTGATCATCATGATGTGGCACATATTGTTAGCTCATGTTAGATATGTTCATTTAATTTTTAGCTTGCAGATAGATGTATATATGTGATAACATGAGTTATTTGACATATTGAGATGTATATTTGATCTTATCATATGATGGTCTTAATATATAATGCACTGATGTTTGAATGTACATGGTTTGTCATAAAATAAAATGGCTGCTAACATGATCATGATGATGTTTATTAATTAATTTAATATTAAATGACCATGATATTTATTAAATATTATGTCGTGATTGTAATTGTAATTTAAATTTTAATTGTATGTAAAATTGTAAAATTGTATTGGTATTGTACTTATTGTAATTTAAACTGTAGTTGTATGTAAAATATTTATTAATGCAAAATTTTAATTTTAATTGTAATATTTAATTTATTCTGAAATGATTGTAATTGTATATATGAAAAATTGTAAAATTGTAATTGAATGTAAAATTCTAAAATTGTAATTGTATTTGTAATTGCAATTTTAATTGAATTGTATGTAAAATATTTATAAAATTGTAATTGTAATTGTAAATGTAATTCTATGTAAAATTGTAAATGTAATTGCATATAAAATTCTAAAATTGTAATTGTATTTGTAATTGAATTTGATAAAATATCAAAATTGCAATTGCACCAAATGTAATTTCATGTAAAATTGTATATGAACACAAATTGCAAAATTGTATTTAGAACAACAATTTCTTAATTGAATTGTATGTAAAATATTTGTAAAATTGTAAATATAATTGTATGTAAAATTAAAATTGTAATTGTAATTCTAATCGCAATTCATGTATGTGAAATTAATGTAAAATTGTAATTGTAATTTTAATTGTATGTAATTTTATGTAAAATATTTGTAAAATTTTAATTCTATTAATGTGAAAATTTTAATTGTATTAATGTGAAATGATTTTATTAAAATATTTAAATTTGTAAATTTGCAAATAATTGTAAAATAACAAATCTAGAATAATACTAATTTTTGTAACATAATAAAGTTTAGAAAATAATGAAAATGAATTCATGTACTTTATAGTTATCATTATTTTATTATGATCTTACATTTAAAAAAAACATTTATAAGCGAAATTGCAAGCGCTTTTTTATCATCCTAACAATGATCAAAAGGCCAGATAAATAAGAAGCACCGGTGCGTCACAACTCTTCCGCATCGGTAACGAATGAACGCAAATAAAAAAACACAACTCTATTTTCTTTAAGTGAAAAAAAAACGGAAATTTGAAAAATGGGAAGAAAAATATTTTCGAAAATCTAATTTCATAAAACAATTCTTTAAATACTAAACAATTTTCATTATTTCACTATTTTTTCTAAAATTTTCAGCCAGATATTTGCAGGAGACAACCTAGAGCAAGAGAGCAGGAGGGCACTGTGGAGCAGCGAAATACGTTCGAACAGAAGTATTCATACAATTAGAAACCAAACATATGGTGATTCAAACCCTGTATCATAGAATTTGAAACCATCTCGTGATTAAATTTGATTATTTTTTTTACTTTTTTTTCGATAGTTTTTTACTTTTTTTCCGCAGTTTTATCCATTTTTACCCTAAACCCTTCATTTTTTTGTTTTTACCCTTTCTTCTCCCTGTTTCTGTGATTTTAGAATTAGGGTTTTTCATTTTAGATTGATGTCCAACCCACAACATGACTTGCATAGTCGGATCTCATTCCATTCGGCCATTGCGTGAATTTTTGAAAAAATGGATTTTTCTTTATCAGTGCACCTTGTGTACTATATCGCACTGGTGCTCTATATTATACAGCATACCACGAAAGTACTGTAGTAAAAAAAATGAAAACATTTTTTCTAAATCCGTGCGCCAAATCTGAAATAGGGCACCGGTGCTCCATTTAACTAGGAAAGCACCGTACGGTGTATTACACCATTTTTGCGGTGCATTTATAATATCCCATGCACTGTTAGGTGTATTACGCTGTTTTTTGCGGTGCGTTTACAATGCCCAATGCACCGTACAGTGTATTATACTATTTTGCGGTGTGTTGTTAATATCCCCACGCATCGACGGTGGTGCGGACCTCGTGAAAGGTGCACTGGTACCTTGAGATTTATTTTCTACCTGAAAAGTTGAGAATTTATTTATAAATATATTAATGAATGATATGGTATAGGTTTCAGATTGATAAAGAAATTTCTGACAACAGATCAAGTAACAAAAATACTGGTAACACATCAAGAAAGCAAAATAGACAAGTTCTTTGTAAATTATTTACAAAAAATATTATTTTTGAACTATATGTAAGTTTAACTAATATGTATTGTTTTTTGTGTATCATGCAAAGCCACAAAATGACGAAGCTCGATATGATTATTTATGATCTAGGACCAAAAGAGCGTAAAATTTTAATGGAAAAATTGCAAAAGGATGAATCAGGTGAATGAAAAAATACTATGGATCCAATATGAGTTTCTTTTTTTAATTATCATTAATAATATAATTAAAATTATTAAATAACATGTGTTAAACAATATACTAATTCACATCTGTTTAATGTTGTACAGAGACCAACAACTCAGAAAAGGAATGTTGTTCTAAGAAAAGAAAAAAAAAATAGAACATGCAAATGAAAATTAATTGCTCCTTAGCTCATCTGGAGTGGTACTGGAAGTTAACGAAAGGGGAAAAATGTTTACAAAATTTAGAGAGATCTATTGGAACGAATGTATAGACGTTCCTTCCAAAAACAACAACGTGCTTCAAATGTAATATTTAATCATTGAATTTTTCAATCATTATGTACACTAAATAAACAATTTAGCATTAAATATTAATTTTCAAGAATTTTCTTGCAGAAAAGAAAAGAAAATGGAACCCATTCAGCACATAAAACAGGACGACAAGAATGAAAATGGTTGATCTCTAAGTTTGTGAGTAATTGTTACTTCCTTATAACAACTTCACTAGATTTCATTTTTATATTTTTAAAGTTGTTTTACAAAAATCATCATTGAATGTCTTCAAACAGGTGCTAACATACAAAGAAGAATCATCAAATGAATTGATTGAAATTGGGTTAAATATGGGTTGTGAGTATATGTTAGAATATCAGAGTTTAATTGTTGATTTTGTAAGCATCTATCGATCTTGTTTTACTTAGCTCTGTCTATAACTAATAGAACAAAAACATCTTTTATATTAAATATATGATTTATTATGGGGTATAAAACTTGCAAGAAACAAAGTATGGAACTGCGCCAACAGATGAAATTTGAAAGATGGCATTGTACATGATTTTTAAAGAATGTGTATAATTTATGAGTTCACTAATAGCACGCTATTTTTCATTTATATCGATGTATATTATTTAATATTGCAATTATTATATTTTACCAATGGTATAAAATTATTTCTGGGCTTTATTTTTATGTTTGTATATGAAGGGTGAAGAAGAGGATAGCACCAATGCTATGAATGAAAACTCAAAAATAACCATGTCATGAAGTATTTAGCAATAACATAAGATAGCCTTCTGCTTAAGAATTATGATCAATATGTTTGGATATCAAAGCAAGGCGTTTTATTTTTGAAATATAAGGTTCCAGAAACTTATATTTTTTTTAATGTAATGGACATGTTGTCCTGCAATTGGTCACAAAAGGGATACCAATAATCATTCCATTTTGTATGAGATTAGTTCTATTTATATATATATATATATATATATATATATATATATACATAATCATAAAAATATGTTTTATTTTAATATTTCTATTTAATTTAAGGAAAGTTACCAAATGCACTAAAAAAAATTTAATTCATATGAATATTCTAAAAGATATGTGTCACTTTTATTAAATAAATAACTTTAAACCACAATAATTATGATATAAATAAATGATTCAAACATTTGCATTCAAAATGCATTAATAAAATGTAATGTGGGACATGAATATTGCAGAGAACATTTATTAACAATGAATTTAAAACAATCACAATAATTGGACTGTCACAGGTCGATGTCTCTAAAAAATACAACATGAAAACCCGTGTGTCAGTAACTGTACACCGGTGCGCCTATGTGTCTATACACACCGGTGTCGTTATATGATCTATGGGCACCACACAAATACCGATACCAGTTATCAATATCGGTGCGTTTGTGTGATACTGCGCACTAGGGCGTATAAGCACCGATGAATTTTTACAATCTATGGGCACCACACGAATACCGATACCAATTATAAATCTTGGTGCCTTTCTATGATATGGCACACCAGTGCATTGATATGACCTATGGGCACCGCACAAATCCAAAGACCAATTAGAATGGCCCCGTGCATTGTATGGCCAACACTATGCCCAGTGCGGTTTTACACCTAAACGTTCCGTTGTGTTGGACTGACACATCCCTGGGGCACCGTCGGCATGTACGCACCAGTGCGTTAAAGGAAGAGTAGTGCACCGATGAAAAAACATCCGTAATAACCTCCGGCCGCCTATTTTTTTTTAGTTGTGTTGAATTTCTGTTAAAAGCTCCACCAAAACCTCCGTAACCATAAACACATGTTGTAGAAAATATTTTTTTTAAAATTTTGGCCAAGTTTATAACACTAAAAACCTCCTTTATAACCTCCAATAGAGGGTCTTTTCCTTGTAGTGTTGACATACTCGAGGGACCCGAGGCCCTGTGTTGCAGCTAATTCATGAACCCGCGATTATGTGATTTTACTCTTCAGAAGCCTAATCTAAATGAAGGTACGAGTGATGTTATAGGACATGTTAATAAAGAAAAATATTAGAGGTGCACCTAGACAGGTCTTTGCTCTCCTAAGGGAGAGATATAAAACTTACCATTGCTTGAAGCGGTAAGTGTCACCCCCAAGATTATTATGCTTCGTACCTTATCAACATGAGGTGTTTCCTTAAAAAAAAATCATTTCATGAGAGAATAACTAAACCATTAAGCCATCCGTCAACAAGCCCAAGCCAATAAATACTACAACCATAAAGGCAACTATACCATAGGCAGGCATAGTAAGAGAATATATATGCATAAATTACTATTAAGGAAGGAAGAGAGGTAGGCGAAAAATACATATTATTTAATCTAGCCATTTTCACAAACTCGCTTAGCGAACATGCTTCATTTATACCTACCGGCCATCACAAATACCACATCACTATAGCTAGTAGCCTAACCAACAAAAATATCTAGGCCATAAGGAAGAAAGATCATATTGTTGTTTCTCATGAAGAAATACCCTGCCACTCAAAGGGCATAAAGACAAAAAGTAAATAGCACTTTGTTATTGCTCGCGAGGAAGCTGGTACATTCTTGTAAGTAATAAATTAGGAACTGATTTCATTTGATGTATTATAGGGCAGTTTATACCTGGTCTATAAACATCAAAACAAGTATTTTATCAATAGTAGAGTGCCGCAACAGTAATCCCGCCACCACCACCATATTTAGCTGTATATCGAGAATCAAAGCAAACACCACTATCAACACCCTTTCTTGTCCTAGCTTCTCTGGACGCAGTCTCACTGGCTACTGTAGTAATTATCGGTAATATTTTTCCTTTTGTAAGTCTCGATAATAGTTTTTCCAGAAATATTAATGATTTCCACAAATATTTTAATTGTAGGAATGCCTCAACCCTTGGCATTTTGTTGGACAATTTCAATTTTGGGTCAAGGCTTTTAGTTTTTGTAAATATTTTAGATTTTGCATTCTTAGTCTATAAGAGCCACTCTTGTGCATCCTTTTGCTTATATTTTTTCTAAATATTTTAGATATTGTGCATTATTTCTCTATAAGGAAACTTTTGTGCATCTTTCTAGTTCTATGGATCCTTCTGGTTCTATAGATTTGGTATCCTTCTACATCTATGGATCCTTCTGGTTTTGTAGAGTTGGTATCTTTCGTATTTTATGCAATTTGTATGATGCAATATGGTTCTGTGCAGTTGGTATGACACAATATGGATTTTGGTTCTATGCAATTGGTATGATTCCATATGGATCCTCACCGGATCATCTAGACTTGGGATTGGATTGGACCTGGGAACGACTACTATATACACCCTAGAGGCCAGACGTATATTTGCATGATGGTGTATGTGGCAGGTCGTGGTTGGTGTATGGCAGGTCATAGCCGTTTATGATGGTATACGTGGAATATGAAGGAAAATAGGAAAATTCTCTTTAGGCAACATATTTCTTATTAACTTTTAATGTTACTAAGTAATGCTAACGTTTCTTGACCTCACAAAAATGTCTATGCTTGCATTAGCATATACTAAGTTTTTTAAAGCCAATGTGCCTTTTTGGCCTCGAGAAGAGGCCAAATAAGATCTCCATTTTAATGATTGCTTGAATAAAACTGTTGTCAAGCTTTAATAGATTTCAATAAAATTGTTTTAATAAATTTCAATAAATTATTATTTGATATTTGAAAAAATTTGGGTAAAAAGGACAAAGTCTTTTATTATTTTCGTGTCTAACTAATACACACCAAAAAATCGATTACTATAGTTCCTCAGCCCCAAAGGGGAAAGGACTAATAATAAAGCAATCATACTCTTATATATGAAATATGAATATTACTACAAAGGAAAAAATGAATAATTTTTCTGTGCAACCAAACTGAGACTCATTTTAGAGCTCATTTATGGTTAATAACCAAGTAGAGTAGAATCTTATGAAGTAGTTATTAAGTGAGTAATTACCCATAACATCCACTAGAGCTTCGTATTATTTATTTAGCTATGTAGATATTGTTTCACAACTACAAGGTCAAGAATCTAACAAAAAAGTATTACGGGAACAATCTTAAAAAATAGAAATACAATAGCAGTTGAGAGAAGGAATAAATATAGAATAATAAAGCAATCATACTCTTATTTATGAAATATGAATATTAGTACAAAGAAAAAAAGAATAAAACTTTTTTGCAACCAAAGTGAGGCTTATTTTAGAGCTCATTTACCATTAATAACAAAGTAGATTAGAATCTTATGAATTAGTTATTAAGTGAGCAATTACCCATAACATCCACTAGAGTGCTCTATTCCGTACAAAATAGGATTCCAGCCATAAGAACAAGAAAATACATAAAATTACGTATGAGGAGAAAACTTTTCGTAAGGAATAGGAGTATGGCTTCATAAATAAGACAAAGGCATCAGAAATATGTTATAGGCCACTAAAATCATGGGATAACATACACAATGTTCTTCTACTCCCTAACAATAGTTTTTCATTTCTCAATTTTAAGAAAGAGGATGCTCATAAAGTCAAATTTACCATAAATAAGACCGTTGTAATGAAGGATATACGAATTAGTATCAATACGTAATTGTAAAAAGGCACAAAGGGACAGAATTTTCATGTAACACATGTGAGGCTTATTTGAGAGTTTACCATTATTAGCTTCATGCAACACAAGTGAGGCTTATTTTAGACTATGTTTACCATTAATAGCCAAGTAGAAACTGTGTGAGTTAACTAAGTGAGTAATTATCCGTAATATTCACTAGAGTAATCTATTCACTAGAAACTGGAATCCAACCCATACTAGTAGGAAATATTTAAAATTAGCAGGGAGGAGTGCACTTTTCCTATGAAACTATGAATGGGATTCTACAAATGAGACAAAAAAAAATAAAAAAGGTGATGTAACCTCCTAAAGTCATGGATAATATGGGAAATGTATTTATATTCCCTTATAAAAAATTTATTAAAAAAAAATTATTATTTGTAAATTTTAGGAATATAGTGCTCTCATTCATCAAAGTCAAATTATTGTAAATATGATACCTATAATCAAGAAGGTGAAACCCGATGCAATATAAGAGAGAAAATACTCAATAAATGAAATGTGCTCTAACATAGAAGTTTAAATCAAATTGAAAATAATAAATAGGAACCTAGAGCTCTGCATCTCCTAGGGTTCTTCCTTTTGTGCACCTCATTCGCTCACATTATTGTTATTAATTTTCATGCGTGCCTCCATACTCTCACTATGAAGTGGCTATGGTTGGGCGTAGAGAGGGGGATGAAAACCCCTCCTTTAGAAATGTTTTCACTAATGACACTTTTTCAGGGAGAAGAAGCAATTCCACCTTTGTACCTCATCAATCGTAAGTTGAAGTTAATAAACCTAATGATAAAAATTCATGTCCACTAATTGAGAAGATGTATTTGGGGTATTTTTGACAAAGTCAGACTAAAAAATGATGCATTCTCAAAGTTCTTTAGAACCATAAATATGAGGTGAAGTACACTGAGAAAAAAATCTATATACAATATATGCAAGACGATTCCTTCACCTATAAATCCATAGTAATATATCCCTTAGAGAAAGATCCTATTACTTAGATCATGTAAAAATGAAAACCCAAAGGCCACAAAGATTTGGAGTTTGGAGACAAGGGTTTTTTCACAATCATGTTGTGCAATCTAGAAAAATGGATAAGGGTTTTTGAGAGAGACCCATATTTCTTCAATAATGTTGGTTTATTTATGATATTTTGTATTGGAGGCTTTAGCTTGGAAAAATATAAATATGTATTCCATTTTTATTGGATATAAAGGTTAGTGGATTACAAATATTGGGAGAGTGAGCTCACAAACTATTATATTACTCTTATGAAAGATCCTATTCCCAATATACTCTAGGATATTGACAATACCATGACCCACATCCATTCTTTAATTAAAATAGAGAAAAGTGAATATCTTATGAGGAAAATATCCTTTGATGAAGTAAAAGAAGCACTAATGAGCATGCTAAAAAATAGAGCACCTAGTTTGGATGGAGTGATTGTATTTTTCCAAGCGTGTTGGTCATTTTTGGGGGAAGAAACCCATGCTTTAGTAAAATAATCTAGGTAGTCCAGATATGTGCTACCGACCCTCAATGTTATGTTTCTAACCTTGTTTCCTAAATTAGATCAAACGAGTCAATAAAGCTACTTTTGACCCATCACACTACACAACATATTCTACAAGATCACTTTCAAAAATTTTGCTAACGATTTGAAGTCATTACTCTTTTCCTTGATCTCTAGAGATAAGTTGGAATATCTTAAAGTGAGGAAATTTTTAAATGGCATTGTGGTCCCTTATGAGATTATTCATTCCTTAAAAAAACTTAGAAAATTAGGAATGGTAATAAATATTGACTTCTCCAAGGAATTTGATAAACTTAGCTGGTCTTATCCATATCACACTCCCTTATCCTTTGGTTTCACATAATGTTGGACGGTTTGGGTGATTTTTCTCGTCTCCTCCCCACTCTTGATTTTTATTCATGTTGGTTGTCCCACTAGAATATTCTTCTCTTCTCAAGGAATTTGTCAAGATTAACTCCTTTCACCCCTTCTCTTCATCTTAGATGTTGAAAGCCTAGGTTGAATTCTATGGGTATGGGTCCATCTAGAATCCCTTAAAGTTCTTCTATTTTTTGGTAATAATGATCTGATTACCCATTAACATTTTTTGGATGATACCATGATTATGGGATATCCCGTCGTAAGACATGATATAAAGCCCAACAAAATTATGGATGACCTCACGTTGGCCTTGGGTACAACCACAAACCTTGAAAATGCTTAGATTCTATTCTTCAATTCCCACTAAGGGGCACAACCACACTCAACTAGACTCTTAGGCCTCTAATGTAGCTCTCTTCCTATCACTTACAACAAGTCCCTCCTCAATGGAAACTCATTAAGAATGATTCATTGGAAATATATCCTTAATATTATTTACAGGAAATTAGATAATTGGACCTTTCACTCTCTCAATATTTCTAAAAAACATTTCCTCTAATAGATTTGGTAGTCCCTACCAATATATCACATATCTATTCAAAAACACCCAAAGGTTTTGTGGTCTCCATTAGAAATCTTAGCATTCCTTCCTAAGGAGGGGGGAGTGCTGTCAAGGAGCATAAATGGGCTCTTGTCCCTTGGGAAAAGTTATGCCTTTCAAAGTAGAAAGGCGGTCTGGGCCTCCATGACCCTGAACAGCTCAACAAGGTCCATGGTGAAAAATTTCGTTGGAGATGGATTTATAGGGGAAATGAATTGTGCGAAGCTACTTTAATAAGAAATATAGTCCAAAATTGTCTCATCAAGAGAGACTTTGCAATGTCCATCAAGTCCCATCATCTATTCAAAACGTAGATGTATAAATAAATACATTATTCAAGAGAGAAAATTTTAGAAAGTTAAATATGGTAATGTTGCTTGTTCCTGGGAAGGAAAATATTGCTCATTCAGAAACCCTAATGAAAGAAAATAGATGCATCGTCATAGTACACAACTAGAAGCAACACTTAAAGAAAAATACCTAAATATTTTGGAAATATAGAGAGGAATGGGAATTCAGTATCCCTCAATGAGAATGGTGATATGTAGGTATCAGTGACCACCCACCTATTCCATTGGTTCATAGCACAATTTTATATTTTGGAAATTTATCTAGAATTTTTTTTTGGTCCTAAACATCTGGAGTCGTTTTGAAGCCCAAAATGACCTTTCTTGGCAATGCGAGCACTTGATAGCTATTGAATGTTGAGTGGAGTCAAATAATGTACTTATCAGCTAGACCTTTCCAATAAGATACTGAGCTCCCAAAACAAGTATCATATTTCAAAGTTATGTCTCCAGAAAGTTGGCAGTCCAACTTACCCTGTTGTGGCACACAAGTATTTTGGCGCTTCATATCCTAGTGTTACGTTTTTGGATGTTTAGGTTTTTTCATTGATTTTTATGATAAAAGGGTCTTAGATACTCATTTTAATATAGTGAGGCAAAGGAATATAATTGTCAAATCTCTTTTTATATATAAGCTACCACCATTAGAGATAGTTTGTTTTCAAGTTGTATTTATATAGTTTGGGAACTTTCCATTTATTAATTAAATTTAAGTTTCACTTTATCTCTGCATTTTGGTTACAGATATTTTTATCACTTCATAATTCTCTTCATAAATTTTGATTAGTTGTATCAAATTGCTCTACTCTTTATCTATTTTTCTATGTATTTCTCTAATGAGGATGCGACATAAGTAGTTGGGACTTGAATTACTTGATTCCTTGCAAGACAATCTACTCTGGATTTAATGGCC
Source organism: Pinus albicaulis (assembly GCA_034641835.2). Lineage (NCBI taxonomy): Eukaryota > Viridiplantae > Streptophyta > Pinopsida > Pinales > Pinaceae > Pinus > Pinus albicaulis. Next base: position 1,058,203,430 of record CM076574.1, read on the forward strand.
CTCATGGTGAACAAAAATAAATATGATGGGGTAGAAGGTCCTATTAAACTATTTTTAGAGAAATCCCTCAAGAGGAAAAGGAATGAGATGATGGGTATGTTTTCCTAGATACCTTGATGGATGCCAATAGGGGATGCACCTTTATCAAATTTCCACTGTGGAGGTGTCACTCCCTTGAAGGTACGAATTAATTTTTTTGTTCTTATTTTTGAAGGCTAGATAGATACATATACTTTATAAAATTGGTTAAATCTTCTAGCAAGGTATTTTTCTGTTCATATTTTTTTTTGATAGAGGAAATGTTACCTTTACACTCCTTAATACTATCTCTCATTTCAATGATTTATTAGAAAGTTAAGGTGAGAAAAAGGCCACAGAGGAATCTGCACTATTCTAAGTTGCACCCACTTGGGACTTATTTAGGGATTTTGTTAATAAATAATATTACCCTTTGGGAAGCTATGAATACCAATACATGTATGGACCACACTACAATGAAAGGGACAAAGTTGTGCCAAAGTTAAAAAATGTCTTTCATACCTTATGCACCAAGTTGGGTATCAAGGGCTCTAACTGACATTTGGTGCTAAAGTACCATGTCTATCTGCACATATACATATCGATAGAAATGGAGTTCATGGACATCTCCTCACTTGGTGAAACATATCAATATGTTTTCAAAATTGATAAAAAAAATAAAAATAAGAATAAAGAATTAGGATACACCCCAGGAAAACCAATCTAAACTACAAAAAAATAATGGTAATTATAATATGAAGAAAGACATTGGAAAGTGGTGTGAGTTTCACAAGAAACCCTCCATATAATTGATGAATTTTATGCAAATTAGTCATTGGTGGCCAAGCTAAAAGCCTTAGATCTAGATAGAGGTTCTGAATTTCAACCGAAACTTGAAAAGGTTAAACTTATATTTGTTTCATATATTAGTTCCACCATTAACATCACCAAGGTCCACCAGAATGAGCTTAAAGATACAGAAGAAAGTGATCACCTCTTTCAAGAACAGATGTGGGTCAAGGGTGCTCCACTTCATTTAATTTTATAGAGTGGGAGTCAAAAGGTCTTCATCTTAGAAGAGGTCAATAAGAAATTAGGCTTACTGCAAATACAAAACCGACAACCATACTTAGTTGGGAATCTCCGACAAAGGAAATATCTTCGTGTCAACCATTATTTTTACCTTCCTGCAACATTAATCCCTTCAAGGATGAAGTATTTACTTATTTTACTCCCCTTGATGTTTGTGATGTTATTTTATGCCAACCATACTTGTGGAAGAATTATGTTCTATATGAGTCTTGAACTTTTAGTGTTATTATTACTTTGGGTAGACAACTATAAATGATACCAGAGGTACCCCTACCAAGTTTCATTTCTTTGATCTCTCGTAATAAATCTAGTAATGGTATCTCCCATACTGCAAAGATTTTCTTCTTCCTAATTCACACTGAAAGTAAGGAGAAGAATCTGGCCACATCCATGGCCTCCACACAGGGATCCTCCATGCAAAAAAGGAAACTGGACAAGGTCGATGAGGAATATAAAGAAATTTTCTCCTCACCCACTAGGACCACTTAAACCCAAAATGGGCCAATATACTACTACTCAGTTATGGAAAATTGGGAGATCAAGAGACAAGTCCAAGAGTTTCTCCAAAAAGGGAACATATGACTGAGTTCCTCACCATGTGGAAGCCCAATTATACTCATGCAAAATAAAAATTCCACCTAGAAACTTTTAAATGATTATTGTGTCCTCAACAAAATCACACTTAGGAACTGATAATTGATTCCCAAGATTGATGACCTTCGTGATGAGATCAAGAGAGAGAAGTACTTCATCAAGATTGATTTTAATTCTAGCTACTACCATGTCCTAATAGAAATGACTAATGCATGGAAGTTAAATTTAAAGTCAAAGTAGCGTATTTTTAAATGGTTGGTCATGCCATTTGTTTTGAAAAATGCTGCAACAACCTTCATGAGGTTTATGGAGGATATATTGTGTCCTTTCACCAAATATTTAATGGTTTCATATCTAAATGAAATATTCATTTTTGGCAAGATCTGAGATAAACTTGTATCATATTCAACATGTGCTTCACACTCTGTGGTAGCATAAGCTATGTGCTGACATGGAAAATTTCTCTATCGACATGAAAAAGGTCCAATAACTAGGCTATATTATTGATGATCAATGTGTACATGTGGATATATCCAAGATTCAAGTCATTTAAGATCAATTGGACTTGATGACTCTAAAAGTACTTCACAACTTCTTGATCCTTGAAAAATTATATAGAATATTCTTGTTGGAGAACTCTCTTGTATCACTTCACTATTAATTCAGGTGGCCAAAGGTGTATCCAAGTAAAATATTTTTTGGTCAAAGTCACAAAAAAATGCATTAAATGAAATAAAAAACTACCTTTACTCTACAAGATTCCTGACCCAACAAAACTTGGAACAACCATTTGAGACTAAGATAAATGGATATGACTATTTTATTTGTGTAGTCCTCATTGAATGTAGACATCTGGTGGCCCATCATGATGAAACACTCACTGACACTACCATATATTCCCACCTATTATAAGGAGATGTATTCCATCTTGAAAACCTTTTAGAAATCGAATATTTATATTCTGGGGAGGGAGTAGATCATCCACACTAATCACATGCCTCTACAACTTATCCAGACAAAAGGGAAATTATAGAATTAAATCCACTAGAAACGGTCAAGATACCTATGAAAATTTCATTTTAACATTAAAATACAAGAAGGGTAGAACCATTTATGTAACAAACTACCTCATTTCGCCACCTATGGTGGCACTAACCATAATTCTCAACTCTTGCGGTAATAATACCTCTTAATGTCCAAAATTGTGTAAAAATGGACTCAAGTTTTTTGACCACATCAAATGTTGATGGCAGACAAGAAAGTTCAATACCTCCACCTCTAGGGTAAACTGTTGTGCTACGTGGGACATATTTGTGTTTCTTTCCAAGTTGATAAACGAGGAACATTATAGTCATGTGGTAGGTAAATGTGGCATAGAGAATATGGTGGTAGTATTGCATAAGTATTTTTATTGTCTGAAAATTCAACAGGATCTTGGAATGTATATGAGGTCTTGCACCACTTTTTCCATTTCCAAACAATCCATTAATAAGCAAGGATTGTACACCGTTATTCCTACTCCTAACTGGCCTTAGGAATCCATCTCAATGGACTATATGTCCATCCCTCCTTCTACCAATCATTTCAATGACCGTGTGCTTGTGGTCATCGATATATTTTCTAAGATGACCGTTTTGACATCTTGAAAGAGGTGCATCATAGAAAAAACCACTTTTAATATCTTATTTGAATGGGTGCGGGTGGATTTTGGGATCCCACACATAATCCAAGTATATGAATATAATGATTTTCCTAACAACATTTTGGTTTATCCTTTAGTCATGGTTGGACACTAAGTTCAACAAATCAATTTCCTTCCAGCCCCAAACTAATGGCCATACATAGGTCATGAACATGATGACCATGAACATTTTGTGAATGTACAACTCCAAGAATTCATAAACATGGGATGATATTCTCATTAATTTTTAACATAGCTATAACAAATATTTCCATTTCTCAATTAGATATATCCCCTTTCAGTTGGGCATGGGATTTCAATTATTGTGAACTATTAATCTTGCACTATCCCTTGCAAGTACACATGATTTTTCACACATTTAATATGGAGGTAAAAAAGCTATTAAGTATTTTGAAAAAAATCATCTCATCCATTCGCGGGTCCATGATATCTTGCAGAAAGCCAATACTAAGTATAAACAACATCATGATCAACATCGTATCATGTTTTAGAGTTTCTTGCTTCCACAACCCCATTATCAATCATTCATGGATGCTCATTATTGGTTTATTTCTTTGGTATATTTGTAACTAATGAAATTAATGCATATTCAATGGAAAATCTCTTGATGTTGAATACATATAAAATATAGCTCTCAAAATTATTTAATAAACCACTCTTATGGGCTCTTTGTCCCTTAAGGATTGGCTGGCCTCTCCCACTGAGTCTCCCTTCAGTCTATTCCTCCACACCTCCCCCTACATACTCTCTCTCTCCTATTTCCTCCTTCTCATTCCTTCCTTTCCTTGAATTTTTTCTGCCCCCTCCCCCCCCCCCAGCCCCCACACTTGGATTCCTTGATATCAACATTTATGGATCCCCCAAAGGAAATATATTGGCTTCTTTCTATAGAGTTCTCCTTCGTGACAATGAAGGTTTTATAATTTACATCTTGGTACATTCAATGGGGTTCAGTAGAAAAAATGTAGCTGAGATGTTTTCCCTAGAAAGATGCCTCCGTGCTACCCTCTCCCCTGGTTTCAATATATTTATAATGGAAGAATTATCTCTCTTCATAATATCATATTTAAAAAAACCCATCAATGGCTTAGGAGTGGATAAAAAGGTTACTCTAGTTAGAGAGTAGAAAAGTATCTTTATTTGAATTTCCTCTCCCCTCTCAAATGTGCTCCATTATTCTCCTCTTCTCTCATTTAGATTCAATATATAATCATAATCGTTTTTGTAATATTGTTCTTCATTTCTCTCCGAAGGTTTGGCTTCATCTTAGGGAGATTCCCTCAGGCGGGTGACAAATGGATTTCATGCAATGGAGAGGGAGATGGTAGAGCCTATGTCAGCAACCCACTCAATCAAGGAAGGAGGTGTGGCCACCTCCCTCCCTTAATTATCTTATTGTGATGGAAGTTTATACTGATACATCAGCTCACAAGTACAATGTTTAATGAAGACATAAGGTGGAAATATGAACTATTGTGAAGGCAGTAGACTTATTGAGATTGGAATGTCATTATGCACTAGACGTTCTCTCTAGATGAATTTGAGATCTACATCATGGTTCTTAGTAGCTATAGTAGTAAATTTCCCCAACACTCTTGTTGTATCCTTCCAACTATGGTGTAAATGACTAGGTCCTCCTGACCTCACCTCCCCCATTCTATTAAATCTTGTTGGATTTTCTATTGGGATAGCGAGGAAATCTACAATAGAGGATCAACAAAGGAAAAACTAAAAATTTCAAACACTATCGACCCCTTATGGATATGAATTAATGGTATTTTTTCATTTATCACCATATTTTCTCTTTCTTTATTTCATTTTCCCATACATTTTACCTCTTCTTTCGTCCCGTCACTTGTATATTTGGATTAGCTTAATATTATTTATTTTGTAGTGGGGATTTGTTCTTCCGAGGATGGAGCTTCCTCTGTTGGTTTCCACCTTTCTATTGGTTTTTGTTCCACCATCCTTGTTTCTTTCCTCTCTATGATTTCCCTTCACCATATATGTGGCTTCCCGCTCTATTAAGTCTTCTTCTCCACTATGTTTTAACTCTATGCATCCCAAATATTGTGCCTAATCAAAGGAGTTGGAGTAAACATGGCTCTATGAGCCTTTTCGAGGTTAATTCTCACATGTTCTTATATACCCACAATGATGCCCGTATTTTCCATTGTCACGTTCGTATGATAATTTCTAACAAATCATGAAGATTTTTTTGATGCAAAGGTGGTGGCATATATGGCCTAATGGGTGTTGAATACCCACTACACTCATGACCTACAAAAGAAATACTTACATTATTGAATTATATTGGCATATGAAATTTCTATTGGGAAAAGTCCTTGTGAGGATAGAGAAATGTTTTGTCATCTTGATTTCGTTCACGAAGATCACAACTAAATGGCTCTGGAAAACTGTAACATGGCTCGTATTCTAGCTCATATTGAGGTCATCCTTGTGTATGAGAAGGGAAAATTTTAGAGGCTAATATCTATAGATGGACTAATTTTCCATGCTTTCTCCAAAAAAATATTTTCTAATTAGCATTTTTATAAACGTAAATTGCCAAAAATTTATAGGAAAATAATTTTTTTACTTTAAAAATTGCCAACATTTTATAGAGAGTAGATAAATCATTAGAAGTTTGAATATTTTTACAGAAACATCACCAAAAATTTACATTTTTCATATTATGGACTAGTAAGATTCTACTCTTGATAGATTTAGTGAGTTCTCCACTTCTAGTATTTTTCAATTCTTGAAATGGTGTGGGATGAAAGAGTTTGACAGCTATGTGATCCTAAAAGGGTTAAATTGAAAAACATTTTCTCTTAAATTATCCATATTATCCTCACATTCGATTTTATTTTCAAAATAGTTATGAGACAACTGACCTTATTTACCTTTTAACTGAACATAGCTATAGTGTTCCCACGCTATTTCAATCTTTTCTTTTTAGCATCGAAATAAAAATGTTAAATAATTAAAACTCCTACCCTCATCTCCTATTTCTACAATTGTATTCTTCTATTTCTTTCATTAATCCCTAATTTTCAACATTTAAGCCTTTCATCACAATTTTAAATAAAACATTGCAATCTTCTTTAAGTGTGTTTGCCAAAATTTCTAAATATTTTCGGTTTCACTTATGTTATTTTTCTTCACCACCCTTAATATAATATTTTAATTTTCCATTACTTTCTTAGTTATTTTATTAACTTAAATACTTTATTTTATCATTATATTTAGTTTAGGTTTATATATATTTTACTATACTATTGTTCTTATTATTTTATTTTAGAAATATTTTTACCTCTTTGAAATAAAAACTTAATATTAATACCATGTGAACTTTTAATTAGATTCTATTTTCTTCTAACCCTATTGTTATATTCTCTTTCTTTATCTTTTATTTTTTATATAAAATTATTTATTGTGAAATTATTAATTATTAATTTATATAATTTATTTTAAACATATTACTATTTTCTATGATATTTTATTTTGTTTTATTCGTATAATATTATTTGTTTTTATGAATTGGCTTAAATGCCATTTTTCATATTACAATGAGAGGGAGCAGACCCCAGAAAGTATCAATAGCCAGAATTGCAATGGCGCTTGTGGACAGCTTCCAGTTTTTTTTTTCTACAGCTATATAATCGATTTTTGTGATTTCCCCAAGCTTGAAAATACTAACAAACTGATTCAATAACAAGCAGTGATACATTTCAGCTGATAGATTATGGAATTGGATCCCAAGTTTCGTCTCTGTCTCTTATCATTGCCCCATCAGAGAGAAGGGCAGCGTTATTAGCTTTAAGATCTGCGTCTTTGTTGTTGTTCCTCAACACGTGGAAGAAATTCATTTTTTCGAACAATTTCCCCAAGCTTCTGATTCTAGATAATAATCTTTCCAATCTGAGGTCCCGAGGGGAAGAATTTGACACCATGGTTTTTATTACCACTTGGGAATCCCCGAAGATATTAGCCTCCTTGATTCCTAAGTTCAAGAGAAACTTAAGTCCTTGAAAGAGGGCCAAAGCCTCATATTGAATGTTGGAGTTGATCCCCAGACCCCAAGCAAAGCGGTGGATCAAAATGCATTCAGCGTTTTTTACAATTCCTCCTGCCCTAGCGTTTCCAGGATTTCCCTTTGATGCCCCATCAAAGAAGAGAGAGTGCACCTTTTGATTGGAGATCCAGTCTTGAAAATCTTCATTTTTTTACCCCTTATTTGCTAATCTTCATAGGGGGAAATGCTGTTGATAGCTTGATGAAATTGCAGGTCCAGGGAGGCACCCCAAACAGAATCAATCTGGCTTAGATTTGAAGCATCCTTTTGATCACCCAAACTCTCCTTTAGCTGGAATTTAATCTTGGCCGTGACCACCTTGGCACCGTGCTTAATGTCTCTAAAGATTCTGCGGTTTCACTCTAGCTAGATCTGGCAGCAGCATATTTTAGGGAGGGAAGACCAAGCCGTTTTAATCACTTTGTTTTTGGGAGGTGGGCCGGGATAATTTTTCTGCCAATTTGCAAAGAGGTCAGTTATAGAGGTGGGAAGCACAAAATTGGGGTTCGAATAATCCATCAGCTCACTCCAAACCTGCACAGCGAATTTACAATTTAACATAAGGTGAGTGGCACATTCCACATTCTCTCTTCACAAAGAGTACCTGGACGGGCCATAATATCCACGTTTCTACAATTTATCATCAGTAAGGATTTTATTGTGGCATAAAATCCAACAGAACATGTCAATTTTAGGCAGAGAATGAAGACGCCAGATCGCGGTCCAAGGAGTAGGGTCCGGAGGGATGTGCAGTCTCAGAGTGAGCTTTGTGTAGCCTTGAGCTACGGAATAACCTGCAGCCAGCGAGCCTCAGCCACGCGAGTCTCTTCTGCGCACATGCGTGGGAGAAATATTGTTCAACTTGAAGTGAAGACTATTGCAGTCCTGGAGAAGCTCCGGAGGCACATCTAAAAAATCCCAACCTGCCCAACGCGTCCCATCCCAAGTGGAAATATCCCACAGAGTAGATTTCCTAGCAGCGATCATCCAGCAGTGCAACGCATTCAAGGAGGGGTAGTCACCAATCGAGTCACGATCCATAATATGATCTGTCCAGATATTTATGTTCTTACCATTTCCAGGAATCCAATAAGTGTTGGAGCAGATTAGGGGGGCATCTTTGGAGCAGAGCCTTGCAAATGGAGATATGCCTTGGGGGAGAGGACCATCCAGGCATCTGAGTCTTATGCCTTTGAAATATTTCTTCCAGAGTGCTAATTAGGCCCAGCCATGCTTGGGCGCGATAATTTTCCAGAGAAGCTTGGCTCCCATGGCAGTGTTCTGAAGGGAAAGGTTCTTGAAGTTTAAACCCCCCTCCCTCAGAGGTTTGGAGATGATCTCCCAATTAACCATAGAGAATTTCTTCTCGTTATTTTCCCCCCCTTCCAAAAAAAGTGACGAATGTGCTGGTCCATTCTCTGAAGAATGCCAATAGGAGCCAAGAGAATAGAGAACTGAAATAGGGGAATACTGCATAGAATAGATTTGATGAGAACTGACTTGCCCGCAATATTGAGCCAGTTGAAACCCCAAGCCTGAAGTTTGTTTTTGAATTTTTCCACTTGGGGGAGCCAATCCCTGCTGAAGGCCCGCTTGAGGAAGATAGGGAGCCCAAGATATTTGAAAGAAGTCCATGTTGGAGAGGTTGCGAATCCAAAACATCTTGCAATGGAACTGAGCAAATTGGGCATAGTATTCCAACTGTAAATATGGAATTTCCCCTTGTTGAGACTACTTCCCGACGCCAGGAAAAACTCGTCTATAGCTTCTTTAAATATGTTTGTCGAATGTATCGAAGCAGCCCCCAAGAGCAAAGTATCATTTGCAAAGAGGGCATGATTAATTCTTTTGACTCCTCTTGCAATGCAAAGTCCTAAGATCTCCTGCTCCTGCATTTTTTTGTTTAGATGGAAACTGAAAACATAGGCTTGGAGGACAAACAAAAGGGGAGAAAGAGGACAACCCGGCCTTAGTCCTCTTGAGGCTTTGAAAAACCCAGCAGCTCTGCCATTTACAAGGGGAGCAATCCATGGCTCCAAAATGCAGGCCCGAATCCAGTTTATAAATTTCTCACCAAATCCAAATTTTTTCAGAACATCCAAGAGAAAACTATGCCTAACATGGTCAAAGGCATTTGCTAAGTCCAGTTTGATAGCCATACCTTTTTCCTTGCGCTACTGGCTTGAGAGAATTGCCTCTTGAAATAAAATGAAATTGTCCACTAGCTGTCTACCATGAATAAAGCCCCCTTGATTTTTTGGGATGATTTTGGGGAGAAGATATTTCAGCCTGTTAGCTATTAATTTGGTGATTAACTTATAACCAGTGTTGCAAAGAGAGATGGGACGAAATCTGTTGAAGGATCTGGTGCCTTTCTCCTTGGGGATGAGTGCAAGGAATGCAAAGTTTGTACTACCTCCAATTTTCTGACAGTCTTGGGATTTTTGAACCATTTTATAGAGATCATTTTCCACAATGTGCCAACAGGATTGGATAAATTTGGTGGAGAATCCATCTAGGCCTGGGGCTTTGTCTGGGTCCATGGCAAAGAGAGAATTTTTGACCTCAGCCTTGGTTACTTTAGCTTCTAGCAGGTGGTTCATCTCAGCAGAGATTGAAGGGAGGACCCCATCCAGAAGATCAGAATTATGAACCAGATTCACATCCTCACTGTACAAATTTTGAAAGTGAAGAAATGCTGCTCGTTTTATGCTTGCAAATTCCTTATGATTGGAATTATATTCCTTGATCTCAGTGATGGAATTGAAGAATTTTCTGGCTTGAGTTTGCTTGTGAAATAAAGAGGAATTTCTGTCTCCCGCTTTGAGCTAAAGGCAACGAGACTTAATCCTCCAAAACTCTTCTTCAGCTAGGCAGGCTTTATGGAAACACTGTTGGAGTTGAACCTCCTTATCAAGGATTTCTCTGGTTACATATGCCTCTTCCGAAAGCAAATGGTGTGCTTCTAGTTGATTTTGAAGATTTTTCCTTTCAGCTGCTGGATTAGGAAGAGTTTTGGCCCAGCACTTTAGAGCAGCTTTTGTTCTTCAGAGCTTTTCTTCCCACACATAGAAAGGTGATCCATTGACTAGCTGAGACCAACTTTCCTTGACAATCTGCATGAAATTGGGTTCCTTGACCCAGATGGGGCTGAATCTGAACGGGATGGGGCCAAGATCGGGGTGAGCCCGGAGTTCAAGCTTGATAGGATTGTGATCAGAAATGCTACAAGGAATGATTTGCATACTGGCATCTAATCCAAGCAAAAGAAAGGAACTTTGGACAAAACATCTATCCAGTCTTGCTGCAATATGACCAGGGCCTACTCTTTTATTTTACCAAGTAAACTTACCAAAAGAGGGCTTGATGTCCAACAAGTCCCAATCTTGCAAAAGATCCTCTGCCCATTCCCTCGTCGGATCTCGCACAATGCAACCTCCTCACTTTTCTAAGGAATGTAATGTGAGATTGAGGTCTCTTGCAATAACGATATTGTCTAGGTTCCCAAGATCTACTTGGCTTCTTATAGAGTCCCAACAGGCCTTCTTTTCTCCAGCATTGACCGGTACATAAACATTGAAGAGACAAAAATATTCTTTGGTGACAAGATGCTGCATTTTGAGTAGCAGCCAGTGAGTGTTAGTAGTTTCAGAGACTAACGAGAACTTGATATCATTCCAAAGAGTGCCCAACCCTCCAGAGGCTCCTCAGGCTGAGACTGATTTTTCTCTACTTTTACTCCAGATTTTTTTACTTGTTTGGAGGAAGATTGAATCCTCCAGCTTGGTCTCCTAGGTAAGGAATATGTTCGGGGCTTCTATTCTTATTAAGTTTCTTATGGCCTCTTCCTTCATTTTTCTCCCCATACCCCTACAATTCTAGGAGACTATTTTCTTTATTTACCTTTATTCTGCTAGGCTCCCTTGGAGCATTGAGGCTGGTTTCTCGCCATCTTCAGATTTTTTGCTAACAACTTCTCCGGAGTTGGTTGGCTACCCTGTAACTTATCCTTGAACGTTTCCTGCTCTCTTTTCTCCCGATCTGTTTTGCGGCCTCTTGTGGATCTCCTAACAGAGGCTTGGGAGTCCCCTATTTCTCTTTCCTCCTCCGAGTCTTCCGACTCATGGTCCTCTTCATCGACTTCAACAGAGATTCCTTTTGAGATTTATGTAGCAGTTGCATCCTTGGAAGAGACAAAAGGGTTACCTTTGTCCGGGGACACTACCTTTTGAGCCTCGACCTCCTGGGTGTCCTCTTGGTGCGAGCTTAGAAGATCAAACTTGTTTTCTGGGGTGGTCTTGGATGGGATCTGTTGAGCAGAGGCATGATGAGGACCTTTTCCATTAGGGCCTCCCAAATTTTGTGTCTTGTGGGAAGATTTGGAGCACTTGACTTGGTTCCAAATGTCCTCCTTCCCCTGCTCTACCTCAATGTTGGACGGACAGCCTCTGGCGAAGTGGCCATAGACATGGCATTTCCGGCATTTGAAGGGTAGCTGCTCATAGTCCAATTTCTGCACATGCGACCAGTTTCCGACATTGATTTTGATGGCCTCTGGCAGCCCTACTTCCAGATCTACTTCCACGTAGATCCTAGCATAGTCATATTGGTCCTTGTTGTTTGCTCGATTGATGAAATTCCCAAGGGAATTTCCAATATGCATCAGAGAGTCCCAATTCCAGTAGTGAATTGGAAGATTAGGGAGCCTAACCCACACCGAGACTGCTTTGGGCACGTCCACTGCAGGAGCAAAGTCCGAAGTCCACTTATTTAGATATAAACCCTGAGGGCCCATGAAGTAGGGGTCATTTTGGAATATCAGATCTTTGTCATCCTTTGAAGAGAACTTTAAGAGAAAGAATCCTCTCCCCAAAAAATAAGAAGTAACACTTTCTTTGATCAACGGCACCCAGTTTCTGTTGACCCAGCTTTCAGTAGTTTTGGGGGATGGCCATAGCCTGGTGAACTAGCCTACGAGAGCCTGTTCGGCCAGAGATAGTTCAACCTGGATTAGAGTTTCTGCAAGAAGAGAGATCTTAGGAATGTCATTCAATTTCTTGAAAAACTTTGTAGCTTTGAAGTGCTTCTTCTTGGGAAGACCTGCCAATAGGTGATTGAAGGGCTCAGCAGACGATGGCGGCGGAGGAGGGGGAGGAGGCGCCTGGGGAGTGGCCTGCACCTCCATGGGCGCAAGCCCTAGAAATAATGTTGGCCAGTCACGAGCTTAGAAGCAGATGGGAGCTCCAATGCGTTCGCTCGTCGAAGAAAAAAATGAACAAACCCTCATCGTACTCCAACATGTAAAATGACAGCGCAGCTTGTGAACAAAAAATTTACTTAAAATATTAGAGATTATAATATTGGATATTATATTAATTTGACAGAAAGTTTAATTTCAAAAAACTTGGTATCATATTGGATAACTATAAAGGTATATATGAAGCTTCGAAAGGCAACCCATCAAGATAATATTTGCGGCATTTTCAAAGGTGACTTAGGGTTACCCCTTTATCTCTTCTCTTGACACATTGGGCTCAATAGGAATAATGCAACATAATTGTAAGCTCTTAAACAAGGATTAAAAATCACAATTGCTCAAATATATATAGATTCATTGTAAAACGGGACTCAAAGCACATAATATTAATGATATCTAAAATCTTCAATGTTTCTCCTTGATCAAAGTCATCCTAATGTTAGTGATTTGAAGGAAAAGAAAAATTTAGGGGCTGATATTCACATGTGGGCTAATTTTCCATGCTTTTTCCAAAAAAATATTTTCCAATTTCCATTTTCTCTAAATATGATTCTTCGAAATTTTATAGTATAAAATTATTATACATCAAAATCATCAAAATTTTACAAATATTATATAAAATCATTAAAATTTTGAATATTTTTAAATAAATATTGCCAAGCATTTTAAAGAATGCTTGTTAGGGACTAGTAATATTCAACAACATATCTAAAATTTTAAATAAATTTATATTCTTAAAATTTTCCCTATTACATGCTCTTCTACATTCGACAACCCATCATCTCCAATATTTCCATATTATCATACCTTCACATAAATAAACTAGTAGATAAGCTAGCCAATAGTGGTTACTATGTTCACATCCAACCGTTGTCCTCTACATGGCACTAAATCCCTGAATCCCCTCCCAAAATGGAATTACAACTCCTAATAAAACAATATATTCGTCACTTGGATGGGGTTACCAAGTCAACAACTAGGGTGGGGAGGGGAACAGGGGGGTAGGGAGCATGTTCCCACTGTCCCACCAGGCCATGAGCTAGTAGGAATTCGAAACATATGCCTGAAGGATTTCATTCAATTCATGAAAATTACGTATATGCCCACCAGGACTCTCGACCCAATGTGCTTGGAGCACATTCAAAGTTTACCCCTATTATTTTTTCAAAGTTAATTTTACAATATTTTTAGTGGTTTCATATCATTGATAGTAAAATTCTCATATATTTGGATGGAAGTGATCTGAAATTTGGAGGAGAAATTCCCCTTCCTTAAAATGATCGTTCACTGATGATTTGCAAGGAAAATGGGTCTTAACACGAAATAGGTATTCCAAATGTCTCTTCAAGTTATGGGTTAGTTTTCACATGTGAACTTAAACATAAGCAACATTTAATCACATAAATCATACAAGAATTCATGAAGAGAAAAAAAAAAATTTGGTGGCAGAGTTCACTCCTCCTAGGCTACATCTCTGGGCCTACCAACGGAGCTATACCACTCCATTTATTAAGTGGAAAAAGGAGTACATAAATTTTGCTGATAAAATAAGTGGATATTTCCCCTTCAAGGAAATGATATCCTGCAAATAACTCTCACTATAAAAATCATGAAGACCTACATTCACTCAAGAAAACATCAACAACACAAAGTATCTCCTACAAAGACCCTATACTCCATCTAAAAATGAACATACACAAGCATACAAGCACTTCAATTCCACATTGAAGGACAAAAATGAAGCTTTCCTCAACAAGGCATAGAGAAAAAAGAATAGATGAGCTCAACCGTGCAAGTAACAGTTGTTGTAGTAAACATTTGAATGTAAGAAAAACCCTACAAGGCATTCTCCATGCTCAAACACCTCCAATAATTGCTCCAAAACATTGATTGATCCATATACCCATGGATTTGAAATTTCAAAAAGTCTCTTTAGATGTGATAAAATCAACAAATAGAGGTCACCATTGGATCCAGAATTTCCAAAATCCCCTTTTTGGACTCTTATTGAGCCCCAAAAGGCCAAAATATCACCAACTTATGGCTCTACAAGCTCTCCATGAAGTTTTAATCTTATCTGTCCTACAAATCAGACCAACAATCTAACTATCCTTTAAATCTGCCTTGTTTTCTGCTCCGGAGGCAAAAAAATTTCTCGCCGACGGAGAAATTTGTTAGACAATTAAATTTCCCAATAACCCTTAAAGGAAGAAATTTGGGCCACATGGGCCGCCCATAAGGCCATGGGCTGGGCCTTAACACCGAGCCCCATTGGCCTAGCCGCTAATTGTTAAGGTCATGGTCATTTGGTGTCCACGGGGCTAAGGGCCCAACCTAAATGCCAGAGCCCTCATTGTTACTGCGTTGGGGTCATATGGCATCATGGAACCAGGGGCTAGTCCCCTTTACTAATGACGTCTATCGAAATTCCTTCCCATAGTTCTGTAGTGGAATTTGACAAAGGCTAGGAATATGCATAAGCCCACTAATTCATTCACGCTTATAATTTGTGTAATGTGATCCTATGGTTTGTTGGTGATTAGGGGTCAGGGCTCATACCTAAGCCCCAAACCATTTATTCTATGTATGTATGGTGGAGCAGTCACTAAGGGTCGGGTCTGACATCCTAGCCCCTCCTCGAATATGAGCCTTTGTTAAAACGTAAAAGGCTCTGAGATCCATAAGGGTAAGAACCACCCCCATGGCACAATGATAAAGTGTTAGGCTGGTAGATTATAGGTCGTAAGTTTGAATATTATCCAGTCTATTCGATCTAACCAAATTTTGGCCAACCATGGGGTGCCACGTGGTGGCCTTTGGTTGGGCCACATGGCACACCCTAAGTGGTCCACCACACAAATAAAACAACTAGTCAAAATCCACCCCAAATCGACCAATACGAGGCTGCCACTTGGTGGAACCTCATTGGTCCATTCCTGAATAGTCACCTTGGATGATTTCAGCACCATAGTCGCCCAGTTAGCTATCGAGTCACCAACGTGCTCATTTTTTAGTTGTTGAGCCAAATGATAAAAATGTGATAAATTTAGTATACATTGTCAGATTGAGGTGAAACAAACACCGTTGGATTCATATTGATGAGAAATTTGACTTTATGTCAGTTTTAAAGATTTCTGGGTACTTTAATGTTTGAGCTAAAATTTGATCGCCTGAAGTGTGAATGAATATTCAAACCCTTTCCTACATTAATTATCAATTCGGGTGCGTTGGTTATTGCAAGGCTAACACGCACAGTATATGCAGATGACAAAAGTAAAATTCTATATTAATCACATTTTCGATATTAAACAAAGAAAAAATAAATGTAATAGCCAATAAATAAATAACTGTAATAATCATAAAGCTTCCAATGCATTCACAACAATAAGAATATCAGCAATTACACCTATTGTCATAGCAATTGCAAATTATACAGAACAAGTAATAGAAATAACAATATAAAGGAAATACGCAACACCTAATTGGAGAGTGGGCCCAACTCTCTGATCAGGGCTGCGATATGCTCACAACTCACAGAAGTAACATGAAATTAAACTTGCATTAATTTGATAAAATAATGTTGTGTTACATAGCTCAATTCCTTACATTACTAACCCTATCTACATTATATCCCCCTTTTCTCTTATTTGTGTCCTTTTAAATATACAAACAACAAAGGGGAATAATATGATTAAAAAATCTCAATAAGAAAGATGAGATCTGAAATATATTTACATCATGATTCAGCTGGCACAAGTCGAATCTAGCAATTAGAATTGGGGAAATTTGGAAAATGGCCACAACAGAAAATCTTTGAATCTATCCTTTGAAGAACCTTGCATTTCTCTCCATAAAGACCAAATTTTGGAAAACTACTCATTCGGAAACTAATCTGGTCCGTTCTGCACAAAACCCATGTTTCGGATTTTCAGTATTCGTCTTTTGTTGCCCGAAATGCTCAACGTAAAATTGTCTCTTGTTATCCCAACGAATTTATGAGTTGGAAAATTTAATTATCAGCTAAAGAACAAATCTGCAATTTGGAAGAGATATTTGAGGCTAAAATCATGAGTGATGTTATAATGAATTCATTAATAAACCATCATTGGAAAAATCATACGTAATAATCATTAATTTATTAAAATAAAGGATAACAAGTATTACTTATCCAAAAGAGCACAAATAATTATGAAATAGAATTATATAATAAATTATGATAAATAATGTGATAAAAGAACATTAGAAATTGATGAAATGGATGTTAATAAGTGATAACAATAATACAAATTAGTGGCCCAACATCTCCCCCAAACTGAACATGTTGCATGTCCTCATGCAACCCAATGCCTCTGTATTAACCAAGTTGTAGTACAATAATCAAAATGCTCACACCAATGCATGATATTGATGGAACAGAAGGCTTCTTCTCCAAATGTTTACTTAAAATAATTTTCATGTATACTTTCAATCATATGTATATCAATTTGTAGGAAAGTATGATACAGGTAAAAGCAAACTTCATTACAAACTATATTTTGGTGAAATATTGCAAGCAAATTTATACTATATCAATGCTTTTCCAATCCAAAAATCAAATCTATCTGATGCACAGATCTCAAGATGTAGAAAAAAAAAGGTTGTAGCTAATGATGTTTAATTTCTTAAAAATTGTAAATCAGTTTTTTCTTGAAATTTCACAGGTTTTGTCTTATTACCTTAATACTTCTCCACACCAAAAATCAAAGCAATGCAATGAATTAATTTCAGTATATTAGAAAAATGGTTGTAGGTAATAATGAATTATTTTTTTGGAATTTACAAATTGGTTTAGCTTGAAAATTTCTGTTTTTAATGATACCCCTTTGTTGTCTAAAAAACACAAGAATCTAGTTGATAGTTTTAAGGATATACACAAATCGGTTTTAGGATTGTATACCTTAAATGAGGAAGTTATGAGAAATCATTCATCATGCATAGCAACCCTTCCCCCAAACTGGAGAATTAACATGCCCTCATGCTACACTAGAAAACAAATTGAGGTGGTTGCTACAATCATGGCTAAAATCTTTGTTTGGTGTATAATGAATAAGGAGATCGATGGATGATAAAGAATATTAATGGCATGTTCATGATAATGAAAGTAACACTCCCCTAAACTGAAAGATTTTTTGTCTTTGAAAAAATGGGAAGTGGTAAAGAAGGGGAAATAATGGTTGAAAAATATGAGTGAATAATGCTCAATGGTTTTTCATGACTTGATCCTAAACTTTTAATAAATCAAAACCTTATGCTATTTTACCTTAAGTTTTACCTCCATAAAAATGTGGAATGGCATGTATGGATTGATATTTCTTGAAGCTTATGTAGGCTGAACTGATGTTGAAAGTGATGTGGAAGGTGGAAGCCATGCAAGCTGAAAAAAATTAATCAGAAATCATAGCACGGTTTCCTTCCACCAAACTAATTACTTTCCTTGTCATCTTTAAGCCATCTCATGAGTATCCTTAATCAGTACTTCATCACCTCAATTACCTCATTACATATAAAAGTGACATAATAATTAGTGTGAATGGCATGGGATAGTAATAGATAAGAAGGGAGAAGATGCATTCCCTATATCCATAAGCTTTGGTTGTTATGAGCACATAAATTATGAGAATTAGTTATCTCAGTATTTTCTTCTCAAGGTCTGTCCAATTACGTTGGATTCAAAATCAAAATTAGGCCTCTTTATTCCACCTCAAAACAGTAGTGGTGTTGTTAAGCTATGAATAAATGATGATTGATTGGTCAAAGAAACTATCTTTGGTTAAAGATATGATACTTGTAAAATAAAGGAATGATGGATTAGATGATACAAAATGTCAAATATCAAATATCCTAAAAGTTTCATCCCTGACATGTAAAGTAAATATTTATAACTCAATAATAGATATAAACCATAACCACCATCATCTAAGAATTAATTAAATATTACCCCATGAACCATGATTTATGGAAAACCTTGTATATGCAACAATAAACTTTATCAGAAATTAGCTTTGAGAAAACAAGATAACCAAGTATTTTATAGTATTCAATTAACTTCTATACTATAGGTATAGCCACTGCTACTAGCAGGTATCCATAGCCTCGACAGGGATGCATTTTTAACCCATTGAGATGCCAGTGTCCCATATCTAGAAACAAGTACATAGTTACAAAAGCCTCTCAATTTACTTAGATGTCAACTGAAGATCCTTGTTCTGGCATGGTAACTAGTTAATAACAATGCCATTCACAGGAGCTAACAAAAATGAAAAAGTCAGCTCGTGATGAGACCTCTTGTCCTTCATTTTTATGATCGAAGGCCATTACCATGTCTTGGTGACCATCAGTGGTGATGTCACCTTATTAGGACCTATGATCATGGTAGGTCGGCTCGTGATGAGACCTCCTATCCTCTAGTTGACTATTTATGTTTAAAATTCAACTATGGTTATTGTTAATCAATAAAATATTACTTAATAGATGGGGTGGAAGGTCAGTTCCTTAAGAGCTAGGGATGGCGTAAAACGTTGTGTGGTAACTATTTTCAACTTTGATAGTTTTTCTTCTCAAAAACTAATAACCTTCAAATGATTGCTGATAGATATATTTTTCAATGTTGATATTGGGGTTGAGGAAAAATTGATTAGATAATGGTAGAAATATTTAAATACAATTTTGTGGTCATCACCATAAATTTTAGAAGATCAGGGACTTGACCAGTTAGGAAAGTTGAAAGTTGGCATGATGAAATCATCTTTGCATAATTATTCCTTAAAAATAAGATTATGTTTATAGATAAGCAAAGATAAATTGACTACCTAATCATTATGTGAAAGAGGGCCTAGACCATTAAAATTATTTCCCATTCACCAAAGAGAAAAACAAATCAGAAAGACCTACATATGTTGAATTCAATGTGAAAATTGGCCAACAACAATAGTTGTGAATAAGGTAAAACAACCATGACTTAGGTAATAACAGGGGAAAGGGGAAAAATAATGATGTTAGGAAGGTGAAATGATGGAGGATAAGTACCTTTACAAAATAATGAGGAATTAAGAGTGAATCATTCCTGACAAGACTTACCATAATAATCATCCTTATTACTAAATATGAGACCTCCCCCCTGTTATCACTCAGGTTTTCCTTGAAGTTTTGGAAAAGGAAAGTATACCCAAGGTAACCACAAACCAACCTTCAGATGCAGAATCTAGCCAATCTGCATCCAGAGAGGGCTCTCTCTTTATGATTTATCTTTGTTCTTAGAAGGTTTTAGGCTAGTTATAGATCCAAGAGTTTGTTTGAAAATGGTGGAATCCACAAACTAAGGGCAAGGTTGAAAGTTTTCAGTCCATTGGGCTATGGAGTCAAAAGGATGGCTTTACTGGATTTCTATTCTACACACAAGATGGCTTTACAGGGCAAGATAGTCAAACAGAGAACAATCCTTAAAATTTAAAGTGGATGAAATGGGTTTGAAGGGATGAAAGGCAGCTAAGAATCTTTCACCATGTTCAAAAATAATGAAATGAAATGATTACAAACAAAGAGCAGTGAAGAATTCTTTATTATAGTAATCAAGAAAGTTTAAATTAGCAAAGCAAGAGCATTTAAGAATTCGTGCTTATAACCAATTTAGAGGAAAACATTAAGAATAATCACATCTGAAATCAGAGTACAATTAAGTAAATTCTGATTCAATCCTTTATGTAAATTATTCAGAAATGGACACAAATGATATTATAAAGTGATATAAAACTTAAGACATATGATAGAAAGACTTATTGAACTGCAGTCCGACACATGAATCCTGCAAAAAGTCCTGAGCTTCAAATTGTCATCTAGTAAGCCACAAATAAATTTCTCCAAAATGCTTTTATTCCAAAAACTTCAATGTCACAACAAAGTAATAGAATCCACCCTCAATATTCTCTTTGAGGGTTTATTTATGCAAAAAATGATTGAAAATATCTTACAATAACCTAGCCCTCAATTTAGGGTGACTAATAAATAAGTTACAATAAAAAAGGAGACAGATGGTCTCGTAGATAGAATAAAATGTAATTGCTGGTGTGTTGTTTCCTCATTTTGCTGATGTGCTGGAGGTAAGTGCTGAAATAGGGCTCGATGCTGTCCCTTTGAGTAATTTCTTTGCTTGTTTGATACTCTTTGTCTTTACAGATACTCTTTAACCTGTTCGACTGATACTCTTTAACCTGTTCTTACTATTTATCCTTTACATGATAGTAAAAAGATAAAATTCTCAACCTGAAGATAAATTTCATAAAATTTCCAATAAGTCATTCCACCATTGATCTTCTGCTATTACGGTTCTTTTAAGTTTCCTCAATGTTTCATCTGCCTCTGTGAGTTTGTAAAAAGTGGGCTGATCAGGGAACAAATACTTTATTTCATGTTCAAGATGAAATAAATTCTTCAACCTGTCATAGATATTTCTCCCTGTTGGCAACGTTTCTTCTGGCAAACTAATAGAACAAGCAGTTGTATTTTGAGCATGAATATCTATTTTCTTAACATAGGTTTCCAGGTCCATTATCTAGTCCTCTGAGAGCATAGGACTGGGTAATCCACTGTCCAACAAAACCTGAAATTTTCCTCTGAAAGTATTAATATCAGCCAAAATATCTGAGCACTTCCTTTCCAAATTCTGCATAAAAGTTCTTTTGATGAAAACTCTTTTTATCTCCAAAATGGTGTCGGTCCTGTCCTCAATTCCTAATACTGCAAGCTGTTGCTTAGTTCTGGTGTTCAAAAATTGAATAAGTTGATTGGCCTGCTCAGGTCTGCCTCTTAATTCATCTCTTGTTTTGTTTATTTCTTCCTGAGCTACTTTAATCAAGTCATTTTGTTCAAAAATTGCTTGAAGAGAGGGCCAAATACTTTTTATTAACTCAATTATATTACCCCAAAGAATTTCATTTATTTCCTTCAAAGCCTTTTCTAATGAAAGATTTTTTTCTAAAGCCTTAACTAATCTTTCCAACCTTTTAATTTCCCTGGTATTATCAGCAACTGTCTTCTTAGATGTATCATATTTCTGCTCCAAATTTTCTAACTGCAATTTCGTGGTTTGAAGCTCTGTGACTCTTAATTGTAAACTTTCCATTTGTTTTGTCAATTCATCAGAACTTAAACCAGAAGTGTTTACCTGCGCTGGCACTGTTTGTTGATTTGCTGTTGTGGTACCTGTAGTTGTAGTAGCTTCTGTGGTGGATGCCTGCATGATAGCTTCCTTTTCCTGTAAAGCTTGTTCCAATCCTTTCTCTGTTTCACCCTGTCGCTCAGTCATCTTTAAGAGCAACTCCATTATCTCTTCTTGTGAATTCCCCTTCAAAACTTCTTGGGTCTGGGGATGCCTTGAGGCTGGCAATTTCAGCTGCTTTCTCAGTGCAGCTATGTCATCATCTTTCTTCTTAATTAGTGCCTCAATGCTTTTAATATCTTTGGGGTTGTGACCCAAGCTAATGATTATGTCTTCCAGAGACTTTATTCTGTTATCTTTGGCCTGAGAAGAGGCCTTTTCAATTTGCAATTGGGTGCTTGTGTTATTTAAAGAATCTTGCAGCCTTAGGGCTTCCATGGCCTTATCAGTAAGAGTGGAATACACCATTTCCCCAGTTTTTTTATGTAGCTCTATCTGGTCCAAAGGATGAATGTCCTTTGCCAGGACCTCAAAATTTTTTCTAATATAATCAGCTCCTATCATGGGTTTTGACACCTTGGACTTGAAGTGGATCATCATCATTTTGCCTTGTGAAATGTCAAATGCTGACATTAACCTTTCCTGATTATGTGGAGCCATTTTCAAATATTGATCATATACTTTCATTTTCAGTGGATCATTCTTTGCCTTTATATTAATGAAGGTTCTTTTTATATCCCCTGTATCTGTTTTTGGTGGCCTAAAAGAAGATACTTCAATACTCAATTGCTTTTGCAAAGCTTTTCCTTTCTGATATGTGTGTGTCATACTAACAAAGCCAGTTATTTGACTATCTTCTCTTCCATCGTCAAACATCTCATCTATTATTTCCACTTCCTGGGGTGTATTGAGTTTCCGCCTTTTGGTTTGATGTAGCTCTGAGGATTTTTTGGGAGGAGTAGTATCTGGAACCTGCCTTTTCTTGCCCATTTCTACATTGGATGGAGTTTGTAATTCTGAAACTTCAGGATGGTTAACTTGAGTGGGAGAAACTTGTTTTTGATCAGGTGCTCTGGAGGTTTGAGGTTTCTCTGTCATGACTAAAGTTTCAATGACCTGTATTTCAGGTTCCTTTCCTTTGCCTTTTGACTCTGCTGCAACTGATGAACTGCCTTCCTGTAATCTCTGCTGTAGATTTGCTGCTGAAGAAGTGCCAATGTGAGGTACTTGCACTTGACCACAAGATTCTAGGTCATACTTCTTCTCAAGATCTTTCATAATTTTGTTCATTTTGTCTTCTTCACTTTCTTCTTCAACTAGTGTTTCTTCCACCCATTCATCTTGGTTGGCATATTGTTCTATTTCAGGAATCTTGTGGTGTATGTAAGGGGATGATTTGTTCTTTATTCTATTTTCATAGATAAAACCAAATGGATCATAAGGAACCCAACGAAAACTTCTTTGGGACTTGCAATGGTTTTGTAGTATAATTTCTGCTTCTCGCTCAGCATCCCTAGAGTTGCATATGTAGGGACCTAATTGACTTTTAATCCTGAGTTGAGCTTTCTTTTTCACACTACAAAAATGAATCACATCTGAATTATTCATTTTCCTGAAATATTCCAAGGCAAAAAGTCTCATGGGCACATATCTTGGCAACTTGAATGGATGCAATTCACATCCATAGATTCTGATGACTGAATGGTTTTGATATAAATACCAATCTCCAACTTTATATGTCCTTGAAAGCTGCAAGGTCTTCTTGATTTCATTACTGAGCATTGGAGGAGGAATTCCTGTCAACAATGTAGTTGCAGGATATACAAAAAGATCGATGAACTCAGCATAGAAATAGGGAGAATCATAGGAAGAATGAATTATGGGAGACCAAAATATAACTGACCTAGGGTTTCCCTTGGCATCAAGCTTTTTAACAGGGAAAGGGAACTTCTCTAATTGATAAAAGATAATGAGATGATAAATAACTGAGGAATATTTAAAAACTTTCTCATCATCTAGCCTCATGAACTGGTCATGGATCTTATTGGCTATGAAAGAGGCAAAGTCATATTTAACTTCAGGAGGTTGCCCAGGAGTAAAGATAGATAGCAAAAC
Organism: Pinus albicaulis; assembly: GCA_034641835.2. NCBI lineage: Eukaryota > Viridiplantae > Streptophyta > Pinopsida > Pinales > Pinaceae > Pinus > Pinus albicaulis. The sequence goes on from CM076574.1 coordinate 1,058,227,479, forward strand.
CAGGGTTATTTCATCAACATATTCACTTGTATTGAAACCCAAGACAAAAGATATCATATTTAGGATGAGCCTTCCCAACTTAGTGAAATAATAAAAACCATAGGGAGGAGGGCCCCTAGGTTGATGTTCAGGCAACATAAAATTCTGGCAAATGGACTCCAATTTTTCTGGGGTCAATTGATTAGACTTTTCAATTAGTTCTTCCATAGACAAAGGTGCTAGTTCTTGATCTGGTTCAAAATGTAGCATTGCATTGATAACCTGGGGAGTAATGGGGAAAATAACACTCTGGTTAGGGGATATTACAGCTCTTTGAGTGGGATCATAGTTAGAATGGCAATAGCGGGTAATTTCTGGGAAAGTAATGACTGAGGGGATGAGATATCTCGGGAGATTGGATTCCCACAACCCAATGACTTCTTGCCCCTTCGAATAATCGTCTCTGCAGCGAAAATAACTTCGAAGAGGACTTTCATCGAAATGAAAGTCTTTAATTTGGAAGTCTTTGTCCACTAAGGGCAAATATTCTAACTCTCTGTGGGGGGCATTGAGTGGAGTCACATTCAGGGCTGCTGGAGCTTCCATTTTGGTTCTTGTGTATTCAAAATGGAAGTTTCTAGGTTTTCTTTACAAGCCGGGGCGCGATTTCAGTTTAAATGAAGGAAATTAGCACAATTGCAGTTTCAAGGGAACAATTCACAGTTTTAAACCTCAGGGAATGATCTTAGCGATAATATTTAATCACTAATCCAGTGGAAAACAAGGAAAACAGAGTTTCTTTTGAAGTTCGGAGCGCAATAGAATAAATACCTATTCTTGGAGGCAAACTGGGTTTTAACAGGTATCAGGCGGTGGCAAGAGGATGCTTGAACACTGGTCCGGTGGAATTCTGTAGCGAAATCGGATAGAACAGTAGATTTCAGTGAAAATTTAAATTTTGCAGCGGAAGGCACAGTCGCTTTCAGTAATGAAAATGACGGGAAAAAACACGAAATTTGTTTTATTTACAAGTTAAAAGGGATTTTTATTTTTTCGAGGAATGACGTCATTTCAGTACGGGCTGACGTGTGCAGGGGTTGGGCGGTAAGCGGTAATCCCCGCACCGCTTATGAGCAATGGCGGTTTTAAACGCGAGGGCAGCAATTCCACTAATCAATGGACACGTGGCCAGAGGACTAGTCCAATACCTCCGTGCCCCCGCGCGTTATCATTCGGGTATCGTATGGGTAGCGGAATGAATGCTAGCGGTAGATCTCCTAGCGAAAGATCGGACGGTGGGAAGGGACGTGGAGTAAGCGGGGGTTTATCGTGATGGGCCCGACGGGGTTTTAACTTAATTAAACATCCCGGGGGCGTTTTAATAGGCGGAGGGAGTGGTTATCAATTAATTCTGATAATTAATTAATCCCATGGTATAATGAAAATTGGGGTTGCAGCGGGGTTTCGATTATAGTTAAAGTGTCGGGTGGGATGCCAAGTGGATGGGCCACGGTGGCATGGGGGTTTTTTCCGATGTTTTTAATTTAAATCAAAACTTCGGCATTATTCATTTTTCTTTCAAACATATAAAATTATATGTTTAAATGTTTTTTCGATATTTCTTATTATATGGTAATCAATTAAATCAATTTAACTACCATAAGGGGCAGGACTATTATATAATGATATATTTAACCAAAGGGCATATAATGTGGGTTTTTAATGATTAATTGGGAAATAAATACTTTGGCTAAACTTTGTAATAAGATGGGTTTTTTTTGGATATTTATATCAAATGAGTTATATACTTAGGATAAAGGATTTTCACTAGGGATTTAATAACTAGAGTTAAACATTAATATGACAAAGGGACAAGGGAACTCAAAATACTTTGCACATCTAAGAAAGTGACAATTTCTGAAGTAAATTAAAATATATCATCTTCAACACTTAAACTTAGAATAGTAAGTTATTTTGGGGGATTTTTATGGAAGTTTGCATGATTTTCCTAAGCAAAATGGGATTTTACTTAGGAAAAGATTGAAAGTGAATGATAATGGATAACTTCAAGTACTTAGGTCTTTTTGATCATCAGGTCGAGGGTCCGGTCCCTCCAAAAGTCAAGGAAATGCCTTGAGCCCCTTTGATCTCCAAATACCTTAGCACTTTGGGGAAATTAGTAAAAACTTAGGGAAAAAGTGATGTGGGAAGTTAATGATTTTGACTTTGCTTTCTGTGAATTCTTCAGTGCATTTTCTGCTCGAGTACTTGTGATGAAGGTAAAAGATTAAACATATTCAGCACCATAATTCATCATATGAAACTTTGCAACACCAACTACCTACCCTATCTACTTGACACTACCATTTTCTCTTCTTTATTAGGGTGCATTTAGACTTGCAAACCCTTATCAATATTTTCTTTTTACAAGGCAAATCTATCTAATTCTATCCTTATTACATCCAAGGGCTCAGATTAAACTGTTGAGCACCTTTTATTAACTCTACCTATCTACTTATCTGCCAAGATTAAACTGTTTGGTCAGATATTTATTCTCTATTCTACAACATGAAATTGAAACATGAATGAGTCAAGTTTAAACAGTTTGACTCTTCATAAATTGTGGCAAAAATTTGACAAGCTGCACACAATTGCTTTATTACAAAAATGAAATAGTAGTGGCATTTGGATTTGCACACTTTCCTTGGTCTATTTTTTGCTTGGGGTTCATTTCTTTCACTTTTTGACCATTTTATTTTTCTTACCCTTTGATTTTTCTTTTAGGGTATACCCTCTTTACATTTTTTAAATTTTTTGATTTTTTGGTTTTTCAAGAATATGGAACACCTTTGCTCAAGAAAGAAGGTTTGAACATATTCCATAGTTCAATCAAGACAATCATGAAAGATGAAACCTATCTGTATAGGAGACTAACACCCCCTACTAAAATATGATTGTCACCGGTCATAGTTGGTCATGTCATAAGTAAAATACCAATTAAATACACGGAGTCGATCGAGGATGTACCTGTCAACTTACCTTGGTGTAGTAACAACACTAGAGAAGTAACAACACCAAGTACTTAGAAAAATATCACCATGGAGTAACATCACCAGAGGAGTAACAACATTAGATGAGTAACAACACCAGACACTTAGAAAATTTCCTAGAGTAACAAAATTGGAGGAGTAGCAGCACCAAATACTTAGAAAATTTTATGGAGTAACAACACCAGAGGAGTAACAACACCAAAGGAGTAACAGTACCAGACACTTAGAATTTTTTTTGGAGTAATAGCATCATATGATTAATAGCACTAGATACTTAGAAAATTACATAACAACACCAGAGGAGTAATAGCACTGAGGGAGGAACAACAGTGATGGAGTAACAATAGTGACAGAGTCACAACACTGATAGAGTAACAACACTGACAGAGTAACAACAATGACATATTAACAGCAGTGATAGAGTCACAACACTGACGGAGTAACATCACTGACGGAGTAACAATAGTAATGGAGAAACAAAATTGATGGTGTAACAATAGTGATGGAGTAATAGCAGTGATGGAGTCACAACAGTAACAGAGTAACAGCAGTGACGGAGTCACAACACTGATGAAGTAACAGCAATGACGGAGTAACAATAGTAATGGAGTACCAAAATTGACGATGTAACAACCGTGACAGAGTAAGAACAGTGATGGGGTCATAGCAGTAACATAGTAACAATGATGATGGTGTAACAACATCCAACACTTAGAAATTTTTTCCGGAGTAACAACATCGTGAAACTCAAGAACTCGCTTCTTTTATTTTGAGAAATAAACAAAAAGAAATGTGACTTTGAAGTAAAAAATACCTGAAGCATAAAAACATAAGAGAAATGAGAAAATAAATGACTATTTATTGAAAACCAATAAATAAATAAATAACTTAAGTTACAATGGTTATGATTTTTGTTGCAACAATGTTGTTGTGAATGGTGAATGAATGGAAAAATTCTTTTTCGGAAAGGACTTGGATCTTCAAATAGAAATCAATTCCCCATTTCTCATGCTATAAATCTGTTAATTAATGAAAAGTATTCATGTTTCTTTCTCCATGTGAGGAAACATCCTTGAATTTTTTTTTATTTCATTATCATTGCCTTCAAGAATCACTTGTTCATAAATTGACCTCATTTATTCTCCTGGAACTGCAAAAAAATGAGTATTTACTTGCAATAAAACATGAAATCATGGAAGAATAGATGTGATCGGGCTCTCCTAATCCAAGAAATATGCAAAAAAGAAAACAAGTAGTTACTCTATAAAAAAAATCTATGGAAAAAAATAACAAAGTAAAATTAATTTACTACCTGCGGGAGAGTGGTGGCCAACCATACTAACCAGCAGTTTTTCAATCATAATTTTTTTTTTTTTCATCTAACTTGAGTGATTCCAGCCAAATGAAAGTGAAGTCCGAGATATGTCTACAATAGAAACATGTTTTAAAAATTTGATGTAATTTGATGTTAAATTTGCTTAGAACAACCTACATAACAAAGTCACTTTCGATTTTCCATCTCAGACCAATAGTTGATGTTTTAAGCATAAATTTTTGATTTGATGATGGATTGAACTAATTAAAATTGGATATTTAATTATACTTATGTAGCTATCCCCAATAGTAACAAGTTTTGAATAAAAGAATAATTGCTGGGTCAAATACACTATTGAACAACCAGAAAAACATAGTTTCAAGAATGTTGCTTGATGATATACAGTCAGTATTGTGGTCATAAATTTCTCATAAAATATCGAAATAAAGTGATTAAAATTTATTTTTAAACTATATTCATAGGGGAATATACCATAGATATAGGTTTCCAAAATCTAGTCATTTAGGCCTCCAAAAATGGACTATCCCAACTCTATTCCTGAGCTGCCTACTAAACATCCTGTCATTGTTTTGGTCATAACTTTTTCATTTCAAATCCAAATAAAGTGATTAAAATTGGGTTAGAAATTAGAACTAAAGGGCTATGTAGTATAGAAACAGGTTTTGAAATATGTACATTTGGTCCCTAAAACATGAATGTCCCAATTTGTTTTCCAGAGTTTTCATCAAGCCCGCAAGCCATAAGATATGGTAATCAAGGATTTTTTCCAAGAAGGTGATAAAAATGAATATGAGTGTTTGTATAAATTTTATTTTCAATGTAATACATCTACAGACATAAATAAATTTGAATATTGATCACTGATGTTAATTTTTACAACGTGTTGCAACAAAAACAATTATAAAGAAACTTAGTTATTTATCTATTTATTTATTCTATTTTCTACACTACACTACTCTACTTTGAAAAAAACAAAATATACTTACATATAAGAGTGCTTTTACTGAAGCCATTTTCGAAATAAGGCCTCAAGTATGCACATACCCATACTTGAAAAATGTATGTTAATAAATAGACGGGTATGAGAGACGAACTTCCATATTAAGGATGGTGCCAAGAGTTGCTGAACTATGGAGTGATGTTGTGAGCAAACAACAAAGTGAAACTAGTATTCAATATACTCTTGATTTCCCATAGTTATAATATTGTGAAGTTCCTTGACTGGGTTCCAAATTTTTTTGATGCTTTCTTCCTTGACCTCATCTTTTGCCTCTTTTATTAGATCTCTCTTCATAGAACCAGAGGAAGGAAAAAATTCAAACAATTCTTAAAGCTCGGGACCTGGGGTAGGGTGAAACTTCCCTCCCCAATATGAAATATTGGGTGTTTAAACACAAATAAAGAAAGAAAATCAATGAAATCTTAAGCTCAGGACCTGGAGAAGGGTAGCATTTCCCTCCCTAGGACAAGAAATTGGGCCCTAAGAAATCAACAGAAAGAAAAGCAAAGAAAATGACTAACGCTCATGACATAGACACAGACATGGGATTCACTCAATGAACCTCTGACATATCACCTGAATTCATGGAATACTAAACCATACCCCTAATTTGACTACATATTGGAAAATACCTCTAAAAATCACATTATTTAACCCCCTACCAATATGAACCCAATACACCTCCCTAATTTAAAAAACCCCTAATTTCACAAGATATTATAAGTTTCCAATTTTTCATTAACATTTTATATACCTATTTATATTTTTTCATTAGCTTTGAGCTCCATTTTTTATACCTGCAAATATAAAAACCCTTTAACCCCTATATATCCCCCAATATATTAAGTCATTATTTTCGTCAATATATATCCCCCAATATGAACTCACGTGGTATGGTATTGCTCCCCTAGTACAGACCCTATGGACCTAGATCAGGGTAGCATTTCCATCCCTAGGATGAGAGACTGGTTCCTAAGAAATCAATCAAAGAGAAAAACAAAACAGCTATGCTCAGGACCTAGAGCAGGGTAGCATTTCCCTCCCTAGGATGAGAGATTACTTCCTAAGAAATCACTCAAAAAGAAAAAAAGAGAAAATACGCTCAAAACCTAGAGTAGGGTAGCATTTCCCTCCCTAGGATGAGAGATTGATCCTTAGATCAATATGAATCATGTTCTTCCACCTTTGTTAGCTTCCCTAGAAACATCGCCAAAATGTTGGTGTCCAAGTGTGAATGAATATTCAAACCCTTCCACACTAATTATCAATCCGGGTGTGTTGATTATTGCAAGTCCAACACGCACAGTATATGCAAATGACAATAGTATAATTCTATATTAATTGCAGATTCGATATTAAGCAAATAAAAATGACTGTAACAACCAATAAAGAAATAACCGTAATAATTGTAAAGCTTCTAATGCATTCACAACAATAAGAATATCAACAATTATGCCTACTATCAGAACAATTGAAAATTATACAAAACAAGAAATATAAATAACAATATAAATAACAATATAAATAAAATACACAGCACCTGATTGGAGAGTGGGTCCAACTCTCTGATCAGGGCTACGATATGCTCACAACTCATAGAAGTAAAAGGAAATCAAACCTGCATTAACTTCATAAAATAATGTTTTGTTACATAGCTTAGTTCCTTAAATTACCAACCCTATTTGCGTTATATCCCCCTTCTCTATAATTTGTGTCCTTTTAAATATACAAAAAACAAAGGGGAATAAACAGATTACAAAATCTCAATAACAAGATGAGATCTGAAATAATTTTCCATCATGATTCAACCAGCACAAGTCGAATATGACAATTCCAATTGGGACAATTTAGAAAATGGCTAGAAGAGAAAATATGGAAATCTCTCTTTCGAATAACCTTGCCTTTCTCTCAATCAAGACCGAATTTTGGAAAACCTCTCATTAGAAAACTAATTTGGTCTGTTCTGCACAAAACCCATATTTTTTAGTTTCATGATTCTTCTTGGTTTTCTCGAAAATATGAACGGAAAATTGTCTCTTGTTATCCCAGCAAATTTCTCAGTTGATATATTTAATTATGAGCTGAAGATCAAATCTACAATCTGGAAGAGATATTTGAGGCTAAAATCGTGAGCGATGTTATAACAAATTCATTAATAAACCGTCATTGGAAAAATCATGCATAATAATCATTAATTTATCAAATAAAGGAGAACATATATTACTTATCCAAAAGAGCATAAATCATTATGAAATTGAATTATATAATAAATTATGATAAATAATGTGATTAAATAACATTAGGAATGGATGAAATTGATGTTAAGAAGTGATAATAATAATACAAATTACTGGCCCAACAAGACCTCCCCTCTAGGAACTTTTGGACTCCAAAAGTTTACTTCTCCTAGTAATAAAATGAGGCTGAAACTCGAATTTACCCAAAAACACAATAGATAATGCTCTATTTTCAATTGGTTCCCTTCGAGCTATAATAAAGCAACTCCATGTATCCTCATCATGAAGACATACTATCATGTTAAAAAATTGAGCAAAAATTCTTATTGCTGATGTAGGAAAAAAAATAGTGATGAGTGGAATATGAACATTCTATTTAATCCCATACTTTCATAGATCAAATAAAATAATATTGAAGTTCAACTGTTGAAGACAAATTTTACTTTCCATATTGGAAATCAGAAGCATTTCAAACTTGTTTTACCATTCTCAAATTGAGCTTGTACACAAAAGTACACTACTGCAAACACTCAATGACATAATTGGCTTTTCCTACAAAACTTAATCATCTTGTACACTATTAAAAAAATATTCTATTCACAACAAGTTTAATCTTGAATACTTGCATTGGTGAGTACATGACAAACGTGTAGACAAACTTTGAATGACAACTTGTGCATTCCAAAAGTCCTTAAAAATATGGACTTATAAACATGACAACTACATGACATGTCAATGAAAAACACATACTTGTTGCAAATAATGACTATTTTTGTTCAGTTTACAAAATTACCCAAACATGTAAATAACAACAAGTAATTAAAAATTTACAATGCAACTTTATGAACATTCTACCCAATCTCTGCCTCTCCTAGGCTTATGGGTTCCCTTTTTTCATCAACTTTACCTTGAAGGTTGCCTTAGGATTATTGTGAGTCCTCTTTTCCACCTCTTGATTCCCTTATATTAGTTTTCACAATCTGCTTTCCCTTCCTGGAACGAGGCTCTAGAGTTAGTTTCCAACATCATTCATTTCCATGCCCATGCATATTTCAACGAGTACAAAAGAACTTTCTCTTTATTTCTTACAAGTAAGTCTGCAAATGTGAAGGAGATTTATCATGCTTGATTCCTAGAATATGATCCATTATTTCAACCATTACCATGTGTTTCTCACATAAAACCACACAATGGTCAAATGCATCACAAAAAGTGCAAGGATACTTTTCCACAAATAGTCAAAATTACCATCATTTGGAAAACACCGATGAGATTTATACCTTTCTCTGGAGCTGTAACTTTGATAATATGGACCGAACAATGAAATGCAAGGTCCTTCAAAGTATTCATCTTTCTTGGGAGACAAATGGACATTGTCACCACCAGATTGGTGTGACATATCATCCTCTAATGATTCTTGTGGCTAAATTTTTTTAGAGCATTCCCCCAACACTCTTTGTCCATATCTGAATCCTTGATATTTTGGTCTCTCTTATACCATGATTGGATTGGTGACCCCTTGACAATTGATGTCGAGGCCTCCTTCTTCATAACCCATTTTAGAGATAATAATAATATCAATTCATTTAGCATGTTGCTCAAATGATGTAAAAGAGATGTTTTGTATATAGAAAAATGAATTCTAATTGAAATTTTTATAACCTCCTTGAACTTTCAATTCATCTTTTTAGCTTTTGATGATGATGATGACATTGTAGATGAATCTAGCCACCCAATTTTACCAATTGGAATATGATGAGAATCTTGAAGATGCTTGAAAAATACATATGCATTATCTTCCTCATAAGGTCCATAACCATTGTTTGAACCATGCACACACATTGGATTCATATTGGAGGTTTCTTTTGCTGTCACGGGAATGGAATTTTCAACAACTTGTTCTTCACACACATGCTACAACTGAAGGCACATATTCCTCTTCTCCTCTTCAGCCATTTCTATCATTCTTCTCAATACAGTGTTCTCCATATAAAGAGATAAATTCATCTCCTCTAGATCTTGGAGACTCTTCTTGCCCATTATTGCAACTTGGTTGGACCTTGCTCTGATAACACGTGATCTGAAATTTGGATGAGAAAATCTCATTCCTAAAAATGATCGTTCAGTGATGCTTTGTAAGGAAAATGGGTCATAAAACAAAACAGGTTTTCCAAATGTCTATTCAAGTTTGTGAAAATGTGAAGTTGGGTTACACTTTTTTCCCTTTTTTGAGAATTTTTTTTTTTTTTTTTTTTCAGTTCTTCAACTTTCTGCAGCAAATTTTTTTTTTCTATTTCGAATTTCATTTTGTGATAAAAAAAAAAGTTGTCAGAAATTTAATTAGCTTTCTATTACTTATTTTTTGGAATTTTTTTATACACATTTGATATGTCAACTTAGCATTTATTTGAGTGTGTGTTTTTTAACAATCAAAGGATTCATAAATAGTCATGTTAATACGCGATGGTGTATTCTTTGAAAAATTTGTTTTTTTGAGAAAAAAATGTGTTACAACAATCTAGAGAGAGTCTACTTCGATTTTGTTATATTTATGAAACCAATTGATGCATATCATAACTAGAACTTTTTGAACTGATCCAATATAAAATAATTACATATTTTGAATATGTTCTGGCACACACAAAATTTCTCAACATACAAGTTATAAACTAAAAATCTAAAAACTACCCGTTACAGATGGCGGACCAATGTAATGCACTATAAGTTTTTCAATTTTTTTTACAATGTATTTTGGAAGATAAAAAATATTGATTTCGCTGAATCATAATGACCTTTAGAAATTGTTTGCACCCATTTTATTACAAAATTAATTAAAATTAGTAAATATTTATGAAATTCCATAAAAGTTATATTTCCTAAAAGTAGATTGAATTCTGCAAATGCTTGTCTTGGTTCCGACAGTTTATTCAAAAAATTTAATGGAGTTTAATCAGTTCAAAGTTGAAGAAATGTCTTCAAAGCTCGGCTCTGCGTAATTGAAGACGTGTTAGTTAGGCCGAACTTTTAAAAAGAGTTTGGCATAATTGTTTTTTTCCCTAACGAATTGTCAAGTCCAACGCCACAAAAGTTCACTTGATTTTTTTACAAAATTTCGACCAAAATTTTAATTGAGTTTACGTCGGCTGGAAAATTCAACGAATCCCCTCCAAAAAAACTTTTGAGGATATATAAATAGATGTAAACGGATTCATTATTTTCGCATAATTTCGCACATTTTTTCATTTGGTCTCATTTTGCAAAGGATTTTTTTGGGCTTAAGGACTCTTTTTGGCTTAACATTCAAAGGACATTTCTTGGAGGTATGTGATACATTTTTTGGATGTTTTTTGGGCTTCAATTTTTTTTTAAGGTATTTTGTTTTTAGAGGTTTTGGGCTTAATTTTCAAAGGACATTTTTTTGGATGTATTTTGTTTTTAAAGGTTTTTGGGCTTAATTTCCAAAAGAAATTTTTTGGACATTTTTTGGAATTAATTTCGAAAGGACTCTTTTTAGGCTTAATATTCAAAGGAAATTTTTTGGAAGTATTTTTTGAAGTGATATTTTTTTAGAGGATTTTTGGGCTTAATTTTAAAAGGACATTTTTTGGAGGTATTTTTTAAAGTGGCATTGTTTAACATGTTGGGCTTAATTTTCGGTGGACATTTTTTGGAGGTATTTTTTGAAGTGACATTTTTTTAAAGTACATGTTTTGGGTTGAAGTAAATATTTTATAATGATTTTTTAAAATGAGCTTTTGTCTAACTTGTTAAATTATTTTTTTTTAGAACTTGGAAGGAAATATTTTGAACTTCATTTCATTGTTATAAGACATTTTTTTCTCGGATTTTTTAAAGTGTTTTGGATTGAAGTATGTATTTTTTGTAAAAATTTTAAAATGATGTTTTTCTTTTTTAATTAAATTTTTTGTGATTTTTTTTTTAGTTGAGTTTTTTTCTAAATTTTTGAAGGAAATTTTTTCAACTTCATACTCAATTATCATGGGAAATCGAAGGAATTTCAAGAGAAAATATGATCAAACAAGAGACCCTGAGGAACTTAGAGAACAAGGGAGAGAATCTCAAAAAAAAATAAAGAGAAAAGAACGCTCAAATATTGAAATGGAAAATCAACCTCAACTAGAAGTTGAAGCATGTATGTAAATGTAAATATTATAAATTTTATAATTGAAATTTTCCTAGTGTAGATTATGAAGCTTAATTTTTATTTGATGAACTAATTTGAAAAATATTTTTCAATGTAAACAGAGAAATATTCCTCAAAACATTGATGATGAGATACAAAATTTTGAAAGAAAAAGTGAAAGAGATATTGAACCAATGATTGAAGGTGGTGAAAATGTTCAAAGAAATTCAAGTGAAGAAATTGAATCTCCTTGTGTGTATATATATATATATATATATATATATATATATATATATATATATATATATATATCTGTGTGTGTGTGTGTTGAACACATGCACGTATTTGAAATTATATATATTTATTAATTTAGTTATTTATTGAATATGTAAAATTATTATGTACTATTAGTTTGAATATGTAATGATGAAATCAATATCGATGATGAGATGTTAGAAAACATTGACACTCACCCATATGGAGATAAAAAATCTGACCATGTTATACGATATCGTGTTAATCACAATTTTGATTTGTACTTCATAAAGGAAAATGTGGCAGGTCAAGCCCAATTGTTGAAAGGTCTCCTATCATTAACGAAACTAAAAGAAGCTACCATTTTATTGGGTATTCAAAAATCAACAAAAGATAAAAAAATGAAGGAAAATGTGATACAAAATATAAGTAGTGCTATAAATTCAATTAGAAGATCTAGATAGAAAAATGTTTCAGTTGCACGTAGAGGAATACATATGGCAGTGGTTTCACTAAGTACTAAAGAGAATCGCTAGGTAAAATATATGGCACGAGCATTAGGAAGCTCACGAAAAAATTTGCACAAACATCAGAAATTTCGGTTGCAAATATATGTAAATGATGAAATTGCTTGTTGGAGAGCTATTTGTAGGCAAACATACAAAGATAAACTTGGAGAAAATGTTAGAAAAACAATATATGAATATTGGATGAAAAATTCACGTGTTTTGCCAAATGAAAGGGATGTGATGCAAAGAAGAATAGCATGAAATCAGTACGAAGTATATCCAAAAAATTTCTTGGACCCCACTCAGATAGAGTTGTTCAACAAGTTAAAAGAAGAGAATCATTAAATTGATGTCTCAATCAGTGCTTTTGTGCAACAAAAACCATGGTATGTAAAACCTATCACTGTACGCGACACTTGTTGTTTTTGTTATCATGTGGAATTTCAGTTATTATGACACATTCCTTAATTTTTGTAGAAAATTTTGGTGAGATTCACCTCCTCCTTCCACTATCCATGATTTCATATCTCAAATTCTATGTGGAAGAGAAAGCCACGAATTATTTTACCAAAAGAAATGTATTGGTGTTAAAAAATGTGATGATTGTGGAAATTTGACTAAATTTCAAAAAAAAACTTGTACTAATGTAAATGATCAATCATTGTACGACATGAAAGTGAAATGGAAGAGATATGAATATATCCATACATTGATTCAAAGTTAAAGTGCTAAAATAATTGATTTACAAGAAGAAGAAATTTTTGTCATAGATTTTTTAAGAAAGTTTGAGGCATAAATTCTGATAGATTTTTGTGATAGATTTTTTAAGAAAGTTTGAGGAATTCTGACCAAGTCTCCATGCTCGTCCATATTCTATATAGACATGCTGAATTTTTTTTTGATCATATAGAAAGCACCAGTGAAAATCGACATGTTATTAAAGAATATCACTTTTATATCAATGAAGATCGTACACATGATACATATTTTTTACTACACTGTTTTGGAAAGATTATGACTCCTTAAAAAGTTGTAGAATAAAATTCAATGAACATTGTATATGGTCAGATGGATGTGCAGGTCAATTCAAATCTTCACGATCATTCTATTGGTTGTGTTGTCTTCATATGAAAACATGTATTAAACATTGTTGGAATTTCTTTGAGACTAGTTATGGAAAAGGAGAACATGACGGTGTAGGGGCATGCATAAAATGAGCACTTCAAAGATATCAAATGGACCCATCTGCAAACCGACTTGTGGACACTAAACAAGTTGTTCTATGGTGCATTGCTACATTAAGCCATGAGACTACTGATCAAGGGAAGTGCGAGGGTACATTCAATTTAATTTTTATTGGATTTCCAATTTTAAACAATGTACATTTATTACAATGATTATCTTTGACAGTATTTTGATATGATATTCATATTCTTCTTTGAATTTTCCATATAGGTTTTTTTGGCATATTGGGGTCAAAGACATAGATAGATCGATTGGAAATTTCATTGAAACAACAAAAGGGACTCAAAAATTGCATTCAATTAAAACAAAGTTGTTCAAAAATGTGTTTGCATTGGATAGAAGAAAATATTCTTATTTTTTTTATGTTTGAATAGAAAAGACAAAATCTAATGATGTTTGTGAAAACAAAATGTATGTGAAAGATTGGCAACATACAGAGCTAAATACAAAGGGGAAAATGTCCATTGCAATGTTTGAAGAAATGCAATCAGAGGAGACTACAATATCATCTGATGGTGATCGAGTTTCTGATCTTGTTAGAGAAGGTAACATTTGAATTTCTTTCAAATGAGAGAGATATAGAAATAGATAATAAAATCAAGTACATGTAGGTTAATTTTAAAGTTTAATTTTCATGTTAATTATGATCTAAATTTAAATACATAAGTTTGTTTTATTGTGCAGGAGATATTTTTGCTGTAATTGCACCTACTATCAACAATGAAAATATGAAGTATTATTTGATGCGTTGCATTGAACGAAAGATGAAATTGTTAGAAAACTATAATGATCAAGGGTTTACATATGACAGAGGGTATGTTATACTGAAAGGTTATTTTTTCAGACAAACTAATCAAAGTGGGGAATTTTTTTAATTTGAAGACTATGAACCTGATGTTATAAGTTGTCAATATAGTCACTTGGTGTGTGCAACACACATAAAGTTGATAGAAGTTCATCAAAGAAAAAAACCGAAATTAAGAAATGGAAAATGTCATAAACTGATCATGAACGGATCATTGAAGATGGCATTCGAGTGGAATTTTTTTGATTAAATTGCCCAACAATTTATTCTCTTTGGATTCATATTTTAGAACTTCCATAACTCAACTAAAAATTGAACTGCCTTGTTATGCTATTTGTGCAAATTTTTGCACATGTACATTATTTTGTTACATGCACATGAGTAATTTATATACGTGTACACATACACATGTCTAGATTATCTAGTCTAAATGGTTTCATAGATTCTCTTCAGTACAATTTGTCATAATGTCATTATTGAAAAATGTACATATATGTGTATCTGGCATAGTTGATATAATGCAAATTTGAAGTTGCATGATTTTGTTTTATATGTGCGTGTCTATTAGAAGTAAATTATATAATATTAATTATTGAATGAAAAATGTGTGGTATGTGTTTTGTAATTTCCAATTTACTATCAATTGAAAGTAGCCTTTCTATGTGCATTGATGAAAAATGTTGTGCTCGTACTGGATATATATGGTATAGAATGCAATTTTAAAATTTTATGATTGTTTGACACATATAATAAGACCTAGAATCTTATGATTGTTTATATATATATATATCAATGGGTATATTCAAATATGTACTTAAATCATTTCTATATACTTATATTCATGTGAACTTTTTTTTTATTTGTAAAATGACAACTTGAATAATTTCTATATACTTATATTCATGTGAACTTGTGATTATTTGTAAAATCACAATCACATGCCAAATGTAGTTCATCCATCCAAAACTTGAGTTTTAAAAACAAGACATCATATTACAACATTAATGAACACATGCCAAATGTAGTTCAATAGATCCAAAGCTTGAGTTTTAAAAACAAAACATTATATCACAACGTTACTTCACATGCAAAATGTAGTTCAATCATCCAAAACTTGAGTTTTAAAAACAATTTACATTATATCACGGCATTACTTCACATGCCAAATGTAGTTCAACCATCCAAAACATTATATCACAACATTACTTCATATGCCAAATGTAGTTCAACTATCCAATAAAAACAAAAAATTATATCACAATCACATACCAAATGTAGTACAATCATCCAAAACTTGAGTTTTAAAAACAAAACATTATATCACATGTGATTACATGTCAAACGTAACAATCCAAGACAAGAGTAAATGTAGTTTAAAACTATATATATCCAAATAGTAAAATATGTCCAAATTTTGTATCTCACATGAACAATAAAATTATATATATATATATATATATATATGTGTGTGTGTGTGTGTGTGTATAGATATATATATATATATATATATGTATATATATATATATATATATATATATATATATATATATAGTTCAATGTATAGTGTTACAATTATGTTATATATAAAATTAAATATATGACTGCATCTAGATAAGACTATATATAAAAAAGTAAATCTAAGACTAGATCTATAAAATATATTGTTGCACACATGTGCATCATCCATCAAATACATATGGATGTAGTGTCTCTCCCAATAAAGTCACGAACCTCAAGCTATCCTGTGAAGCATGGGGAACCTATAGACAATGTGTAGAAACATTAAAATTTAATACATTTTAAAATTGAATGAGAATATAGAACTTCATGTAAAAAAACAAAATGAAAACGAAAATCATGAAATACCTCATGAGGTTCCCTCTCCATTGTGTTTTGTAGCTCGTCCATTAAAACTTCCTCCACAGGAACATCTTTCACAGTAAACTGTACAACATACATGTACCAATATATATATATATATATATATATATATATATATATATATATATATATATATATATCTGTACCCCAAATGAAAATGTGCATATATATAAACTAATTTTCAATAATATTAAAAAACAAGTTAGACAACTTGTTCAAATGGTTCAAATGGTGTGGATGTTCCTATATCCATCGCTAGATTCTGTAGAGAAAAGAAATCATCTCCAGGAACCTAAAATTCAAAAACTTTAAAAGTATAAAATAACTGAAGATTTGGATATCAATTTACAATAAAAATTTTGAACTTCAATTTATAACTTATAACTTAAACATATATTTAAGTGAAAAATTGAATACTTGTGATGGTGGATCTGGCACATCTCCTAAGGGTGGCTCCAAAAGAAAATCTCCAAAAACCTAAAATTGAAATTTTTTAAAATAACTCAGGATCTAGAGATCTCATTTTTTAATGGAAATTTTGAGCTAGAATATGTAACTTAAAAACATATTTAAAAGTGAAAATTTTTTCATACTCGTGATGGTGGATTTGGCACATCTCCCAAGGAAGAAGAAGGTACCGCCATCCCAAAAAAATCGGACGGAATCAGAATCTGTTAACACTTAATTGTATATACATGTACATGTGTGCACAGTTATTTATTTTAAAAATATGCCATCATGTTTCGATATATATAATAACAGATTAAAAATATTTGTACATAATGTTAACTTAAAAAACAATAACATTTTCCAACACATCTTGATGGTGATAACCATATTGATTGTGTGATTGATGGTGAGACCCATCTTGATTCTGTGAACCGGAGGCTCCGACTATGATATTAACACCATCTTCGTTCATCAAGCATGACAAATGAAAATGGTGTTAACATATAATGATACATTTTTGTTAGATTAATATATACAAATAAATGTATGTATATATTTATTTATTACAGATTGTACATGTGTTAAAATAATTACCCTAACCATTAACACATACCATTCCCATGCCCTCTTATTCATGAATAATCAGGTCTTTCCAACCATTGTGACAATTATTTGCATATGTTTTGAGATCTTCGACACTCATGTTATCTATCTCTCCATCTATATTTTACATAAAATTAGCGTGTGCATTCTCACCTGCTCTTTGTTGAACTCCACCCAATCCACTCTGAACATTGTCAATTATGGCATCCCTTGCTTATCGACTAATTTGAGAAGTGGCATCCATCTATGACCGCAAAGTTTCGACACGAAGAGGTCGAATAACCAATGGTGGCTAAGGGAAAGGTAACTCAGCATCATGCCTAGCACCCCTACGGTCACACAATCGACCTTTCCTAGGACCAAAAAATTTTGAGGGGAGGTCATTATAATTGGGTTTCATTCCCAAAAATAATTCTGCATAAAATAATTTTGCAAAATAATGAGGAACCTCATCATTACATAGGAGTCTTCCATAGGCAGCAAGGTGTCTATCATACAAATATCAAGCTATATGAGGGTGCTTGAAATATTGCACCTTTAGCATCTTTCTTTTCAGCCCTTCTTTGAAATTAAACACAGACTTGGTAATTTCTGTTGTAACTCTTTGTTTAACAACCACCCTTGTATCGGGACCAATCACTGTTTCCTTTCTTTTTCTCATCACTTCTACAAAATTATCAGTGGTTGGCCCAAGCTTTAGGTACAAATCTACTAGTTCAATTAAAGAGTGAGTAACTATTTCCAAGCTTTGTTGACTCTCCATAGAGAGAAGCAAAGCCACGAGATCTCTCTTCAATTTTGAATGAATATTTTGACACCTTTGTAAGGTCCATTGCTACATGTTTTATTCCAAAGGTATATAAAAAATTTCAGACAAATAAGTTGTGTTTGGTGTACAACTTTCTTCTTGAATGACACGTTCTGTCCTGCATCTTTTTCGAGCAACATTTGGAGCAACATTTTCACCCTATGCATAAATATATAAATTTTTGTATATTAAAAAATCATGTAAGAAAATTTGTACAAATTGAATGAAAATAATATTAAGATTGATGGCCACCTCGATATGGTTGACTAGCATCTTGCCCACCCTAAGACTATTGAGAACCAGAATGACCAATGGTTGGTTGAGAACCAACATGACCATCCGTTTATTGGCCTCTGGGGGAATGCATTTCACCACCTTCACGCAATTCACCAGCACCTATTGATGGCCCTCTAAGGGAATATCTACCACCACCAACCTCACGAGACGATAAGGAAGCTTCATAAAAAATATGAATTTATAGTCAATTTAAAAATACATTCATACATATAAATACATGTACATATTCATTGATTAAATTGCATGAGCCATACCATGACTGTGTGAACCATGGCCATGTGAACCATTGCCATACTTCATTGATGGAGTAGACACCCTTGTTCTCTTATCTCCTAAAAAATAAAAAATGAAACTTATTAACAACTAATTTAACTCACAAAATTGATAAAAAATAAATTCCATATGTACACACATGTATGTATGGAGATAAATTATATTTAAATACCATGAACATCCCTTGATCCCTGATCCCCCTCTCTCTTAAAGATATGGGATTCTATTTATCTTGACCGTTCATCCTCCATGATATATATATATATATATATATATATATATATATATATATATATATATATATATATCTATATACAGTGGACATTTACAATTATTTTTAAATTACTATTTAAAATAAATTCAAAATAAATTTCAAAACATTAATGTAATTTAGTGTACACAAATTATGCAAAACACAACTTTCAAAGCACTAATTGATGTGTGAAACTCAATTTAAGCAAAAATCTTATAAAAATGTTAAGTTCACCAAATTGTGCTTTACATGGTGAGAGCACAATTGGACATTTACAATATTTTTAAATTAATATTTAAAATAAATTCAAAATAAATTAAAATAAATTAATTAATTTAGTGTACACAAATTATGTAAAAGAAAAATTTCAAAGCACTAGTTGATATGTAAAACTCAATTTAAGCAAAAAAATTATAAAAATGTTAAGTTCACCAAATTATGCTTTACAATGTGGGAGCACACTTGGTATATAATTGAAAAAAACACATCATCATTAAAAAGAAGCATGAAACTCCATTTAAACAAAAATTTGTTGAAGTCACATTTTAATTTTATAAAAATGTGAATTTCACCAAGTTGCAAATGTGAAGTTCATCAAGTTTCACTTTACATGGTGGGAGCACACTTGGTATATAATTGAAGAAAACACATGGTCATTAAAAAAGATGCATTATAAGTAAAAGAAGCATACATATAAAAGATATGTTACAATGTACATCAATAAATTTTGAAGGAGAGTGTCTCAATACTAATTCATCTTTGAGAGATGAATCTTGAATTTTTGAAGAAGAGCGTCTCAACACTAATTCATCTTTGAGAGATGAATCTTGAATTGGAATTTCACCGTATAATACTAATTTATCTATTAATTCATCTTTGATAGATGAATATTGAATTGGTATTTCCCCACACAATAGATCAACAGACATCTTATTAACATTTATACTATGTTTTATACTAAAACATTGAAATTGGCTAACACTATTTTTTGCTTTTCCATGCAATATTTTTAGCCTCTCCTTCTTAACTTGGTACATGTCTTTCATCTAGTTGCACACAAGTTCAGAATTGGTGAAAACTACAATTCCATTTGATCCATACTCCCTAGCTGTTTCCAAGCCTTCTGTCAATGCAATAGAATATGCCTTGTTCTTTGTTGTTCTTCCCAATATATTCATTTTCCTTTGGAGGACCTTACTAGTCACAATATTTCAAAGCACATATGTAATCATTGCTTTCCTTGGATTGGGATAGCAAGAAAAATCTATGCATAATGTCCATTTTTCAACCATATTTAGTTGGTTTTTTTTATCCATGAAAAAAATAAATTCAATAACATATATTAAATTAACATTTATTGCAATTGCATGGGAGAAATGAAATGTGCATGAGAGAAATGACATGTGTATGGCTTACCTTAAAGTTTCACATAAATTTTATGTGAGAATTCACATCTAGAAATGAGATTCCTTAACGATTGCCTTGCTTAGAGTTTTAGGGAGATTTATGACATGTACATGGTTCATGCATGGTTTTCCTTAAATTTTGCCTTAAATTTTATGGCAGAAATCACATCTAGAAATTACATTCCTTAACGATTGCCTTGCCTAGAGTTTAAGGGAGAAATGACATGTACATGGTTATTGCATGGTTTGCCTTAAAGTTTTCCTTAAAGTTTATGGGATAAATCACATATAGAAATAACATGCCTTAAATATTGGCTTGCCTAGAGTTTAAGGGAGAAATGACATGTACATGGTGCCATGAGTTTACTGGATATGTCACCTTTAAGAAAGGATGTGATCCAGAGGCTACCTAGCCCTTTACAGAATTTTCCTTTAGAACTTGTAGAATTTAACACTCAACATACAAACTAAAATTCTATGGAAGTTCAGCCACATTGGGTTAAGCTTTTAGGCCTTAAATTTTTCCTTGAATTAATGGGAGAAAGCCTTGAGTTTAGGGGATCATATCCTATGGAAGTTCAACTACTTTAGGTTCAATTTTTAGGCCTTAAAGTTTTTCTTGAATTAATGGGAGAAAGCCTTGAGAAATGACACATGCTTTAAATTTTGCCTAAGAGTTTATGGGAGAAATGACACATGTATGGGAGAAATGATGGATGTACACAGTTTTACTTAAAGTGGTAGTGGTTTATGGATATTAAAATGAAGAAATTCTATTTAGAACTATTCTAGAGATTGACTGTGGGGGCATTTACTGGATATGTCACCTTTGAGAAAATATGAGAACCAGAGGCTACCTGGCCATTTACAGACTCTGCCTTTAGAACTTGTGGAAGTTGACACTCAACAGATTGACTAAAATCCTATGGAAGTTCAACCACTTTAGGTTCAGTTTTTAGGCCTTAAATTTTTCCTAGGAGAAATGGCATGTGCATGGTTTGTCTTAAAGTTTGCCTTTAGTTTATGGGAGAAATCACATCTAGAAATGACATGCCTTAAAGTTTTCCTTGCCTAGAGTTTAAGAGAGAAATGACATGTACATGGTTTTCCTTATAGTATATGGGAGAAATGGCATTGCCTTATAGTTTATGGGAGAAATGACATAGGAATGACACATTCCTTAACGTTTTCGTAAAAACGTATGGGAGAAATTACACATGTACATTGTTTTCCTTAAAGTGGTAGTGGTTTATGGATATTAAAATGAAGAAAATATATTTAAATATGTTCAAGAGATTTAATGTAGCGGCATTTACTGGATATGTCACATTTGAGAAAAGATGAGATCCAGAGGCTACCTAGCCCTTTACAGACTCTGCCTTTATAACTTGTAGAAGTTAACACTCAAAAGATAGACTAAAATCCTATGGAAGTTCAAAATCCTGTGAGAGTTCATCGACTTTAGGTTTAGTTTTTAGGCCTTCAAGTTTGCCTTGAATTAATGGGAGAAAGCATTTATTTTGTGGGAGAAATGACATGTACATGGTTTTAAAAATTATTTTATGCACTTAGTAAAACAACTAGTGGTAGAGGTTGATGAAGTTATGTCAAAAGTCACACCTTTATGAGTTTGTGGGAGAAATGACATTGCCTTATAGTTTATGGGAGAAATGAGATAGAAATGACACATGCCTTAACATTTTCCTAAAATTTTATGGGAGAAATGACACATGTATGGGAGAAATGACACATGTACACAGTTTTCCTTAAAGTGGTAGTGGTTCATGGATATTAAAATGAATAAATTATATTTAGATTTGTTCCAGAGATTGAATGTAGAGGTATTTACTAGATATGTCACCTTTGAGAAAATACGAGATCCAGAGGCTGCCTGACTCTTTACAAACTCTGCCTTTAGAACTTGTAGAAGTTAACACTAAATCGACAGACTAAAATCCTATGAAACTTCAAAATAATATGAGAGTTTAGCCACTTTAGGTTCAGTGTTTAGGCCTTAAAGGTTTCCTTGAATTAATGGGAGAAATCCTTTAGTTTGTGCGAAAAATGGCATGTACATGGTTTGCAAAATTATTTTATGCACTTACTAAAACGGCTAGTGGTAGTGGTTGATGAAATTATGTCAAAAGTAACACATTTATGAGTTTGTGGGAGAAATGACATTACCTTATAGTTTATGGGATAAATGACATAGAAATGACACATGCCTTAAAGTTTACCTAAAATTTTATGGGATAAATGACACATGTATGGGAGAAATGACACATGCACATGATTTTCCTTAAAGCGATAGTGGTTTATGGATATTAAAATGAAGAACTTCTATTTAGATCTGTTCCAGAGATTGATTGTAGGGGAATTTACTGGATATGTCACCTTTGATAAAATATGAGATCCAGAGGCTACCTGGCCCTTGATAGACTCTGCCTTTAGAACTTGTAGAAGTTAACACTCAATAGACAGACTAAAATCCTATGGAAGTTCAAAATCGTATAAGAGTTCAACCACTTTAGGTACAGCTTTTAGGCCTTAAATTTTTCCTTGAATTAATGGGAGAAAGCTTTTAGTTTGTGGGAGAAATGGCATGTGCATGGTTTTCCTTAAATTTTTTCATAAAATTTATGGGAGAAATCACATCTAGAAATGACATGCCTTAAATGTTTCCCAAGTGCCTAGAGTTTAAGATATAAATGACATAGAAATGACACATGCCTTAAAGTTTGCCTAAAATTTTATGGGAGAAATGACACATGTATAGGATAAATGACACATGTACACGGTTTGCCCTAAAGTGGTAGTGGTTTTCACTTACTTGAAAAAATAGTGGTAGTGGTTGATTAAGTTATGTCAAAATTCACACCTTGATGGGTTTGTGGGAAAAATGACATGTGCATGGTTTGCAAAATTATTTTATGCACTTAATAAAACAACTAGTGGTAGTGGTTGATGAAGTTATGTCAAAAGTCACACCTTGATGAGTCTATGGGAGAAATGACATGTACATGGTTTACCTTAAAGTTTAGTTTTCCTTGAATTTTATGGGAGAAATCACATCTAGAAGCCTTTACTTTGACATATATAAATAGGCTAAGAACATTAAAAAATAATTTTCAACTTGCATTAGTTACGTCCTTAATAAGAAGTATGATTTAGCACCTAATAGATTGTTTAATAATTTATAATAATGTTATTTTTGGCTTGTACCATCATTCATCCTTGATATGTGCAAGAATTTTACAACTTGAACGTCAACCTACAGTATCATCATACCACTGTACATAATCTAGATTATTGATATCCATTACATTATAAAACACTCCACTTTTAACATTTTACAAGATTAGAAGCATCACGGAAGGTGTAATTTTAGGTACATTAATAAAATACATTGGGCTGATTTAAATATTACAAGAAAATTTTAAATATTACAACAGGAAGCAGGGACTAGTGATAAAGTTACAATTAAGAAAGAAGGTACCCAAGGTACAACATGAGATATAAAGTCACAACTGATTTCCTTTATTCTTAACATGAAAGACAATGCTAAGAAACATTTCCTTGGCAACAATTGGAGGGTGGACTATTTTAGAATTTACAGTATATTTTGAAGGTCTAATTTATGGAAACATTTGAGGATATTGCATACAGCTAAAAAAATTCAAATAACATTGTTTGGGTAGGTAAGTTTGCTCTGCAAATAAATTTATAAAAATCAAATTGTATAGCAAATGTACTAGAGCTAGATCTATAGCTTGGACCAATGTTGTAAAGGAAAATTTAGAAGAAATGCACGAGATGCATGATGAATTATTGGAATACATTATCTTCTTAATCCATCATGAGATGTTTGATATTCTCGTATATATAATAATCTATACCAGTCCAAAAAATAGAAATCAGCCTGAAATGCAATAACAAATTTGGGGAAGATTGAGAAATGGCTAATGCTTGTTCTGTTTCCTTAATCCAAAATGGATTCCGTTTTTCCTACATATCAAAGTCTTCAAATGTAGATGAGAATTTAATAAAGTTGAAGTACTCATCGATAACTTTCCAACAGTGTGAACGATTGATGGAACCGACTTCGTATGAGGAAGTTATGTTCAGTCAAAGTTTCAGGGCAAAGTAGGGAAAATGAGGAAAAGTCAAAGTCAAATAGTCAAAGTCAACAGGTTCATGTCAGTAGGAAACGTGTCATCCCAGGAATGTGCCATTTATCTAGGGTCACGCCATCGAGCTCAGTGACATGTCAAGATATGATTGGTTGATATGGACCAATCCGGAGCTGACACGTGGCAGCTCGGATTTTTCCCAATAACACTTATTTTCCAAAATTTTGAGGTCAGGGAGGATCAAACCCCTGACCCCCCAGAAGTGCCAAGATTTTGTCGGATTTCATTTACCGACTGAGCTGCCATGGTTCTTATTTATAGTGGCAGATGATATGTTACTTATTGTGTATAAGGTTCTATGCTGGAAAAGGTCCGGACAGTCAAGGTCAACCCCACGACCGCTGCAGCCTTTAAACCTTATCGCATATATGTATCACATATCCATAGTCCAAAACCATAGTATAAACTACCAGAACATATATCGCAATGAATATATATTACTCTAGTTTTGAACCTTATCGCATTGCACCGAACCTTACCATTTGCCGAAATATATGAACATATATATATATATATATATATATATAGATATTTCATATAAAAAATACAACGAAAACAATGGTGGAAGGGTAGGGCGGGGGTTTCGAACCTCCGACCCCCCAAAAAGCTTTATATAAACAACTTTGCACAGTGCTAGAAGCCATTACGCCATACGGGTGAGACTTGTTAACCAAACCATCTGCCCTATAATTAAGTTTATGAAAGTGCTGAAGTGCCCAAAACAAGCGGGTTTCAAGAAGATGGTTTTCTTTGTAGAGAAGTGGTTTCTTGTAGACAAATGCAGTTTTTGAGTAGACAGAGGTAGTTTTTGACATTCTAGGGGGTCTGGAGGTCACAGTGGGGAAACATACGCAAGTTTATACTCATTTTGACTGAAATTTCGAGCCGGTCGCAATGGTGAGGTCGATTTTCTCATTTGAGTCTCTATTTTTGGGCTCATACCCGTAAAATAATTTTGAAGACATAATAAAGAGGTCAGCACTGGAAGATAAAGGACTAGGAGACATAGCTAGGAAGTCTGGTGAACTCCTTATTAAATTTTTCCATGGTGATGTGTCTAAATGTGTTTTTAATGGCTTATTTCATTTATGTTATTTGCAATATTTTTGAACTATTGCATTAAGTAACATAAGAAAGCTCAAATAGATGTCAATAATTCCTTTTTCCTAAATGCAAATCAAGTGGTATCAGAGCTTAAGGTTAAATTTTTAAAGGTTTGACAATGTCATGTGAAGATTGAATGCTTACTAGGTCAAAGTCCAAGCGAGGTGAAGGAGAAATTGTTGAATCAAATCCAGAGATTGGAAGGGTGTTTTCACAAAAGAAGATTACGGAAGAAAATGTATTGGGAATAGAAGCTCATTTCTTGGAAAGCTTCATGAAAATACATGCGATGATAGAAGAGATGTATAAAGAGTTTAAGAAGGGCAAAGGTGAAGGCACTTCATCACCTAAAGCAGAAAAAGAATCAGGTGAAAAGCCTTTTTCGTTAATTCCACCAACTCCTCTACCATCACCACCATTGTCATCATCATCTTCTTCTCATAAATATAGTTCTTATAAAAAAGAGAAGAGTAACAAATCCTCTTTGATCAAATTAGATGTAAAATTTGATTTGCCAATTTATTATGGTAAGCTTAATGCTGAAAAGCTTGATAATTGGATAAGACAAATTGAAGTTTATATCAGGGTACAGAAATTTATTTGAGAAAGAAAGAAGATCCAACTTGCTAGCCTTTGTATTGGAGGAACTGCACTTGTATGGTGGGAAGGTAAGACGCAAACAGATCTTCAAAAACATGGTAAAATCATTTTGACATGCAATGAATTTGTTTCTGCTATTAAAAATAATTTTAATCCTTTGGCTTATATGCAACAAGCTATGATGAGTTGGAAAAAATTGCGTCAGTTAAAGGGTCAAAGTGTACAAAGTTATACTTAGGAATTTTGTAAAGGAGATTTGACACTAGGCATATCATTGGACTCACCAGAAACATTATTGAAATACATAGGTGGCCTACATAGTTATCTGAGGAATACCATACTGATGTTTAATCTGACTAGCTTTGATGATGTATCAGTTCAAGCAACTCATCTAGAAGCTAGGGATAAAAATGTATCTCATGATGTTGGAAACTCATCTAAATCTATTGAATTCAAGAACAAGGAAAAGGGGAAACAAAAATGGAAGGAGAGGAAAGCGAACAATATAAAGAAATAAAAGCCTACATGCAATCACTGTAAGAAAGAAGGACATGATGAGGCACATTGTTGGGTACTGCATCTAGAATTGAAGCCTAAAAAGTTCGAGAATAAAGAGAGAAAGAATGTTGTTGCTATGCAAAAGGACTTGGGATTAGATTCAGGAAATGAAACGATAATTACAGCTACAGGTATAAAAGGTAAAAATTCTCAAGAATCTACAAGTACTTCTTCAAATTCTCTTGATAATGAAAATAATGAGAGGAAAAGAAATGAGCTATTTCATATTATATTCATTGCCAAGCATACTGAAATTGATACTTTTTTTTATAGTGGCTCTCAAGTTAATTTGATTGCTGAATCAATTGTAAAGAAATTGGGTATTGAAACTAAACTTCATAAAAATCCATACACATTGGGTTGGGTCTATGATAAAACTAAACTAAAGGTTACGAAACAATGCAAACTTTGTTTTGCAATTGGATCAGAGTTTGTAGATGAGGTTGAATTAGATATAGCCCCATTGGATATATGTGGAATTGTACTAGGCATTCCATACTTGTATGATAGTGATGTTGTCTTCTATCGAAGGGAGAATAAGTATCAAATTTCTAAGGATGGAATCGAATATGTATTAAGAGCTCATAAGCTCAAAGATAAATAAACTCTCATAAATTCAGGACAGATGAAAAGAATTATAAATTCAAGTAAACAATTTTTACTTATGATTGTAAAAGCAAAGGATCCTGATAAATCCAATGCTTTTCAAGATTTAGTTAAAATTGTTTTTGATTATGATATTTTGTTTCAAGAGCCTAAAGAGCTTCCTCCCAGTGACAGATAGAACATGAGATTTATTTGCATCCAAATGCTCCTCTTCCTAACATTGGAGTGTACAGGTTATCAACTCTAGAGAATGTAGAAATAAAGAAGCAGGTACATGAATTTCTCAATCAAGGGTTTATTCGACCAAGCACTACACCATGTGGATCGCTTATTGTGTTGGTGCAAAAGAAATATGGTTCATGGAGAATGTGAATTGATTTCCGAGCATTAAATAAAGTAACAATAAAGAATCATTATCCTCTTACTCGTATCGACGATTTATTAGATCAGTTGAAAGATGAAGTTTACTTCACTAAGTTAGACTTGCGAAGTGGCTACCATCAGATAAGAGTTTCATAACAACATGTATGGAAGACTTAATTTAAAACAAAGTAAGGACTCTATGAATGGATGGTTATGCCTTTTGGCTTGATCAATGCTCCAGCGACATTCATGCATGTCATGAATGATGTTTTTAGACCATTTATAGATGATTTTGTAATAGTCTACTTAGATGATATTCTTGTTTTTAGTAAGACATGGGATGAACATATAAATCATGTAAAGCAGGTTCTAGATGTGTTAAAAAGAGAAAATCTCTATGTAAAACTGTCAAAATGTTAATTTGGCAGGACATATTTAAATTATTTGGGTTATATTGTAGGGGGTGGTGAATTGAAGATAGATCACTCTAAGGTCGATGTCATTGTAAATTGGCCTAAGCCCAATACTGCTACAGAAGTTAAAAGTTTCTTAGGGGCAGCACAATACTGGAGAAAGTTTATTTCTAACTTTTCGCTGATTGCAGCTCCTCTACATGCTTTGACAAGTGTGAAACAGGTGTTTCAGTGGGGAGGAAAACAACAAAAATCCTTCGACACATTAAAAGAAAGGATCAGTACAATGCCAATACTAGAACTGCCAGATCTTCAGCATCCATTTGAGATAGAGACAGATGCAAGTGAATATGCCATGGGGGCAGTGTTGATGCAGCATAGAAAGCCTATATGCTTTCATTCTGAGACATTCACATCAGTAGTAGTTAACTATCCTACATATGATAAAGAATTATATGCATTAGTACAGAGTGTTAAAAACTGGAAACATTACATAATGGGAAAAGAAACAATCATACATACAGATCATCCCCCACTACAATATTTACACTCACAAACTAAATTGCAACAATCAAGACACTATCGTTGGACGGGTTTCTTAAAGAAATTTCATCTTGTAATTAGATATAAGAAAGGAATACATAATAAGGTTGCAAAAATGTTATCAAGACCAATAATAAATGCATGCACAATTCTTAAGCATAATTTAGTAATGCACGAAAGCTATACTGAACAATATGCTCAAGACACAGATTTTAAGGATGTATATGCAACTTTAAGTCATGGCAAGTAGGTAGAACAATTGGATTATTTCATAAAGGAAAAACTCTTATATTATTTGGGAAATTTATGCATTCCACAAACTGAAAGAGTTAATGTGATTCTAGAAGAACATACTTCTCTAATTTTAGGTCACTTTGGTGTAAGTAAAACAATTGCACAATTACAAAGATTCTGCTATTGGCCAAAAATGAATGAAACAACTTCAAGATATATTAGAGGATGTAATATGTGTGCTACAAGGAAGAAAGTAATAGAAAATTAGGCTTGTACAATCCATTTCCAATTCCTTCTTGTCCTTAGGAAAGTTTATCCATGGATTTTGTTGGGGGATTGCCAATTTCTAGGAAAGGTCATGATTATTTGTATATAGTTGTTGATAGGTTCAGTAAGATGTGTATTTTGACACCATGTACTAAATAGGTCACAACTGAACAAACTGCAAATTTGTTCTTTGAAAATTTATGGGTTCATTTTGGGTTACCCACTTCTATTGTATCTGATCGAGATTATTGATTTGTCAGGAAATTTTGGTTAATTTTATGGGAACTCATGGACACAAGGTTAAAGAAGAGCACGACATTTCATTCGCAAACAGACGGCCAGACAAAAGTGGTGAACAGGAAAGTGGTACAGTTACTTCGAGGATATTGCAACAAGCACCCAAAGCTTTGGGATGGGCATTTGTGTTATGAACATCATGCTTACAACCATGCAAAACATTGTTCTACTCAGAGATCTCCCGAAACTGCCAAGATTTAGCCGGATTCCATTTACCGACTAAGATATCATGGTTATTATTTATAGTGGTGGATGATATGTTATTTATTGTGTATAAGGTTCTACGCCAGAAAAGGTCCGGTGATCAGGGTCAACCCGACAACCTCCAAAACCATAGTATAAACCACTGGAACATATATCACAACAAATATATATTACTATGGTTTTGAACCTTATCGCATTGTAGCTGTTGTGAAACCAGCTCCAAAAATAGAAGAAAAGAGATATCAACGCCTTAGAAATAAGACACTTCGAGGGGGAAACGTCCAATACATTACATAGATGAACAATTCTTGGATGATACAAATGAACAAAACCTCCTTCTATATATAAGAGTCCATGGGGCCATAATATAACCCTAGTGGGGCCACAATGTAATCCTAGCCGACCTAACAATAATAATGTAAGGGCACAATAATAACAATATGGGGGTTACAGGGGTACAAAAATAACAATAAAGGGGGCTACACTAACATAATAAGGGACTACACTATTAATATAGGGACTTAACATGCCCCTCTCCTTCAAACAAGTTTTTTCCTCAACACTTCATTATTTCTTGATGCTTCTGTATAAAATTCTCATCCTCCCATGTGGAATCTTCTACAGGACAGTTATTCCACTTGCTAAGATACTCTGAAATTGATCGTACTTGTCGAGTTCTTTTTTCTGTGACTGATTCAGAACTTCTTTCGATGTGATGTTGATCTTATTGTTTCATTAGATTCTGCACCAAAGTTAGGTTATCCTTTGAGAGTTGGAGAACTTGTCATTGATGCTCGATGTGATATTCCACTAATTTATCATCCATACTAGCTATTATTTGATCCTTAAAACCATCCAACTTAGCCTCCATTTCTACTTTTAAACCATCTATGTCATCTTCGGTTGCTCTTTGTAAGATCGAAATTTGTTGCACTTGGTACCGTAATTTTGATATCTCATATTGCAATTCTTCCTCTTCATGCATCATAGTATAGATTTTTGAAGGCTTAATGGGTATAGAATTATTTTTTGGAGGCATTATAGAACCAATAATGATAAGAATTCTAAGATATTCCCTTGGAATTACTTCAAACTTCTTTTTCAAACAAACGTTATGCAATTTTAAAAACCAGATACACACCTTTTACTTGCTTTTGAAGAGCTCGATATTGAAATTGAATTATCTATATAATTGTGGATTGTTAATATCTAAAATTTAGTCCTGTAGTAGCCCTCTGGAGCTTATTTCAAATGCCATAGGTCTGACCTGATTTGGATTCTACACGACAACGTTATGTCCAATCTCCCACAATGACCCAATTTTGGACTGGTTCAGTAGAGTGAACTTGTACAACTTTCCACGTGTCACTGTTTCCTCCTTTGGCTCTAAAATTGATAGACCAAAAACTAAATTCTATGTACTTGCAGCCACTTTTTACAGCATTCCAATCTGATGCTCAGAGAGAGAGCTATGAAGATTTTCCCACGATCACCTCTTTGAGATGAAATTCAGAACCCTCAAAAAGCCCTACCTTCCACAGATCATATCTCCAAAAATATTGCAAACCAATATTTGAGATTTTGCAATGATGTTCCTCAGGATTGTGGCTTCGCACTCTAAAAATTTCAGCTTCTGAACCTTTGTAGAAAAAAAATTATTACAAAATGACCTAACTTGCACAGATCATATCTCTGAAAATATTGCGAACCAAGCTCTGAAATTTTCGACGATGTTCCTCAGGATTTTTTCTTTACACTCTAAAAATTTCAGATCTTGGACCTTCATAGAAAAAAATTTATAGCAAAAATGCCACGATGACCTGTTTGGAGCAGCGAAACCCTAGAATCTCAAAGCTATGATTCCAAATGTTGTGAAACCATCTCCAAAAATAGAATAAAAGAGATATCAACGCCTTAGAAATAAGCCATTTCAAGGGGGAACCTCCAATACATTACATAAATGAACAATTCTTGGATGATACAAATGACCAAAACCTCCTTCTATATATAGGAGTCCATGGGGCCACAATATAATCGTAGTGGGGCCATAATGTAATCCTAGCCGACCTAACAATAATAATGTAAGGGAACAATAATAACAATATGGGGGTTACAGGGGTACAACAATAATAATAAGGGCGGCTACACTAACATAATAAGGGACTACACTATTAATATAGGGACGTAACAGCACCGAACCTTACCATATGCCAAAATATATCAATGCATATATATGTTAATATATATATATATATAGTTCGTATAACAAATACAACAAAACCAATGGCAGAAGGTTAGGGCGGGCTTTTCAAACCTCCGACCCCCCAAAAAGATTTATATAAATGACTTTGCACAATGCTAGAAGCCATTACATCATGTGGGTGAGACTTGTTAACCAAGCCATATTACCTGTAATTAAGTTTATGCAGGTGCCAAAGAGCCCAAAACCAGTGGGTTTCAATAAGACGGTTTTCATTGTAGACAAGTGGTTTTTTGCAGACAAAAGTGGTTTTTGAGTAGACAGAGGTGGTTTTTGACTTTCCAGGGGGTCTGGAGGTCACAGTAGTGAAACATAGGAAATTTTATACTCATTTTGATCGAAATTTTGAGCCTGTCGCAATGGTGAGGTTAATTTTCTCATTTGAGTCCCTGTTTTTGAGCTCATACTTGTAAAATCATTTTGAAGACATAATAAAGAGGTCAGCACTGGAAGCTAAAGGACCAGGAGATGTAGCTAGGAAGTATGGTGAACTCCTTATTAAATTTTGTCATGTTTATGTGTTTAAATGTGGTTTTAAAGGCTTATATAATTTATGTTATTCGAAATATTTTTGATCTATTGCATTAAGTAACATAATGAAGTTCACATAGACGTCAATAATTCCTTTTTCCTAAATACACATCATTCCTAGTATTCCCATTTGAGCATACTAGCTGTTGTTTATATATTAATGTTGGTCTTTGTTTCTCACTACCTTTTAGTTGTTTTTCATATAACATTGGGATTCAATACATAAAGTTTGATTTATCTCCACATTAATTTGTGGTATTTGTAGTAAATTTGTAAGCATAAGAAACTGTTATTAGTATTCGAACCAGGTACTTGTAACACAAAAATAATTAAATAAATAGAAACAAATTTGAGAGCAAGAAGTTGAGGAAATCCCATGAATTATGGTGCTTGGCCATATAGAAAATAAAAAATTAATGCCTACATGCAAAAAAAATTCCTTAAATTATTAAGAGGACTGACGTATTTTGTTTAATAGTTGAAATACAATGATTGTGGAACAATTGGTCTAAAATTGGAATGTAACTGATTTGGTTAGGAGAGAATGAAATGATGGCACGAGAAGTGCTTCTTGCAACAAATCATTATTGTGTATCTCTTAGGAATGTAACTGATTTGGTTTGGGGAGAATGAAATGATGGCATGGGAAGTGCTTCTTGCAACAGATCACTACTTTATATTTCTTGATCCTTGCAAAAATATTTTAACTTGTTTCCAATGATGAAGTGACTTAAAAAATTATTAAAAAAACCCAAAATATTGTAAGTACCAAGGAATGTGATGATTATCAAAGAAAATTGATAATCATATAGCTTGGACCATTGCGATGGGGCTTCTAATGAAAGAAAAGAGGATATTGAGAATCATTCCATTTGGACAAGATTAAGAGGAATTATCATCAAGTACTGAATGTTCCATAAATAATATAGCATATTATTGATTTTGTTGAGGCTGAAGATCTATAGGATAATGTTGCAGGTATTCTTAGGTTCTTATATGATTTGGTAAAAAGGTTTTTATTTTTTATATTTATTAATATCCTTGGACGTGATGGGTAATTTACAACCATGTCAGATGTTGGAAGGACATGCTGAAGATATTCGATATTTGTGTGTTCCGCTTCAAAAGGAACTTTTTCGGATCGAGAGTAGAGCAACATGACTAGAAAGAGGGACCGCTAAAGTAGAATCTACAAATTACTCTACGAAAAAGAATGTAATACGTTTTTTCTAGAAGGACAGAACAAAGATGAACTCCACCAATTAGAATATCGTGTTTCCCTTATATGAAGACAATGAACGTACCATGTGGCTTATTCTATGGAGGATGAAAAATATGTTGTTACTGATACAATATTTGTTGACTAGATCCACACTGTTTAGCAATATGAATAACTTGTGAAAATTGGTTATATATATTTTTTACTGTTCGGTTATATATGTAAAAATTTTAATAAAGTTATTTATTGCCTGGATTCTCTTGATCTAACAATTATATGCCACTGTTAAATACATAATCAATTCTACAAAAAAAATTTGCGAAAATTTAAAACATGATCGCCAATTGCAATATCAAGAAGAAAGATCAATCACACATAACATAGACATTTTTACCAGGAAAGCATAAATCCAAAAACCCCACTATCATATATTATGTATATATCATGGATCATGAAACAATCTCATACAAAAATCTAATCCAAGAGTTCTCAGTACAATATATAATCGTCTCACACTGTCTTGCAGAAATTGGCAAATGCCTTAGCCAAATTTTATGCCTCACAACAACCTGCCTCCACTGCGCAATCCAAGATGATTACAAAGACAAATTCGATGAAATAATTTCCTCCTTTACTATGCAATCCTCATGATCATATCCAGTGTGTGTTTGTCTTGCATGAGTGCAACCCAATATAGTACAACTGACAGTCAAATGTCTCTTTCACCTACATCTCAACTGGGTCTCCACTGGATCAGACATGAATGTAGTTAATAGTAGTAAATATTAAGTTGCATGTGATACCCCTAATTATGAATTAGTTAATAATTAATTCAGTGATCTCTCAATAGTGTATCTTCAGTTACAACTAGCACAACTGAGTTTAACTCACTTAACTGAGTTAAACTACTTTACAACTCAATAACTACACATCCAACTCTATTACAACTTCGAATCACTCAATTACAACTAAGTCCACTTGCATGTCCCACCAACCAACCTTTCAACTCGAAATTCCTTTAGCTAACTGGTTTGTCACTTCAGTTAACTGATTCCAAGTGCTCCATGAGAACAGATTAATATTTATTGTCCAACTATTATTAAGGGATTATAATAGTCAACAAACATCTATAAATAGACACGTGATCTATAAATAGAACTCGCACATACATCTAAAAATATAAAATCATCTATAAATATAATTTTCTCACCATCTATAAATAGACATCATCTATAAATAGAATTTTCTCATCCATTCTAAAAATAGACTTCCACCTAAAAATAGCCTAAGGCTCCATTCTAGTGTAGGTGCTTAATTTTCACTAGGATCTTCTTGTTGAATCTCAACAATATATAGCTTGCCTTTCATTTTTCGCCTTGGCTGAGAACAAAATTACAATCACAAAACCTCGTGATGGTTCTTTGAATGTATGGAAGCTGAGTGTTTATGTAAAACCATTGAATAAAGATACCAGTGTTCTGAGTTGCTGAATTCTGTGTGTGAATTTCTTTGCGGTGTTTAATTTTGTTCATAAGCTTTGCTCTTCTATTTTATAGTCTCCACTACTAAATATTAAGAATACTTGGGTAGATATGAAAAGAAAACATATATTATTTCTAAGACTAATAAGTATTTATTCATATCTTAATGGCATCTAGATGTTGAGCAAGACTTGTCATGTTCGAAATAACTAATTTCAAATTACAAGAATGGAGACTGACATAAAGTATCTTTTATTTCTCTTTCAAATTACAAGAATGGAGACTATTCACTAGAGTTCTTAGAAGCGATCGAGAGGTATTGAAGGGAGGGATGGGTCAGACAACCAAGTATTCAAGGGAATAACCTTTATGTTCTGCATTTCTGAATCGCAATATCTATAATTAGCCTATCAAAGAAGATTTCTATTGATGAGACATAGAAATATATAGTCATAAATCATAAGGACTATTTTTATTTCAATTTTAACGACTAATTTTTTTCCTTACTAAAAATAGAGGTTACAATGACACATACCTGGAAATTCGGAGACGACAAGATGACGAGGCTTCAACAAGAAGACGAGGTGGGAGATCACCGAAGACGTCATGGAGGACGTAGATAAAATTCCCTAAAAAAAGAAAAAAGAGCAATAAAATTAAAATCAACAAAAAAAAATCACAGAAAAAAAATTGAGCAACAACTCTCTCACCTCGTCACTGCGGGGCAACAACAAGCCCCTGCAACAAAAAATAGTTGACATAGAGATGACAAAGCAAACAGATAGACATGAGGCAGAAATATGAAACATAGATGTGACAATGGTAATAATATCAAAACCTATTAAAATTTGTGGGCCAGTATATTTATAAGCAAAAGTTTCGCCGAATTATTTTAAAAGTTAGGTTGGACTAATAGTTCGACCAGACTATTAGTTTGGCTAAACTTTGGTTGTTGGTTTTCCCATCTCCAGCCAAAAATATGTTTGCCCATGTCATCAATACGCCGTCAATGTAAACGACAGAATTAGTTCGATCAAACTAATTTCGAAACTTCAGCTCAACTATCAAACAGTTCGGCCAAAATTTTATAAAATTTCGGCCTAACTGTTGGGAAAATGACTTTTCCACCCATGATTCTCACAAAAGTGTAACCCACCTTTGCATTTTTACCCATGAGTTAGTTTTCACATGTAAACTCAAACATAAGAAAAATTTCATCACATAACTCATGCATTCATTCATGAAGAGAAAAAAAAATAAGTTGGTGATGGATTTCACCCCTATTTGCGTACATCTCCAGGCCTACCAACATAGCTAGACTGCTCCATATATTAAGTGGAAAAAGAGGTACATAAAGTTTTCTGATAAAATAAGATGTTTTTTCCCCTTCAAGGAAATGTTATCTTGTAAATAAATCTCACTATAAACATCATGACAACCTACAATCAGTCATGAAAACATCAACACCACAAAGTGTCTCCTACAGAGAACCTATACTCTATATGAAATGAGCATAGATGATAATATAAGCACTTCAATTCCACATTGAAGGAAAAAAGGGAAGCTTTCCTCAATAAAGGACACAGTGAGAAAAGAATAGAGTTGAACCCTGCAAGTAATAGTTGTTGAAGTAAACATATGAAGGCAAGAAAACCCCTAGAAGGCCTTCTCCATGCTCAAACACCTTCAAGAACTTCTACAAAACACTGATTGATCCATACACCCATTGACTTCAACCTACAAAATGTCTCTTCGGATGTGCTAAAATCAGAAAATAGAGGTCACCATTAGATACAGAATGTCCAAAATCCCCTATGTGGACTCTTATTTAGCTCCAAAAGGCTAAAAAATCACCAATTTATGGCTCTACAAGCTTTTCATGAAGTTTTAATGTTATCTGTCCTACAAATCATACTAACATTCTAACTATCCTACAAATCCACCTTGTTTTCCACCACGCAAGTGACAAAATCACCCTCCAATGGTGAAATTTGTTGGAAAATTAAATTTCCCAATAACCCGTGAAGGCATAAATTTAGGCAACATGGGTCGCCGATAAGGTTGTGGGCTCAGCCTTAACGCCCACCCTCGCCATCCTTGCCCCTAACTGTTGAGCTCATTGTCAATTTGGTGTGCACGTAGCCGGTGGCCAGGAAAAAAACCCACCTTAACCGCTGGAGCCCTCTTTCTTACTACGTAGGGGTCATATGACGTCATGGAACCAAGGGTCGGTCCCCTTTATAAATTCCGTCAGCTAAAATTCCTTACCATGGTTTTGTGGCAATATGTGGAAAATTCTAGGGCTAGACACAAGCCCCCTAACTCGTTGATGCTTATACTTTGTGTGTTTTGGTCATATGCTTGGTTAGTGACCAGGGGTTGGGGCTACTCCCCAGGTCCCAAACCCTTTATGCCGTGGAAATATGGTGGAGCGATGACTAGGGGCGGGGCTGACAGCTTGAACCCTCCTCCCATTCGCATTTTTTTTTAATCTTAAAAGTCTCTGACAGCCATAAGGGGTAAGAAACACCCCCATGGCGCAATGGAAAATCTCTAGACTGCTGGATGCTAGGTCACAGGTTCTCCTAGCCTATACGACCTTTAACTAAATTTTGGCCAACCGTGGGGTTCCACGTGGTGGCGTCTGGTTGGGCCACACGGGACACCCTAATCTGTCCACCACATAAATAAACCAATCAATCAAAATTCTACCCAAAACGACCAATATGAGGCTACCACTTGGCATAACCTCATTGATCTATACCTGCACAAGCACCTTGGATGTTGTTAGGAGTACGGTCGCCCATTCAGAAACCTGTTCATTTTTTCGATGTGCCAAATGACCAAAAGTCGATAACTTTAGCATACTGTGTCGGATTGAGGTGAAAAAAACGTTATTCGATTCAAAACAACAAGTAATCGACTTGCTGCCAATTTCAAAACTTTCAGGGAACTTTCATTTTTGAGCTCAAATTTGATCACATGATCATGAAGGCACAATATTATCAATGATCTCACATTCATTGATCAACCATCAATGGCCATCTAGTTGAGAGTTAGCATTCCATGTAGGAGTGATCTTATAAATACCAATATTGAGCAGAACAACATTGGGTTTCTTCTGCAATTTCACTCTATTCCTCAATTTCAGGCTATCCATCCCTCTTGACCATTTACATCTTATAACAAGAACTTCCTCTCCATCCTCATTGCATGGCATTTTATTTATGAAGGTTGGACTACCAACTCCATGATTAGGAGGGAAAGGCTAGCCTACCTATATGTTTCATTTTCCTAAGACATGTTTGGTGTCCTCCCTCTAAACTCTCTCATTCTATAGACATTTAATTTACTCTCTAGTAAGGATACACTCCATAGCTTTTCATAGTGAGAGCGAACGGCATAATATTATTCCCTAGGCAAGCACCCATGAAACCATGTGGGAATTTAGAGCCTACTTATGTTAATTCTAACTTTGTATATATATTTATTCCTAATCCTTAGTGGTGTCTATGTTTTTCTCTCACATATGTCTCAGTCCTCAAGAATACTACACCACTAGGAAGTATGGGTAAGGATAGGTGAAAAATGTGTTGTATTATCCACTCTTTCTAGATTATTCAAGCTTGACACGTGTCTCTTATATTTTTGTTTCACTGTCACGCCTCGAAAATGGCCCAAATTCAAGAGGAAATTTTCCTACTACCAAGAGAGGGGCTACTCTAGAGCTCAAAATTGAGTTGAAAGCTCAAGCACTTGCTACCAGAGATCGACCCCTCAACCAATTCAAGAAGATACCACTCAGGTGGAAAGGGAACTCTCTAATGAGTTTTTCAATCTTACAAAAATTGAGGTGTTTACTGAGGTGGAATATTCAACTATTTATGGTGGTCATGCAAGGGCAAGGAATAATCAATACATGCACATAATTGAAATCTAATCGAACCTCAATTTTCTCTTGGGGAGAGTGCTAATAGGTCAGAAAGATATCAAATAAGAAATCACCTTGTTTATAAATAAAATGAAATGAATTTTGATGGTTATGGATCATAGGCTTGTGACATTTGAATGAAAAAAGTGACCTCCTAATCCTCACCTGGAAACAACAAGGAGCTCATCCCCATCGAAGCATCTAATTTAGAAAACTAGGCATCAATGTGTATTTTCTTTTCTAATTTTACTTTTCCTTTATGTTTTCTTGTCTTAGATCCCTGAAGAAGAAAGGTATTTATGGCCAAATAAATATATCTCATGTTTTGTATCTAGCAGCTGAAAGCCTCTTTTTTTTCCATTTTGAAATAATTGAAGTTACATTTTTTATCTGATTTATCTAATAACAAACCAACACAAAATTTTCTATGAATGAAATTTTTTGATAACAGACAATAATTTTTTTTGTGTCACATACATAAAGACATATTAATAAATACAAAACTTATTTTATAAACAAAATTGTAAATGTTATAAAATTTAATAAAATAAAAATAAAAATTATATCACTCTTGTTACATATATTTTTTTCAAAGGAAAAAAATAGCGTATTTAGTAAAAATAAAGGTGTCTACATTTCTAGACATAAATTCTTAATGACCACTCTGAAAAATCAACATATCATGATTAAATAAGCTCTGAAATAGAGCCGCAAGATGAAAAAACCAAAGAGAGAGTAATCACTTCCCTAGAGACAGTCCAAAATGATAATACCAAACGATCAAAGAGGAAAACAAGAAGCTAAAAGTTAAGTAATCAACCATAATATTGAGCACATGAAGGAATAAAACATAACCTCCACCAAATCATTACCAAAAATGTGGGATGTGAGGTGAGGCAACTTGCATATGCTTCAAAAAAACATTCACCGCGAATTTTGTTACGAATTAGATGCTCATAAAAAATTAGCTCAAGGAACATAGGGAATCCATGCTTGGACAAAGAATTTGCAATCTGTTTTTTCTCTCTATACACATGCTGGAACGAAACTTCATTAAAATCAGGATGAGGTGATCAAGTTTTCTCCATCCAGTTCATCAAGGAGGGTACCCCGAGATCATTGACCCCCTCGATCCAATGGATGATAGTCAACGCGTCTCCAACAACAAATATCTCATCGATAGCAAGCCAAAGGGCACACTGTAGTACCCCCAAAGGTCAATCAATCATGCTCTATAGTTGGAGCCAACCCCTCCATAATACCAAAAAATATATGCTTCTATTTTGTTGATTCTGATATGAACCCCACATCCACAAGATCCCCTAGAAGTGGCCCCATCAAAAAATTTGATAGGGAATCTTTCATCCAATATTTTAAAGGAAATTGACCAAGAATGAGCCCTGATGTCAGGACCCAATACCTGTGGTACTCTTTCAACCAATTATAGCAGGTGCATCACTACCTTACTTTCTCCTTTATAAATACCAAGCAAGTCGACTACGCTAATATTCAACACTTAGTAAATTAACTTCAAGTTTTCTTTATCAATATGCAACGGAAAAAAATACCACATTAAACATAAACATCAAATCCACATGTACCCCATACATACAAGGGAGGGGAAACTCCCAAATATGAGTGCACGATATTATGTTTCAATAGAAATGTAAAGTCTAACACTAAGCATACACTACCATGTGTGTGTAAGCCACTTACACTTCTTACCAAGATGTGTTTCAGCACTTTTGATTTGGACTGAGCTTCAAATCTCTCCAACAACCCAATAAACTATCAAGGAACAAAAAATTCCTTTTACAATGCGTTTCCAGACCTCTCCCCGAATTTGCATTCAAACAGATCACCTAGGTCACCAAAGCCCTCAACTCCTAAACGCATTTATAAAAAACGTTTGGGTCATGTTTGACCTGAACCGACTATGCCCACACACCTTCTGCAGTCCCCTGAACACAACTCTGCACGTTTTCCCTAAGTGTGACTTTTTACACCCGACTTCACACGCTTGTTGAATGCGCCTTCCCAAAAATTCCTGACTCGGCTCGCTGTCTACATGCACTGTTCGTAAGTAACCGACTCGACCCGTGGTGCTGGATGATGCCCTTCCTGCGTTGCAGGCACATGGCCTGAACGGGTGTGACCCGAATCCACCTGATGCGTGCACGCACTTTCTGTCGGAGTGCTCCCTCGCACTTCGACCTCGCTCAAGACTAGCTACATCTTTTGTGTATCTCTTTAACTTGTTACAATGATTGAATGATGTCTGATGCCTTTTTCCATTTTGAACCGTGCATGTATGTATATGCTCCATGTCCATACATTTTATTTTGTGGTCATGCCTCAACACTGTCAAGCCGACCAAAAATTCCTCTGCAAAGGTCCTCAATTACCAAGTGATGTTTTAACCATAACGCTGGCTCACCACCAAGGTTCGTCACATGCTATAAACCATCTGGGTCCAACAATTAGCCTTTTGCACACCTGTCTTTTCTCGTCGCTATTTTCGTCACTCGGTTTCCAAACTTATATTGCAAGACCACCATTGCTTTTTTTGTCCACCGCATCCATTGGAGTGTGCCCGTCCACCATGCCCGTAGCATGTTTCGTCGCTACCCAACCATCGTGTCATCACATGACCACTAAGTTGGGCACCCATCACGCCAAAGAGCACCCACCGCACTCGATCATTGCAACTCCATCTCATGGGACTTACACCTAGGGTCCAGGCACTGATCTCCAGGAAATATGAAATAATACGAAGGCAGGAGGATTTAATGTCCCTCAAAAATAAAATCATTGTGATTTCCCCAAATCCCCCAAATGATGTACATGGGTAAAGCTCTATAAGAACTTTGACAAATTGACTAGGTAATAAGGCATGAAAGAATGGATAAATGTTACAACAAGGCGTTGATATTCAGAGTTCTAATGACTTCCCCCAAAATACCCACTGCAAAAGGGTAGAAGAAAAAGAGATGAGGATAGTCTTCAGAGGTCAGCCTATAAAGAGATTATTTGCCCAACCCTTGAAATTCATGTATCTTAAAATTTTTCCAAGTTAAAATATATAGCGTGTGTTACATATACATAACTTAATTTTTATAAGTAAATTTGTAAGGAGTTATAAAACATCACTTCCCCTCTTCACATTTCAAATGGTCGCAGGCTCAATTGTTCAAGTGATGTGTAAGGAAAATCTTCCACAACTTTTAGTATGTACACTAATTTTATTTACACATAAAAAATTTAGTTGTTTGATTAATCCCTAAGAAGTAATATTTTTGGGTGATATCTAAAAAAAATGCAACAAAGCAACTGTCAAATGCCCTCCAGAGAAAGCGTTACATATCTTCGTACAATCATTCAAATCTAGAGAAAATAATTGTTGAGTACATAGCAGTGGAATATAGAACAAAGGCATGCAACAGAGAATAAAATTCACAAATAGAACATAAGACATGAGACAAGAATGGAGAAACAAACTAAACAAACACACATAAACTAGAGAAGAACTTCACAAACTTCTATTACAGGAGGCCTTGTCTCGCTTGGCTTGCTCAGGCAGAGGCAGGAAATACAAATTTATAAATAAAGGAGGAAGATCCAGAATTTCCTAATCCTCCATGTGGATTACATGAATGCACAAGAAAATTAATGGATTAGTTGTTAATCTGCTTCGAGTGGCTGGGTGACGTGTTATGTTTGGCGTTGACATCTGTCAAAGAGTCAGCAGGCGCCGACCTTCTTAATTTTTATTCACGTTTAACATCCTCCCACTTGAAGCCAAATGAAGAATCTTGAATCAAGTTACACCGAGTTATACCATGCCTCTACATAACTCATGTTTATTTCTTGGCATAATCTTAGTGAGAATATCAGAAAGGTTCTTATTTGTATGGATATCTTCCAAAGATAACTGCCCTTCCTCCAACACATGTCGTATCCAATGGTACCTTAAGTCAATGTGCTTGGTTTTTGAGTGAAATACTGGATTTTTTGCCAATTGAATGGCACTCTTGATATAAAAATACAACACATAATTGTCCTACTTTATTCCTATCTCTTCTACAAATCATTGCATCCACAACATTTCTTTACAAGCCTCTGTTGCAACTATGTACTCTACTTCAGTTGTAGAGAGAGCTACTATTATTTGTACCGCTAACACCAAAGATACAATTGCACCTGCAAATGTACACAAATAACTTGTAGTGGATGTTCTGGTGTCCATATCTCCAGCCATATTTGCATCTGTAAAACCTTCAAGACAATCTCATTATGAGAAAAGCATAAACAATGATGACTAGTACCCTTAAGATACCTGAAAATCCATTTTATTGCTTGCCAATGTTGTTTTCCTGGATTGGCAAGGAATATTCTCACAACTCCCATTGAATATGCAGTGTCTGGTCATGTGCATACCATGGCATACATCAAGCTGCCAACTGTTGGAGCATAAGGAATCTTGCTCATTTCTTCCTTCTCTTTGTCATCACTGTGACATAACTCAATGCTTAACTTGAGGTGGGCTACAAGGGGTGTACCAGATGGCTTGACATCCTTCATATTAAACTTTTCAAGCACCTTCTTGATATATTTTTCTTGTGACAACCCCAACCTTTGTTTTTCCTGTAACGCATGATCCTCATGCCCAATATCTGGGTGTTGCACCCAAATTCTTCATTGAAAACTTGTTGCCCAAATCCTTCTTCAACCTATTGATCATTTTATTATGATGCCCAACAATAAACATGTCATCCACATATAACAATAGTATGAGATACTTTCCTTCATCATACCTCTTGATATAGACACAATGGTCATCTTCCAACATGTGAAAACCTTGTTCCAACATGAATGAATCAAATTTCTTGCACCATTGTCAAGGTTCCTATTTCAACCCATAGATACTCTTCTTCAACCCACAAACAAGGTCTTCTTTTCCTTTTTATATGAAGCCTTCTCACTGCTCCATATAAGTTTGTTCCTCTAATTCTCCATGAAGGAAAGAAATTTTTACATCTAACTGTTCACATTCTAAGTCTAAATTAGAAGGAAGACAAAGAATGACTCTAATGGATGACATTTGACAATAGGTGAGAAAATTTTAGTGAATTCAATACCTTCCTTTTGGGCAAATACTTTCACCACCAACCTTGCTTTATACATCGCCTTCTTTTCGTCACATTAATGCTGAATTATAT
Organism: Pinus albicaulis; assembly: GCA_034641835.2. NCBI lineage: Eukaryota > Viridiplantae > Streptophyta > Pinopsida > Pinales > Pinaceae > Pinus > Pinus albicaulis. The sequence continues at coordinate 1,058,272,030 of CM076574.1, forward strand.
ACACCCATTTTTTTTGTAAAGACTTTCTACCTTTTTGGAGATTTATTAACTCCCAAATTTTATTTTCCAGCAAAGAGTTGATTTCTTCCTCGATTTCTTTATTCCATTCTTTACTATGCTGAACTTTACAATCCTCTTGAAAATAATTAGGCTTACCTTCATAAACCAATAGGATAAAATTTGAAGGAGGATACCTTTGTGAAGGCTTATGAGGCCTAGAATATATGCGATCGAATTTTGGTGGTTCATTATCAGGTTGAATCTCCTGTAAAGGTTCCTTCAAGATTCCTTCTTCTGGGTGTTCATCACTTTGTCCTTGCTATCCTTCATGCTCTTGAATTTACTTCCCATTTTCTCGCATTCATGGGATGTCTTCATGCTGCTCTTCAAACCTTTCAATAATTTTCTTGAATTCCACCTCACCTACATTCCTCTTAAAAATTTCTGACTCATTAAATATAGCATCCCTACTTCGAATAATTTTATGTTTGACCGGATCCCATAGACGATAACCAAATTCATCATTTACATATCCAAAAAAAATGTATTTCATTGATTTATGATCTAGCTTAGTTCTATTTTCTTTTGGAATATGTACAAATGATTCATATCCAAAGATTTTCAAATGAGAAAAAATCAACTTCTTACCAGTCCAAACTTCTTCAGGTATGCCTCCATCCAAGGCTGTAGATGGAGATATACTTATGAGGTAGCAATTTGTCCTAACAACCTCTGCCCAAAAATGCTTGTCTAAACCAGAATTGGACAACATGCTCCTTACCTTTTCCATAATGGTGCGATTCATTCATTTCGCAAGACCATTCCGTTGAGGTGTACTGGGCACAGTCTTCTCATGATTTATGCCAAACCTATTACAATATTCTTTGAATTCATTTGAGCAATATTCTCCAGCATTATCTATTCTTAGGCACTTGAGAAATTTTTTAGTTTCTCTTTCAACAGGAAGATGGAACTTTTGAAATATTTCAAATACTTCACTTTTACTTTTCATGGGATAGGCCCAAACCTTCCTTGATGCATCATCTATAAATGTTACAAAATAATATGCTCCTCCTAATGACTTGATGTTAATAGGTCCAAACACATCTGAGTGTATCAATTCTAACACGTTTTTCTTTCTATCGTGGCCACTGCTAAGAAATGAAAGCCTTTTTTGCCTACCATATATACAATGCTCACAAAGATCAAGATTGTAGGATCTCAAACCTGGTAGTAAATTTTTACCAACAAGGATTTTTAAACCCTTCTTGCTCATGTGACCTAAGCACTTATGCCATGGATCTGCTGAATTTCTTTATTTTGTGATAGTAGACAAATATGATTTTCCTATCATTGCCTTCAATGTATATAATGTTTTTGTCTTGGGTCCTCTAGCCACAACCAATGCTCCTTTGCTAATTTTCAAGCCTCCTTTTCCAAAGCTTGTGGAATATCCTTCATTATCTAGTCGTCCCATAGAGATCAAACTCATGCGCATTTCTGGTACATGCCTCACCTGTTTCAACAATATATCTTATCAATCCTTCAACTTGATCTAGACATCTCCCATTCCAACAATAATGCAAAAATGATTATTCCCCAAATTCACTCTACCATAATCACCAGGATTATATCCAACAAAACCATATTTGCATGGGGTTACATGGTGAGATGCCCTAGAGTCAAGGATCCAATCAAAGCTACCTCTAGATGTATATAAACATGCATCCTCTACTGAAACAGTAAACAACACATTACCATTTGTGACTACAACAGTAGTCTCACCTTCATTTGTGTTGGATGCCTTGTGATTTGTATTCGCTAGTCTTTGATCCTTTTGTTCTTTCTTCAAGGCTTGACATTCTTTCTTCATGTGCTTGGGTTTGCCACAACGAAAGCATAATATCCTGACCCTCCTTGATTTTGATCAGCCTCTCAATCTTATCGGCCTCGATCAATTCTCCTACCACGATCAGCTAGAGGTAGAGTTTCTCCTCCCTAGTTTTTTGCAGTTGACTTGCATTACAATTCCTCATTCATTAAACCACTGCTCACATCATCAAACTTCAGGATCCCTATAGGAGCTAAAGTACTCATAGCCACAATTAAATTTACCCAGTTGTCTCGCATAGAACACATTAACAAAATAGCTCTAATTTCATCATTTAGACTTATTTTACAAAGGCAAGCTCACTAGTTATAATATTGAATTCATTCAAGTGCTCAGCAACTAAAGCACACTCCTTCCTCTTAAGATTGTAAAGCTTCATCATCCACAACACTTTGTTTGATGTCGTGTTCTTCTCATATAGATCATGGAGCTTCTTCCACAACTCTTTTGCAGTGTCATCGATAACGGTTTCTTTGTCACACCCTCAATTGGTAAATATTGATAATTTAAAATTAATATATTCTCGATCTGTGATTTCCATAGGGCAAAATTAGCTCCGCTCAACTTCTCCATATCTTTAACTATTATCTTCATTCTCAATAATTTCACACCTCACAAATAAAACTTTACTTATTACACCTTTAAAGTCAAATTCATCTTCTTTAGAACCATTCACTACAAATGACCTTATGCCTTTTTAGCAAAATTAACAATTATTATAAAATATATTACATATGTTTCATATGAAACATACATAATATATATTTATAAAACATGTTTTATATGGGTGGATAAACTCTTAATTATAAATCATATAATCAAAACGGAGGCAAAATGTGAGGGGCATTAAACCTCATTGCCGCATGCAAAAATAAATACCATAAACACTGCAACAAAACAGCTTAGACACTGCAAAGGAATAAATTGAACAACACTAGGTTTTTTTGTAAAGACTGCGGCCCTTTTAAGCCGATGAAGGGCTCACTGCGTCGGCTCTCTGCCTCCCTGTTCGGAGTTGTTGTACGCCAGTAGTGAGTCCGCCAAATATGACTATGCACCCTCAACTTGTCAGTGCAATGGGAGTTGAGGCCACCTACAACAATCATGCCGTCTACGCCAGCCACAACAATGTAACACACTAAGGTCGGCGTTTCGCTCAGCTAGTTCACACGATTTTGGCTCAGCCAGTTCACACGATTTCTGGCTCAGTGCAACAGCTTTCCATATAGAGAGACCTGCCTCAAGAATTTGGCTCTGATACCGGTTGTTGAGTACAGAGCAGCAAAATACAAAACAAAGAGACAGGCAACAGAGAATAAAATTCACAGACAAAACATAAGACAAGACACAAGAATGGAAAAAGAGACTAAACAAACCAATAGAAACTGAAGAACAACTTCACAAACTTTTATTACATGAAACATTGCCTTTTTTGGCTTAATCAGGAAAAGGCAAGAAATACAAATTTACAGGTCAAGAGGAAAATCTCGAATTTCCTAATCCTCCATGTAATCCACATAGATGCACAAGAAAATTAATGCAGTAGTTGTTAATCCGCTTGGACGGCTCGGCAACATGGTAGGTTCGGCGCCGACTACATGTGTCACAGAGTCGGCGGGCGCCGACCTTCTTGATTTGGCTTCACGTTTAACAATAATCATGGAGAGACTATGTCAAACGCAATTTCCTTCGGGAAAGTTCAGGTCTCCTCGGCTTTCCATTGAATCAAGCACATGTTGCCAGAGCATATAACGAGGGTTTTGGATGGGCAGCACCTCCAAGTCCTCGAATATTCTAATATCGTCATCATCTCCGTCGTTGCAGCAGTTGGGCACGGTAGCGTTATAATCAATAATTGCAGACTCCGGGACCTTCCTTTCATACAAGTTCTGAAATCCATCTTCAAACTTGGGTACCTTAAGTTGAGGGCAGTATTCATCTTCAGAATACAAATTTATTTCTTCGTGTAGACTGCCAGCAGTGGTTGACCTCTTTTGTCCAGTGAGGGATTGAACGACAGCACGAAATTCTGAAGCGCTCGTTTTGATCAAGCGAGGGTTTGATATTTGGACTACCCTCACCGATCGAGAGGTGGATCTTTTAGAATTGCAGGATCGTGCTGTTGAACTTATCCCTTTAGAAGCCTTCTCCGCCATATTTTTCTGGTAGCCCTGAATTGCCAAAAGAGTTTCTGACAATTCTGGACAGGTTTTATCACGAAGTTTATCTCAGTACACCATATGCAAAAACCCCTATTCTGAATCATGAGAACTGGCCGAGAATATATACAGAGTTGTCGATTACGGTGTGTACACGAGATATGGAATTGCAGGTTCGTTGAATGTAAACATGTAACTTTCCGAGTTGTGAGTCTGGAGAGAAAAGGAACAAAGGAACCCTGTGAGAAAGTTTAGGGAAGAAACGGGGATAAAGAGACCGTCGTTTTCTGAAGTGGGATCTAAGGGATGAAATCATAGTGGTGAGTAACATTAAATTTGTGTGGACATGGTTTTCGTGTAAGATTCCGCTGTTAATACGGCTGGCACGACTGCGACATACCCATTATCGCTGTGGATACCTCCAAATGGTTTACCCGTTTGGAGCTTTATTCCGAGAGGTCTACAGATGTTGCTTTCCAATCCCTAAGCTCCAAAGACATCGTTACGACTTTGTATGGATTTTTTTGATAGCTGTCATACTCCATATCTCTATGAAAATTTAATGCCTCTGGTTGTGCTTTTCAGAGATCCGGAATATACTTTGCAAAAAAATCATAACGAGGATTTTGCGTGTGATGAAAAATGTCTCAATTATATTCCACAATTTTTCTTTTTCTTTGGGTTAATGGGTCAAGAAACTCCGTTTACATACATGTATATGTTTTAATTAACTTATAATTCCCACATAGTTACAATCCAACGTCTATGAAGAGCGTTCCACCTCCTTAAATCCAAAGATTTGGGGATTTGATTTAATCCCATGCTTGGCTCTCACATCTATGAAATCCTTTCCTCCCGTAAGAAGTCTTAGATAGGCCAAAAAATATATCTTTTAACGTCCGCAATATCAAGGATGAAGGAGCACATCTCACACCATCCATAATCCAGACTCAAAGTCATTGTCAAGCACTATGACAAAACCAAGCATCTCATTGTCTTTGACAATGTGAGAATGTGGGAATCCTAGCTCCGACTCCTTTTCATACTTCCGGCAATCAAAATTGAAACTAAACCTAACAATTTTAACTAAACATATCCGTAAGTTTCTCACAAGCATTCCTCTCATTTTACCCACCCTAAGTTATTCATTGGTTCCCCTTTCCCTACTACTCTTTACTATTTCTAGTATTCTTTTAAGCTTTCGCTATCCTTTTTCCTTCCTTACATTAAATTAGAATAACAATTATTATTAATGACATTCTTCTCTTATTTTTAATATTAAATATTGCTTTTTTCATAATTTTTATGGTTCTACTTATAATTATAACTATTATCAAACACAAGACTGGAATAGACAGAAATAGGAAAGATAGGATATGCATTTATAGTACATTAGGTGTGAGTATTGGATTCCACATTCCAATGTCACTTGGACTCCCTAAGTCTTTTGAGCTTTCACACTAACCTTAGAAGGATTAGGTGTCCAACATTCCCCCCATAATCCTAATGGGTATGTGTGAGTCCAAGAAGAGAGTTGTGATACAAAATGGCAGTATTAGGCTGAACATGATCTCTGAAATGTTGGCATAAGGAGGTGGTTTAAGGATGACCACCAACACTGGAATGCTTAGTGCAATTCCCAGGACTCTTCCAAATCTAGCAAGAATTTGATATCTTTTGCTAGAGGAAGTGCTCCTAATTTTTTGAAGAGGGAGACCTTTAACCTCGAAGAAGGGAGCTCTACAACCTACGATGGTTTAAGGATGACCAACAACTCTGGAATGCTTGATGCATTTCCTGGAACTTCTCCAAAACTGGCAAGAAGCTGAAGTCTTATGCTATAGGAAGTCTCTGCAATTCTTTGAAGAAGGAAAAGCTCAACCTGGCAAGATGGTTTAAGGCTGACCACCAACCAAAGGCATGCTTATCGACATTTGTGTCTCTAGCTACAACTCTGAATCTGGTGTTAGGTCCTATAATAATAGGGTTCTTAATTTTTGAATTGACTTTGATATTCTTGTAAATATGTACATACCTTACTTTTTGCAAGTTGTTTTCCCATATTTAAAAATAATAAAAAAATGAAAAGAGGGTAAAAGTCCTAAAATAAAGATCAAAGAACTTAGAAAAGAAAAGATCAAAAAACGAATAACAAATAGACCCCAAAAGAAAAAAAAGAGATAAAACATAAGACATGAAAGTGAGCAAGACAAATTGCCACTACTATTTACTTTTAGTGCAAAAATAATGATTATGTGCAGATTGTTCAAAATTCCATAATCCATGATCAGTTAAATAGTTTAATCTTAACTTTTTATGCTTTAAATTTCATGTTTTAGATAGAGAATAAATATATGTCAAACAGTTTAAACTTGAAAACTCAATGGATAGTTAGAGAATAAATGAGAAGCTCAACAGTATAATATGAGCTCTTGGATGAAATAAGGTTAGAATTAGATAGTTTATGCTTGAAAAAGAAAAATAGATTTAGGGTTGCAAGCTTAAATGCATCCATGCAAATGAAGTAAAAATGTTAGAATAATGATGGGTAGGTAGAAAACAGTTGTGCAAAGCATGTAATAAAGTATCATCGGGAAAATTACTAATTTCCCCTCCCCCCATAATAATGATCCAATATTATAAACCTTCAGTTAAAGAGGCTTAGAGAATTTCTCTAACTTCTGTTGGGACCAGACCCAAGGCTTAATGACTGATTGGTTAAAAGTACTGGATTCCCTTCATAAAAACTCATTTCCTCAGCATATTCACCATTTTCCAAAAATACAATCCATTTTCCTAAGTAAAACACTTTTTTTTTGCTTAGAAAAGTAAAATCCTATCTTAATCAATTTCATTTAATTCAAAAACACTCAAAAACCCATAAAATACAATTTATCCTAAGTTTATGTGTAAATATTAAAATGAAGTCATTACTAAGCTCAAAATTCCTATTTTACGCTTAGTTTATTTTTTGTATTTTCATTCATTACAATTCATTTCATATTAATTTTTAAGATAAAGTATTAAATCCTTTTAAATTGCCCTTACCGTATATATATTAATTCATTTTATTTTAAAATCCCAAAAAACCCACTTGGTTAACCTATAGTTCTATATTACCCATGTGCTAAATAAAATCTGCCCATATCCCCATAGGTTAAACATATCATATTATAAATCCCACCCCAAATGATTTTAAAAAAAGATATAAATGTTTTATTAGCCATGTAAATACACCCCACCAATCATAAATAAAACATTTCTTTAATGTTTAAAGAACTATGTTTTAAACGTTAAATAACCCCGTTGCATAACAAAATATCTGGGCCCACGCCTACATACCGAAAAACTTTATAAAACAATCCCAGTCGTTCGCATACTCGTCCCCAGATCCGACCATCCAAACGACATATCACATTTCAACTTGCATGATCAACAACCATTTCTAGATTTGGGAAATGGGCAGTTTTGTGCCCTTATCTCTCCTCCACACAGCAACATATGATTGGATCGCATTTGATCCAATGAAACTGCTTACTGCCCAAAGCCCGTGCGATAAAACATAAATGGTTTTCTGCCTCTGACGCCAAAACTACCCTCCGCTGTGATATGACCGCCATTTAATGCCAATCCTGCTCAATCTAAAAACATTATAAAAGTTTCATATTGCATACAGTTAAACGTTTTTCCGCATTATTTGTGTGTTTATCCTCCCGATTGAAGAAAATCTCCCTGTACACTATTTTCATTCCCAAAGATCCAGACAAAGCAATTACAGCTGCTGTCAAAGATTACTTGAAGCTTCCAATCAACTTCTAAAAGACTTCCGTAGCCATCAGAAACCTATCCAATGTCGCTTAAACCCATTTGAAGGACCAAATACCTACACAAACAGGTATTATTCGAAGAAAAACCAACCTGTCTATCATTTGAAAAGAGTTTTTTGAAGAAATTAAGCTTAGTAAAGCCCATTTACCCACAAAAAACCCTTGTAGTTGCCTGCAAAGTAAAAATTATCTGTAAAAACTCTGATAAACCCCCGTTTCAATACTGCATACGGTATTTAAAGCAAAATTGAATATGTTTAGTCTATGCAGACCTTGAAAAGACTTCGAATTTATCCAAAAACAATTTGAAAATAAACCTAATCTTTCTGTGCCCAATTTGAACCATTTTCAGTCTAGTTTATCCAAAAAAACAGAGAAAACCCTTGTTTTATCATTTCTTAAACCTGTAAGAGCCTGAAGATCAATTTTAAAATCAAAATTGAAAGGTTGAAAATCAAAAGAAAGCCAAGTTGTGCTTATTTTTATCCATAGACCTTTGTTAAAGTCAAAAACACTTCTATAAAGAATTCAAACTTATAGAAGAGTATAAAATGTCAAAAAATAGAGTTTCAAGCACCCAGAAGGTCAAAGAAATGTCAAAATCAAACCCAGTAATGACTTCCAAAACCACAATTATTGTAAACCATCTACAACCTCTTGTTGTAGACATTGAACATACACCCTTAGCAGATGTGGATTAAAAAATAGCTAATCCAATGATAGAATTTAATCTTTTAGACCTTCACTACTGGAGTATTGGGAAATCATTAGATCAAGTTGAAGAAGTTCAGATTTGGGAGTCAAACCTACCTAAGTATGTTGTTCCACTCACTCATCAGTGTCCACAGGTGATTAGGCTGTGTCATACCTATTATTAACTTGAACAAAGAGCAATGGTAAATGCAAATAAAGAAGTATTGTTTACAATTACTGCCGAGTCTATAAACCTAATGCTACAGCTCAAGCAAGATCCCAATGTAGTTTCCTTATCAATAGAAGCACTCACAAAGCTTTACATTGGTCTGGAATTTTCTAAAAGGTTTCAAATTTTCCAATTGTTTATACTTTTACAAGTTGAAATTCCACAGATCAACCCTCCTTATTCTAATTCAAAATTCCCTAAAGAGTCTAGGCATGTCATATCCATGTTCTCTTTCATCCTAGGGTATTTTACAAATGAGCATAAAAATGAGTCAATCCTAGGTTTTATATCTACCTTTGTACCAGGACAACCTCCTTCTATCATTTACAATTATGATGAATACATAGCTGATAATATCCATGATAAAATTGTCAAATTTCCAACTGAAGGAGTATTTAGGTATACTTCCTGTTGGGTGTAGGAATTACACTTAAGAAAACTCCTCAACACTTAATTTATCAACCCGGGGGATCCGTAAACTTAGAGACGAAGCACAAACAATGCCGGAGATGGTATAAATATTCCTAATATAAATCCCTACTTTCTTCAAAGGAAAGATTGCAGAATCAAATTAAAGAGAGAAAAAAAAGCAACTTGAACCATCAAAATAATCTAGGACTAGAACAAGAAAGAATGCATTTTCAAGAGGGAATTAAAGATAAAAAGGGAAATCACTGTAGCTGATTATTGTTTAACTACTAAGTGTGTGTTTTTCTTTAGCAGAGACACTTAGCAGTATCATCAGATGGGCCCATAAACCTGATCCTTTAGAGATTTCCTTATTGCACCAATCTGTCCTGCACTATCGCAGTCTGCTCGCACTAGTGCAGGAACAGAGATTTATGAAGAAGGTATAAATGGTGTCTTTACTAAAGGATTTTTTACTTCATGCAAGGGCTTGAACTTTTCCAGGTTCAAAGCACTTAGATTTCGAGTCAAGAAACTAGTTCTTGTACTGGATTAGAGCTTCCTGCACTTAGCATTTAATTCTTAAAATGAGTGCTTAATTATTGCAAGTGTTGTTTTACTGTTAAATTGAATTGCACACATAAAAAGTGAATTTTTCTGATCTTAATAGAGTTCAGGAATAAAGAAACAATCAACATACATTTATCCTGTCATAAGCATTTAATGAAAGAAAGAAGATTGCGGGAAGTAGACTAAGAAAACTTATTGCATCACACCAATGTGCACTGGTGCAGGTTCATTTCTCCTACTTGGACCAGACTGGGAAAACCAATCATACAGAATTGCAGAAAGGAAATATCACACCAACGTGCACTGGTGCAAGGTTATTTCCCCTGCTTGGACCAGGCAGAGGAAAACCAATCTGAAATAAAGTGCAGGAAAAGGAAATTTATCTACTTCACACCACGGATCCGCTTTCACTCAGATAGGAATGTATGTGCTTAAAATTAAATCACACTTGAAAATGTAAACACAAATTACAGGAAAACAGGAAATAGGATAAACGTGCTGGGTTGGTTGGGCCTTAGCCAACCAGCGTGTTTCCCTTTTTAAATTAAAACGCTACTCAGTATTTTAATAAATTCATCAGCTCAAAACACAAAAATGCAATGTTCGAAACATGAGGCGGAGCTCCCTTTTATTAATTCACTGAGGCAAGTACATATGTTAATGCATCGTCCAGCCCAGATTCGGGTGATAACATAATACAACGACCTGCTACTGCCTCTCTAGCTGTGTTTTCGTTCTCTTCTGCTATCAAAACTTCGCTCCCTAGTCCTATTTACATTCTACATTATATAGATCTTTGGACAGAGGCCAAAATATATCATCCAACCAATTACATAACCAAACGCAAATTTTAGCTTTTTGACTTTCGAAATTAGATGGTTAGCAACTGGCCATAGCCAATCTCCAACTTTGGTCTCGATTGCCTTTCTGTCGATCTTTGCTGTCATGGCCGAAGCTGCTCGATATTTCTTGTTGTGGCTGAAGCTACTCAAAATGAGGCAGTGATCAAGGAGGTTCGGATCTGCTGCAAGGTTTTGCTGTGCTGGCAATGGTGCATGATCCGATCTTGCACTAAAATCAACAGTCATGGTAAGTACTTTAACTATCAAATAAACATTGGAGATATTGATAAGTTACACAGAGTGATTAAAAGTAATAAATCATGTAATAAATAATTAATAAATGCTAAATTGAATTAAAAATATAAAAAATAAAATTTATACGAAATATGTCACCGTGCTTGGACTGGTGCAAGATTAGGGTGCATAAAAGAGGTAAAACATAGGTAAATGGTTATAATTTAGGAAGGGGAAAATGGAAAAAAGAGAGAAAATTAGGGGGCTAACATCCTCCCATCCATAATATGTTGTGATTCCTCACACAACTCTTTACCTGTGCTAAAATCCTTTAAAAATTTGAGCATTCCAGCTCAATCCTTCTCTGACATACTGACAACAGTCTGCAATGTTTCACACTTCTTCTTTCTGATGTTTTTTAGTTTCTTTGTCACCTTTTTAAGTTGCTTGAAACATTTCACAGCTCGATACTTCCAAACTCTGACTTCTCCTTTCTTTTTCAGGATCTCCGCAGTTAATTCTTCTTTACTCCGTTCTTTATCTTCCTGTGCTTTAGCTATGAGCTGTTATAAGTTCTGCACTTGAAGCTCTAGCTCAACTATTCGAGCAGCAGGAGTTACCAAATCTTCATCTTCTCGTGTCTCAACAGGGACAATATCTTCTTTAGGGACCTCAGTATCCCTCGGAGTTTCAACAAACATTTCTTCCTCTTCTTCTTCTTCTTCTTCTTCTTCTTCATCTTCTTCTTCTTCTTCTTGCACTGGTGTAGGAGGGGATTCAATGTCCTGTGGGGACCGTGATTCCTTTCCTACACTAGATTCTTCATTCTTTTTCTAGGTCTTTTTAATGAAATCGGCCAACAGAGTGTCATCTTCGACCTCTACATATTTTGCTGCGTCTGCAAGGACTGACAGGTTGCCTTCTTCGGGGGTCTCTGGCTGTATTGGTGGCGTAGAAGGAGTCTCTTCAACAGGTGCACTAGTTTTATTCTTATTTGGAGATGGGGCCCTTTCTTTTGTTGATTTTTCAGGTCATTTCCTTTTTGCACTGCTGCAAGAAGGACTCCCCTTTTCATTCTTACCTGGACCCTTGCTTGTCCTGGCAGGGTCCTTTGTCTCCTTCCCAACAACTGCCTTTTTATGTTGCTATTTTAACAGCGCCTCCGAGGTCATGCCTTTAATTTCTAATTTTTTTTGGACCAAAATCTTTGTCAGGCCGTGATGATATAACTTCTTGTCGGCCTGGTCTTCCCGTGCATCCTGCACACCCTTGGCCATTTTTTCCAAGCTCTTAAGAAAAAAATAGTGGAAACAAATCCTCCACGGGACATGCCGGTCGCCTTCAAAATGATGCAACATCCTAAAATGGTACACAAAAGTGTGGGAGTACCTTCCCTCACAGGTCACAGATTTCTATAGGATGAAAAGGAGGTCCTGCCACTGTCCCAGCAGGGCACTGCACCAAATTCCTTTCTTCCAATCTACCTTCATATCCTTGTCAACGACGAAACGTTGCCATCGATTGCCTTATAGTTTCTGATTTTTAAAATACTGCTCACTAGTATTTTTCAAACCTATCGCTGCTACTATAAACTCCTTCGTAACCTTAAATTTTAGAGGCCCAATTTTTACGTGGCCATTTTTGAAACTTCTGGCAAACTGTAGGGCCACTTCACTGTTGTGCCCGTCAAACTTTTGCAAGTAATTAAGAAAGCCTAAGTCTCACAATAATGCAAGACTATTGTGATACTCAGCAGTCTGTTCTACCATACTGAGAGACAAAAGGTTTGCTTCAAACAAGCAGCATCAGTAATGGTTATGAATAGTCAAGAATTTACATGCAACACCAGAAAAATTGGCTCTTATAGATAGGGATACAACTGTCCACCATCCCTTCCATCTTATCACCCATTTATTCTACTGAAATAGCCGTGGACGTGCGGCATATTTGAGATCGTGCCGAACTGGTGCTTGCGGCGACATTTTAATGGCTAGGTGAGGTAATAATTACAAGTGAAGGACATCTAGGATTATGGTAGAAAAGGAAATTATATCCAAGAAACAGTTAAACACTTTCACACTTCTTCATAATTCAAAAAAGGAATTTTAGCATTTATTAAAAAATGATCATGATTCTTAACTTAAAAACACCTTGTACTTTAAATAATTTTCTCCTAGTTAATATGATAGCACAAGTACTCATCGACTAAGTGAAAAGACTTCTTATAACTTCATGATGACCACTTTTGTATGCTGTGAAAAGAACAAATTGTACTATGTTTTTGATAGGGTGCATGCTTGCACCGCTTAAATTATGCTACTCTGTTGGTACCATTCTGCTCGCATTATTATATAGGATGACATTCTTGCACTAGTGCAAGCATAATATCTGAAAAAAGAATAGGGAATTTAAGTAAAATATAGGCTGGACTTTCACCATGGCTTCCTCAAATTTTACCGGAAATTTTCTTCGTCCTTTCTTGATGCTTCAGAGCATATCTTTTTTATCTTTGTGAACGAGATTTTGCAATGAATTCGTGAGAGAACAAAGAAGTGGGAAAATGAAAATTTTAGAATGGGAAGGAATTTTGTTACAGGGATTCCAGGAATAGTACCATAAGAAGGGATAAACAGAAGCGGGATAGGGAAAAAAATTCAAGGGTAAAGTGGGATTTTTACGAAACGAACAGGGTAAATTCAGAAGAATATGTGAAGGTTAATCATTCTGGGATTAAAGAAGAAAATTGAGGGAATATTAAGAAAATGGAATATGAAGAAAGATAGAAAATTTTCTGGAAGGTCTTCCTGCACTGGTGCAAGAAAAGTAACTGCAGTGAGATCTAAGCGTTACTTGAATAAAAATATCCATGCTAATTACCCCAATTGTATAAAGGTTGGTTCTGTTGAACCTGCTTTTACTTGGTGGTCGCTAGCATATATAAAGATCAAGGAACATTCTCTTTTTATTAGAAATTTTTTATCTTCCTACCAGCAAGCTGGTTTTCAGGTTAATCCTTCTGCAATCATGTCAGCGAACTGATTTTCATAATTAAAGGAAAATATTTTTTCTCTTTACTTTTTATTTAAAATTTTTTTTTTCTTTAATAAGAAGAAGAATTCATGTTTTCAAAAGTTTGTTATTACCATTCACCACTACCCTCCCGAATTGTTGTTGGACTTGCTGTGTAAAATCTTTCTTGGCAAGTGGCTAAAAATACTTCTTTAATCTGTGTCATTTACCAAGAATACTGAATTTTTTCCATCAATAGTTTTAACTTCTACTGCTCCATTCTCGAATACTCGGATCACTTCATAAGGTCCCATCCAACGTGTATGGAACTTCCCTTTAAAAATTTTAAATCTAGAATCATAAAGGAGTACCTAATCACCTGGTTGGAATTGCTATTTCTGAATAGACTTGTCATGCCACCTTTTGTGTTGCTGCTAAATTAGTATGTTCTGCTGAAAAACATCCCTACGACATTCATCTAGCTCATTTAATTGGAGAATATGCTATTTTTGTGCCTCAGAGAGATCTAGTCCTAACTGAACTGCAGTTCTGAAAGTTTTGATCTGGATCTCAATAGGTAACAGAACCTATTTTCCATATACCAGTTCATATGGTGTATGTCCCGTGCTATTTCTCCAAGTGGTTCTTTATCCACACAAAGCTTCTAGTAATCTTTCAGCCCAGTATTTCTGATGCATATTTACTATCTTTGTAAGAATGGACTTGATCACTTTGTTCATGGATTTCACCTGGCCATTTGCTTGCGAGTGATACGGCGTGGATTTCCTGTGCCGGATCTTGTATTGCTCCATCACACCCTGTACCAGATTAGAAACAAACTGTGGACCATTTTCATAAACAAAATCTCTAGGCACACCAAATCTAGTAAAGATTTAAGTAAAAAGAAAATCAACAACTTTTTCTGTAGCAAAGGAAACAGCTTTAGCTTCTACCCATTTTGTAACAAAATCTGTACAAACCAAAATATGCCTTTTACTTAATGACATTGGATTTATTGGCCCTATAAAATCAATAGCCCATTTCTCAAATGGACCAATCATAACTTGGGGGAATAAAGGAATTTCATTGGTTTGATTAGGCTGGCCCATTCGTTGACAACTATCACATCGCCTGACATATTGTTTGGCATCCTTAAGCAAGGAGGGCCAAAAGTAACCAGCACGCAGTACTTTATATGTAGTCTGCTTATCAGCGAAGTGGCCTCCACAAGGTTCATCATGAGCAGATTTTAATATGTCAAACACTTCCTCCTCTCTTACACATCTACGGATAATCATGTCTGGACTAGTGTAAAAGAGATCTCCTTGAATCCAAGAATATGCAGCACTTTTCTGGATAATATTCCGCTTTTCACGAGTGGACAAGTGGGGTGGTGTTTTCTCAGTAACCAATTAATTAGCAATCTCAGCAAACCATGAAGAATTTGTTGACATAGAAAAAATATGTTCATCCGAAAAATCATCATTAATAGGAGTTGCTTCACCAGGATTATCTAATCTAGAAAGAAAATCTGCTACAACATTAGATTTTCCTTGTCTATCAACAATAGTAACATTAAATTCCTGCAACAATATAAACCACCTAGTCACTCTATCGTTAGTCAATGGTTTGTTCATCAAATATTTAATCGGGGAATGATCAGCATGTACAAATACTTCATATCCTATAATATAATGCCTAAACTTATTAATTGCAAAAATTACAGCTAAAAACTCTTTCTCTGTAACTATATAATTTAATTCATCAGAAGACAAATTCTTACTAATATAATAAATAGCATAGGATTTCTTATTTTCCTATTGTCTTAAAGTTGGGCCAATAGCCAAATCTAAAGCATCAGAGGAAATGTGAAAAGGCAGGGACCAATTAGGACCTCTCAAAACTAGTGCCTGTACCAACTTTTCCTTCAATGTTTTAAAAGACTATTGGCAAACTGTGGACCAAGAAAATTCACTATCCTTAGCTAGAAGTTGGAAAAGAGGGGCAGTTATCTTAGAAAAATTTTCAATTAATCTTCTATAGTAACCAGCATTTCCTAAAAACCACTTACTTCCCTTTGAGTTTTGGGTGCAGGAAGATGTAGAATGATTTCAATCTTTTCCAGATCAACCTGGATATCTTTACCAGAAATAAAATGGCCAAGTACCACTCCCGATTTACACATTAATCTACATTTATTGTCACTCAAGTCAAGATGGGATTCCTGAAAACGAAGAAGTACTTTCTCCAGATTTTTGAGAGCTTCCTGAAAAGAATCACCAAACACAGAAAAGTCATCCATATAAATTTCTAAAAATTCTAGATCAGAAAAAATGGCCAGGATTTCCCTTTGAAAGGTAGCCGGGGCATTACATAAACCAAAGGGAAGCACTTTATAAGAAAATTTACCCCATGGACATGTAAAAGTAGTTTTATCATGATCTTCGGGTGCAATCTATATCTGGTTATAGCCACTGAAGCCATCCAAAAAGGAAAAATATTTCTTTCCTACACGGGTATCAAGCACCTAGTCAATGAAAGGAAGAGGGAAGTAATCTTTGAGAGTGACTTTGTTTAATTCTCAATAATCAATACAAATACGCCATCTTCCATATTTCTTAGGTACTATCACTAATGGAGAGACCCACTGACTGTTGGAGATAGGATAGATAAAACCAGCATCCAAGAGTTTATGTACTTCTTCCTTCACAATATCTCTTAGAGCTGGATTCATTCGCCTTTGGGGTTGTCAGACAGGTCG
This sequence comes from Pinus albicaulis, assembly GCA_034641835.2. Lineage (NCBI taxonomy): Eukaryota > Viridiplantae > Streptophyta > Pinopsida > Pinales > Pinaceae > Pinus > Pinus albicaulis. The sequence continues at coordinate 1,058,288,653 of CM076574.1, forward strand.
GGTTCCTTCCTGAATATAGATATGATGTGTACAAGTTTCAGGAGGGATACCCTTCATATCTTCATAGCCCCAAGCAAAGGCACTAAGATGGTTTTGCAACAAATTCACAAGCTGCTCCTATTGAGATGAGTCCAAATATGAAATAATATGCAAGGATTTACCAGGGCTAATCTCAACAAGATTAGTATCAGGCTCAGGAGTACTCAAGGGAGTGGTCAAATGCAGCGGTACAGAAGAATGAGAACCATGATTCTCTTGAAAGTCTAGGCCAAAAATCTGGCTCAATGGCTCAAAATTAGGCATAGTGTCTAGATTATTCAGGAAATCTTGAATCTCATCTTCTAATGAAGACCCAGTATAATGATGGATAAGGGAAATGGGTTGAGTCTCCTCATCACTTCTTTGATCCAACCATAAAGTATCTCGAAGGTCCTAAATAGATCTGGAAGGGGGGTATAAGATCACTTTCTTCCTAGAATCTTCATGAGAAATATACATATCACCGAAACAACATCCAATATATGTATCGGCCATAGCAAGACATGGTCGACCCAAGATCAAGGGATGTCCTCTTACTGGGTTCTTTAGTTGAAGCACAATGAAATCAGTAGGATATTCCTAAGAATCTAATGAGATGATCACATCGTCCAATACTCCTTCTGGCTTAATTTTAAATCTATCTACTAATTCAAGCACAGTGGGAGTAGGGCGAAGATGAGATAACCAAAGTTGATCCATGGTTTACTTAGTCATGACATTAATGGTTGTTCCCAAGTCTATAAGAACATTAGAGACAAGGACATTACCAATATGAACTGAGACAATAGGGTTTCCAGGATCAATATATTTTTCCATAGACACACATCCCGTCATCAACTCTACTATCCTACCAACAAATTGAATGGTTTGGGGTTCCACTCACTTCCTCCCGGGTCTCTTGAGACAGAGTTCCTTAATAATCTTGGTACAAATGGGAATCTCTTTAATGGCTTCAAGCAAAGATATCTTAATGAAAATATTCCAAAGCTCAGATGCCAAAATAGTCTCAGAAATAGGCTCACTTCTTTCCATTACTAGCCTCTCTGGGAAGAGAGGTTGGTTGGAAGAATATGACAAGGATTCAGAGGGTAAGGGCTGCTTAGTGACAACTTTTATAGAATGGTTAAGAGTTTCCTCTTCTCCTTTCTCTTCAACAATCACTATAGGTTTCTTCTGATTTTCTGATGTTACAGTCCTTCCCGATCTTAATTGAATATCATGAACCCCAACGGGAATAGACTAGTACTCGAATGGTAAAGGTGGGTTTGTTACATATATCATTTGCACTGCTTTATTATTGTTAGGATTGGGCATAGGTTGAGCAGGCAACTGAGGAGGTCGAAAGGGTGGAGGTAAAGGCAATGGTGGAGTAGACTGACTCGGAAGTTCAGGCATCGAATAAGGTGTATGCGTAGATGGATATGACTGCATAGGTGGCTGGTAGGAATATGGAGAGTGAGTTGGCCCTCTCCAACCTTGTTGCCATGGTTGAGAAGGTTGCCCATGCCGATATTGATTCCCATACCGCCACTTATGATTAGTGTTAGGATAAGAATATGCATGTGAATTATAACCAAGATAGTGTGGAGAAAATTCAGGAGCCATACCTATACCTACCTAAGGCCAATTTCTTCTTGCTCCCATAGCATACAAGTATTCAGCTTCAGGTTGTCCCCCTGCAAATACAGCTTTGAGTCCTAGTATAGAGGGACATTTTTCTGTGACATGGTCTTTTGCACAAATAGCTCACTTATTAGTTTCTTTCAAGTTAAGAGGACACTCTTTAGGAGGATGCTTGTCTCTACATTTAGGACAGAAAATACATAATGACTCTTGTTCCTTCATGATTTTTTGCTGAAATTTTAAAGAGTCTAACTATTTGGTAACAGTATTCATTATATCAATTTTCATGTTTTCCATTTTATTTTCTAGTCCAATAATCATAGCATCAGTAGGTTTAGTTTTTCTATTTATATTTCGAGTTCCTCTACCGGATCTATACTGATTTCTTGAAAATTTCCTGCATAATTCACAAATTTGTTCAAAATTTTGCCGAGAAATATCACCTTGTCCTAATAGATTCAAATTATTTCTAGCATTATCAATAAGTCCTCTTAAGAACAAGGTTCTAATAGTACTGGGATCAAACTTAAGTTTCGACCTTTGTAAAATACACAGAAATCCTTCTAGGTAATCTTTAAGAGTTTCATCATCATCCTGTATGATTGTAAAAATTTCATCCTGCATGTCCTGAGTTTTGAAATATTCTTGATATTTAGACAAAAACACTCTCTTCATCTAATCCCAAGAGGTTATAGTGTTTTCTCCTAACCCCATAAACCAGCATAGAGCTGAGTCCTTGAGAGTAATAGGAAATAATCTTAAATTTTGAGCATCAGTTGAATAATCATAAATTCTACACATAATATCAAACTCGAATAGAAAAGAGCCAGGATCTTCATGAACTTTACCATGGAAATGAGAGAGAGCTGATGGTGGAATATTCTTCATTTGCACCACAGTATCAGGATCGAAAATTAGAAACACAAAAGTGGATTGTTCTTCACTTACCTGGTTGTCACCATTCCCTTCCAAATGATCTTCTTGATCCACCATTGTTTCCCTTTTACTTTTACCACTCTCGACAGGAAAATCCACACCTGAGCTGTTGTTACCAGAATCCAGGTGGATTTTTCCTGCGTGATGGGTTTGAATTAGATTGGGCTTCCTGCTTACAGAAGGAGACCCAATATGAAAATTGTTTTCAGAATTATTTTCACTCTTAGTGGGCTTCGAACCCTTACCTTTTCTAGGCATTCATTTAAAAGGAAAAAGAAAGAAAAATAACAAACAAATTCTAAAAAATTCTGTTAGGAATCAATTAACACCAGTAAAAATCCTTCAAAGAAACTTTTCCAAACAATACTGCAGAAAGAAAAAATTACCTCTATTGTATAATCAGAAAATTATTACCAAATCAAATCGCCTCCCCGCCAATGGCGCCAAAATTTTGGGTGCGGGAATTACACTTAAGAAAACTCCTCAACACTTAATTTGTCAACCCGGGGGATATGTAAACTTAGAGATGAAGCACAACCAATGCCAGAGATGGTATGAATCTTCCTAATATAAATCCCTACTTTCTTCAAAGGAAAGATTGCAGAATCAAATTAAAGAGAGAAAAAAAAGCAACTTGAACCATCAAAATAATCTAGGACTGGAACAAGAAAGAATGCATTTGCAAGAGGGAATTAAAGATTCAAAGGGAAATCACTCTAGCTAATTATTTTTTAATTACTGAGTGTGTGTTTTTCTTTAGCAGAGACACTTAGCAGTCTCATTAGATGGGACCTTAAACCTGCTCCTTTAGAGATTTACTTATTGCACCAATCTACCCTGCACTATCGTAGTCTTCTTGCACTAGTGCAGGAACAGAGATTTATGCAGAAGGTATAAATGGTGTCTTTACTAAAGGCATTTTTACTTCATTCAAGGGCTTGAAATTTTCTAGGTTCAAAGCACTCAGATCCTGAGGCAAGAAAATAGTTCTTGTACTGGATCAGAGCTTCTTGCACTTAGCATTTAATTCTTAAAATGAGTGATTAATTATTGCAAGTGTTGTTATACTGTTAAATCGAATTGCACACATAAAAGGTGAATTTTTCTGATCTTAACAGAGTGCAGGAATAAGTAAACAATCAACATACATTTATCCTGTCATAAGCATTTATTGAAAGAAAGCAGATTGTGGGAAGTAGACTAAGAACGCTTGCTACATCACACCAACGTGAATTGGTGCAGATTCATTTCTCTTGCTTGGACCAGGCTGGGAAAACCAATCAAATAGAATTGCAGAAAGGAAATATCACACCAACATGCACTGGTGGAGGGTTATTTCTCCTGCTTGGACCAGGCGGAGGAAAACCAAACTGAAATAAAGTGTAGGAAAGGAAAGTGCAAGAAAAGAAATTTTATCTACTTCACACAACAGATCCGCTTTCACTCAGACATGAATGTATGTGCTTAAAATTAAATCACACTTGACAATGTAAACAAAAATTGTAGGAAAATTGGAAATAGGGTAAACGTGTTGGGTTGGCTGGGCCCTAACCAACTAGCGTGTTTCCCTTTTTAAATAAAAACGCTGCTCAGTATTTTAATCAATTCATCAGCTCAAAACACAGAAATGAAAATTTTGAAACATGGGGTGGAGCTCCGTTTTATTAATTCACTGAGGCAAGTACATATATTAATACATCATCCAGCCCAGATTCAGGCGATAACAAAATACAATGACCTGCTACCGCCTCTCTGGCTATGTTTTTGTTCTCTTCTGCTATCAAAACTTCGCTCCCTAGTCCTATTTACATTCTACATTATATAGATCTTTGGCCAGAGGCAAAAATAGATCATCCAACCAGTTACATAACCAAACAAAGCTTTTAGCTTCTTGACCTTCGTAATTAGATGGTTAGTAACTGGTTGTAGCTAATCTCTAGCTTTGGTCTCGGTTGCCTTTGGGTCGATCTTTGCTGTCATGGCTGAAGCTGCTCGATATTTTCTGTCGTGGCTGAAGCTGCTCAAAATGAGACGGTGATCAAGGAGGTTCAGATCTACTGCAAGGTTTTGATGTGCTGGCAATGCTGCAAGATCCGATCCTGCACTAGGATCAATGGTCACGGTAAGTACTTTAACTATCAAATAAAAATTAGAGATATCGATAAGTTACAAAGAGTGATTAAAAGTAAGAAATCATGTAATAAATAATTAATAAATGATAAATTGAATTAAAAATATGAAAAATAAATTTTATACGAAATATGTCACCATGCTTGGACTGGTGCAAGATGAGTGTGCATAAAAGAGGTAAAACATAGGTAAATGGTTATAATTTAGGAAGGGAAAAATGGTAAAAAGAGAGACAATTATGGGGCTAACAACCCTCTATACTAGGTCTTAAGGTTTTTTTTTCAAGAAGAAGTAGCTCCATATCCAGTAGATCCTCTTTATTTTTTTTCTAGAAGACCATGGCAAGGGCCACAAACTCAAGGTTTTACTAATCAAATGTATAATCAGCCCCCACAAAAGAATTGGAATTCATCATGGCATCAACCTTGGTCCCAGCCTCAACCTTGGACACAAGGGATGCAAAATCCTTATGGAAGATACTCTCGGTATCACGAGTATCCACGATCCCTGTCCATTTAACCTCTCTAGGAAGATAGCCTTGAGTGAGTGAAAAATTAGGTGCCTAGGACACCTTAAATGCAAGGAGCATATGACTCAACTGATTGCAGTTGACAATGTTAGGCTCTCATGCTATTATCACTCAGATTAATGGTTTTAATCAAGGTGGAACCAAGACCCCAAAGTTAAACACAACAACTAGGAAAATTGCAGAAACTGAGTACAAACTGCAATAAGTAAATGCATCAGACAACTTTAAAACATAATGCTGTAAAAGGGGGCCAACTTCTAAAATGAACACACAGCTATGAAGTTATATGTGAGTGATGACTATGGAAGAAGATGGAGTAAGATATTAACTATAACCGGGCTTATTCAAGGATAAGAATCCATATGTACTGGGCTTATTCAGAGATAAGAATCCATATATCTGGGCTTGTTCAAAGATAAGAATCCATTGTAGTTAATATCGGAAGAAAGGTGGAAGAGATAGAAAATGAAACAAAGTATCCTACTTGAGCTATATTTAAAACGCTATAGATGAGTAAATATGAGTATCTGCTATGATAAATTCACATTTAAACATGGGAGCACTCGCATTCCAGAGCATGTAGATACGAGAAGTATGGAGAAATACAAAATGAACACTTATATTAAAAGACACAGAGAGAGAGAGTTACAAACTGTGAACCATCCTAAGCGGAATCCCCAATTCCAACAATACTTCTTATTACTGAATCCCAATGGGATATTCAAACATCAACTATCAAAGTTCATACCAAATACATACAGAACACTCGAACTAGTGAGTCCTTTGGAAAATTTGGAACCTTTTGTTAATGTTTTCTTCTTGTTTTTATAGCCTCTGATTCCTATGCGTGAGAAGATATTTTGGGAAAATATATTCCCCGTGTGCTTGTATGCTGTTGCAGGTCTAAATCAAAAATAGAAAATATGATGAGGTAGAACGGCCTCTCATCATTTTACAACGCAGGCCTAAAGCTGTTTCTAACTGAAATGTAAACAACTTACTAAACTGAAAGTGAAAACTGTAGGAGTGAAATAAGGATTTCACCCGAAATGACAAAGTGAAAATAACATAAGGTAAAAATGCCACACGGGCCCAGTCATGAATTATCATTGTTTTTTAATGAGGCGGAGCCCCTGCTGCTGCTGGCGAAGGCAATACCGTTAGTCATGGGTAGGACTGGCCTTCTGTGCTGGAGAATGTGATACTGCTAGTAGTGGGGGAGCTGGCCTTCTATTCTGGAGGTTCCTATGGAATGGCCAATGGTCATGATCCATTGACTTAGACGTGGAATTGAAACTCTTCTTCTTTCTTCTTTGCTTCCTTGGGAGTGGAGGATCATCATCCTCAGTCTCAAGCCACTCTGATTCGCTATGAGATGGCCCACATAAATAAAATGCCATGAAAACCTTACACAAGCAACAGACCAGTTAAATAAGTCCTGCGATGAGGGGTAGACTTCTTCAGAAGGCTCGGGTGAAGGCGGAGGAGTAGTGCGGAGGTAAGGAATGTAGTAGACGTGTTTCTATGGCAAAAGCATGGTTTTAGAGGAAGTATGGGCCTAGAATTAATGATAAGTGGTTTCGGGAATACCGGAGGTGGTATTCACACAAGGTTGAGGTGGTAAGCGGTTTGGGGCTAAATGAACACGATACGGGTTGGAGGATGACATGTGTCCTATCAAAACCACCCATTTCACGTTGAATATGCATGGTGGGAAGGTTTGGCGAGGACAAGCATGAAGACAGCTCTAGATTTTCAGATCTAGGAGATCGACGGATGAGATCAAACGTGATGGGAGAAAATATATGTGGGAGGAAGAAAGGTGGGACCCGGTGATGACGTCAGTAGTTTTGTCGGGTAGCGGGATGATGAGTTGCGAGCTTATAAGGTGAGAGTGATGTGGGTCGTTTGATGAGGGAGATCAACGGTCCATATCGGAGCAGGGGAGTGTAATATTGGGTGAATTATCAGGAAAGTAGTGATCAAGCGATGGAGCGAGAACCATTGGATCATAATTGACATCAAAAGTGGAGATCAAGCTGATGATGCTTGGGGAATATGAATCAAATTCTTTTCCTATGGCTCCATAGTAAACATCAGCTGATCGAGATCTTAGTAGTCAAACGGAGTCCAAACATTGAGAGCATGCTCAAAATGTTAACCCATGCGTTGAAAGTGCTTCTAGGTAAAGAGCTTCGGAGCGCGGTGACGGTTGGATGAAAGCTCTGATCAAAAGGGAATAACTTGGGGAAAAGTGAGTGGGATGAAAAAGGAAAGTGTTGGAAATATGATGTAGAGTGTTGTCCTTGATGGCAACCCACTGAATGAAGATGAAGACATGCAACTGTTGACATGTGTTGTCCTTGATGGCAATCCACCTGATGAAGTTATTCTTGACGTGATGGACTTGGTAAATGATGTTTGTTAGCAATATGATGATGAATGTTGTCCTTGAAAGGCAACCTCTTGATGAAGATAATGGCAACTTACTGGATGAAGTTGTGCTTGATAGAATATGTCTTGATGAACTAAAACTGATGTATCTACAGTGAGTACAGAAGGCAATGAAGAAAGAAATTCAGTTTGTGCTAGATCTATGATGAAAAGAGTGTGTCTCAAGGCATACGCGGGTCTGTCTAAGGGAAGTCGCGTATGCACGCGGAAAAGAACGTGACAAGTCGCGTATGGGAAAAAGCACTCATAAAGTGCAAAACCAGGGGTAACCACCATGGTATTGACCCATTGTATTGGGTAATGATTCATCTAAATGACCCCGTCCAAGAATACCATCGGAAGTAATGTGGTTTTGGCTCATGGTATTGAAAAAGGGTAAGCCTATATAAGGAGAAGAAATTCATTGTGCATATGACAAGTGTGGTGCAAGATGTCTGATCTTGAATGAATACTTCTCTCTGAAGTATATCTGAATGGAAAGGGTTACAGTTGAATGATAGATCTGAATGAATGATGCACCAATGATGAAGAAGGGGATCTAGACCTGAAAAGTATTTGTATTTGCTAGATCTGTTGATGGAATGATCTAATCTATGATGAGGCGAACATCTGTCTGAGGTAAAGGGTAAAATATGAAGTGATGTATCTATTATGAAGAATTGCATTGACATAAAAGGTCTGAAGAACCATACGCTAGTTCGCCGAAGAGGAAGCGCGTATATACGCGGCTTCGCTGAAGAGAAAGCGTGTATGCGCAATGAAATTGGATCTGTAATATGTGCAAAGGTATACGTTGGTTTATGTGAACAGAAGCACGTATATACGCGGCTTCGCTGAAGAGAAAGTGCGTATGCGCAATGAAATTGGATCTGTAATATGTACATAAGTATACGCTGGTTTATGTGAACGGAAGTGCGTATATACGTGACATCAGAGAAAGGAAAGCGCGTATGCAAACTAGGGTTTGCTGAAGTCTATGGTAAGAAATGTCTTATCTATTCTGCTGGTTTACTGATATCTGTTAGTAATTTATATGTATCTGTTTCATGGTTGATTGTGCTTAAAAGTATGGAAAGGGTCCAGTCTGAAAATATGATGAAACGTGGCCTGCAAGTGGTGTCCTAAAGGAAGCTTTGGATCCAGTGTGAAAATTGATGAAACGTGGTCCATAGAGGTGCTGAGGGTTGTAGCCTTCAGTCAGGGGGTTGTAGCTCCCTTCCGGGTGAGGCTGGTAAACGAGATCAGGGGGTCGTAGCTCCCTTCCAGGAGAGGCTGGTAAACGAGTCAGGGGGTTGGAGCTCCCTTCCAGGAGAGGCTGGTAAACGAGCACAGGTGGGTGCCTGCGTGCTGGTAGGAGTCTGCACCAGCACATATGTTGTAAGATGTTTTTTCTATAATAAAATATTGAAGGCTGAGCAACTGCAGCGGTGGTTTTCTCCCGACTTGGGTTTCCACCTAAAAATCCTGGTGTTCATGTGTGATGCTTTGTGTGATGGTTTATTCTGTTGTTACTACACATGTTTACTGTTAACTTAACATTAGATGAATGAATATTGCAAAGAACTAAGTTAATAAATATCTGCATATTTAGATCTCTTCTAATACGCGAGTTGTATGAAGGATATCCGCGTGTATACGCGAGTTTACTAAAGGAAAGTAGCGTATGGGTTTTAGAGAGTGAAAAAGTAAAAAGTTTTGAATATGCAGTAAATACTGGTTCACCCCCCCCCCTCTCAGTATTTTTCCCAACAATTGGTATCAGAGCAGGTCCTTCTGCAGAAGCTTGATCGCTTGAAGGTGATCCGTCGCAATGGGAAGTCAAGAAGGAGTAATGTCTATAAAGCCACCTCTATTCAATGGAAGCAATCTGATATTCTGGAAGGTACGAACAAAAGCATATCTGCAAAGTCTTGGTGTAGATGTATGGGCAATCGTGGAAGAAGGTTATCAATACCCGGCAAGTATTCCTACTGATGCAGCAGAAAGGAAGAAGTATGAAATCAATGCCAAAGCGGTGAATGTCTTATTAGGAAGCATGTCTGAATCAGAATTTGCTAAAGTGATGCAGCTACATTCAGCAAAAGAAATATGGGACAAAATCATTCTGAGCTATGAAGGAGATACAAAGGTAAAAAGTGCAAAACTCCAAACTCTTAGAATTGAATATGAAAATTTGAAGATGCACAGTGATGAAAGTGTTGCCAGTTTCTTTCTCCGTCTAGATGATATTGTAAATCAGATGAGAAATTTGGGTGAAACCATAACCGATACTACTCTGGTGGAAAAAGTCTTAAGATCCTTGACTTCAAAATTTGACTCTAAAGTTTCAGCTATTGAAGAAAGGCAAGATCTGCAAACTCTTACGATTGTTCAATTACATGGTATTCTGACTGATTTTGAAATGAGACAAGGAGGTCCTTCTCAAATCAAAGAAGCTACTTTTAAGGTATCCGCAAGAGGAAAAGAAAAGGAAGTTGTCAAAGAATCCAGCTATATATCCGATGAAGAAGAAGCGAATTTCGTGAGAAAACTCCAACTAGGAACTGGAAGATTCAAAGGTAAGCTTCCCTTCAAAAGTTTTGAGTGTGGAAAAGTTGGTCACTATGCTGCTAAATGTCCTTATAGAGAAAAAAATGGTAAAGGGAAAGAATTTGAAAAGAGGAAGAGTTATTATGCAAATGTAGACACTGATGGGTCATCTGATAGTGAGGAAGAACGTGAAGAAGATCTTAGACTTCTCATGGCATTTGAACAAAGAGAAGAAAAAGATACGTTTGTGGATGCTCTAGAGGACAATGACTTTATTGAAGTGTACAGTAAAGATGAAGAAGATTCTGACCAAGATCTGAAAGTGCTCATGGCTAAGAATCAAAAGAAGAAGGCTACTCAAAGAAAGGAGATCTCTCAGAAATCATGTATAACAGAAATTGAAGGAGATAAAACAGGTATTAATCGTTGTTCTTGTATTTTACTTAATTGTATATGCAAAGGTTATGATAGTGAAAGTGACAGTATGGATCTAGAAGATTCTGACCAAGCGCTACAAGTGCTCATGGCAAAGAGGAAAAATAAGAAGGCTACTCAGAGCAAGGAGATGTCTCAGAAAACTTGTATAGCAAAGATTGAAGAAGATGAATCTGATAGTAATACTCTTCTTTGTGCAAAAAATAGTGAAGATAGTGAAAGTAAAGTTGTGGATCTAGAAGAAGCCATCAAGATCAAAGTTGAAGAACAACAAAAGGAAATTGATAAGAAAGATTCTATCTACAAAGAGATGATCTCTCAAATGAAAGAACAAATAGAAATTTTGAATGGACAGGTGGACAAGTATCAAAGGTATCATACTTATGCATCCAATCGAATTAAAGAACTAGAAGCAGAAATCAATGATCTAAATGCAGATCTGGAAAAATCAAATAAGAAGAATGAAGAGCTGCAACAAACATGTGAAGGAAACGAAAATTGGTTGAAAGAAGAGATTCTAAATCTGAAGGATCAAGTTGAAGATGGAAGAAGAAAAGAAGAAAGCATGACAAAGCAATGTCAAGCCTTGGAGGTTGAGGTAAACATTCTCAAAGGTAAATTAGAAGAAAAGGTTAAACTTTTGAGGTTTCATGATAGTACTAATATTTTGGACACTATTCTGAGTAATCAAAGGTCTCCTGCTATCAAACTTGGTCTTGGTTTCCATGAAATTGTTAAAGGAGAATCTAGCTCACAAGGAAGTGCTAAAAATTCAGAGGATGTCAATACTAAACCTGAAGTGTTGAAAGAGACAAAATATCAACCAACAATCATGAATTCTCAAAGGAATTCATTCAAGAACGTTGAATGTTTTAAATTTCATAATTATGGGCATGTTGCAGCAAATTGCAGAAGCAGAACAATTCAGCCACAAACAAACAGATTCTACTCAGAAAGGTACTCTGGTAGCTTCAAGGGATATTGTTTTTCATGTAACAAGTATGGACATAAAGCAGCTGATTGTAAAAGAAGGAAGATTAGAAATACTCATTATGATTCTTATGCTTATTTTTCTGGACATATGAGATGTTATTCTTGTAACAAGTATGGACATGTAGAAAAGGAATGTAGGTTGAACAGATATGAGAAATTGGATAACTTCCAGCACACAAATAGAAAGATCAAACAAATCTGGAGAAAGAAGGAGGACCGATCAGAAACGTAGGGAATTCTGACCCTACTGCAGTCATCCGCTTCTGAAGCTTACTTCTATGATTGACTGCAGGAATGATGTGGGATACATTATGAGATTTAGTAATGTATCGTCACGGGGGAGCAATGTATGATGTCTCTCATGGTTGATTTGATTATTCTGGTTATATGTATTTCTGACAGAGCATCTGATATGAAGAAGACAGGTACAGGAAGTACAAGTTTAGGGGGAGATGAAGGAATGTGAAAAATTTCTATGCTTCACTTTTCATACGCGGGTTCTATTAACAAAAGTCGCGTATACACATGAGTTCCAGCAGACACAATCACGTAGGCATTGATGATAAGAGAATTTATATGATAGCTGAAGATATGGAGCAGAGGTTCAGGGGGAGCATCAGTCTGACTGTTAATAACTGTATTATTGACTCAATATCAGCTTAGTTTCTCAGTTCTAAATAATGATGATATTATACATGGTTTCTTATGTTGAAGATTGTGGATGAGTCATGTTTTCTTTTTGATGAAGAGTATTCATTGTTGAGATAAAAGTCTTATAATTCGGAGATAAGGGCAGTTCATGCAGAGATTGTTGTTGATGACTTGATGATGAACGTATTCAGGTTGTACAAGTTAAGGAGGAGCACTGGTTCAGGTAGAGCAGCAGGTTGAAAACTAATGATTTCATTGTTGGCAATATGAGTGCTTATTCTTTGGTTTTTGTGATACTCATGCTCAAATAATGATGACTTGGTACATGGTTTATTATGATGAGATTTTGAGCCCTGATTGCTGATAAGTATCTTTTGTGCTCACACATGGATGAGTTGGATGTCATTTGATTCAGAAATAAGAATAGATCATGCAGAGTTTGTTACTATGGTTAATATCTTTTGCCTACATATGTTACTTCATGTTAAATCTTAAAGATTATGGTGATATTGGACCACATGGATGATTGACACATATTTGAAGATGTTGTTCTGGTATGATAATCTCTCTTGGAAAGATTGTATTGATGCTGCAAAGAATTTGAAGGCTTGGTTATTAATGTGCTTATGCTACAATCGTTGGATGACGCTTGAAGACACAACTACATTGTTCTATCTATCTGTATTCCAGGGAAGCATTCAAATATCTCAAAAAGAAGCTGAACACTGTCTTTTTCTCACAAGAGGATCAGATTTGGTTAAAATATAGAAGATAGTATTGGATACGTGGGTTTCCTGAAACACAGTCGCGTATATACGCGAGTTCATGCACAGAAAACCGTGTATGTCTGATTGCTGACATTTTTCTGTTTGGAGTCAGCTCTCTTGACACTAGCTAACGATCTTGTTTGGTATCTACGGTGGTGTTCAGTTCTCATAATTCTATTTCTAATGTTTTTGATAAATATGCCTTAATGATTTGTTGGAAAAGTGACCAGGATGCACAAACTAAGGGGGAGCCTTAGTCATATGGAAAGGTTGATTGGATGCCTGATTCGGGGGGGATTATTAGTCTTTGTGAGTATAAAGCCTTGTTGGCATTATGGTGGTTCTAATATATGATCTCTCTTGAGGTCTCTTTTTGGTATTGGTTATGAAAAGTCATATTTGTATTTTTGATGAAAAGGTCATGTTGAGACCCATGATGTAAAATTGTAATATTCGATTACATGTAAGGACTTGTCAATTTTATGTACACTTGGTTGGTGAGTCAAATGTGTAAGCCCACTTGGTTGGGTACTTGAGTCTCATATGTAAATCCACTTGGTTGGATATTTGATGTAAGTATGAGTCTTTGGTGATAGGAACTTCATAGAGTCATGTACTTCATTGAAAAATATGTTTGAAGATTCAGCATGAACTCAGGGGGAGCTTGGTCACTTCAGTATATATCAGATCTGCAGAACGCTTCTTCCACATGAGGAGAAAAGGGGGAGAGTATGTTGGTTTTTGATCCACCCTTTGCCCTTGATGTCAAAGGGGGAGAGTGACATGGTGTTTGAATGGTGTCAAAAATGGAGAGAGTGACATGTTGTCATTGTATTCTTAATATACCTATCTGTTGTGGTAACCAAACACCATCGTGGTTGCCATCAAGTCCAAAGGGAGAGATTGTTGGCAATATGATGCATAATGTTGTCATTGATGGCAACCCACTGAATGAAGATGAAGACATGCGACTGTGGACATGTGTTGTCCTTGATGGCAATCCACCTGATGAAGTTATTCTTGACGTGATGGACTTGGTAAATGATGATGATGAATGTTGTCCTTGAAAGGCAACCCTCTTGATGAAGATAATGGCAACTTACTGGATGAAGTTGTGCTTGATAGAATATGTCTTGATGAACTAAAACTGATGTATCTACAGTGAGTACAGAAGGAAATGAAGAAAGAAATTCAGTTTGTGCTAGATCTATGATGAAAAGAGTGTATCTCAAGGCATACGCGGATTTGTCTAAGGGAAGTCGCGTATGCACGCGGAAAAGAACGTGACAAGTCGCGTATGGGAAAAAGCGCTCATAAAGTGAAAAACTAGGGGTAACCACCATGGTATTGACCCATTGTATTGGGTAATGATTCTTCTAAATGACCCCTTCTAGGAATACCATCGGAAGTAATGTGGTTTTGGCTCATGGTATTGAAAAAGGGTAAACCTATATAAGGAGAAGAAATTCATTGTGCATATGACAAGTGTGGTGCAAGATGTCTGAGCTTGAATGAATACTTCTCTCTGAAGTATATCTGAATGGAAAGGGTTATAGTTGAATGATAGATCTGAATGAATGATGCACCAATTATGAAGAAGGGGATCTAGACCTAAAATGTACTTGTATTTGCTAGATCTGTTGATGGAATGATCTGATCTATGATGAGGCGAACATCTGTCTGAGGTAAAGGGTAAAATATGAAGTGATGTATCTGTTATGAAGAATTGCATTGACATAAAAGGTCTGAAGAACCATACACTAGTTCGCCGAAGAGGAAGCGCGTATATACGCGGCTTCGCTGAAGAGAAAGCGTGTATGTGAAATGAAATTGGATCTGTAATATGTACAGAAGTATACGCTGGTTTATGTGAACAGAAGCACGTATATACGCGGCTTCGCTGAAGAGAAAGTGTGTATGCGCAATGAAATTGGATCTGTAATATGTACAGAAGTATACGCTGGTTTATGTGAACGGAAGCGCGTATATACGCGACATCAGAGAAAGGAAAGCGCATATGCAAACTAGGGTTTGTTGAAGTCTGTGGTAAGAAATGTCTGATCTGTTCTGCTGGTTTACTGATATCTGTCAGTAAGTTATATGTATCTGTTTCATGGTTGACTGTGCTTAAAAAGTATGGAAAGGGTCCAGTCTGAAAATATGATGAAATGTGGCCTGCAAGTGGTGTCCTAAAGGAAGCTTTGGATCCAGTGTGAAAATTGATGAAACGTGGTCCATAGAGGTGCTGAGGGTTGTAGCCTTCAGTCAGGGGGTTGTAGCTCCCTTCCAGGTGAGGCTGGTAAACGAGATCAGGGAGTCGTAGCTCCCTTCCAGGAGAGGCTGGTAAACGAGTCAGGGGGTTGGAGCTCCCTTCCAGGAGAGGCTGGTAAACGAGCGCAGGTGGGTGCCTGCGTGCTGGTAGAGTCTGCACTAGCACATATGTTGTAAGATGTTTTCTCTATAATAAAATATTGAAGGTTGAGCAACTGCAGCGGTGGTTTTCTCCCGACTTGGGTTTCCACCTAAAAATCCTGGTGTTCATGTGTGATGCTTTGTGTGATGGTTTATTCTGTTGTTACTACACATGTTTACTGTTAACTTAACATCAGATGAATGAATATTGCAAAGAATTAAGTTAATAAATATCTGCATGTTTAGATCTCTGCTAATACGCGAGTTGTATGAAGGATATCCGCGTATATACGCGAGTTTACTAAAGGAAAGTAGAGTATGGGTTTTAGAGAGTGAAAAAGTAAAAAAATTTGAATATGCAGTAAATACTGATTCACCCCCCCCTCTCAGTATTTTTCCCAACAAAAAGGTGCGCTGGCCATTGGATCGGGATGATAAATGGTCCAGAATGTATCACAGAATCACACAAAGGGTCTGAATGGTGCAAGGGGATGGATGAGATGCGATGCGTCGATGAAGCGATGACTATCCGATCAGGAGGATCGACGGTCCAGATCATAACGCGGGGGGTGAAAAATGGATAAATGAGGTGGAGGACAGCGATATAGTGAGACAGCGCAAACCATTGGATTAGGAGGATCAATGGTCCAGATCGTATCGATGGTGAATCAACATCGGCCATGAAAATATAGAGTGAAACAGGAAGGAGCGATGTGTGGTGGATGGGCGCAGCGAGATGGAGCGATGGCCCTTGGATCTATGGAGATCAACGGTTGGGATTGTGTCGGTGTTTCACACATCGACAGAAAAATGTAAAAGGAACATGGAGTACTACGATGTGCGATGTGAGATGGATGGGTGCAGCGCGATGGAGCGATGATTGTTGGATCTGAGAGGATATCAACAGTCAGGATCACGTCGGGATTTCGCACATCAGCAGAAAAGAGATCAGGCGCGAAAAATTTGAGCGAAGCGATGTGCGATGTGCGATGGATAAGTGATGTGTGATTGTTGTTGGATCTGCAGATATAAATGGTCAGGATATCTTCGGCAAAGATGAACCTCGGCGGTGAAACAAAAGAGAAAATGAGTGGACTTGGGAACCAGCGAAGTCCGATGGCCAAAGAGGGCTTAAGGAATTTTTAGCTGTCATACACAGAACAGGGTTATATGAGAAATGGGGGCTAAGGGCTTAAGACAAAAAGCGCTTAGAGGCCCGATATGTAAAAATGAACACTTTTAAAGAAAAAAGGTGGATTTTTAGCCTTTTCAAGGGTTTTGATAGGTGAAAAAGGCACTTTGACGGTCTATATAATCCTTGTTGTATTTGCTTTGCAGAAAAAAACTCCTTATCATTAGACCTCCCAGCTCGGTGAGGGATATCATAACAACATTGGCTTCACTTGGGGATGACTCATTTGTCCTCGAACGCGTCGAGAACTTCGCAGACCATCTATTAGCCTTCTTCTTGTGAACATAGTCCCTTGATGCCTTCTCTTATTTCTTCATGGAAAATGAAAACAACAAACATCATAATAAAAGAAATTGAATAATGTACAATATCATACAGAAGACCTTTCGGCCTGAATCAATACTGGAAAAAGGGTTTTAAGAATTTCCCATTCACAGGGGCTTCGAGCAGATCACCCTGCAAAGTTTTCAGTCTAAAAGTATTGTTTCCTCCGACTTTTTCAATTTTGAAAGGTCCGAACCATAAAGGATCAAAATTTCCATGCTTTCCTTTCTCAGGCCTTCTTATATCCCATCTTAGCACCAGATCTCTAACCTGCATATCTTTATCTTTAGCATGCTGATCAAAAAGGTCTTTCATTTTCTCTTGGTACATATTCAACCTCTGATTTACTTGATTTTGAGTCTCTTCCAGATCTACTAGCTGATTTATTCTTCTGGTAAGATCATTTGGTTCCTCTTGACAATCCTGCATGAACCTAGCCATAGGTAAGGCCAATTATATTGGGAAAACTGCTGCTCTACCATAGACCAATTCATATGGGGATTTTCCTATTGACCTCTTACTAGTGATTCTATTTTCCCATAGGGAAAACTTGAGCTGAGAATCCCAGTTCTTCTAGTTTTCATTTATGGCCTTTTTCAATGCCCTTACCAAGGTTTTTTTTGAGTATTCTTCCAATTCATTTCCCCTTCGATAGTAGGCAGTAGAGTGTCCTAGCCCAATATTATACTATTGGCAAAAAGTGATAAATTTGATAGACTTGAAATCCTTAGCATTATCTGTGACAATCTTAGCGGGGCAACCAAACCTTGAGATGATGTTATCTTCCATAAACTTGATCACCACTATGTCTGTAGCATTCCTTGCTAGCATGGCCTCTACCCATTTAGTGAAGTAATCGGTGGTTGTTAGTATCCACTTGTGTTTCCCTCTTGAGGCAGGATGAATTTTTTTGATGAAATCGATTCCCCACTGTTGGAAAGGTTCTTCTATGTTCACTGGGATCATAGGCAAAGGTGCAAACTTATGCCTTTCAAAAAAATTCTGACATTTTTCACAAGCCCTTACCCAAGCATAAACATCTCCAAAAAGTTTGGGCCAGAAAATTCATGCTTTCAGAATCTTGTGTGTCGTGGCACTCTAGCTGTAGTGACCACCACAGATGCCCTCGTGGAATTTTTCCATCACTTCTTTTACTTATCTGTTAGACATAAAAGTAGTATGCTTGATGGGTTTCTCCAGCACAAATGGCTATTTTCTATGATGAACTTCTGAGATCTTAGCCTCACCATTCTATACTTTGTCTTCTCGCAGCTTGGAGGACATCTAAGAGTCATGAGGTACTCTACAATTTCCTTGTACCATGGACTGAGAAGGTACTTCATATGGGTCTTTTGTGTAGTAGTTTCTATCTCGAACTGATCATCTGCTCTCCCAGACTCTTCATTGGCCACCATAGATAAATTTATCCCCAAAGCCTGAAAGTTTGATTCAAAAAGGATCTTGGCTAATCCCTGTCCCTTTATTAGCTTAGTGGGGCATATCTCCAACTCATACTCCTATATCTTAGCTATCCATTTGCCTCTCTTTCCTTCAATATCTCCCTGAATCAAGATTTCTTTTACAGCTGCTGTGGGTACGAATGCAGTTACAGCTGACTCTAATACATACATTCGAAAGGCATTTAGGGATTTGACCAAGGCATAAGCCTATTTCTCTAGGATGTTATATTTTAGCTCTGTGTTGTAGAGCACTTGAATGAAGAAGGCGATAGGTTTCTCATGCCCCTCCTCGTTCTTCTGCAATAATACTGCTGCGACAATGTGGGGATATGCAAACAAAAAGGTCATGAAGGGTTTCGTATAATCCGGCGCTACCAATACTTGGGCTTCTGCGAAAGAATTTTTAATTTTGTTAAAAGCTTCCTGTGACTCCATAGTCAATTTTACTTCATTATCCTTCTTCAGCATCTCAGTTATGTACCGGACTATCTCTGCATAGTTCGGTATGAATCTTCTGCATAGTTCGGTATGAATCTTCTCAAGAAGTTGATACGTCCAAGAAAAACTTGGACCTCTTTCTTGTTTCTGGGCAAGGATATACCATTTATGACTTCTACCCTCTTCGGGTCAATTTTTACCCTGGCCTTTGTTACAATATGCCCCAAAATTTTACCCTCTTCTAAAGCAAACAAAGATTTTTTGGGGTTTAAAGACAATCCATATCTACGGCACTTGTCAAAGGTTCTACGCAAATGCTCTAAATGTTTAGCATCATCCTTTGAGAAAAATGTGATGTCGTCTAGGTACACCACCATGAATTTGTCTTGTTCTCCCACAAAAGCAATGTCCATGGCCCTTTGGAATGTAGCTCCCGCATTGATCAATCCAAACTGCATTTGAGCATACATAAACGTTCCCAAAGGAGTAGTGAATGTAGTTTTCTTTTGGTCCTTCGGAAGCACTACTACTTGATTATAACTAGAAAATCCATCCATCATAGACATTTGTGAAGATCCTACCACCTTCTGCAATATATGGTCCATCTTGGGTAGCGGATAATTGTCTTTTAGAGATGCTCTGTTCAAGTTCTAAAAGTCCACACACAATCTTATTTCACCATTATTCTTTTGGACTGGGACCAAGTTGGACACCCATTTAGAATATCTTAATGGAGCAATAATCTTAGTCTTTAACAGTTTCTTGATTTCGTTTTCTATGGAAGGAGTAAAGGATTAATCTATCTTAATTTCTATTTGTGTGTCTTAGCATCTCCCTTTAATGGAATCTTGTGCTGGATAATACTAATATCAAAGGTCTTCAAATCTTGATAGGACTAGATAGAGACATTCTTATATGTCTGAAATAGCTTTTTATGTTTCTCTTTGTATTCTTCGGGTAGCTTATTAGAAAATTTCACAATCTTGGGATCAGCCTCCATGCTGAGGTTTAGGTCATCTACCTGATTTTCTTCAACAACCTTACTTGGCTAATTTGGGACATCATTCTTATCAAATAGTCTCTCCAGAGGGACCAATCCTCTAGGTATTACATTCCCTTTGAACTGCAGCACCTTATGCCCAGCTATGGTATCCTGCCATTTATTCTAAGGAAGGTCCTCAGTCTTCTCCTCGCCAACATCTATGTCCATATTGGAGAATTCCCCAACAGTCTCCATGAATCTTTTCACTTGTTCTTCATCTTCAAACACCTACCAGTGTTTGACATTGTCAGGGATGGAAGGATGGTAACGAACCTCTATTTCATACCTTAAGAGAGGGTTTTGAGGTGGTCTAAAACTACTTGTAGCTACTGCAAGAGAGTTTTCCATTTTGTTTTGGTCTCTTGGCATGAATTGAATAATGAATGCTAAGAATAAATTCTCTACCAACTCCCATACCTCATTTCTGTAAGCCCTCGGTCGTGGGTGTTTATCTTGACATTGATTTCTTACTTGCCTCACCACCAATTCTGAATCTCCCAGAACCTTCAAGCTCTGAATATTCATGTTTTTTTCTATTTGTAGACCTAGAAGCAAGGCTTCGTATTCGGCCACATTTTTCGTGGCTTCATACTCCAATTTGAAAGATAATGGGACGAGTTTTCTAGTAGGGGAGATAAGGAGAATACCAAATCCATCCCCTTCCTTTGAGTTGGCTCCGTCAAAGTGCAAGGTCCAAATCCCACCTTCTTCATTACTTGAAGACTGCTCGGTCTTTACTTGACAGAAATATGGCTCCTACAAGTAATCTTGGTCTTCCTCAAGAATTAGACAAGAAAACTCACCCTCTTTGCTGTACACCGGTGAATTCACTGAATTATCAACTTTAGTGACCATCTTCACAAACCTTGTTTCCCGGTATAATCTCCTTTCTTGGCCTCCAAACATAGGGATGGTCACATAGGTTAGGTCTAACTTTATAGATCCTCCAATTTTTGTACCCCATGATCTTGATAATAGCATCCCAAACCAAGCTGGGATTTCAGCCAGTACTATGTCCATTAACACGCTCTTAGCTGGGATTTGGGCTAGATTTACCACCAAATCCTTGATCATCCCCAAACATTTGACTCTTTTAGAATCAAAAGAGTCTAGATATTTATATGGGCGAGTGATCTGCAGCCCCAATTGCTCCATCACCCAAAGAGGTAATAGGTTATGGGACGCCCCGGAATCCAGCATACAGTTGTGCAACAACAAATCATGAATTACTAAAGAGACATAGAAAGGAGGAGTTGAAGCATCTAACTCCTCAACATTAGGACTGAACATGATCACATGCATTTCTTACTAGAGGTTTAAACTATCTGGGATTGGGGCTGCTCCTTGAGGAAGCATGAAATAATACACCTGAGACTGGTAGGCTGGCTGTTTCAGTAGTTCAGTCAAAGGGACGGGAATTTTTACTTTTTCCAGCTCTTTCTGAAGGCGAAACATAGGAGGAGGCTTCTCTATGAGACTTTCCTTTAGCTCTTTACTCTAGGCTGGAGGTTTTTATTCCTTTGGGATAGGCTTGACTTTTTCAATTGAGTTGGGGACTATATTAGAAGAAGATGGAACATAGACATTAGGATGCAAAGGTTAGGTCACAGGTTTCTTACCTTTATCTCCAATTTTCTAAAAAAATGTCTCATTCTAAGGCATCTCTTATTCTTTTTCTTGTGTGCGGGTTCTCTTTCTAGAGGACCTGAGATCATATTTTCTATGAAACTATGCTTGCATGAAGTCTACAAATTGTTTACAGTAATCATCTATCTCTAGATCTTCAGCAACACTTGTTTTTTCTTCTTCTTCTTGCAAGGAAAGCTCCACTCCTTCACCTTCTTGCAAAGAAGACTTAACTTCATCGTTGTCTGAGTAAGCAAGATATTGATCATATTGCCCATCAGGAATGTCTTCGGCAGGGCCATCCATCTGCCCTTCCAGATACAGCGGGGGTTGTATGTGGTCTTGCTTCTCCTTTTGATCTCTTTGTAATATTTGAAGAGGAGGCTTTCTATATTGTGGGTTAAATCCTATGTTTGGAGCAGTTTGGAATGGCTTTGAGGATGAGTTCTTTGCCTCGAGCTCAAGCTTCACCAGCTTGCTCAAAAGGTTCTTGATCATTTTTCTCATCTCCTCTATTTTGTAATCTGATACCTCTCTATCTTGACCAGAGATAGATGCTTCTTCTTTCCCTCTCCATCTACCATCATGGTCTAACCTCCCTTTTGATTTACCCGTAGAAGTGAAGCTAGCTTCCACTTCCAATGCATCAGTTTGGGCTTCATCCAAAGTAGCAGACTTCCTTTCTTTTAAAGAGAATCCAAATTCTGACTCAAAGGCTGCTACAAACACCACTTTAGTAGCAGTTTGGTGAGGCTTCATTTCAGTTGGGAGACTTGTATATAATTTATTAAATCTCTTGATGAATTTGGACACATCTTCATTATGCCTCTTTCTAAGTGTGTTTAATTCTGTAAGACAGTATATGTGGTCCTTCTTCTCTCCCCATTTCTTGGTGAAGGAATTTTTCATTTCCTCCCAGGTATTAATGGAGCAGTCCCCCAAGGTCTTGAACCATTTTCTAGCCTCTCCATCTAGAGACTGGACAAACAATCTCAACACCACATCCAGATGTTCAACATTGAAATTTTCTGCGAAGGCGCATAAAACTTCCAGGTGTTTCATAGCTTCAGTATCATTTTCTCCATTGAAATGAGGTAGGATCATTATGTAATATTGAGGCATGTCGTTCAGGATCTGAGGCAATTCCAGGGGGGCATATTTGCTTAGTAGGAAACCAAGAACAACCATCAGAGGTTGTGGAGGTGGTGGGAGAGTTTGATGTGTATTAGGAGCTGGTGGAAGAGAACTATGTATGAAAATGGGGATATACTGAACACCGGCTTGATGGGTTGATTGAGCTACTAGAATATGAGAAGTGGAAACCTCTGTGACTTCTTTAACTTCTTTGGTTTTGAGAGCGGGATGTAGAAAGATACTTGTGGTATCTACAGATTCAGCCTCATCTTTGACTTCAATATTTTCTAGGGAGGGGCTATCTAAAGTATATTCAAGGGTTCTTGTAATAGAATCATGACCTTGATCTTGAGCTATTTGAGAGGAGGATGGAGAGTCTTCCAGGGAGAATCTAGGAATATCCATATAAGCTGATTTTTTTTCTCTCCAACTTCTCTTGTGCAAAATCTTCTCTGGATCAGACACTAAAGGTGTTCTCAACTGGGATGTATCTGACCTTAGGTGTGGCTTTCAGGAAGCCAGGACCGCAAATAGATTTATCTTTGAATGACAGTGGAGTCGCCAAGGTGAGGGATCTACAACACCTAACCCTTCCTTCTCACCTATTCTGAAGGGTGGATGAATATTTGTCGAGGCCCAGAGATTTAGTTCCTTAAATCATTTCCCCGGCAACGGTGCCAGATAGATGTTGTATCTCCTAGAGACAACCTTGAGTTGTATAAATACCAGTGCCTAGGACATCTTAAATGCAAGGAGCATATGACTCAACTGATTGCAGTTGACAATGTTAGGCTCTCATCCTACTATCACTCAGATGAATGGTTTTAATAAGGGTGGAACCAAAACCCCAAAGTTAAACACAACAACTAGGAAAATTGCAGAAACTGAGTACAAAATGCAATAAGTAAATGCATCAGACAGCTTTAAAATAGAATTTTGTAAAGGGGGCTGACTTCTAAAATGAATACACAACTATCAAGTTATATATGAGCGATGACTATGGTAGAATATGGAGTAAGATATTAACTATAATTGGGATTATTCAAGGATAAGAATCCATATTTACTGGGCTTATTCAAAGATAAGAATACATATATCTGGGCTCGTTCAAAGATAAGAATACATTGTAGTTAATATTGGAAGAAAGGTGGAAGAGATAGAAATTGAAACAAAGTATCCTTCCTGATCTATATTTAAAGCACTATAGATGAGTAAATATGAGTATCTTCTACGATAAATTCACATTTAAACATGGGAGCACTCGCATTCCAAATCATGTAGATACGAGAAGTATGGAGAAATAAAAAATGAACACTTATATTAAAAGACACAAACAGAGAGAGAGTTACAAACTGTGAACCATCCTGAGCGGAATCCCCAATTCCAACAAAGCTTATTATTACTGAATCCCAACGAGATCTTCAATCAACTATAAAAGTTCACACCAAATACATATAGAACACTCGAACTAGTGAGTCTTTTGGAAAATCTGGAACCTTTTGTTAGTGTTTTCTTCCTGTTTTTATAACCTCTGATTCCTATGTGTGAGAAGATATTTTGGGAAAATATCATCCCCGTGTGCTTATATGCTGTTGTAGGTCTAAATCAAAAACAGAAAAGATGATGAGGTAGAACTGCCTCTCATCATTTTACAACGCATGCCGAAAGTTGTTTCTAACTGAAATGTAAACAAATTACTAAACTGAAAGTGAAAAGTGTAAGAGTGAAATAAGGATTTCACCCAAAATGACAAAGTGAAAAGAACATAAGGTAAAAAGACGACGCAGGCCTAGTCATGAATTATTATTGTTGTTTAATGAGGCAGAGCCCTTGGTGCTACTGGAGAAGGTAATACCGTTAGTCGTGGGTAGGACTGGCCTTCTATGATAGAGAATGTGGTACTACTAGTAGTGTAAGTGTTGGCCTTCTATGCTGGAGGTTCCTGTGGAATGGCTAATGGTCATGATCCATTGACTTAGACGTGGAATTGAACCTCTTCATCTTTCTTCTCAACTTCCTTGGGAGTGGAGGATCATCATCCTCGGCCTCAAGCCACTGTGATTGGCTATGAGATGGCCCGCATACTTAAAATTCCATGAAAACCCTGCACATATAGAAAACCAGTTAAATAAATCCTGCGATGAGTGGTAGACTGCTTTAGAAGGCTCGGGTGAAGGCGGAGGAGCAGTGCGGAGGCAAGTAATGCAGTAGAGGCATTTCTATGGCGAAATCATGGTTTGAAAGGAAGTATGGGTGCAGAATTAATGATAAGAGGTTTTGGGAATACCAGAGGTGGTATTCACGCGGGGTTGAGGTGGTAAGCGGTTTGGGGCTAAATGAACACGATACAGGTTGGAGGACGACACGTGTCCTATCGAAACTGCCCATTTCACGTTGAATATGCATGGTGGGAATGTTTGGCAAGGACGAGCATGAAGACAGCTCTGGACCGTCATATCTGGGAGATCGATGGCTAAGATCAAACATGAGGGGAGAAAAGATGTGGGAGGAAGAAAGGTGGGACCTTGCGATGATGTCAGTAGTTTTGTCGGGTAGCGGGATGATCAGTTGCGAGGTTATAAGGTGAGAGTAATGTGGGTTGTTGTATGAGGGAGATCAATGATCCAAATCAGAGCAAGGGAGTGTAATATTGGGTGAATGATCGGGAAAGTAGCGATGGAGCGATGGAGCGAGGACCGTTGGACAATAATGGAAATCAACGATGGAGATCAACTATGGGGGCGCTTGGGGGTATAGATCAAATTCTTGGCCTGTGCCTCCACAGTAAACCTCAACCATTGATATAAGATCTTCCGTAGTCAAATAGGTCAACTGCGGAGGCACTCAAAGTGTTAACCCATGTGTTGAAAGTGCTTCCTGGTAAAGAGGAAGACTGGTGGTGACCGTTGGATCAGGCTCGATCAATGGCAGAGATAACTTGGGGAAAAGTGAGTGGGGTGAAAGGCAAAGGTGCGCTAGCCATTGGATCGGGATGATCAATAGTCCAAAATGTATCGTAGAATCATACAAGGGCCTAAATGTTGCCAGGGGAGGGGTGAGTCGCAATGCAGCGATGAAGCGATGACTGTCCGATCAGGAGGATCGACAATCTAGAGCATATCATGGGGGGCGAAAAATGGATAAATGAGGTGGAGGACAGTGATATAGTGAGATAGTGCTGACTGTTGGATCAGGAGGATTGACGGTCTAGATCATATCGACGGGGAATGAAAATTGTTACACCATTTTTTGGTCATCTAACCTATTATCATTAGATGGACCCAAGTACACCATGTAAGACCAGTTTTACCCTAAGTAAAACTGCTTTCACTATGTTAAAACAGGAAACCCCAAAAGGAAATATTAAACAAAACCATATTTGTTTGATTTTCCTCATGGAATAATTAATTAAACCATAATTTAATTATTATTCCCAGTCATGTTTAACCCAAAATCAAAGAAATTAATTAGATAAACCTTTATTTATCTTATTATTTTCTAGGAATAACTATTTAAACCTTATTTAAATGATATTCCTTGTTAAATATGACCAAATCACCCACAAATAATTAAATAAATCACTATTTATTTAATTATCTTCCAACCACTTCCTTAAATAATTAAATAAATCATTATTTATTTGATTATCTTCTAACCGCTTCCTTAAAAAGATAAATAAATCATTTATTTATTTATTTTTGACAAATTAAGGGATTTGACCCAAGTCAAATACCTTTTCCTCCAACAAATATAATAAAATATTCCATAAAAAGTGGATCTAGATCTGGTTAACCCATGCACCAAGATCTAGAATGACCCAATATTTTGTTATAAACAGGAGGGTTTTTCCTACCATTCTTCACCTTTTGTTGCCTATTAGATCACTCTGGATCTATACACTTGGTCACCATTTTCTGCCATTTGCTGTGAGAGCTCCCTTTGAGTTCCATTCTTTGTGTGGGTCTTCTACACCAACAAGAGAGAGAAATATTAGATCTGAAGTGCTGAGGACTTCCAAGAACCCATCCCACTGAGGAGAATTGGATACACCTTCTTGTTTTCCTCCCAGGTGCCCCATTAATATAAAAATTCTTTCAAAAATTTATCTTGTCTTGTCTATTGGTATATGGAGCAAACCCTTACTTTTTTCTGCTTAATGTCTTTCCATGCATAGATCTGGTTTCTTGCAGCTCTTTTATGTCTAACTAACCGCAGATCTGAAGATATTGGCAGCCACTTTTGTTGTTAGGGCTATTAGTTATGCGTAGCTAAAGTGGTCCTTTTTCGTACACTTCGACAAAGGATTCATACTAACAAATGGCGACTCCACATAGGTTTTAAATTACGACCGCTGTCGTTTTTCATATTCCTGCATATCCAGCTACTTCAGACCCTAGGGTTTCTTTTCAGCTGTTTATTTTTCCTATTTTTATGTTGTTTTTCTCACATAAAACCCTAAAACATTAAAATTTATAACTTCCGTGTGTTTCTGGCCCTATTGCGCAGGTAAGCGACACCAGCCGCAACTGAGACGGCAACTTTTCTGAAAATCTGCTGCCGAGACAACCGGAACGGGGGGTCACACTTTTTGGCCCATAAACTACGACCTGGACCTCCAGGTCGCACTTTTCTGCCCCTTTTCTGTGACCTGCACTGAAAAAAGGTCAGAAACTGCGACCTGCCAGTTTTTCAGTGATTTTTCTGCAATTTTTCTGGGTTCTGTTGTAGCTTCTGTCAGGGTTTTCCAGCCTCTGTCTCAGCCCGCCTTGACCAAGTTCTGATCCGTTTTTACTCATCTAAGTGGGAACCTAGCCCCCTAGGGCTTTAGTACCCTCCACTTTCTGTGGAAGAGTTTTAGCTGTTTCAGCCGTCTGTTTTTCAGAGCTTCAGCCTCCTTTTTTCCAGATCTATTCCCTCCCTTTCAGATCCTTTGAAATCAGCTCTTCTACCTCTCAAATCACCTCCTGAAGATTTGTTTGGATCTACTTTTAGGGCCTCCACCTTGCCCCCTCCGTTTTTTGCTGATTTCCTTCCTTTTTCCAGCCACCTTGCCTCTGTCTTTTGGCTGTGACCTGCACCTCTTTTCAGCAGCTTTATCCTTTAGATCCCTGTCCCTTTTGACCTTAGATCTATTGGCCTCTTTTTCGTGTGTTTTGCCTAGATTTTTCCCTTTCTTTTCAGATTAGTTTTGAGAGACCCGCCTTCTTGGGTTAGATAGATGCACAAGTAGCTGTTATTTTTCTGTTATTTCAACATTATATACTGTTCTCTGTAGGTTTATTTTCAGTTACGCAACACACTTTTTTCTTGCTCTCAAAATGGAAAGGGTTTAAAAATTAAAATTAACGCACGCCACACACTGACCCTAAGCGAAGAAGCGCTTGGTTAACACCGCCTGGAAAAGACTCTAAAATCAATTGTCACTGCACCTTTTCTGCCCTTGACCTCAATTGATTCTGTCCCTTTCTGCCCCTGTCGGTTTCCTTCTTCCTGTCATCATTGCGCCCCCAAGGCGCCTTTCCCAGAGACTTCTTGGCCTTCACCCTCAGTTTCCGGTCGATCGACCTGCTCCAACCCACCGTCGTCGAGCCAGTCCTCCTCCGAGTCCACACTCCGAGTCCTCTCCTGATTCATCGGGTTCACCTTCTCCTCCTAGTTCTCCCCCTATCACCATGTCTGGTGCAGGGCCTAATGCTAGCGGTTCTCCCGGCCCTAATGCCGGCCCGAATACTAGCGGAACCGCCACAGGAATGACCTCAGCCACCCTCTTGCTGCCGTACATTGCAGGCCTCAGCCTCCCCGATTTCAATCATTTGATCAACGACCCTATCTGCCACGATGTTGGTTGGCCTGCCATGCCAACCAAGCTCCCTTCCGATATCCCTAAATTCAAAGGCCAAGCTGGAGAAGATCCAACCAATCATGTCCGATCTTTCCACATGTGGTGTTCCTCCAATTCCATTACCGATGACTCCATCCGTCTTCGTTTGTTCCAACGCACGCTTACCGGCGAAGCTTCTAAATGGTATGTTGAACAAGCCACCTCTTCCCATACCACCTTTGCAACCCTTGCTTAGGCCTTTTTGTCCTATTTCCAGCTCCCTCTCCGATACGACACTGGCACGGAGCTCTTGACTTCCTTCAAGCAATCCTCTTCCACCCGCCTTTCTGCCCATGTTCAGGAATGGCGAAGAAGACGGAGCTTGTGTTGAGCCCCTCCCTTCGAAGATCGGGATTATATGGACTGGTTCCTTCACACCCTTCTGGATCCCATCGGCAAGGATGTCGCCTCCCATTTTCCTCAAACCGAAGAAGCCGCCCTCCAAATAGCCTTGAAATATGACCTGATCTACGCTCAATCTGGTTATGTTTATACCCTTCTTCCTGACCTCCCCAGGCCCGGTGGCGCTAATGCCCCGGGGGCATCTCATTCCGCCGACGGTATCGTTGGAGCCCTTTCCCATCCGTACGCTCAACCTCCTATGGGCTATGGTCTCCCTCAGGGAGGGGCCAGCTCCTCCAGCACTCTTCCCCCTCCCGGTAGCATGTATCCAGGATACGGCATGCCTCCTCCTTTCGCCCAACCTCCTGCTTACCTCAATGTTGCCCAACCTACCCATTACCCTTGTCCGCAGCCGGGTGCGCCAGCTCCTCCAGCATATGCGCTTCCTCCTCCCTTGCCTCCTCAACCCCAGCACCAGCACCTACAGCCCCCTCCAGGGCAAGTATTTGCACAGCAGGGTGCGACTAATCTCCCTTCTTCTCAAAGAAGGCGGAGAGGCAACCAAAACCCATCTTCCCCTGGTACCCGAGGACCCAATTCTGGTGTGGACCCTAACACTGGCAACCAGCAACAGGGCATTCAGCCCAAGCCGGACAGGCCGCTTCGCACAAACAAGCCCTGTTCGTGTTGCGGTGTTTATGGTCATTACACCCATGATTGTCCCCTCTTACCCCAGATGCGGCAGATGTGGGAGTCTCAAGCCACATTGCGCGGACAACACGCCTCCCCTCATGCTCCTCCTAATGTGGCCACTACCCAACCAGTTGTGTTTACTGATCCTTTCCCTCAGCAAGGATTTGTGGCTACCCAACCGCCAATATCCGTGCAGGAAGCCACCCCCTTCCCTTTCTCGGTTCCTCCGACACAGATCCTTATGATGCACTCCGGATCCTAACTCGTCCGTCAATCTTCACCAAACTAGTCCTTCACCTTCAAACTCGGTCTCGCCAGCACCCCAAGCCTCCTGCTCAGTCTGCCCCCGAGCCTCCTTCTTCAGGTTCTACAGAGCCTCTTTCGACATCCAGTGGCCCCTTACATATCCCTCAACCCAAAGTTGAGGTTCATACCAAGATTCCTAAGGGACCATTACGTCGAAACGCTACTTCCGGTCAAGCTGCTCATTCGTATAGCATAGTAGATGATTTGCCGCAATCTCCTGCTGCCATTTCCACACTGGAACTCCTCCAGTCGTGCCCTTCCCAAAAGAAGGCTCTACTATCTGCCATGGCAATCGTGATCCCGTCGATGACCAAATGATTGTTTTCGACGCCACTCATCGTACCATCCTCCCCTTTCTCCCTCTTCCGTCGTCTTCCAACTCCAAATCCTGGGCCAAAAAACCATCGCCAACGTGTCCCTGTATCATTGATGAGGGGCATCCACCTGATGGTTCCTTCGGTTTGGCATACAACTCGAATCCCCGAGCCGGCCCTTCATCGCATCACCCTTCGAGCGTGGGACGGTCATGCCTCCTAGCCCATTGGCCTGTTTCGTAATTGTCCTATCACCCTTGCCGGTAAGACTGTTTGCGTTGACGTCGAAGTCATCGATGCCCCGCTAGATTACAACATTCTATTGGGGTGAAGCTACACCTATGCTATGTCTGCTGTCCCATCCGTGGTCTTTCGCAAGATGTCTTTCCCCCATAATGGAAAGATAGTCACCATTGACCAATTGACATATCATGAGCCAAAATCTCAGACCTCCCCTGAGACGACCATCTCTTCTATAGCCAACAAGCAAACCGTTGATTCCTTGACCAGTGTCTCCCCCGGAATTTACAAAGATTCCTCCCTGCTTGGAACTTTCCCTAACCTTCCCCCCCCTCCTGTCACCGATCCCAGCTCATCGAATGTTTGCATGATGCAATCGTCCCAGGCTGCCCGTAAGCGGCCTGCCTCGGCTAGTCAGCAACCTCCTCCTCGCCCTCCGCAACCCGCTCCTAGCCATTCATCTCAGCCAGCCGGACCTCCTCCTTCTGGCCCTACCCCTACAGCTGGTATCCCTGAACCCCTTTATCCTCCCGGATCGGTTCCTCCTGGCCTTAACCATCTCGAAGCCGTCCCTCCTGGTCATTACCCTGCTGGGCAGATCCCTTTCCTAGCTCCCCCTCCCGGAGTATATTCTGTCCCCGTCATGGCCACCCTCTCTCTCCATAACTTGACCTTTGGCATACCGGTCTGGTACCTTGATCCCCCAGCCGCCACCCCTCCTGGTCATCCCAAGCCCTATATGGCTTTGACACCGGTTCAACCGGTCCCCCTAGCTTCCTCCGTTGCCACTGTGCCCCCAGCACCTCCACAGGACCCTTCTCCTGTCGTGACGGCTCCCGGGAAGAAAGGCAAAGCCCGCAAGGGGGCACCTAAAGACAAGACTACCACGACTGACCCGGCCCCTTCTCCGCCCGCGAAGCCTTGCGCCTTATGTGATGTCACCGGTCATGCCACCCATGCTTGTCCTGAGTTGCCCCGTATTTAGCCCATGGTTAAAGTCGCGTTCCCTGAGTCTACGGTCCCTGATGCCTCCATTCCTTCTCCGTCCGTAACCAAGAACCCCAAGACTCTCCGCACCAACAAGCCCTGTGCTTTGTGCGACGTTCATGGCCATTACTCCCACCATTGTCCTCAACCGACGCATTACCGCGCCTCTTTAGAGGTAATCTGAGAGTATGAGGTTGAACAAAATCAATCCGCCTCTCCTATCCTCACGCAGTACGCTTCAGGCCAGCCTGAGGATCCCCCCGCTCCCATCGACATTCCCCCCCCCCTGATGTTCAGATGACGAAGTCTACTGTAACCATTCTTTACCTATCCTCCTCTGCGAGACACTTGGAGCCTAGCCCATCTGCATCCTCCCCTGTTGTGTCCCTTGACCACCCCTTTCCTACACGAGATCACTCCACCCGTGTCTCTGTTGACCTCCGCAGCCCGAGTCCTCACCTTAATTCTGATAGCCCTCATATACCACCCTGTATGAGTCATGGTCATCCTGCTCCTTGCACTCCCTCCTGTGGTTTCTGCCCGATGACTTCTGTGCACTCACGTTGCCGTCATTGCCTTTCCTCCCCTCATTTGTTGTCTTGTCACACCATTCCGCAGGACCCCCCGTCCACACCCTTTATCGGTTATGCCGATGGTGCAAGTCGTTACTCCAGGAATCTAGCCTCGGCAAGTTGGGCCATCTTCACCCCCTTGCATGCCCTTGTTCTTTCTAACGGGGTATGCATTGGTTCTGCCACCAACAATCAGGCCGAATATGATGCAGTGCATGGTCTCTTAGCCGATGCCCTCTTTCATCGCATCCTCCATCTGCACGTTCGTTTGGATTCCCTACTTCTTGTAATGAAACTAAATGGTGTTTATCGTGTGCATAAACCTGTGCTGTTTAGATGCTATTTACGAGTGAAAATCTTGATACGTGCATTTGAAACCATAACTTTCAACCATGTACCTCGAGAACAGAATCACTATGTAGATAGTATTGCAAACCATGTTCTAGATTGGCATTTATCACACACATTTCATACAAGACAATAACATTCATAACCATAAAAAAATGATGCATATCCATAATATGTGTCGCAAAACATGTGTTTAGAATCCATCTACTCTGATACATATGACATGCCCATAGCATGTTACAAAAAACCCAAAACTGGGGGCACCACCTGCCCCTACATACATCATAGGGGGCACCACATGCCCCACCCCTAATCACTATCTGGAGGATCCCGGGCCAATGGCTCTGCCCCTGGAGCATGTAGATCGCGCATAGCCTGACCGGCCATCGCCATGCGCCACATGACACCTCGCCACTCCGAGGGTAGACCAACACATGGTTCTATGAACTGGTCATCTAAGTCCTGCCACCCGCGCTCTCATACTCCGGTCAACAACCTTTCACATCTAAAATGGATGTCCTCCAACAGGGTGGCTGCATCCTCATTCTGCGCCGCTCTCGATCCACTCGGACCTGTAGCTCCAGATGCTGCCGGTCGTCCCATATATCCGGCCAGTTTTACCGGTGCTATATCTGCATACCAAAAGTACATGAATCAGTACGATCAATTACTATTCAAAAACTTTAACATGCCCACACAAGAATAGCAATCTGTCACTTACCATCGGGCCCCCAGACTCGACCAGGCGGAAGTGGCAGGTCCGAATCTCCACAGTAGCTCATCCCACTATAGGGATAGTCGTCTATGTACAATGGCATCTGATCCCAATGGGCAAAAAACTCAGGTCAAAACACTCGCCCGACCGCCCCTCCTCCTCTGGACAGTAGCCGTCCCCAACGGCGCATCCTGGGTTCTCTCGGGCCCCCATCTGGAAGTTGTACACGAGGCCTCAAGGTTGGGATCTTCTCAAAGAAGAAAGCGCACAACAATGTCCCATATGAGCAATCATGGTTCACCTACTGCCTGCATAGTGACAACTGTCGCTTTAGCGACACCAACATCATTTGGGCCCACCCATAGTAGGTCCCACCCAACACACTTTCCACTATCATCATCTGCCCCCCAAGGATGTGATGGAGCGCCTGGTTGCCCAGGATACGCAGCAAAACTGCGGCCACTGCACGGGTTTCTAGCCTCTCTAGATCCTCGATCGGTATTCGAGTCCCCTTGACTTGGAGACCCGGTCAACAATGACGCTCCACGAACTCCATGATATGCCGCCCCCGCGGCAACACTGGCTATGTGTTTCCCACCATCCCCAGTGGCGGGAGACCAGTCAGGAAGTACACATCCTAGACCGTCAGTTTGATCTTGTGCCCCTGCACTACAAATATCTCCTGATCTGGATCCCAGTAACTGATAATCCGGGCCAGTAAAGGTTCCCCTGCTCTCATCAAAGGGTTCTCCAAAAACTTGAGAACCCCAAATCTGGCCAATACACGGCGGACGCCCTGATCCGCCTGGATCTCTGCCTGCAGTGTCCCCAGATCTCTCTCTCTCCAGTTGACCCGTAAATCTGCCATACCTGCACAAACACATCATTTTTGTCAGCATACAAATCGGGAAAACCATAACCAAACAAAAAAACCCAACTTCCAGCCATAAAACAGCACCAAAACCCCCTCATCTCCCAGGTCGCAGTTTTCTGCCCATTTCAGGGATAGGTCGCACTTTTCTGCCTGAAACCTGCTTCCCAGGTCGCACTTTTTGGCCCAAAAAGTGCGACCCGGCCATAGAGATGAAGGAGGGGCTGTTTCTAGATTTCTGGGCCCTAAACTGAAAACTTAATCCATCAAAATACAAGAGAAAGGTTAGGCCTCCTACCTGCAACTAACGGATTTCGATTCCAACGGTCGGTTTGTCCGCTACATTCGCCGCAAGATTTAGGGCCTTCTCTCCTCTCCACATTCACCATAGCAACAATAGCAAATGAGTGATTTTGGAGGGAAAACTGCCTTATTAAAAGAGAACCCCTGTTTCTTCTTTCGACTGCTGTGACCACACCGTAGCCCCGTTTGACGAACCGTCTGCACCGTTGGAAAGCTCTCACCGAGCCCTCAAATGGGTATCTGTTAGTTTTTTGAGATCTGATACTCCACCACGACACATTTTGTCCAAGAAGGGTCACTTCACCCCTCCTTAAAATCGAATTTCCTCACTTACGACACTTGTACTTGGGGCACCATCTTGCCTCCTTACTGGTCTTCGTTCGTGTTGATTTTCGTCATGAGTTCCCATCATGTACTCATGTTTCCACGGTCCCCCATTGGGGCCTTTACTGTGTGGCAGCACCATCGAGTCGCCCTTGTTTAGAGCATCCAAGTTGAGTCATCATTCTCTCCATGGAGTCTATACCGAGTCCCTTTGTACCCCACTGTAGCCCTCCATCCGTCATTGCTTGGTCTCTCTCTTGTCGCACATTATGACCTTCAGTTTCACTATCCCCCATCCCTGATGATGTTGTGTCAGTCGCTGCCATGTCATTCATGCCCTTTATTCTCTAGCAAGGGAAGTCATCCATTAGCTACTCAGTCCTTTCCATTTCACTATCATCATTAGTGTCAGTCTGTCCGTCGCTCTACTCTTTTCTCTCGTGCCTTAATGAGGCTAATGGCTGCCTCAACTATAGCTAATTCTCCTTCAGCGATGTCAGCTTATTCATCTTAGGCTGTGTTCAGATATGTGTACCTTGGTTCCATCTTCACTCTTTGCTCAAAGGTCTTCGAATGGGCAGCATGGATACTCTATCCCTTTGGCTTTGTCAAGCTTCTCCGCAGCCCTCCTTTCAAAGATGATCGAGATTCGTATACTTGATGGGCCAGTGATCCAGCAGCAGCTCTTGATGATTCCCGGGTGTGTGTGAGATGTCTCAACCCTCATGAGGGGGTGGCCCTGCAGGTAGCCCCCCACATGCCCGGATGACCTCTTCTTTGCAGCCTTCGATGCAGCTCCAGATATTTGATGATGTTGGTCGTAGCCACTTGCAGTGCCTCTTCGACTTGCATGTATCAGTCAGATTTTGTGAGCCCTTCCCCATTTACAGGGGGCATTTGGGTTGTATTTGTATCTCATGTACTCATATATTATTGTACAAGTCCTGGCTGTTATCCCAGGCACAGCATGTATGTGGGATTCCTCATTGTATTTTTATCTGGCTCATGATTATGCCAGCTGTACTTTATGGTTCGGTCCCTTGTTTACTGGACACACTATTCTTTTGTACTTTGTCTCGACGGGCATAGGTATGCCTCCCCCGCCGCCTTCAGCACAGGTACCCTCTCATAAAAAGAGACTTGTTGCACCTGCGAGTCTCGTCTCCTCAGGGTCTAGTCCTTCAGCACGCTATCTACCTCACATTTCTCTCTCTGACATCCCTTTTGTTGTCTAGTGATCGTGTTCTTACAACGTACTTCGGTCATACGATTTTCTCCTGACACTCGCACGCTGGGGGGCAATCTGTTACACCATTTTTTGGTCATATAACCTATTATCATTAGATGGACCCAAGTACACCATGTAAGACCATTTTACCCTAAGTAAAACTGCTTTCACTATGTTAAAACAGGAAACCCCAAAAGGAAATATTAAACAAACCCATATTTGTTTGATTTTCCTCATGGAATAATTAATTAAACCATAATTTAATTATTATTCCCAGTCATGTTTAACCTAAAATCAAAGAAATTAATTAGATAAACCTTTATTTATCTTATTATTTTCTAGGAATAATTATTTAAACCTTATTTAGATAATATTCCTTGTTAAATATGACCAACTCACCCACAAATAATTAAATAAATCATTATTTATTTAATTATCTTTCAACCACTTCCTTAAATAATTAAATAAATCATTATTTATTTGATTATCTTCTAACCGCTTCCTTAAAAAGATAAATAAATCATTTATTTATTTATTTTCGACAAATAAAGGGATTTGACCCAAGTCAAATACTTTTTCCCTCCAACAAATATAATAAAATATTCCATAAAAGGTGGATCTAGATTTGGTTAACATTATTTTAATCATGCACCAAGATCTAGAATGACCCAATATTTTGTTATAAATAGGAGGGTTTTTCCTACCATTCTTCACCTTTTGTTGCCTATTAGATCACTCTCGATCTATACACTTGGTCCCATTTTTCTACCATTTGCTGTGTGAGCTCCCTTTGAGTTCCATTCTTTGTGTGGGTTTTCTACACCAACAAGAGAGAGAAATCTTAGATCTGAAGTGCTGAGGACTTCCAAGAACCCATCCCACCGAGGAGAATTGGATACGCCTTCTTGTTTTCCTCCCAGGTGCCCCATTAATATAAAAATTCTTTCAAAATTGTTCTTGTCTTGTCTATTGGTATATGGAGCAAACCCTTATTTTTTCTGCTTAATGTCTTTCCATGCATAGATCTGGTTTTTGCAGCTCTTTTATGTCTAACTAACCACAGATCTGAAGATATTGGCAGCCACTTTTGTTGTTAGGGCTATTAGTTATGCGTAGCTAAAGTGGTCCTTTTTCGTACACTTCGACAAAGGATTCATACTAACAAACATCGGCGGTGAAAATATAGAGCGAAATAGGGAGTGATGTGTGATGAATGGGCACAGCACAATGGAGCGATGGCCGTTGGATCTGTGGAGATCAATGGTCGGGATTGTGTCGGTGTTTCGCACATAGACGGAAAAATGTAAAAATAACATGGAGTACTACAATGTGCGATGTGTGATGGATGGGCGTAGCACGATGGAGCGATGACTGTTGGATCTAGGAGGAGATCAACGTTCAGGATCGCGTCGGGATTTCGCACATCGGCGGAAAAGAGTTCAGGAGCAAAAAATTTGAACGAAGCGGTGTGTGATGTGTGATGGATAGGTGACGTGTGATGGCCATTGGATCTATGGAGATCAACAGTCAGGATCTCTTCGGCAAAGATGAACCTCGGCGGTGAAACAAAAGAGAAAATGAGTGGATTTTGGAACCAGAGAAGTCCGATGGCCGAAGAGGGCTTAAGGAATTTTTAGCCATCGGACATAGAATGGGGTATATGAGAAATGGGCGCTAAGGGCTTAAGGAAAAAAACGCTTAGAGGCCCGATATGTAAAAATGAGCGCTTTTAAAGCCAAAAGGTGGATTTTTAGCCTTTTCAAGGGTTCCAATAGGTGAAAAAGGGGCTTTGACGGTCTATACAGTCCTTGTTGTATTTTTTTTGCAGAATAAAGCTCCTTATCATTAGACCTCCCAGCTCGGTGAGGGATGTCATAACAAAACTATCCAAACTATCATCCCCAACATTTTCCACAACAAATGATCAACAACCCCGATTCTAAAATCATAACCCACAACTTTCATTACCATTTCCACAAAGACCAAATCAACTACCTGCCCAGCCATTACCAAACCCAAATAATAAAAATTCTCAAGCTGCTTATAACATAGAAGGACAAATTTTTCCATTTTATATGATTACTCTAATATATCTTAACAATGTCAAAATTAGATCTGGTAGGATATTATAAAGGAGAAATCCTTCTATTGTTATTTAAGGAAAATATTATCTTAATGAAGAAATTTCTCCACAACAAAATAAAAATTCTGGAGAAGGGACATCCCTTCAACAGAATCAAAATTCTAAAAATAAAAAATAATAAAATCCAATAAAATCAACACCTATCATAGAGAAACCTTCAGTATCTATTTCTAACCCTCCTTTTCCTGAAAGATTACAAATAGATAGAGGGATAGGAAAAAAAAAGTGTTTCCTAACTATGATTTTCTAGATGAATTGAAAAATGTCTATATCAAAATCCCTTTGTTATAGGCCATTAAAGAGATTCCTATTCTAGATAAAACAATAAGAATGTTGAGCATGAAAAAATTAGGAAGAAAAACAAAATAAGTAAAAGGATTCAGTTAGTAGGAAAAATTGCTAACATTATGATGGGAAAAATAGCCATACAAAAATATTTGGACCCAGGAAGTCTAGTTGTAAAAACACATATCAATGGTATTGAGATTCCAAATACATTGATTGACTTAGGAGCATCCATAAACATCATGAGCAAATAAACCATGGAATAACTTAGGCTTCCAAACCTTCTGTATACACCAACATTACTGCAATTAGCAAACATATCAGTAATAAAGGTATATGGTGTATTAGAAGACATATATGTGCCCTTAGACTCTTGGGAATATCCAGTTGACTTCATGATCTTAACTCCTAGGAACAAACTAGGGGTACATCCATTAATTTTAGGAAGACCTTGGTTAGCTACAACTGATGCTATCATTAGTTGTAGATCCAGTGATATGTTTATTTCTAATGGTAATTCAATAAATAAATTCACTCTATATCCTCCAACAAAAAAAATCTCGGAAATAGAAAATGAAGAATGGATGGATGATGATAGTGATATATAACCTTTCTTTACTATTTCTCATATTAGTGAATAAATTCAAATTTTAAATTCAATAGAAAATTTTGAAACATCTTCACAATTTAAAGATGAGCATAATTTTCAAGAAAAATGAAATATTTAATAGTTCTCATCCATACATATGTCTTTATATTCTATGGAAGAATTTGGTAACCCTGTAGTTGAAATATTTCCAGGAAAATCTTTAAACATTAACAAAAAGTTGGAGAAATTCCAACAAGAAGAGTTAATCAAAACATTGCAAAAACATTCTTCTGCATATGGACGGGAGTACACTAACATGAAGGGAATTAATCCTGAGACTTGCATATATCATATCTACATTGAGGAAATTTATAGGCCTATTAGACTACCTCAAAGAAGGATGAATCCAAATCTTAGGGAATTTGGGAAAGAAAATTTGCAAAAATTGTCGAATGTAAACTTCATTTATCCAATTTTGAGGCAGTCAGTGGGTTTCTCCCTTAGTGATTGTACCTAAAAAGAATGGTAAATGGAGGGTATGCATTGATTATCGAGAATTTAATAAGGCTACTCTAAAAGTTAATTTCCCATTTCCTTTAATAGATCAAGTACTGGATACATTAGTAGGTAAGAATTATTTCTCATTTTTGTATGATTTTAGTGGTTACAATCAAATTCAAGTAGCACCTGAAGACCAAAAAAAAAAACACATTCACCTTTCCATGGGGAACCTATGCTTACCAAGTACTTCCTTTTGGATTATGAAATGCACCTGCAACATTACAAAGGGAAATATTAGGAATTTTATCTGATCTAATATATGATTGTGTGGAAGTGTATATGAGTTATTTTACAGTTTATTGAAATTATTTTGAAGAGGCTCTTGAAAATTTGGAAAAGGTTCTTAAAATATGTAAATCACTAAGTCATGAGAAGTGATTTATGATGTTTACTAAAGGAATTTTTTTAGGACATCACATTTCATGGGATGGAATTAAAGTAGACTCAACGAAAGTTGAATTCATCTCCAAATTATCAATTCCAAATTGTCAAAAGGATGTTAGAATTTTTCTAGGTTTTACAGGGTACTATAGAAGATTTATAGAAAAATTCATGAAAATTGCATCCCCACTCTTCAAATTTCTTACCAAATATTGTGAATTTAGTTGGAATCCTGATTGTCAATTGGCATTTGAAACTTTAAAAGAAGAAAATATCTGAAGCACCCTTCTTCAGAGGACCAAATTGGAAGATACCTTTTCATATTTCAATAGATGCTTCAGGTACAACTCTGGGAGCTGTATCAGAAAAAAATATTTGATCCCCTATGAAATTTATTACACAAGTAAAAATTTGACTCTTACAGAGTTAAATTACACAGTAACTGAAAAAGAGTTTTTAGCTGTTGTCGATGCTATTAAAAAGTTTAGACACTACAATACCGACTATGAAAACTTTATTCACACATATCATTTCAAAATTAGGTATTTAATGAATAAATCTTTCACTAATGGCAGAATCACAAGATGGTTATTACTCCTGCAATAATTTAACATCACCATTCTAGACCGACTTGGAAAAAAAATGTAGTTGCTAATTTCTTGTCTAGAATTCAAAACAAGAATAATGATACTCCAGTAGAGGATGATTTTCCTGATGCATATCTATTTTCAATATCTACTAAATCTCCTTGGTTTTCAGACATTGCTAATTACTTAGCTACAAGAAAATTACCAACATACTTGTTTCCTATATAAAAGAGAAAAATAATTCAAACAAATGCATTATACTCATGGGTTAATGATGAATTGTATAAAACAGGTCCAGATATCATCATCAGAAGATGTGTCTGATAAGATGAAATACCTAAAATTTTGAAGGCATGCCATGATGAACCTTGTGGTGGACACTTTGCTGATAAGATGAATTCCTATAAAATCTTTCATTAGGATATTATTCGCCATCCATATTTAAATATTCCAAGGAGTATATCAAAAGTTGTGACAGCTATCAGAGAATGGGGAAACCTGTTCCTATAGATGAAATGCCCTTACAACCTCAGGTACTCATCGAAACCTTTGTGAAATGGGCCTTGGACTTTGTTGGACCAATAAATCCCCCATCAAAACAAAAGAGGTACATTCTGGTTTGCACTAATTATGTCACTAAATGGGTAGAGGCTAAAGAACTTTCTTTTGCTAATGAAAATGTTGTAGTTTCATTTCTCTTTGAGGATATTTTCAATCATTTTTTTGTCCCAAGGGAGATTTTGATAGATCAGGGATATCATTTTACATCTTGGATGGTGCAGAGGATTGCAGATGAATATAAGATCAAACATATAAAGTCTACTCCACATCATCCACAGGAAAATGGACAAGTGGATTCCACCAATAAAGTGATCGAAGAAATCCTTACAAAGGTTGTACATCTACACAGTAAGGATTGGGAAAATAAGCTTATTGAAGCCTTATGGGCCTACTTGACTACATGGAGGAATACAACATGACATACTCCCTATGAACTTGTTTGTGGCAAGAAAGTCTTGTTTCCAATAGAATTCCATATCAAAACCTTCAAGACAACAACCAGATTGGGACTTGATTTATTAGAAGCTCAAAAGCACAGAATGGAGCAACTTAATGAGCTTGATGATATTAGGCAATATGTAGTTGAAAGAACCAACCTATTTTAGTAAGAAAGGTCCAAATGGAATGATAAGTACATAAAAGAAAGAAAATTTCAAGCAGGAGATTGGGAAATTTTGTTCGATTCAAAGTTCAAAGACTTCCGAGGAAAATTTCAGACTCATTGGCTTGGGCTTGATGAGATTTAAAAAGTATTTGACAATAGGGCAATTAGGATAAGGAAAATTGATGAAGAAAAGATACCTCTTCTTGTGAATGGACATCAGCTAAAGGTCTATCATAAATCAATTACAAAGGAGGAATTTATGAAAAAATTTCAAGACAATGCTCACTTGAAGTTGGTGAAGAATAATCCTTCTTCTTCCACAACTTTGTCTTCTTTTTAATTTTCAGATGTATTAAAAAAAAAAAAATTGTATAAGTATGAAAAACAATCAATGAT
Source organism: Pinus albicaulis (assembly GCA_034641835.2). Classification (NCBI taxonomy): domain Eukaryota; kingdom Viridiplantae; phylum Streptophyta; class Pinopsida; order Pinales; family Pinaceae; genus Pinus; species Pinus albicaulis. The sequence goes on from CM076574.1 coordinate 1,058,330,598, forward strand.
TGGCATCCTTATACAGAAAATACAAGGTGAGAGTAATAGTTCTGACATGTTATATTTTCTCCAATTCTAAAATCCCAAATTCTCTGTTCCCTTTCTTTTTATGAAGCAATAAAAGAAGTAGCTACAAAATTACTACATTTTTGCAGCTCTTAGAAGAATCAGGAGTTGTCATCACATTATGTAGCTCTGTTACACTTTTAGAGTATGTTGAAGTAGAACATACTGAGTAGAAGCAATTGAAGACTCCGTTGAAGATCATGCTAAAAAGACACATGAGGAATCAACACAAAAAGAATACCAACAAAGGCTAGTTCCAAGGTATCTTACAAAATTTGATTAAATAATAACGTACCAAAAATTTAGTGTATATAATTTAGATGATCATATGTTTCCACCTAAATATTTCCACATTAAAACTGATTATACTCAGATTCACATCACAACTCCATAATTCGACCACTTCACCCGTATCATATTCCATAATGATCAAGATCGATTTCATTCATTAATGATGTAGAAATTTGAATAATTTGCTGAGTGATTCACCGAGATTATCCTGATTACACACTATTTAAGCTTCATGCATAATACATAACCTCCTCTACAATTGATCATCAATATGCGGAAATAGAAAGAAGTCGCATGCGCTCATTAAAACATAATCAAGCACACATATCAACACAATATGTAATGGGGAAAGCAATAGTTGAAAACCCCCAATTATTTGTATAGTATAATGATAGAGAACATGTAACAATACATAGCACAATACTCCTCACAAGTACTCAGTACTATCTCCAAAAAGTTACACACAAAACTATCTGAGATTTGAACAAGTCATGGATTCAAATCTTCTCCACAAGTCTGCCTGCCTCTACTACGCAATCCAAGTGAGTAATGAATGAGATCCAAGTTTGAATCCCACTAGCTCCAACTGCGCAATCCTCATTGGCAATCTCCATCAATGTGTGTGCAAATCTCATGCACAATCATGGTCACAACTGATAGTCAATCACACCCTTTCACCCACCTATAACACTGGTCTCCACTGAACTGTCCATGCATTGCAGTTAACTGATGTGTTCTTTAGTTGATTTCTGAGTTAATAATTAGTGAATTAATTAATAATTAATTCACACCACTCATCAATAGTGTATTTTTCAATTAGACTAAATACAACTAGCTCAACTAAGTTAAACAGAACACAACTCCACCAATTGTCTCATCAACTCCACCAAACTCTGCCACATGAGTTCTAACTGAAATCAACCATGCAATAGCTCAACTAACCCTTAGGAAAAGCGTATTTCCTTCTGTCAGCTGTATGTGCCACATCCAAGCATCAAACTGAAGTGCTCCAAGAGGATAATATAATGTTTATAGTCCAAATATTATTAAGGGTTAATAATATTTGACTGTTCTATTTTTAGCCCGACAGTCTAAAAATAGAAATTGCCCAATGTCTAAAAATAGAGGTCCATCTATTTTTACCAACTCGACCAATCATCCACAAATAGCATCCTGCAACTCATAGACCATGATCCATATGTCTAAAAATAGACATAGTCTAAAAATAGACTTTGCGCCAAAACCGGCGACTTCATTTCACTAAGCTCCATCATCTTGTTGCATTTTCAAAAAATGATTAACGATCATATCTCATTTTGTAACCCACTTATACAAGTTTCTAAACCCTTGCCTGGGTATCTATTTTTTCTACACATCTCTATAATTTCCTTTCGATACCCTTAACTCAGATCCAAACCCTCAATCCACCTGGTCGAAGAGGAAGAATTATGAAGGTGAAACTCCTTACGACAAAGACATGGGTCTAATAGTGAGAACATAACCCATGTGAGAAAAATTCATGGAAGGTTATCCACACATGAAGGAAATTCTACAAAAGGTGCAATGGCTCTAGTTCATAGAGAAGTTCGATGGGTTCACCAAGGAGGTCACAAAGTCCTTTACAAGAGCCTTCGATGAGATGAAGGTCGAAATTGGGGACATAAAGTTTTCGGTGACAGAGTCCTTCATAGCTGAAACCATCGAACTTCCGAAAATTGGAAAAATATGGTTCAAGAACAAGGAAATTCACGTTGAAGAATGGAATATTTTTCTGAAGAATCCCAGTATGGACACTACTGTTTTTAAGAAGGGAATTCCCAGTACGACACTAAAAAACAAATGGAGGAAGATGTTGTTAATTATACAAACATTTATTACTTGTGAGGGTAGATTTGGTAGTATGTTTGTCTACCATGCTAGACTGTTAATGAATTTCCTAGAAGATGAAGAAATAAACCTCCAATACTTCCTATTGAAAAAATTGAAGAAAATGTTAGCAAATTTGCAGAAAATATTCCAATTTATAGGCAATACCATGAATAATCATGGATTGATAAAGATACTCATTGAATTTCATCTAAAGGGTATAGGAGACTCCTGGGAAAGTTTCCTAATCAGAAATCATTTTCAAGAAGAAGCACTAGAATAGCCTAAGGATGAAAAACCAAAAGAAGTAGGAGGAGGAATTTTGACACCTGCATTGAAGACAAGTCATCACCTCAACCACAAGAAGAATAAGAACTCACCATTGTAGAATTACTGAAGAATAAGAAACAAAGTGGAGTAAAAGAGAGAGGTAATTTAAAGGAAAAGGGAAAAGTTACGAATTCAGAAATATTAAGCCCTTCACAGCCAAGGAGAAGCTCCAGACTTCTTAAACCCTTAAGGAAGACACCTCCATAGGAAGCAGATTTTGTTAATTTAGATGAAGAGCCCCAAGTACCATCGCCCATTACTACCTCTCCTATCCACAATATTATACACAGTCCTATACACTCTCATATACATAGTCCTATACACAGTCTAAGCAGAAGGAACCCAGAAATGGATCTAGAACAACATGAGATTTATGACTACATTGAGTCCTTGGAGAAGAGACATGCAGAAGAAAATCCAAGTGTTGAAGAGCAGCCTATCAGTCCACAAGAACCTCTGGTGAACACCTTGAAGCAATAAATCTATGAATTAGAGATATTGAACAAGCACATCAAGCAAGAAAATGCATCTTTGAAGGAACATAATCACTTGGAAAAGGTCATCAGTGACAACACTATCTTACATCTGGGGCTATGGTATAAAAAGAATAAGAAATTGAAGAAAAGGAATAGCTTTCTGAGCAGGAAATTCATCAACTTGAAGTACAAACTCTTCATGAAGAAACCAAGAATGGAAATCACTTCAAGCAAAAGAAATAAGAGGAAGTTGGATGTACTACCAGAGGTATCAAAACAAATGCAACAATTGTTATTGTTTGGCAGGTTTTAAGAATCAAATGAAGAAGTAAGTCATATGGGTATCTCTAAAATGGACCACACATGGATCGTATCGCACTTACCTGTTCGAATTGAATAAGGAATCATGCCTATGCTCATGGTCAAAGATCATTCAAGGAACGAGATCAGTGGAAAAAGACTCTCTATTTTCTCTTATGTAGAAAATTGAGAGAGAGCCATGAATAATTTTCTTCTAAACAGACTTCTAATTTTAGTTTTATTTTTCTATCCGTAGGCAAAATTGTCTCCAACATTTAATTCAAAAACCTGTATATATACCGGTCTTTTGAAACTGGGAATAAGTTTATTTTTTTTGATAATATTGTGTTACACTTTCAAACTTTTTTTTTCTAATAAATAAGACCAATTCTAGGTATCTGATATGCAGATAGTGAAAGTAGATTTCACATTCGTTCTCTTGCAGAGGGCCCCTACATGGAAAGGAGGTTTTTATAATTTTTTTGCAGTTTAGTTTACTGTCAATTTCATAGTTTAATTTCTGTTGATCCATAGTTAATTTATCGTCAATTTGTAATAAGATTATTTTTATTTCATATTTATATTCTCGTAGATTCATAGTTTAATTTCTCACTGTTTGTAGTTTAATTTCATGTCAATTAGTTTTTAATTTTTTTTTGAATTAGTTGTTTACATTTAAAGTTGACTGTTGGATCTTATGCTCGCCTGAATCATCTCACGAACGTGACTCTGTCATCTTCCAATTGAATAGATTAGTACATTTTGATATACAACAACCATAGGCTTTAATATGAAACATGTTTTGTGAAATAAACACTCTGTCATTTCTTGCATGCCTTAGTTAAATTTGATTTCAATCAGCACAATAATTTAATTTCATAGCAATAGAATTTATGCTTTCATTCAATGGAATGTAGAATAGAATTAGACTAAATTTATGTTTCAATCATTCTTAGATTTAAAACTAGGACAAAGTTAGATTAGAATTGTGTTTTGATTATTTTAGAAGTATATCAAATGCTCCGTTTTCATAGAATTAATGCTTTCAATGGATAAGGTATAATATGGTTTCATTTTTGTCATGTTTTTAGATAGAGCATCATTTAAAGATTATTATAATGAAATCAGATTTAGAATAGTGATTTGTTTAAATAATGAATCAGTTTAATTATATGTTTTCCATGGCTGTTTTGCCAGCCTAGAATAAGTCTAACATATCTCAGATTTTAACGATTCAAAATTTGATTTATTTTTATGAAAATTAGATTAGTTCATTAACATTTCATTTTCTTCCTTATTTTAGATTTTAGATTTTATTCACTAAGATTAATTTGTAAATCAATTCCTTTTCTTAGAATAAAAATAACATTTCCTTTTCTTCCTTCTTAAAGATTAAGTTTTCATCATCAAATTTTATTTAGATTTAGTTGTTCCCTAGCATTTTAATATTTCATTGAGAAGCTTAAATTTCTTTCTTTAGATCAATTTCAGTTCTTAACTTTAGTCATAAAATACAAAACCCCAAAAAAAATATATAACATACACAATGAATTAATAAATAAGGTTATCTAAGAAAATATAGTGCACCACACTTCATCAAATTACTAAACTCGGTCGATAATCTATGATAGCAATTTAAGAAATTAAGATGACTAAACACCTATCCAAAAAGCATCATAATTACATCAGATGAGTCACTTCCTAGAATCTATGGAAGTTAGAAACTATTCCATAAAATTTGGCTAAAGACTAGGAGTGTGTGTCTCCTTCATTAAATTACATGTTTCCTCATCATAAGAGGGAAAAAAACTAAATTACTCAAATGGCGCCTCCTAGGACAACTACAATTCAAATTCTGGAGCTTTCCTAACTTGAAAATTGTCTAAAGGGAATCCAATGCAGAAATGTAGTGCCATTTACAGAAACATCACACCTCTCCAACATAAACATCGCACCTATTTAGGGGGGAATTTGACCCACTTTAAAGCATATATTTGAAATTAAAAAGGTTGGGATAGGTGGTCTTATGTGCCTACTTTCCAATGCACCTTAAAAATTAAGAAAGTACCCATTGTAAGACCTTAAAAACATGATTCTCCCAACGTTTTTCTAGAAGCGTTGCGCCTGGTCAAAATCACAAGCAGAAACATGAAAAAGAGGAAATATTTTCGATTTTTTCCCACAATTAAGAGGTTTCATGAAAAATCAGGACCTAATAGATAATTTAAAAGTGAAAATCCATCTGTTATCTCCTAAATCTACCTCAGGCTGAAAAAGGCAGAGTTCAGGGTAACATCAAACCATGCTCAGTCTGGTAGCTAGCCCTACCAGAACAGGAGAGGGCTCTCTCTGGGTCAATCTGTTAGGTCCCTATATCACTAGTATAGTCCCTTATTATTGTTAGTGTAACCCCCTTATTGTTATTATTGTACCCTTGTAACCCCCATTTTACATATTTTGCCCTAAATTATTATTGTTAGGTCGTATAGATTGACACACGTGGCCTAATAGATTACATAGCGGCCCCATGGACTCCTATATAGAAATGAGGTTTTGTAAATTGTATCATCCAAGAATTGTTTATTTATGTAATTTATTGGAGGTTTCCCCAAGTGTCATTTACATGAGACTTTTCTGAGCCGAAGTTACACAACATTTGGTATCAGAGCTTTGGATTTTAGGGTTTCGCTGCTCCAAACAGGTCATCGTGGAATTTGCACTTTAACATTTTTTATACGAATTTTCAGAAGCTTAAATTTTTAGGGTGCGAAGAAAAAATCTTGAGGAATCTTGTATAAAAATTTCAGAGTTTGGTTCGCAATATTTTCGGAGATATGATCTGTGGAATTCAGGTCTTTTTTCAGGCTCCTAAACAGGTCATCGTGGCATTTGCACTATAAATTTTTTTCTACGAATGTCCAGAATCTGAAATTCATATGGTGCAAAGCTGAAATCCTAAGGAAATTTTTCAAAAAATTTCAGAGCTTGGTTCGCAATATTTTTGGAGATATGATCTATGGAAGGTAGTGCTTTTCAGGCTCCTGAATTTCATCTCAAAGAGGTGATCTTGGGAAAAGTTCAATAACTCTCTCTCTGGGGATTGGATTGGAGTGGCGTAAAAATTGGTCACAATTAAACGGCCTGTAGTTTCTTGGCTATCAATTTCAGAGACAAAGGACAAAACAGTGATATGTGGCAAGTCGTACAAGTTCACTCTACTGAACCAGTCCAGAATTAGGTCATTGTAGAAGATTGGACACAACTTTGTCTTGGAGAATCCAAATCAGGTCAGACCTGTTGCATTTGAAAGAAGCTTCAGAGGGCTACTACAGGGCTGAATTTCAGATATCTAAGATTTTCAATTACAGAGATAATCCAATTTCAATATCGAGCTCCTCAAAAGCAAGAAAAAGGTGTGTATTTTTTTTCCGAATTGCATAAGTCTTGTTTGAAGAATCAATTTGAATTGATTCCAAGAGCATATCAGTATTGGGTTCTAAAATATGCCTCGTAAAAATAATTCAACACCCATTAAGCCTTCAGAATGGTCTATTATGACTCATGAAGATGAAGAATTGCAACATGATATATCAAAATTACAAGAGCAAGTGCAACAAATTTCACTCTCGCAAAGAGAAACAAAAAATGAAATGGAAGTTTTGAAGAAAGGCATGGAAGAGAAGATGGATGCCGTGGAAGCTAAGATGGATGGCATGGAAGCTGGCATGGAAGCTAAGATGGAAAACATGAAGAATGATCTAAAAACAGACATCGAAGGTTTGACAAAGTTGATACAAGAAAGGTTTCCTAATGGTGAAAAGATAGTAGAAGAACCTCATGACGAGAACAAAGTCAATGTTAATTGTGATTTGATAAACTCTAATGTTGGCGGGAAGAACCACCATATTCCAAAAATGGATATGAGGAATTTTGATGGAAAGGATCCTGTAACATGGATACTACAGATGGAGCAATATTTTGATCTCCATAATGTGCAAAACACACAAAAGGTACGCATTGCAACTTTACATTTAGAACAAAATATATTTGTATGGTATCGATGGCTTTGCTCCCGTAAAAAAATTGTCACTTGGTCAATTTTTATGGAAGAAATGATAGCACATTATGAGGATACAAAGAGCAACACCTTCTTTAGCCAATTGATAAATCTCAAACAAAAGGGTTTAGTGGGGCAACACATTGAGGAATTCCAAAAATTGAATATAAGGGTAGTTGATATTCCAGAGGAACACATGATTGATCTCTTCATAGGCACTTTAAGGGATAACATACAACATGAAGTTCACGTTCTGGAACCTGATTCATTGGAGAAGGCATTCAGGTTGGCAAGAAAAGTTGAATGTAAAATTATGGTGACAAGGAAGCCTACCACTCAATTCTATAAAGAAGGAAGTGTTGCTACGCCTAGATTTCCACAACCTACAAGGTTAACACCACAACAATTGGAAGAAAAAAGAGCAAAAGGGCTTTGCTACAGTTGTGATAGCAAATACACTAAAGTTCATAAGTGTGCTGGGAAGAAATTATTCTACATAGATTGTGAAGAGGAAGAAGAAAATGAGCAAGAAGAGGATATACACCTGGAACCAGCCCTAGAAGAGGAAGCAATGAATCCTACCATATCGTGTAATGCACTGGTAGGAATTACCACTCGTCAAACTCTCAAGATACAAGGAAAAATCAAGAAGAAAAAGGTAATAGTGTTGATTGATTCAGGTAGCACCCATAATTTTATTCATTGTAAAGTAGCCAAGGAATTAAATTGTTTCCTATACCCAGCACCAGAATGTCAAGTGATGGTTGCAAATGGAGGAACTATAAATTGCTCTGGAAAATGCCATAATATAAAGCTAGCCATGGGGGAATATGTATTGACTAGTCCAATGCTTTCCATTCCTATGGGAGGTGCTGATGTTGTACTAGGAGTACAATGGTTACAATCTTTGGGGACGGTAGCTTTTAATTTTAAAGAACTTTTCTTGAAATTTTTCTCAGAAGGAAAGGAAGTCGAATTACGAGGTATTGAAGGGAAGCCGGGAAGGATAATAAGCTCTAATGTCATGACAAAGCTTCTAAAGAAAGAACAACGAGGCGTAATTGCACAATTATGCTCACTAGAAGTTCCAACATCAAAATCATCTATTTCTGCAGATCTCCAATAAGTCTTGGACAATCATTCCAAGGTGTTTGAAACTCCCAAAGGACTCCCACCTATTCGTGATCATGATCATGCTATTCATTTGATTCCAGGAAGTATTCCTCCAAACATCAGGCCTTATAGATATCCTTACTTCCAAAAGAGCAAAATTGAACATATGATTGCAGAAATGTTAGAGGCGGGTATAATTCAACCTAGTCAAAGTTCTTTCTCTGCTCCTGTAGTATTGGTACACAAGAAGGATGGATCATGGCGAATGTGTCTGGATTATAGGGAGCTCAATAAGCTCACCATTAAATAAAAATTTCCCATTCCTGTGATTGATGAATTATTGGATGAATTACATGGAGCAATTTATTTTACCAAGTTGGATCTTCGTTCAGGATATCATCAAATTAGAATGAAGACTGAAGATATTCCAAAAACAACATTTCGAACTCATGAGGGTCATTATGAATTTTTGGTCATGCCTTTTGGCCTTACCAATGCACCTTCTACATTTCAAGGGTTGATGAATTCCATTTTCAAACTCTTCCTTAGAAAATTTGTGTTAGTATTTTTTGATGATATACTAATCTACAGCAGGTCTTGGAAGGATCATGTTGAACATGTTGACAGGGTGCTCAAACTATTGCAGGAGAAACAATTATATGCAAAAACGTCCAAATGTTTCTTTGGAGTAAAAGAGGTGGAATATCTGGGTCATATTGTATCTCACGAGGGTGTTAAAGTAGACCCTAACAAAATTAAACCCATTAAGGAATGGAAAGTCCCCACAACCATAAAGAAGTTGCGAGGATTTCTCGGGTTAACAGGGTATTATCGCAAGTTTGTTAAGAATTATGGGAGAATAGCAGCACCTCTAACAACATTATTGAAGAAAGATGCATTTTCATGGACTCCTCAAGCAACTAAGGCCTTTGAACGTCTTAAAGAGGCAATGTGCCTAGCACCGGTCTTAGCTACACCAGACTTCACAAAAACCTTTATTGTGGAATGTGATGCCTCAGGAAATGGAATTGGTGCAGTTTTAATGCAGGAAGGAAGACCCATTGCTTTTGAAAGTCATCCAATCAAGGGAAAGTATTTACAGAAACCTATTTATGAGAAGGAAATGTTAGCAATACTGCATGCACTAAAGAAATGGCGAACTTACCTAATGGGGAGACACTTCAAGGTAAAAACTGATCATGATAGTCTTAAACACTTTTTGGAACAAAGACTATCTTCAGAAGAGCAACAAAAATGGGTCACAAAGATGTTGGGTTATGACTTCGAAATAATCTACAAAAAGGGAAAGCTTAATGTTGTTGCAGATGCACTCTCAAGAAAGAATGAAGAGGTGGAAGCATTGCTTTGTGCCATTTCTATTATCCAACCAGATTGGATAACCGAAGCAAGATATGAATGGAAGAAGGACAAAGATGTATGGACACTCATTCAAAAGTTGCAGCAAGATCCTAGTACATCTGATACATTTAGTTGGAAAATGATTCCTTATGGTACAAAGATCGCTTATATCTTTGTAAGAATTCCCAACTAAAACAAAAGATTCTTCTGGAATTGCACACTTCTCCTTTAGGAGGACACTCAGGATTTTTAAAAACTTACCACAGGGTGAAGAAAGATTTTTTTTTGGATGGCCTTAAATCTGACATTCAAAATTTTGTGGCTGAATGTTTGGTTTGCCAGCAGAATAAAGTGGAAAAAATTAAGACCACGGGACTTCTACAACCTTTATCCATTCCAAGTCAACATTGGGAGAAGATTTCAATGGATTTTATCACAGGTTTACCTAAGTCCGAAGGAAAGAATGTCATCATGGTGGTAGTTGATAGACTTACCAAGTATGCACACTTTTGTGCATTATCTCATCCATTTAAAGCAAGTACAGTTGCTACTACATTTATGGATAGAATTCAAGAGCTACATGGAATCCCAAGGGTCATTGTGAGCGACAGAGATCCTATTTTTACTAGAAATTTTTGGATGGAGTTATTTTCTTGTTTGGGTACTCAATTAGCTCATAGCTCATCTTATCATCCTCAATCTGATGGTCAAACGGAGATAGTAAATAAATGTTTGGAAGGATATCTTCGTTGCTTTGTATCTGATAAACAAACACAATGGGTCAAGTGGTTACCTCTCGCTGAATGGTGGTATAACACTTCCTTTCATACTGCAGCAAAAATCACCCCATTTATGGCACTTTATGGATATCATCCACCATCCATCACATCATCTCTAAGGGAAAATTTGAAGGTTCAAGCAGTGAAAGATCACATCGAGCATCAGCAAGAAGTTCTCCAACTCTTAAAGGATCACCTGAATTTGGCACAAAATCGAATGAAACAACAGGCAGATCAACATCGCAGCGAGAGAAGTTTTAATGTAGGAGATTGGGTATTTTTACGGCTACAACCATACAAAAAAATGTCCCTCAAGCAAGCTAAGAAGGATAATAAATTATCGCCAAAGTACTATGGTCCTTACAAGGTGTTGCAAAAGATTGGTACTATGGCATACAAATTGGAGCTTCCTGCTTCTTCGCGAGTACATCCAGTTTTCCATGTTTCATGCTTAAAGAAGGTTATAGGTGAAAATATTCCAGTTCAAATAGTATTGCCAGAACTTGATGGGGAAGGGAAAATCATATTGGAACCTGAAGCAGTCATGGAAAAAAGAACTCGACAACTACGGAATCGATCAATTTCAGAGTATCTCATCAAGTGGAAGAACTTACCCACCGAAGATTCTACATGGGAGGATGAGAATTTTATACAGAAGCACCCGGAGCTACTCAAGTGTTGAGGACAACACTTTTTTGAAGGAGAGGGGCATGTTAGGTCCCTATATCACTAGTATAGCCCCTTATTATTGTTAGTGTAAACCCCTTATTGTTATTATTGTACCCTTGTAACCCCCATTTTGTTATTATTGTGCCCTTAAATTATTATTGTTAAGTCGGCTAGGATTACATTGTGGCCCAATAGGATTACATTATGGCCCCATGGACTCCTATATATAGAAATGAGGTTTTGTAAATTGTATCATCCAAGAATTTTTCATTTATGTAATGTATTGGAGGTTGCCCCCTCGAAGTGGCTCATTTCTAAGGCGTTTATATCTCTTTTCTTCTCTTTTTGGAGCTGGTTACACAACACAATCTCAGAGAAAAGTAATCAATAGGGCTTGATATGACTGAAATAAAAGATAATTTTAGGCTAGGTATATGAATAAATGAGTGTGATTAAGTTTTTGGTGGTTTTTGTTGGATCAAAGGGAAAGGCAGTTTTGGGTGTGGGGATTAGGCCTAGTTTTTGCAGAGTTCTGATTGGGGCAAGGAAGGTAATAGTTGTGATGCTTTATATTGAGTGAATGGATGGATCAGACCGGTGAGGAGTTGAAGAGGGCAAGAGGGTCTCAAGAGTCCTCCTCAAACAGATGAAAACATGAAAAATTAAACAAAACTAAAGGCAGAGCAAAGCAAGCTACTGGATTCCACCTTTAAACACTGATTTGTTTAATTTAAGAAGCAAGAGAAGGGAAAATGATACACATAAACATCAGTGAACTTAAAATTATAAGGATAAATACACCATCAAATCACAGAGCCACATGGATCCCAAAAAGTGCTGCAAACCCTAGTCTATTCCTTTGCCAAAAGTGTAGAGATGAAATGTACAATGAAGTGCCAAGCAAGCCCAAGTGTCCAACCCTGAAAATGACTGAGAAAATACATCATATAGACAAGCCTAACCCATTCCCATGCCTCTAGGGGTTGAGCTCATCATTCTAGGAGTTGTTTCAACCATATCTAAACTAGGGACTAGAACATAGGCAATGAAACAACTTGCCTCTATATGTTAGGAAACTGATCCATTCACTTACATTTAACCTTTTGGTGAATGAATATTCTAGAATGAGTAATAATGTGCCAAAATTACATCATGGACATGAAATTACATCAAGGTACATCAAAAATTACATGAAAAAGTGAAACTGGCCAAGACTAGGCGAAATTCTGAGCTGCTGAGTGAAAAATAGGCCAAAATTCTCTATGCGCCGCGCCTGGAATTAGTATGCGTAGCACAAGTTTGGAGCTGATTTTGTGGCCCTTCCCGAATTCCAAATTGAGCTCATAATAGCTCGTTGGAAAGACCTGCCTGTCTACTTTCCAACTCAAGTGGAATTTCTAGATTTGGTTGCCCCTTGCACCTCCAAAAGTTCAATCTCCCAACACTGCTTCCTGTGTGTGCAAAAAGTGGCAGAAAGGCCATTTTTAGAGTGTTTTTGACCCTTTAGGCAACCCAGAACTTGATGAAATACTTAGTTAATTCATGAGAATGCACAAATTTTGATAAAAAAATCAAGAAATGTAAATTTTTCCCCCTAAAAAGCTGCCAATTATAAGCGCACGCCAAGTGGCGCTACGCGTCGGGGAGGAAAACCTGTTTTGTGACCAAAAAAAATTCAAAATTGACAAAATTTTTTCCAAATTCCTTTAAAATTTGGGCTGAAGGTCCCTGATCAAATTATATGCTCAGCCAAAGAAGCTTTGGCCAAGATTTGGAGCCTATCATGCCTTTTACGATGTTTCAGTGCCCTTCTTAGCCTTGTCTTCAAGATTTTAATCTTCGCTTTGCAAACATGCGTGCGCGCCCAATAATGGTTCTTCATGTGCCTGAGCATGTTCTTCTCCTTGTTTGCCTTATCCAATAGCTTCTCAAGATGAATTTTGACCCTCTCAAGCCAAGTTTCTCTATCAGCCTCGATCTCACGCTCAATGGGTGTCATCTCGGATGGGCTTCTTCGGGCAGCCTGCCAGTTCTCATGAAGTTTTGTAACTCCATGATTGTCTGCTGATCCTCCAACTGTTTGTTGCGCTACTCCAGATATTTTATGATCCACTGAGCTCTCTGCAATTTTTCGTTCAATGTATCTATCTCAGCTTTTCGTTCCTGAATGATCTCTCTCAGTTTTAAGCTTAGAGAGCTCAAATCCTCATCAATCAATATGAAATCATTATCTTGGCCTCCTGAAGGACCCTCCTCCTGAATGGGTGCTATAGGGTAAACTGCTTGGGCGGTTGGTTTTCGTATATCCCTCTCAGGGCTTTCCGGTGCCCGAGGCAGACAGTAAGATTAGCTATGCTGTTCACAAAGATGGCATGAGTATGTTCATATTAGCTTGAAATAGCTTGAAGGAATACAATAGAGAATTACCTCTTTGACGGTCTTGGAATCCCTTGGAGAGCGTTGTGCAGCAAAGTAAGAGTCCTTCTTCACCGGCTCCAAATCTGAGACCTGCAATCAGTCAAAGACTCGTGTAATTTCTAATATAACAAGTATCCTATCAATTAAATCAATATACTACAAACATCTAGATTATACACATCTGAGCCATTCATATCATACTAAGTAAATATTGAAACAACAATGATAACATTAAGCATTGAATGGACAAAACGAACACAATTCTATTGATTTTGAAAGAAGGAGGATTACAACCATCGGTTGTACCAAGCCCTCCTCAGTCTCCCAATCTCTCTTCTCTCTCTAGTGAAGAAGTCCAAGTCAACAAGCTCTCTAGGAGCCTCTTTGACTCTTGGCCTTCACAAGGTCACACTATTCTCTATTCCATAAGTATACAAGAACCTTAAGCAATCCTTCGACCTTCAATTAAGAGCCTTCAGCTCCTTCTTATAGGAGAGGGAGAAAGCCATTGTTGCCCTTCTCTTTCCACTAGTTTGGAATGGAAAAAACTTAGATGTTTCTTTGATCTGCATGCTTTTGCCTCTTTTGGAGTTCAGTCTTCTATGGCAATGACCAATAATGAACTGGTGCTTCTGCAGTTCCCTTTGTGAACTGACTCCTTTGTGAGGGAAAGTTGGAGATTCAAATTATTCTTCGTGCTCTTTTCCCAATTCAAACTTAAAACACGGGTAACGCTTCCCGTCAGTGTAAACAGAGTGTTTCCCTAGTCACTAACGCGGCCAATGCACTGCTTGCCTGTGTTATAACACTCTTGTTCTGTTCTACATAGGCGTTACCCTGGCAGAAATAGGTTTAACTTAGGTCTTTGTACTTCTTCCATATTTGTCTTCCCCTCTGAGCTGATGAGGAGGTATTTTGACCTGTAACAGATGCCCCCTAAAGTGTGAGGTCAGAGACGAAGACGATGGCAGAAATACTTTATAATTTGTAGAGATAGAGAGAGATTGAAAGACTGAGGAAAACCTGAAACAACAACATATGTCAGAAAATATAGTATTTTCCTAGAGTCGGGCATGTCCCATGCTCAGTAGCTTAAACAACATGATTTCTCTAGAATAGAGATATGAAGAATCTGTCCACCAATAGGCACAATGTGGAAGTGTCTATCATAACAGGATCAGGCTGAAGAAGCTATCTCCATAAACAATATCGCAGCTTGGGGAAGGGAACACAACTTTAATGATGTAGCCTTTGCCCCAAGGTCTTGACCGCCGATTCACTTAAACTGCATATTTCTCAACATGTGAATGAGGGAGTTGTCGTCAAACATGTGAGAAATCGTCTGATTACCAGTCAATAATGAAAACTGTTAACAGACGCGAAGGTGGCCACCGATAATGATGATGGTCCCTAAGATGCCCAGTACAATCTAGCGAGTGTGAATAAAAAGGAGTTGAAGTCGAACACTCGTAGAATCATTCGACCAAGAGCCAATGATGAAGACCCTTGATCAAACACAAGACTACCTACCACTGATGTCTGCAAGTATCTGGGTACTGATGTGTTTCTGGATCAACTTCCTAGATAAGGTGTTGAAGTTGATAGGAAGTGATCTGTTGAGAGGTAGGCACTGAGGCGTCGTACATCAGTCAACACGAAACGGAAACCAACTGATTTTGTTTATGATTTGAGATAAGGAAGAGTAAATGGGAACGTCAGACGACAAATAATTTCTGGCATAATGAACGGTTTGGTTGATAACAGGAGCAGTAGATAATGAGATCTGCTTGAACAATAGAAGGCACTCTAGCAGGGTACTAAGCAACTGAAGCGTGTTGAACACCAAAGAGTGTGTTAGGATTTTACCGGTGCAGGGACACTGGGAAATGAAGGCTAATACTCATAGATGGTAGGTTTCGGCTAACTGCGAAAGAATTTTCTGGGAAGTGCCATGTTCAAGAATTTTTCTACCAAATCTACCTTTTTGAAAATGTAACAGAGGTAGTATCCATTTTGTCCAAATTTTTCCCCGTCTGATTAAGTTTAACGAGTCCAGACGAGTAAACTCGGTGAATTTTTTATGTTTAGAGAGTCTGAAAAATGTCAGGAAAGACAACTCTGTGCCCCATCTGATTAGATTTAACGAGTCCAGATGAGCAAACTCGGTGAATTTTTCATGTTTAGAGAGTCTGAAAAATGTCATAAAAGACAACTCCATGTCCTGTCTGATTAGGTTTAACGAGTCCAGACGAGTAAACTTGGTGAATTTTTCATGTTTAGAGAGTCTGAAAAATGTCGTAAAAGACGACTCCATTGGGGTACCTTTGTCATGTCTTGATAACCGGGCATGACAAAGGGGTAATAGTAAGCCCGAAACAGTTCATTTTCCGTAAGTTAGTCCATGGAATCCGGAAAAGTGAGAAATCTATGTTCAATGGATGTCTACCTCATTTTGTTATGAGTACGAGGAGATGAAGTAAACTCAATATTCTTTGTGAAATTTTAACGAGTCCAACAAAGAAAACTCGGTACCTCCGTGAAATTTTAACGAGTCACGCAGAGAAAACTCAATTTACTTTTTCTGTTTAAAGAGCTTTGAAAAAGAGGAAAAGAATGGCTCCTTGTTCTCTGTCTCAATAGTTTAACGAGTCTGACAAAGGTGACTCGGGATTTTTTTGGTTTTATGAGCGAGAAAAAGATTCCTAAAAAGAATGCTCAGTACTTCTCCATAGTTTTAATGAGTCTGAAGAAGAAAACTCTAGGTTTTTCGGATTAATGAGCAAGAAAAGACCAAAAAAGAACGCTCGATGCCAACTTCGTATAAGTTTAACGAGCCCGAAGAAGAGAACTCGAGGTTTTTCGGATTAACGAGCAAGAAAAATACCATAAAAAGAATTCTCGATGCCAACTTCGTATAAGTTTAACAAGCCCGAAGAAGAGAACTCGAGGTTTTTCGGATTAACGAGCAAGAAAAATACCATAAAAAGAATGCTTGAAGCTTCTTCGTGTAAGTTTAACGAGCCCGAGGAAGAAGACTCGAGGTTTTTTGGTTTAACGAGCAAGAAAAATACCATAAAAATAATGCTCGGAATTTCTTGATCTCTTTCTCGTCAATAGAAGGATCTACGTCAAGAATTTCGTCATAAGACCAAGCAAACACATCGCGGAATTCCTTAAAAAGAGATGTGAAGCACGCAATTTCCTCAGGATTACAGTCGGCTCCAATCTGAATATTTTCCACGATACCCGTTTTGACTGAGATATCGATGAGCAGTGTCTTGGAAAGATTACCCATGTTCCCTTCTGAATCGATAGTGTGGACAATCGTATAAGAGGAGGGAACTATCTCAGGTTGGTCAAAAGACAGGATTTCAGTTTTTATCGCCTCCGAATCAATCGTCGAAGCGCGATGGTGGAACTCTCCCCAAGGTCGTTCTTCTAATGACATGATCTCTCGAATAGCTTCGTATGTAGGCTAGACTTCATTGAGGATATCCTTAGAGAGAATTGTTATGGGAGAGAGGGTTGTACCTGTGGTCGAAACCATATCAGTGGAGGGTTCAGATGCGGTTTGGATGGCTTGGTAAGCCAACTCAACCGGCGAAAGCGACATCTGATCTCCATAGGAATCAATATCTGAAGGTGCCGGGATGATCCATGGGTCGATAGAGCCATCCGAATAGGTGGATATCATTGAAACCGTGTTTGGGATCTGTGGCGGCGGTAGAGGAAAGCAACCCAGTAGGGAAGATGCCTTCAGAAGACCGGTACTGATACTGACGTAAGAGTCAGGGACACCTCCTATTAGGGGTACATAGCTACTTGGTAAAGTGGAATAATCAGGGGTGCAGAAGGATAGCTGGTCGACCGTGACTATTTTCCCATCCAATGGAAATAGGATGAGTCGGAAGACCGAAGACACGATGGCAGTCATAGCATAAGACCAACTGCGACTGAGCAATAGATTATAGTTGAGATGATGCTCTACGACTTCAACGTCCACGTTTACCATTTTCCCACTCAGAGTGATGGGAAAGCTAGCAAGGTATCATTTTGGTAGGAAAGTGTGGCCATCGAAAGCTTTGAGGGAATTCGATGGCGGGGTTAGAGTAGGAGAACCTAAATTCAGCCAGCAAGCTTGTGACATAACGCAGGTCGAAGCACCTTCGTCTATGATAGTGCAATGGATGGGTCTCCCTTTTGACACAACCTGCACCTGGAATGCGAGTTGATGTGAGAGGCGAGGTTTAGCCTTTTCCATATCAAAGACTGCTAGCATGGAATCCTAGGGATCTATTCCACCAATGGCCGAAAGCAAGGCTTTCCTTTGTGCTGGACAGGTTTGTAATACTTCAAGTGCAGACATAGTTGATGGTGCCTGCGCCAAATCTTCTACAATATTGTAGTTTTGGGCTGCACGTGTAGAGGTATTATGAGTCGTGCGTCGAAGTGTCCCTTTGGGGAGACGAATTACAGGTTCAATAGTAGGCCTTTCGATATGTAAATCGTTGGGCGGCGGCGGATTGGAACTAGTTCCCGGTTCCTGAGCATCTATGGTAGGAGTTCCATAAATCTTGGCGCGAGTCTGAAGGTCAATACTCTCGATGCCATAAATGGCAGATGGTCCTTCGCCGGAAGGATTCGAACCACCATTGCCCCGTTGATGGGGTTGTGGTGGGTTGTCAACCATATGTTGATGTTGTTGTTGTTGATTGGGGAAAGGATTGTGAAGAACGACAGGTGTTCTCCCAGAATCCTTGTTAGCAATAAAATCGGTGCATTCCTGCAACCGAGGACATTTGTATGTCAAGTGGTCCTCCGCACAGATTTTACAAGGAAATTTCATGGGTTTATCCTTTCTTTCGTCATTTCTAGCAGCATTTTTCTGATTAGCATTATTCTGATTATCAGACTGCTCTTCCGAAGAAGATGTTTTCTTCTTATTCTTTCTATTTTTTCCGCTAGGTTTTTGTGAGGTTTGTACTGAATTTACCTCAGCGGAAGGGAGAGGAGTCGTTTGGTGGGGGGCGGTGGCAGCCGAGGATGGCTGGGAGGTTTGCCCCCGAGACTGATTGGTGGCTACACTAGAGATCGTGCCAACGAGACCATCGGCATGAGCTCCAGTTTTCTGAGTAGCCGGAGGATTTGGGTTACCAGGGGCATGGGGGAGCAGATCGAAAGCGTGCCGGATTGTGAATAGATTAAATACAAGTGTTGGGCATGACGAATACATTGATCTTCTGTCACTGCACCAAAAAGTCCAATGTCTTTAGAGATGTGAGGTAAAAGAGACTTGCAAAACCAATTGGCCAAGAGATGGTCCAGTATTGGCGCTTTGACGAGCCTCCTCCTACGTCTCCATTCATGAATATGGTCGGAGATGTGTGTGGCGGTGTCTTGGCGCAGCGATGTTAACAATTCTGTTCCGGTTTCCACTCTAATTGGTAGTTGGAAGTTCTTTAAGAACTCCGTCGCTAAAGCGCCAAACGTATTGATGGCGGCACGTGGTAATTCAATGTACCACTTGGCGGCATTGCCTGTAAGGGTGCGGGAAAATAGTCAAAGTTGGACACTATCATCTACCATGGAATTGGATATGGACCATAAAAGGAAGGTAGTGATGTGTGCGGCCGGGTCGTCCCCATGCTTCCCGTCGAACTTCGGGATATCGGAAGGAATCTTATGCGGTATTGGAGGCCAAAGCGAGTTGTGGTTGATGGGGTCGTTTGTCAGCTTATGGATGTCGGGTATGTCCAAAGATGCCAAGAATGGCAATTGTGGATTTGCCCCCGAGTCTAACCAAGGCAGTATGGGCTGACTATTTGGACCATAGGGTCCCCCCATCCATGTGTTACCAGAAGGGTAAGTGGGACTTTGATAAAAACCTCCCATAGGTGGAGGAGTAGGAACATACGGTTGCTATCCATAGGGCATAGTGTATTGAGGGGCAAATGGTTGGTTGCCCCCAGCGTAAAAGTGCCCTCCCACTCCAGACGGAGGTTGGGGTTGGTTAGTCCAAATGGATGCAATAGAGTTTCCCGGAGGTATACTAGTATTTGCATAATTTGGCAACGGTATAGATCCTACACCTATGTTTTAACCACTTAAGGGGATATTATTTACAATGGGTTGTCCCATTTGTCCTAAGGATTGCATAGGAAGAGAAATATTCCCTGCTACCTGTATACTGATAACACTGCCCCCTGGTATAGTGGCCAGGGGGTTTGAACTCAACAAAGGGTTCCAACCGAAAGGGTTGCTAAAGGGCACCGAAGTAGTCGTGCTCGTGGGAGGAGCTACCGTGGTCCCCAACGTGGTCACGGTAGGAGTAGATGCCGAAGGGTTTGGTAAACTACTGACAGTTGTGTTGACCATAGGGTTGGGGGTAGGCATATGTTGACTACTGGGGTTACCCAGTAATGGCATGGAACTGACCACTGGCGGGGAGGATGGTGGTGAACCAAGGATGGTTTCCATTGGCATCGTCCCTGTGGATGCCGGTGGTGAAATAGATGTTGGTGTGGCCGCAGACATATCTGGGCGTGGTGGAATCTGGACTATCACAGGTCCTAACGGATCAGTGAGCGGAGGATTGTAATTAGGTACAACGCCTTCAGTGAAAGGGTCTTCCGGGAGTTCCGGCTGATAAGGGTCTATGTGATAATCCAGATTAGTCAGAGGAGACTGCTCTTCCGTAGAAGGCCCGGGTTCACCAAGGTTCAATCTTTCCTCTAGGGTGAGAGGAGGTAGACCTTGCTGTCGTCGAGACAGACGGCGTGGGTCAGGGGATGCCACGGTGACCGGTTTAATTTTAACAAATTTTAAAATGTGATGTATTATGAAGTCTCAAATGACAGTAACCACACACCTACTAAAAAGAAAAGACTCTCTAAAATCAATCAGCAAGAAGCCAGAATAGGGTGCCCTGTCTGAGTACTACCGCTCACTGGTGATGAAATCCAGTATCACAATAGAATACAGAGAGGATTGGTCAAAAGTACAATTACGGTCACTCTAGAGCTTCGCCCGAACCTCAGACGATAGGTGTAAGCACTCTCGTGAAAACGAGTACCCTCCTAAAGACCGAAGACAGAGTGGGTCCGTCTATTTCAGGTACCAGGACAGCCCGTCCCAGTCACCTTGTGTAAGTCCCTAAAATTATGGCCACTAAGGATACCTCAAATCACAGACATCATCAGGGGGGTCCACGGTCAAGGACAGTGTGCTATATGGGCAGAATACCTAGATCCCCGATATAGTTTCGACATCCCCGAAGGGAACCCCAATATATAACACACCCACAGGATGCAGTCGAAGGTGGGCTACCTTCTAGTGCACCCAAGTGTTGTCTCGAGCTGAGCTATGGTAAAGGAACGGTCCCAATAATGTGAGTGCGGCAGGATTTCACTCGTTAATGACTCTAGTTTTCAAGTTTTGAGATCTTGGGTAGTTTTCTCACTTTCCTAACCCAAGATCCTAGCCTGAACTACTGTTTGTGTGAGCTCAAAAAAGAGTTATTATATTGATTTTATTATCGCTTTGTTTTTAGTGTACTTTGTTATTAGTCTTGCGGAGGGGGAATGGATGTATGAAGTATAGTGAGACTCTGACTCAAGAAACCATGCAAAACATGCTCTAAATATTAACTTCAATGAAGAGTGTTTCTACAAGGAGAGGTTTCTTTTTCAATCATCCATGCACCAACATGTAAATAACACAGTTCAACTTTTAAGATTCAGACTTCTATCTACCTCTTTTAACAGTCTGTGAACTAAACTTTCAGAATAAACTCAGCGAAATAAAAAAAAAATTCTCTTTTTAAAAAGTAAATGTTTTGCACACTAACTAAATAAGAGAAACAAATAATCAATGCCAGCTTAGCAGACAAGCACAGGGATTCAGTCAGTGAAAGGTACTGGTGGCCAAAAAACTCTACAGCTAAAACACAGTCACAGTAGTGAACAACAGGGTTTTTGGCTGAGTAACGCTCTGTCTGTGAGAAAATACAGCGTTATAACGCACTGTATTTAAGCCTAGACCACGTTATAACGCACTGGATGAACTGCATAGGTCGCGTTAACCAGGGAAAAGCTCTTCAGTTGGCCAGACAGGAACATGATTGAACTCTGCAAGCGTTTGGTATGTCTACTGGGCATCAAAAAATGGTCGGAAGGATACTGAACAGAGGAGAGAAGAAATGAAGGGAAAAATAGTCCAGAAACTATGGGAAAACTCCCCAGCCGAGTCGCCAATTCTACTATAGGGTAAACTGCTTGGGTGGTTGGTTTTCTTATATCCCTCTCAGGGCTTTCCGGTGCCCGAGGCAAACAGTAAGATTAGCTATGCTGTTCGCAAAGATGGCATGAGTATGTTCATATTAGCTTGAAATAACTTGAAGGAATACAATAGAGAATTACCTCTTTGACGGTCTTGGAATCCCTTGGAGAGCGCTGTGCAGCAAAGTAAGAGTCCTTCTTCGCCGGCTCCAAATCTGAGACCTGCAATCAGTCAAAGCACCCGCGTAATTTCTAATATAACAAGTATTCCATCAATTAAATCAATAATAAACATCTAGATTATACACATCTGAGCCATTCATATCATACTAAGCAAATATTGAAACAACAATATAACATTAAGCATTGAATGGACAAAATGAACATAGTTCTATTGATTTTGAAAGAAGGAGGATTACAACCATCGGTTGTACCAAGCCCTCCTCAGTCTCCCAATCTCTCTTCTCTCTCTAGTGAAGAAGTCCAAGTCAACAAGCTCTCTAGGAGCCTCTTTGACTCTTGGCCTTCACAAGGTCACACTATTCTCTATTCCATAAGTATACAAGAACCTTGAGCAATCCTTCGACCTTCAGTTAAGAGCCTTCAGCTCCTTCTTATAGGAGAGGGAGAAAGCCATTGTTGCCCTTCTCTTTCCACTAGTTTGGAATGGAAAAAACCTAGATGTTTCTTTGATCTCCATGCTTTTGCCTCTTTTGGAGTTCAGTCTTCTATGGCAATGACCAATAATGAATTGGTGCTTCTGCAGTTTCCTTTGTGAACTAACTCCTTTGTGAGGGAAAGTCGGAGATTCAAATTATTCTCCGCGCTCTTTTCCCAATTCAAACTTAAAACACGGGTAACGCTTCCCTTCAGTGTAAAAAGAGCGTTGCCCTAGTCACTAACGCGGCCAATGCACTGCTTACCTGCGTTATAACGCTCTTGTTCTGTTCTACATAGGCGTTACCCTGGCAGAAATAGGTTTAACTTAGGTCTTTGTACTTCTTCCATATTTGTCTTCCCCTCTGAGCTGATGAGGAGGTATTTTGACCTGTAACAATGGGCCTCTTTCCTCTATCCTGTACCTGTACCTGTGCTGCTGATGACGGCAACGAGACCCCTTCCACCCCGGGTGGAGATAGTACTTGTCCGGCTGCTGCAAATAATACTCTCGTGCCTCTCTGATAACTGACATACACTGGCACACTGATAGTCTCTGTCTCGTGACCTTCAGGCTGATGTGAAGGTTCACCTGGATCATGAAAAATCTCCAAAGGAGGCTAAGGGGCTGTGAAGAAGTCACGGGAAATGAAATCTTCCCATGCAATTCCCTCCATTCCAAGCTGATGAACAACAATGATCTTGATGAGCACATAATGGTAAATGTTGTTGTACTACTGCTCGGGAGTCTTCTTCTGCACAAGAGTAGTCATTCTCTCGATGTTGCGGCACATGAAATACGGTATGTTCATCATCCTCACTCTCATGAAATGCATCAATAATCTAATGTGGTATGCATACAAGCATGAGAACCGGCCCTCACAATAGAAGTATCGGATAATGAGTCTCATCAAAGGTGCATAGGATTCCTTCAGAAACCGAAATGGGAATACCCTGCTCAGTTGTCTCACATAGCTAGGCCTGATGTAAGGCTCATAATGCACTTTTTCCACCTGCTGTCTCTTATTCCACTCTTCACCGACATTATGTATTCCTGTTGCTTGAGAAATGGTATCTAGTGTCAAGCTGAAGTTTACACCAGCAAGAGTTACCTGACCATCATGCAAATGTAAAACAAATAACCGAGCTAACTGCTGATGATGCTGAATCTGAGCAATCATCTCATAGTATTGATAGCATGACTCCTCTCGAAAACATGCCATGGCAAGTGGGTAGGCCTGCAACTGAGTCAATGAAGTGGGCTCTTCTCTCACATGTTTTCCACCTTTATGGGGCCTTCTCGGTGCATGCAGCACTGTGGTAGAATCACTGTCTTGTTCATATGATGAATCAGTGTCCGTCATGGTGTTACAAGGTGTATGTCAAGTGTATATCTGTATGAGGTGAAAATATGAATTTGGTGTCTTTTGTTTCAATTGAAAAATGTGTGCCCAAAATAGGAAGGGACTGCGGTAAATATGGAAAGTGGGTATAGTGGAGCCTTGTCAAGTGAAAATTGAAGTGTGAGGACAGTCACTTGACTGTTTGGGGATTTGGAATTTAGGAATTTTTGCAAATGATATGGGAGAGGGATAATGATAGGGAATGAAAGGATTTTAGGGGTAGGGATAATGGGATGTAAGGGAGTAAGGGAGGGACTGTATGATGATATGACAGTGATGGGAAACACAAGTGAAAAATGGAGTGGGAGTGTTTGGGCACCAAAGTCAAGTTTTAACACTCAAATTCAAACCCTAAGGAGCATTTTTTGACCACATGAGAGGGTTTATAATTTCACCAATCAAACTCTCCAAACCAATATTTCCAACAGCATCAAACATTGACCAAAGGTAATAGCAAGGTGTTTTAAACTTACATGGAGCAAATAAGGTTGAGTCGATTTGATTTTTGATGAAGCAGTGGAAAAATTTCACTTGACAGCTCTGTGCGTTGCCTGCACAACCCAGTGCGTCGTGCTTGGTGTATGCGCCACGCACATTCAAAAATACACAGTGATGTGCGGCTGTATGTGCCGCGACCTCCTTGTGCACCACGCCTTCTTCCAATGCGCCACACAGCAACTTCAATGCACAATCCAGCCTCCAACTCACTAATTCCACTTCCTCCACGATTTTCTTGTTTTCCTTCTTGTCTTGGCTTGCAAATAGATTATAGAAACAACGAAAATATCCTATATAGTGAAGAACTTGATTTTTGCTTCTTAAAAACCCACTTTCTAATGTTTTGTCTTTGGCACTTTTCACTTTTTAGTACAAACTCTGTTTTTCTTGTTTCCTTTTGACTTTTTGAGCTAAATGACGAAACTTTTGTCAATTGTTTGCAGGGATGCTAGCATGAAATTTGGAAAAGGTGACCAGGGTTGCACCTGAACATCTTCACAACTGAAAAACTTTGAAAATATACATGACATTTATTATAAAAGACGAAATTGACGATTTTCTTGTTTTCCTTCTTGTCTTGGCTTGCAAATAGATTATAGAAACAACGAAAATATCCTATATAGTGAAGAACTTGATTTTTGCTTCTTAAAAACCCACTTTCTAATGTTTTGTCTTTGGCACTTTTCACTTTTTAGTACAAACTCTATTTTTCTTGTTTCCTTTTGACTTTTTGAGCTAAATGACGAAACTTTTGTCAATTGTTTGCAGGGATGCTAGCATGAAATTTGGAAAAGGTGACCAGGGTTGCACCTGAACATCTTCACAACTGAAAAAATTTGAAAATATACATGACATTTATTATAAAAGTCAAGATATTACATTATAACGATGAAATTTTTGAAATGAAAATTTATTTTGAACCTCCCTCTGTGCCTGCTGGCATTATTGGAAACTTTGAAGACTAAATTTGTGAAACCATAGACCTAATGAGACTGAAAACCCTAAAAAGACTCTTTTCCCACCAAAAGACCAAACATTGACTATGATTGACTGTAAAATGATTTTGATGGACTTTGATGAACAAACGTGAGCCAACAGTTACAAGACATGAGAAACATGAGTGAAAACACCCTTCCGTCAGACGATCAATGCTCCTAATGGAATGCAAATGACTAAAGTGAATGAGAAACCTAAAAATGAAATGCAACAAAAGAGATTTTGATCTTTGACGGAGGTATGAACAGACCGACTCTAACATTGGCTCCAATGGGGATGGTAGCTCCTGGGAGGCGCCAAGAACTACATATTTATGGGAGAGTAGGCAGTGCCTTCGTCCATTGGGCTATGGAGTCCATAACTTCAGAAACATCATCACAAGACTGTTGACTCATTTATTGACTGAAAACTTAACTCAAACTGACTCAAATTTGAAACTGAAATGACTGAAAAAATGACTCAACAAACTCAAACCAAAACTGAAATCCATCTTCAGAATTATAGCCTTCACTTCGGGCCCCAAACTGAAGAAAAGATCATAGTGCACACTTGCAATGAGTCTGAAATAAATGGTATGTACAGTGACAATGTAAACAACAGAAAAAATCTCAGAAATGAAGCCGCTTGAGCAGTTGACCATTGACTGGCCCTCCTGGACAATCTTCCCTGTTCATCTCCTTCAGAAGAAAAGCATTCTGACCTCGATATGCAGAAATTTTAAAGGGTCCTTTCCAGAGATTTTCGAACTTACCGTGCTTACCTTTTTCCTCGTTTCTTCCATCCCATTTCAACACCAATTCTTCCAATTGAAATTTGTCCACCTTCACTTTCTTGTCATAGATATTATTAATTCTCTCCTGCAGATTGAATGTGTTTTGAAAAAATTCTTCCCTCTTCTGCTACAAATGGATCATTTGATTTATTCTTCTCTGCATATGATCATCTTCACTGCCAGCTTCTTGTAGAAGTTTGACCACCGGCACTGCGAGAGAGGTAGGAAACACTGTATCAACTCCATAAACTAACTCAAAAGGGGACATACCAATGGATTTATTCTGACTCACTCGAACTGCCCAAAGTGCATTGACTAGCTTCTTATGCCAACTTTTTTTGTTTATTTCCAGCAACTTTTAATGATGTTGACCAAAGATTTGTTGGAAGACTCCGCCAATCCGTTTCCTTGTGGATGATAAGCGGTTGAGTTTCCCAAAATGATATGATACTTGTCACAAAACTCAATCATCCTTTTTTATTTGAAAGCTGCTGCGTTATCAGTGATTAGCTTATTCGGGCAACCAAAATGAGACAAAATGTTATTCTCAAGGAAAGAAATTATTGCCGAATCTGTAGCTTGCCTGGTGGGAATTGCCTCAATCCATTTCGTGAAATAATCTGTCACTATTAGGATCCACCTATGCTGACCGGAAGAAGCGGGATGAATTTCACCAATGAAATCCAAACCCCACTGCTGGAAAGGAGCACTTACTTCAATGGGCTTAAGCAGCAAAGGCTGCAATTTCTATCTCCCTTCAAAAATCTGACATTCATGACAGCTTTTGACAGTCTTATACACATCAGCAAAAAGTGTCAGCCAATAGTATCCCGCTCTCAAAATATTATTGGCCATTTTCTTCCAAAAAAGGTGACCGCCACAATCTCCCTTATGAAAATCCTCCATAACCCGCTTTGCTTCTTCTTCCACCAGACAGTTCAACAAAACACCACCAGGATCTTTCCAATAAAGTGAATTATTCAAAACACAAAACTTAGCAGCCTTCAACTTCAGAGTTCTACTTTTGTTCCTAGCCATGCCGGGTGGTGGTGACAAATTTTGAAGCACATATACAATATCTGAATACCAAGGAGAAAGCACAAAGATGTCTGATACCTGAACTGATGAAATTTCCTCATTCTCCTCGAACATAGAAGCAATAAGATTGATGTCCAAGGCATGTAAATTAGATTCAGCCATTAGCTTTGCCAGCCCTTGTCCTTTGATAAGCTTTGTGGGCTTGATCTCCACATCATACTCCAACAAGGCTGCAATCCATCTGCCCCGTCTTCCTTCCGGATCTGTTTGCACTAAAACATCCTTTACAGCAGCGTTAGGAACATAAGCAATAATATGAGAATGCAGAATATATACTCGGAAATATTTCAACGCTTTCACAAGAGTAAGATCTTGCTTTTCAATGATTTTATATTTCAAGGCTGCATCTCTTATAGTACGGCTGAAGAAAGCAATTGGTTTCTCATGCCCATCTCTTTTCTGCATTAACATCGCCACCATAGTATGCTCCGAAGCAAATGAAAACAAAATAAAATCTTGAGTGTAATCTAGGCTGATCAAAACATGATCTAAAGAAAGAACCAACTTTACTAAATTGAAAGAATTTACCACCTCCTCACTCCACTTTACTGCATTATCTTTTTTAAGCATGTCTGTAATCTCTCTTAAATGTT
Organism: Pinus albicaulis; assembly: GCA_034641835.2. Lineage (NCBI taxonomy): Eukaryota > Viridiplantae > Streptophyta > Pinopsida > Pinales > Pinaceae > Pinus > Pinus albicaulis. The sequence goes on from CM076574.1 coordinate 1,058,358,606, forward strand.
TAGCAAGGTTAGGCACAAAGCGGCTTAAAAATTTCATCTTACCATTAAAAGACTGAATCTCCTTCTTGTTTTGGGGAAGATCGATTTTTTGAATTGCTTCAACTCGTGCTCGGTCAATACGGATGCCATCTTTTGAGATAATATGACCAAGAATTTTTCCCTAATCCATGGCAAACAAACTCTTTTTCGGATTGAGTGACACACCATACTTTCTGCATCGCTGAAAAAAAAAATTCAGATGGTAAAGCTGCTCTTCATCGGAATTGGAAAAGAATGTCAAATCATCAAGATACACAACAAGGAAAACATCTTTCTCATTCGCAAATTCCATGTCCATTACGCACTGAAATGTCGCACCAACATTCTTCAAACCGAAAGGCATTTTAGCGTAATGGAAAGTTCCCCACGGAGTGGTGAACGCTATTTTGTCTCTATCATCCTCATGGACCAAAATTTGGTTATACCTGGAATAACCATCGAGTAGTGACATACGAGATGATCCAACTACTCGTTGCAATATGTAATCCATTTTGGGCAATGGATAATTTTCTTTCAAAGAAACCTTGTTCAGATTCCTAAAATCAATGCACAAACGAATCTCACCTGTCTTCTTGCGTACGGGCACCAAATTGGAAATCCAATCTGAAAATCTGATAGGAACAATGATACCAACCTTGTATAATCTATTCACCTCTTTCTAAATCGAGGGCAGCAACTTCGGATTTATCCTTCTCAACTTCTGCCGGAAGGGCTTTTTATTTGGTTTGATAGGAATGGTGTGCTGAATTATATTTGTATCATACGTCTTTAAATATGAATAGCCCCAAGAAAATACATTAGCAAAAGAAGACAAAAAACTAATATATTTTTCTTTTACCTCCAGTGGCAATGCTTTGGAGAACTTCACCATCTTTGGATTCTCAGCTATTCCAATGTTCACGTCTTCAACTCCCTTTTCGGTTGGCCGCAAGGTTGGTTTTCTAGCTACGTCGTCTTGATCAAAAAGTTATTCTAAAGGTATCAAACCCTTAGGAATGACATTATCTTTCAGCTGAAATACTTCCATATGATTTATTTGCACATCAGCCTCACCATCGTCAGGCTCCACGTCAATTGAAGTTTCTTTGAATGTGCCTTTGTTCTGCATAAATTCATCAATCTCATCATCATCTTGGAATACTTGCCAATGCCTTTGGTTGTCCGGGACAGTTGGACGATGTTTTACATGGATTTCAAAATTTTTAATTGAGTTCATTGGGATCTTCAAATTACTTGCTGCCTTGGCAAGAGCATTTGCAATACCATTCTTAATACGAGGGATACAAGTCAAAGTATAGTCTTAAAACAACTTCAAGATATCAAGAAAAACATTTCGGTAAGTTCGCATTCGAGGATGATTAGCTCGAAACTCACCCTTCACTTGCTTAATTACCAACTCAGAGTCACCATACACTGCAATTATCTTAGCATTCAACCTTCTAAATATCTTCAGACCAACAATCAAAGCTTCATATTCTGCTTCATTATTCGAACAATCAAATGCTAATTTGTAGGAACAAACCCTCACATTACTCGGTACCTTATTTGGAGCGGAAAAAGGACTACGTACCCAAATACCAATTCCATCACCATCACTCCCTACTGCACCATCAAAATCCATAGTCCATAAACCATTTTCATCTTCTTCCAAGTGCTGAAATTGAGTTTGCTCTGTTATTTCTGCTTGTTGTCCATCAATTTTCTGCTGCTGTCGAGCGGCTGATTGCTCAGCGGAACTCTCAGTTTCTTGCCTTTCTTTCATCAAAACTTCTCTGAAATTTTCTATAATCTCTAGAATATCCTCTGATTCAACTAATTGTCTATCTACATCATTGAAACCATCTGAATACAACACAAAAGACTCTAAATCAGTATGTACATAATTAATCGGATGATTTACCGGTTTCTCCTTGCTGGTCATCATATACTTCATTTTTTGCTCCCGATATAATATTCTCATCTGACCAAACACAGGAATGGTAGCATAGGATAAATCAAGCTGTAATGTTCCCTTCAAATTTTCTCCCCAAGATCTGGAAAGAAGCATGCCAAATCTAGGAGGAATGTCAGCCACAACCACATCCATCAAAACATTCTTCGTAGGAATCTGATCTAAACTAACCACCAAATATTTGATGAGCACGATGCATCTTACTCTACTGGAATCAAAATAATAAAGATCATGATATTTCCTAGTGATTTCCAATCCCAATTGCTCCATGATTTCCCTTGGCATGAGATTATGGGAAGCTCCAGAATCAAACATGGCATTATGCAACACAAACTCATGCAATATGAGACTGATATAAAAAGGGGGCACATCGCTATCGAGAGACTCACCATCCAATGCTGGACCAAATATCAACTTAGGTTGATCATCTTCCACATTAACCATATCAGACATTGGATCGAAATTCAAAATTTTAGAGACTTGACACCTGTAGCTGCTATTTCTCATTAACTCAGTCAACGAAATGGAAAATTTTAACTTAGCAATCTCACTCTCTAAGCTAAAAGCTGAAGTTTTTTATACCTATTTGGCTGGAGCATCCTTCTTTTCAACTTTCTCCTTAGATACAATTGGTTGATTAGATCTCTCATTTGCTGCTGGATACTTGCTTGTAGTAGGATCAGCTACATCCTTTCCCTTCTTCTGTGCATTGGGTGCATCATTCTTTGGTGTTGAAACTTCCTTTCTCTTTTGGATTGGGTTGATAGGAAAATATTTGTTTCTAAGTGAAATTTTTTGCTGCTGAGTGGACAAAGCATTCATATAACCTCTCTGATAGTCATTTGACTCTTCTTCAGGAGCTGCATCATTTGCCAATATAAAATCCTCATCCTTTTGTTCAGCTGAGTTTTCTGCATACTCATCATCTTCGGTGATAAAGGTTGGCATATCATCAGGGGTAAAGAAGTGATTTTCTTCTCCAATTACATTGTCTTCATCATCTGATTCAGGGCCAAAAAAATTCTGTTGTAAAGGATTTTTTACCTGCTGTTGTGCCAGCGGTTCTTGTGCTCGCTGCTCTCATTGTTTGATCCGGAATTGTGGTTGTTGTTGTCCACGGAAATTTGGATTTCTGATCTGCGGTTCAGGCTTATCAAGTGTCAGTATTTCAATCATCTTTTCCACCTTGCGAAGTACTTGATCTGACGTAGAAGCTTCTTCCTTTATGGCGACTTTCTTTTTTGCTCTCAATCTAGCTCTCTTGTCATTCAAATTAGCTTCAACACTCACTGCAATTTTCTGCATCTCCTCCAGAGTGGGTGGATCTCCTTCTCGTAATGAATAGGCCATGTCCAGATCAAAACCATCCAGAAATTTTAACAAAGCTTATTTCCTATATGGCCTTAAATCATCATGAATTGCATTATAAACCGCATTGAATATGATGTAGTAGTCTTAGACTGACTCACCTACGTTGCGCTTAATATTGGTATATTTAGAAGTGATTTGAAGAGGATCTTTATTTACTTCCCACCGATCTAAAAATTGTCTCTGCAGCTCGGCCAATGTGGCAATACTTCTAGGCTGCAAAGCTCTGAACCATTTTCTTACTTCACCTCCAAAAGTTTGCACAAACAATCTCACGGTCACATTTTCTTCGTCAATTTCATGAAGATCAAAGAATTCTGCCATTCTATCAATATGAAGTTGAGCAGGAACACTTTGAGGAGCACCATAAAACAATGGGATTTTACTTTGATAATCAGCAGGCATAGCATCCAAGTTTGGAGGCAAGACAAGGGGTGCAAATCTAGTAGCCATTGCTCTTGGTGGATTTACGATCTGTCTTGGAGAAACAGGTGGAGTAGGAGCAGTAGATTTATGAGGTGTATGTGGTGTGGATGGAGTTGATACTACTGCAGATTTTTTATCAGAAGTAGATGGTTTCACGGGAATGGTAGGAATGAAAGGAGGCTGGGTGTGAACTTGTGAATCAGAAGTAACTGCTGATGGCCCAAGAGTTTCAGATGCAGATTCTATAAACTCAGGAACGTTTGTTGCCACAATGGAGTTTTGAATATTCAAAATGTAACTGTCGATGGATCTATTAGCCTGTTCAATTTCAACATACTTGATAAACTCGAGTTTTATGACAGTAGAACCAATCGCACTTTCAGACTTAGTTTCAAACAACGACAACTCAAATTGCTCGTCAAATTAAATATCTTCAAGGTATTCAAACACAGCGGGACATGAATGAGATTTGAAAAAGGGAATCACGGGACTTTCTCTACGATGGATTCTTGAAATTAGATTGGGATTCTCATACACTGGCGGTGGATCGGGATCCGAATTTTCTCTAATATGTCTTCTGGAAGCCAGTGTGTTGGATTAATTTCAAAATCAAAGGGACAAAACCAACTTGTTTAGCCTATCAAATTCTAGACTCATCACCCAAAAGTCTAGAACGATCTGATGTACTAGGGAAATTCACAAGTCAAGTGTCACATTCACAATCTAGACCAGAGATTGTCTGAAGCAACGTTTATCTACTTTCGCTGATGCAAAGCAAGAGTGTTTCGAAGGCTACCTGGTATAACTTCAGGCTCCGTATGTAGCTTATAAAACAAATAAAACCAACAAGCAAACCATTTTCTTCTCTATTATGGTCGCCAATATGTTATCGCCTAAATCTACCTCCGACTGAAAAAAGGCAGAGTTCAGGGTAACATCAAACCACGCTCAGTCTGGTAGCTAGCCCTACCAGAACAGGAGAGGGCTCTCTCCGATTTAATATCAGTGAAAATTAATCAATAGGGCTTGAGATGACTGAAATAAAAGGAGTGTGATTAAGTTTTTGGGGTTTTTTGTTGGATCAAAGGGAAAGGTAGTTTTGGGTGCGGGGATTAGGCCTAGTTTTTGCTGAGTTATGATTGGGGCAAGGAAGGCAATAGTTTTGATGCTTTAGATTGAGTTAACGAATGGATCAGACCGGTGAGGAGCTAAAGAGGGAAATATTGTCTCAAGAGTCCTCCTCAAACAGATGAAAACATAAAAAATTAAAAAAAACTAAAGGCAGAGTAAAGCAAGCTACTGGATTCCACCTTTAAACACTGATTTGTTTAATTTAAGAAGCAAGAGAAGGGAAAATGATACACATAAACATCAGTGAACTTACAGTTACAAGGAGAAATACACCATCAAAACACAGAGCCACATGGATCCCAAAAAGTGCTGCAAACCCTGGTCTATTTCTTTGCCAAAAGTGCATAGATGAAATGTACAATGAAGTGCCAAGCAATCCCAAGTGTCCAACCCTGAAAATGACTGAGAAAATACATCATATAGACAAGCCTAACCAATTCCCATGCCTCTAGGGGTCGAGCTCATCATTCTAGGAGCTATTTCAACCATATCTAATCTAGGGACTAGAAAATAGGCAATGAAACAACTTGCCTCTATATGCTAGGAAACTGATCCATTCACTTACATTTCACCTTTTGGTGAATGAATCTTCTAGAATGAGTAAAAATGTGCCAAAATTAAATCATGGACATAAAATTACATCAACTTACATCAAAAATTACATGAAAAAGTGAAACTGGCCAAGACTAGGCGAAATTCTGAGCTGCTGAGTGAAAAATAGGCCAAAATTCTCTATGCGCCGCGCCTGGAATCAGTATGTGTAGCACAAGTTTGGATCTGATTTTGAGGCCCTTCTCGAAGTTCAAATTGAGCTCATGATAGCTCGTTGTAAATCCCTGCCTTTCTACCTTCCAAACCAAGTGGAATTTCTGGATTTGGTTGCGATTAGCCCCTCCAAAAGTTCAATCTCCCAACACTGCTTCCTGTGTGTGCAAAAAGTGGCAGAAAGGCCATTTGTAGAGTGTTTCTGACCCTTTAGGCAACCCAAAACTTGATGAAATCCTTAGTTAATTCATGAGCATGCATAAATTTTGATAAAAAATCTAGAAATGTAAAGTTTCCCCCCTGAAAAGCTGCCAATTATAAGCGTGCGCCAAGTGGCGCTACGCGTCGGGCAGAAAAACCTGTTTTGTGACCAAAAAAATTCAAAATTGACAAAAAAATTTCCAAATTCCTTGAAATTTGGGCTGAAGGTCCCTGATCAAATTATATGCTCAGCCAAAGAAGCTTCAGCCAAGATTTGGAGCCTATCATGCCTTTTACGACATTTCAGTGCCCTCCTTAGCCTTGCCTTCAGGATTTTAATCTTCGCTTTGCAAACATGCGTGCATGCCCAATAGTGATTCTTCATGTGCCTGAGCATGTTATTCTCCTTGTTTTCCTTCTACAACAGCTTCTCAAGATGAATTTTGACCCTCTCAAGCCAAGTTTCTCTCTCAGCCTCGATCTCACGCTCAATGGGTGTCATCTCGGATGGGCTTCTTCGGGCAGCCTGTCGGTTCTCATGGATGTTTTGTAACTCCATGATCTTCTGCTAATCCTCCAACTGTTTGTTGCACTGCTCCAGATATTTTATGATCCATTGAGCTCTCTGCAATTTTTTTTTCAATGTATCGATCTCAGCTTTCTGTTCATGAATGATCTCTCTCATTTTTGAGCTTGGAGAGCTCAAATCCTCATCAATCAATACGAAATCAGCATCTCGGCCTCTTGAAGGGCCCTCCTCCTGCATGGGCCTCTTTCCTCTGTCATGTACCTGTACCTGTGCTGCTGATGATGGCAACGAGACCCCTTCCACCCTGGGTGGAGATAGTACTCATCGGGATACTACAAATAATACTCTTGTGCCTCTCTAATAAGTGACATACACTGGCACAATGATAGGCTCTGTCTCGTGACCTTCAAGTTGATGTGAAGGTTCACCTGGCTCATGAAAAATATCTGAAGGAGGCTGAGGGGCTGTGAAGAAGTCACGGGAAATGAAATCTTCCCATGCAATTCCCTGCAATCCAAGCTGATGTACAACAATGATCTTGATGAGCGCATAATGGTAAATGTTGTTGTACTGCTGCTCGGGAGTCTTCTTCTACACAAGAGTAGTCATTCTCTTCATGTTGCGGCACATGAAATACGGTATGTTCATCATCCTCACTCTCATGAAATGCATCAATAATTTGATGTGGTATGCATACAAGCGTGAAAACTGGCCCTCACAATTGAAGTATCGGATAATGAGTCTCATCAAAGGCGCATAGAATTCCTTTAGAAACCGAAATGGGAATACCCTGCTGAGTTGTCTCACATAGCTAGGCTTGATGTAAGGTTCATAATGCACTTTCTCCACCTATTTTCTCTTATTCCACTCTTCACCAACATTCGGTATTTCTGTTGCCTGAGAAATGGTTTATGGTGTCAAGGTGAAGTTTACACCAGCAAGAGTTACCTGACCATCATGCAAATGTAAAACAAATAACCAATCTAACTCTTGATGATGCTGAATCCAAGGAATCATCTCACAGTACTGATAGCATGACTGCTCTCGAAAACATGCCATGGCAATTGGGTAGGCCTGCAACTGATTCAATGAAGTGGGTTCTTCTCTCACATGTTTGCCACCTTTATGGGGCCTTCTCGATGCATGCAGCTCTGTGGTAGAATCACTGTCTTGTTCATATGATGAATCAGTGTCCGTCATGGTGTTACAAGGTGTATGTCAAGTGTATATCTGTATGAGGTGAAAATATGAATTTGGTGTCTTTTGTTTCAATTTCCAAATGTGTGCCCAAAATAGGAAGGGACTGTGTTAAATATGGATAGTGGGTATAGTGAAGCCTTGTCAAGTGAAAATTGAAGTGTGAGGAAAGTCACTTGACTGTTTGGGGATTTGGGATTTAGGAATATTTGCAAATGATATGGGAGAGGGATAATGATAGGGAATGGAAGGATTTGAGGGGTAGGGATAATGGGATGTCAGGGAGTAAGGGAGGGACTGTATGATCATATGACAGTGATGGGAAACACAAGTGAAAAATGGAGTGGGAGTGTTTGGGCACCAAAGTCAAGTTTTAACACTCAAATTCAAACCCTAAGGAGTAGTTTTTGACCACATGAGAGGGTTTATAATTTCACCATTAAAACTCTCCAAACCAATCTTTCCAACAACATCAAACACTGACCAATGGTAATAGCAAGGTGTTTTAAACTTACATGGAGCAAATAAGGTTGAGTCGATTTGATTTTTGATGAAGCAGTGGAAAATTTTCACTTGACAGCTCTGTGCGCTGCGCACACAACCCAGTGCACGGTGCCTGGTGTATGCACCATGCACTTTCAAAAATACACAGTGATGTGCGGTTGTATGCGCCGCGACCTCCTTATGCGCCGCACCTTCTTCCAATGCGCTGCACAACAACTTCAATGCACATTCCAGCCTCCAACTCACTAATTCCACTTCCTCCATTATTTTCTTGTTTTCCTTCTTGTCTTGGCTTGCAAATGGATTATAGAAACAATGAAAATATCTTATATAGTGAAGAATTTGATTTTTTCTTCTTAAAAACCCACTTTCTAATGTTTTGGCTTTGGCACTTTTCACTTTTTAATACAAACTCTGTTTTTCTTGTTTCCTTTTGACTTTTTGAGGTAAATAATGAAAATTTTGTCAATTTTTTGCAGGGATACTGGCATGAAATTTGGAAAAGGAGACTAGGGCTACACCTGAACATCTTCACAACTGAAAAACTTTGAAAATATACATGGCATTTATTACAAGAGATGAAATTGATTATTTTTCTTCAAAACGTAGTTTTGAAGAAAAGTGAAGATCTTACATTATAACGATGAAATTTTTGAAATGAAAAATTATTTTGAACCTCCCTCTATGCTTGCTGGCATTATTGGACACTTTGAAGACTAAATTTGCGAAACCCTAGACCTAATGAGACTGAAAACCCTAAAAAGACTCTTTGCCCACCAAAATACCAAACATTGACTGTCATTGACTATAAAATGATTTTGTTGGACTTTGATGAACAAACGTGAGCCAGCAGGTACAAGACATGAGAAGCATGAGTGGAAAAACCCTTCCATTAGATGATCGATGCTCCTAATGGAATGCAAATGACTGAAGTGAATGAGACACCTAAAAATGAAATGAAACAAAAGAGATTTTGATCTCTGACGGAGGTATGAACAGACTGACTCTAACACCATCAATATACATAATCCATTCTTCATTTGAGTTCCCAGGGGAAAAGCATCATGCCATTGTGCGACGCTTCTACAATGACCATTTTTTCATATTTTCCAGAAAATTTCTGCAAAAATAGGGCTCAAATATGGATCAATATCTCTCTAACCATAAATTTTTTTGCAAAAAAGAGAGATGTTTTTGTTATTTGGCATGTTATGAACAAAAACATCCTCTAGGTTTTGAAAATATGTTTGCATTTTCTCAACATCCAAGTTTGAAGTTGATCGCTAAACATTTGCAGAAGCATAGCATACTCTCAGCAGAAGCATCACACCACTTTGAGAGGGGTTTTGGAGGCCTTCCTAGAGGCTTTTTCTAATTAACATGGTATGGTTGTAAATATTTGGATGTCCACTAAAAAATGGAGTCATCAAGAATTGCAAACCCCTGCTCCAATCCCCTAATAATTTGATTTGAAGACAACCTCTCCAAAAGTACAGAGAATGACATCGAGCAATTGTATTGTGAGAATCTATCTCAAACTATAAAACTTGTGCATAAAATGAAGGAGATTTTTTTTCTTTTCCCTATGATTGACAAAAAACACTTTCACTTTTGTAAAATTCATCTCCATTACTTCAGAAATTAATTTTGAATAAAAATTGTCACTGTGTGCAACGTAAACCTTGGCAAATGACCTTTTGATGAATTGTGGAGCGTTGATCTCCTGCATGTTGGATGGCTCAAACCTAGAATGATGACCTCATTTATGGGCCCTGTTACACAGTAATTTTTCACCGTCCCTGCAATCCCCCATCTCGCACATTGGAGGGCTTATTCCGTGACCTGTGAGCAGTGACATGACTTGAAACCACTTTCATGGCATCCCCTGAAGACAATTTCCTATGAAAAGTCCTAAAAATAGACTTTTTAGCCTTGGTGCGACTAGCCAGTTCAGCCTTCGCGCCAATGGGGGAAATCCACCAAAGAGGGTGCACCAAATGGCACTCTTTTCTAGTGTATCACCCACGCCAGGCTTAATAAGGAGTGTTTTTTAAAAATAAATGGCGGAAGTTTGATTCCAACCAACTTCTGAACTGGTCTCTAAAATGAGTTGGGAGGTTTGGCTCTGGATCTCCATGTAGGGGAAGTGGTTTTCCACCTATCATGGAAGCTTCCTTGAGGATAAGGCCAATCCCACCATTGTAGGGATCCCAACTCCCCTTCCACCATATATTTAAGCTTGTTATTTTCCCTTTGCAAGCTAGCTTGAATAGAGTTGAATCAATTGTAAGGAGATTATCGTTAGACAGTTGAAGAGAGAGAGACTTGTCCTTTTCCTGATGAGCTTTACAGAGACGTACTCCTCTGTCGACCCGCCGAAGGAAGATCCACCATCAGAGCTCAGGTTGTATCTTTCTTTGTTCTGATTAATAATAAATGACTTCGATTATGGTTCCACTCAGTTGTTCATGTTTTATGTTATGAGTTGTATCTTCTCTGACTGATATAGTTTTGCATGTACTAGGTTTTATGCTTGTTTGTTTTTTGTTTCTTCTTGTATGTGCAGGTGTTCGATCGCATCAAGTGAGAGAATTTTGATCTGCCGAAGCAAGGGATGGAAGCGCCATCATCTCCACAAATGATGACAGCGTAGGACTTAAGGTAGGCCTCTTATCGTATCTTGGTCTTTTTGCAATTAGGAACTTGCGTCTTAGCGTGACTCGGTTGTTTCTAGACCCGATCTGGGCTAGTAGGGATCGCCTCTATCCGTAGAGGGGATTTACCTCGCCAAAAAACTGGTGACACCACTGGGGAGACATTGATTGGAGTTTGTCTTGTCTTTTTGGTTGATTTTGGTCTTTGCCTACTTGATCAGCTCTTGTGGTTCACTCTTTTTCAGTGTTAAACTGTTTTTTAGCCTCACCATCCCTAATCTGCTTCTTGATTGATATTTTTCATTTTTTTCCATTAGTAAACTCGACTGGCGTAGTTTTTGCCCTGACAGTCGTGCTAGCTGGCGCATGTTGCCAGTTTATCACACGTGCCAATCCTGTTCTAGCGCTAGTTGCAGCCTGACAACCGCTCCAATCCTGTAAGGTGCTAGGGTTTGCTTCTTTTTGCGTTTTCTGAGCTTGATCTGTGGTTTTGGTGTCACTTTTTCGACTTCCTAAGTGTTCTGAAGCCTTTTTTGACTGACCGTGACCTTCATCCTCTAGTTGTTTTCCCTCTTCTTTTGATTTTACATTCTAGCCGTAGGGCATCTAAGTGCTATAGTGTGTCGATCCTCCCGTGGGAGTTTTTGGTCCTTGATTGATCAATCAATTTTGTTATTGCTTCTCTACATTCTTTTGGTGGCTGTCCACTGTTTTATTGCATTATTTGAGTGACTGGCTTCTTCTTCATTCAAATTCTTCTTTGTCTCGCTTTGAGCCTAGATTACATGGTTCATTTGAGTCTTTGGGATTTCTTTTGATTTGAGGGACTTCTCTGTCAATTTGAGATCTGATTGTGTGTTTGGTGTTGAGTGAAATTTCTTGTCTTCGCTCTTTTGCTATCACTTCTCAAATTGGTCTTTTCATTAGTTTTCATTTTGTTTAGTGCACTTTTCTCTTAAACACTGAAAATACAAAATCTCTTTTTCTCTTGATTAGTTAATGTAAATTGAATCTTTTCTGTGTTATTAGTGATTTGTAACTTTGAAAGAAAGGCTTTTAGTTTTCATTAGCATGCATTAGAGACACTAATGGTTGTTTTGTGATCATTTTGTTATTGTATGAAAGCTCTCAACCTTCCCGTAGTTAGCTATTCATCGAAGGAAATGATACATTGTGGCATGTAGTGTGCATTTAGGAGTTTTTGAGACATAACATTCGGCATGGCCTGGAAATTAAAACATAATTGAAGATCAACCTTAAAATTTATTCAATTTACCTTAAGGTAGCATTGAAACATTAACTAAATATTTAGAGGTCTAGGCTAGTGACATGTTCTGGCATCGTTAAACCTAGTAGTTGTCGTTTGGCTCTTGGCTTTAGACAGAACTAGTACGGACTTGTGCTCCCCGTACCGTCGAGTATATAAAGGGAGACCCCACTAGGTTGCTATCCTTTATCCGTAGGAAGCCGAGTCTACCGCCTTATACCCATGATACACCGGACACAACATTCGGGGAGATTTCCTGCACGTACGTCAAGTCCTTGGTTGATTTATTTTTCATTTGGAAACCAAGGTGTATATTTCAGTTCATGGATATCTGGTACACCCTTTGCCCAGATTACCAGAGTAGTCATTTTTATCTTTTCTGACTCCTTAAATTTGAAAGGATCATCAAGCACTTCTCCTTTCACACTTTTCAAAACTGAAAGAGATAGAGTCACCTTTCATCCATTTCTCGACTCTTAAAACATGAAACGGTGAAGTTTCTAAGTTCCAATGTGGTAAAATAAATCACCTGCAATCACACGCCCTGTTAGAATTTGCTTGTTGGTCGTTTGATTATGTGCCTTGTTTTTTTTAGCCCGTGTGTTGTGTTTGATCTCTTCCTTTTTTCATTACTGTCACAGTGGCGGAACCCTCAGTTTCGTCTACTAGTAGTCCATACACAGACGATTCATCAGAGGTCTCTTAATCCTCTGCTGAACCTCAGCAGCCCATCTTTTCCCGACGGAGGACCGGTTCTATCTGAGCTTCCCTTTGGAGGACCAGTTGATTTCAATTGGCCCTTATCTGATGCTTGGTATGGATTCGGAGTAGGGGAACATTTCCCTCCTCTTACATCGGGTTCACCTTTTCTAGCTGCTGTTATTCCTCCTAGTCCTCACTGTCTGCTACAAGATCTAGTGGCAGGTTCAGATATGGGCTCATCTAGACATTCTCCTAGTGAAGAAATCCCCACGTCTGTTGAATATTACCAGTTGTTCCCAGAAGACAACCCCGAGTTATCTATCATGTCTTCACCCGGTCCTTCACTTCCAGCGAGGTATAGATCCTTAAGTCAAATTATGACCACTGTCGCCTCTATGGGAATATCAAATCCTTCTACGAGGCCGGTTATTCTTTCATTGGGGATGTCTCCTAGGACACCCATTACGTCATCCCCTCAAGTCACTTCAGTACCTGTCAGGCCCACTGTCTGTGTGGCCGCATCTACACCCGTTGTTACCACTCAGTCCATAAGGACTGTGTCCCTTCCCAAAGACATCTATATAGCATCTGATATGCCAGAGGACATTTCTCCTGAAGAGTATTGATTTTCCCTACAACAATCGAACCCCGAGGTCGATCAATCCTCCCAAGATCCCAACCGTCCGTATTTTTCGCATTATGAACAGGATGGTAGACCCGTTTACATTTTTCCATATCAATACGATGAGCAGGGAAATCCTTTACGTTTACCCACTCTAGAGGCTTATCTTCATGGTCAAGGTTTTCCGTCTAACCAGGCTGGGCAACCTTACAACCCGCAAGGACAACCCTTTCAGGGCCAACCTTCGGGCTAACCTGGTTATCTTTATGACCCACAAGGCCAACCTTCAGGCTAGTAGGGGTTGTTATACGGTTCGCAAGGACATTCCTACAACCCTTCAGGTCAACCTATGCAGCCTCACCCTGTGGTCCAACCAGGGCAACCTCAAGGACCCACAGGTCAATCGAGGTACCAACCGCAGCCGTTGTACAGTATTGAGGGGCAAGTCCAACCTTCTCAACCTATGGTGCAACCTCAGCAACCTTAGTATCCTATTGGTCTGAATGTTGCACATCCAGGACCCTCTTATGGTCCTGTTGCAGGTCAAACCGGTTATCAGGCACAACCTGGCCCCATTCCACCACCTGGCCAGCCGGCCCATCCGACATAGCCTGGTGTCGCACATCAGCCAGGTCAACCTATACAACCTATGCAACCTGTTCACCCGGGTCAACCTGTTCAACCAGGGAAGCTCATTCAGCCAGGTCAACCTGTCCAACCAGGCCAACCTGCACATCCTGTCAACCCTGCTCAATAGCCGATTTACTCGATGCCACAACCAAATCAGCCGGTGTGCCCTACTTATCAGGCTCAGCAGGGCCCCACCTATAGCAGCCCGCTCAACCCCAAGGTGGTTACTATCCTCAAGGTCAATCTCTACCAAATTATAACCCGCCCCAAGGTTCTAATTATTATCCTCAACAACCAGGCTATACCTATACTCAGCAACCAAATCTGCATAATGCTCAAACGGGGCCGACATATAATCGGGATCCATATCCTGGTTATCAACCCCCGTACACTGGTTACCAGCAACTGTATCAAACTGGTTATATGGCCTATACCCCCTATGGTCAGAATCCTTCGGGGCAAAACCCATGGGGACAAGGATATGCTCAACCAGGGTAGAGTATAGGTACAGGTCCTTATCGAGGGCCTAACATGTCGTTCAATCCGTAGCTTCCGTTCTTGGCTACCTTGGAGTTACCAGACCTTTCTAAATTAACCAATGATCCGATTCTTCACAATCCTTATTGGCCTCCAGTTCCGACCAAGGTACCGGGTGACTGCCCTAAGTTTGAGGGTAAAGCTGGAGAAGACCCCCAAGCTCATGTAATCACCTACCATCTATGGTGTTCGTCCAATTCTTGGGTGGATGATTCAATTCTTCTACGTCTCTTCCAGCACACTCTTACTGGAGCTACGGCTAAGTGGTATATACCCCGTCGCATCTTTCAAGACATCAATACATTAGCCATGGCTTTTGTGACTCACTTCCAGTTATCGGTTCGTTACGAAGCTGGGACACATCTCCTGACTTATTTGAAGCAGGATAAAGCCACCCACATATCCGATCATATTCATGAGTGGCGATGTCGTCATAGACTGATCAAGTTTGATATACCTGATCAGCTACTAACTCATTGGTTCACCACCTCCTTCGTTAGAAAAATGGCTCAAGATATTGCTATGGGGGCATGTGTGACTAAAGAGCAAGCCATCGTGCATGCCCAGTACCTTGATCTAGTGTACTCTAAGTCTGTAACGCTTTATGATATTTTGACTGATGCTCTGCGGTCAGGAACCTCTAAAGCACCACCTACCCCAGCGGTGGATGGTGTTATTGGTTCTGTGTCTCAAAATTCTTGGAAGTCCTCAAATGGGAAGTAGAAGTCCAATTCTTCCAATAATTCTGCTCTTCCCACCCCTCCAGATTCTAGCAAGACTACGGAGGTCAATGATGTTCAAGCTAATCCTACGGAAAAAGCCTCCAAAGGAAAGAAGAAGGGCAAAGGAAAATCCAAACCTGATGCCCCAAAACCAGAGTCTTCTAAACCTCGTACTGATGACGGTTCTCAATGTAAACCGAAGTAACCCTGCCTTATTTGTGAAGGAGACCATTATACCAAAGATTTTCCTTGATGATCTGAAGTTAGTCAACTTCTGAAAGGCTCTAAAGGGACTCTAGCAGTTCTCAAAGAACTGTTCCCATCTCAGTAGACCCAGATGGTTGAGCAGCCTTCACCATCTGCACCATTTGGGTCCAAGGTCTCTATGATGAATGGATATGCACCTGTCTCAATTGCTACGCATTCGAAGGATTATGCCAGATCACACTAGGTAGTTGGGAAGGAAGTCGTGGATGGCCTACCTCCCCCACTTGTCTCTAGTCCTTTGGAAATTGAGAAGCCCAACACTGAACCTTTTGGATCTTCCTACAACCCAAATGCCTATGCCGCTCAGCACAACAATATTTTTGAGGATTTGGCACAGGCTCCTTTTTCCATGTCTGCATTGGAAGTGCTTCAAAGTTTCCCATCACAACGGAAAGCTTTGTTGTCTGCAATCGGTGGAATCAATCCTGCCAATTCTAATCTTATCACCTTCGACCTAGAAAATTTTGTCCCCCGACTTCCACATCAAATTGCCCTTGTTATACAAGTCGGGATCAATAGCCTCAACATCCATAGAGTCATTGTAGATGAAGGTGCTTCCACCTGTGTTATGTCATCCGCCCGCTGGAAGGCCATTGGCTCTCCGGCTCTTAAATCATCTCCCAATGCCTTAGAGGCATTCGATGGTTGGGAATCAAAACCCCTGGGTGTTCTCGAGAGTTTTCCGATTACATTACAAGGGAAGATAGACAACCTAGAAGTATAAGTGGTTGACGCCAAGCTTAACTACAATCTTCTTCTCGGCTGCAGTTGGACTCACACCATGCTATGCATGTCGTCCACCCTCTTCCGGCTTCTTAAGTTCCCTCATGCGGGCAAAATCGTTACTGTGGATCAGTTTTCTTTATTCACCTCATCCTCTAAGAAAAACATTCCTTACGTGGATCAGATCCCCAATCCCCCTAACAGTGTAGGACCCAGTCTCTTAAAGGACCCCGTCCTCATGGGTTTTTTTCCCATGCCACCACCGCACACCATTCAAGTTAATATGGTCTACTGTTCTGATGACCCTTGGATCATCCCTTCGCCTGAACAGGTGACCTCTATCGGAGAATCAATGACGTTAACTCCTGTTGAGATCAATTATTGTGAAATCGTTGCTGCATCTAATCCTCCTCCCGAACATGCCCCTTCGAGCATGGCTCTGGACATATATTCTCAATCCCATTGGCTCGGCGATGCAGATTCGCCTGACCCTTTAAGTGAAGTTTTCCCTTTCGATGAAGCTATTGTGGAAACCATGTTGTTGAGTGCATAAAAAGTATCTTTTTAACACCTATTTATCTCACATTAATTATCAATCAGGGAGTGATTTTTTATTTCAAGAGTGTACTCAGTCTGAGGCAGCAATTTATCCAAGAGTAATTCCTTGCAATATGTAGTACAGTGTTTCAAATACAAGAGTAAATGGATGCTTGGAAAATAAATCTGATTACAACAACATAAACTCAAATGCTCTGAAACCTTAATTAAACCAATCCGCAAAACATCCATCAGGGATGCAGTAGCAATAACTCTTTCCCTTAGAAATCGATGCAAGATAAACAATTTGGGAACTTGGAAGCAATAACCAGTGTCCTCTACAGTTGGTGATCTTAAAGAAATCGAAATGAAAGCAAACTTAATCTTCGTGCTGATGAAAATAACTGAAAGGAAAAAAATCTGGAAACTAATGAATTGAAACTGAACAACACATTGAAATCGAATAGCAATGTAAATGAATAAAAAACTAAAACTATAAGAATCGAAAAAAAAATATTAACTAATGGAATTGAACAACAAAACTCTATTAAATGGAAAATCATATTGAACAACAAATTGAATATTGAAGCTTTATATATGCACTCTGAAATGAACAGCAATTAAATGAAACAACAAATGGTATGGAACATCAAATGCTGAACAACAAAGCATAACAAGAAAAGTAATTCGAGGATTAAGATTCTTGTTAAATCGGGAAGGAACGGCAACGCAATCCATTATAATAAAACAGTAAAGTAAGATAGAACCAATATCACTTCCGCGAATTCAAGGATGTTCTAAGTAAGGAAATATGTTGTCTCAATTAACCCACGCCGTAATAAATAAGATTCAGATCATACAATAATGAAATAACTCATAAACGGAGCGCGTAATATGTAAAGACATTAAAATGATAAAAAACTAATGAAATAAACTCATAGTATCATGCATGTAGCAAATCGATCACACGCTGCAGGAATTGTAAATATAACACAAAGGAGCAGTTCACGTTGTCAGGGGTTGGGCCCTTAACCACCAGTAGGGACTGTTCAAGCTACTTCAGATGATGCGAATGGAACAACAACTTCAATTAATCACTAAACTGGAGTAGCATTACAATGGAATCATGCTTTCAATAACACAGCTTTTGATTAAGTTTACAATTCACAAAAGCAACAACTATGATCCCTCGTTCTATTGTCCCCTAATACACAATACATGCTCTCCTTTTATAATTAGAAGGAGGAGAAATTAAATAGAAAATACGATATCCCATAACAATATTGGATTTTTCCCAACAACTTGATCAACCAGAAAATATATTTGCAACAATCTTTCAACAAGAGCAAGGCGAATTTGGCTTTGCAGCTGAGATTTGGAGGACAACCACAACAACAAATCTGAGAAAATCATGCTCAAATAACCCTACGTTTCTCTCAATACATGTCGAATTTGGGAAAAATATTCTCTAATAAAGTTAATTGGGCCCGTTCTAGACAAAACCCATGTTCCAGATTTTCCAGATTCTTATTCATTTGCTCAGAATCTCAACCGGAAAACTGTCACTTCTTATTCCAGCGAATTTCTAAGTTGGAATATTTGATGATGATTTGGAGATCAAATCTTCAATCTGGAAAATATCTTGGAGGCTAAAATGGTAAGTGATATTACAAAATATATTAATAAACCGTCATTGATAAAATTATGCATAATAATCATCAATTTATTTAAAATAAAGGAGAATAAATAATATTCATCCATAAGAGCATAAATCATTATAAAATGGATTTATATGATAAATTATAATAAATGACATGATAAAGAAGAGTAAAAATGGATGAAATAAGTATTAAAATGTGGTTGTATTCATGACCCAACACATGTCTCTTGAATATATTCCATGGAGCGATGGACATCATCATTCCTCGTTCATGCCTAGCTTGGGGGCAATGTCTGATTGTCTAGAGCGCTTTGCATCTCAGGTTCCCACTCCACCTCTTCAAACACTGATATTGATTCATGAAGTCATTTTGGATGGAAACCTGAGCAATATTACTCAAACTATGCTGATCGACGTCTCTATCAAACTGGGGATAGTCAAGAATATTCATGTGGGAGTGACTTGTTCTCCTGAAGAGATACAAGTTTATACAAACCTTTTTCACGAATTAAAAGATGTTTTGGCGTGGTCCTATGAAGAGATGCCTGGGATTGATCCCAGCATAGTCGTGCATGAGATTCCTACGGCTATCCGGGTGTGAAACCAGTGCGTCAATGCCTACGCCCAGTGCATCCCCAAAAAGCCGTAGCTATTAAGGCAGAAGTTGAAAAACTTCTTAACGCGGGCTTTATCTATCCTATTCCCCTCACAGAATGGGTTTCAAATATTTTCCCTGTAGATAAGAAGCGGGGCACTATACACGTCTGTGTTGATTACCGAGACATGAATCGGGCTTGTCCTAAGAACAATTATCCCACTCCCTTTATAGATCAAATTATTGATGAATGTGTGGGGAGTGAGATTTATTCCCTTATGGATGGCTTCTCTGGGTACAATCAAATCAATATTCTACTCACTTATCAACACAAGAATACCTTTATCTGTCCATGGGGAACCTTCGCTTATATAAATCTCCTGTTCAGTCTAAAAAACATTGGGGCCACCTTCCAGCGTGCTATGTCTTATGCTTTCCATGACCAACGCCATATTTTTCAGCCATATCTGGACGATTTTCTGGCCCATTCAGTTCGGTGTGAGGACCACCCTGAACACCTCCACCAGATTTTCCTCCTCTGCTGGCGCTATAATATTAGGCTCAATCCTCATAAGTGCGTCTTCTGTGTAGATTCTGGCTGTATTTTGGGATTCATCGTCTCTAAAGATAGAATTTTCCTTGACCCCCTCAAGGTCAAGGCCATCGTTAACCTCCCATCTCCTTCCTCATTACATCAGTTGCAGAGTCTGCATGGGAAATCTAACTTCCTATGATGCTTCATTCTGAATTATGTGGAAGTGGCCAAGGGCTTTACGCTTCTTTTGAAACAGGACGTTCCCTTCCATTGGGATGAGATTGCCCAGTAATCTTTTGATAAGCTTAAAACGTTTCTTGTCAATGCTCCACTGATACGTCCTCCCGACTATCATCGCGATTTCACCCTTTATTTGGCCGCTGTGTTTAGCACGATAGCTATGGTTTTAGTACAGAATGACGATGAGGGAAATGAACACATATTTTATTATCTATCTCGCAATCTTCTTGACATGGAAATATGCTATACTCATGTCGATAAGTTGGCGCTCACCGCGGTTTAGGCCATCTAGCGATTCCGCCACTACATCCTGTTGCGTACCGTAACCGTGGTTTCAGACTGCAACCCCATGACGTATATCTTGTCTCAACAATTGCTGGGGGGCAAGTACTCCAAGTGGATTGTAATCCTTCAGGACTTCGATTTAGAGTTCACCACTACTAAGTTGACGAAATCATTGGTTTTCACTGATCTCATTTGCTCTCTCTCGACATACTCTGTTCCATCGAAATCCGAAGATCATATCTCGGATGAAATACTCTTTCTTATCAACACTTGTGTCTCATGGTATGGTGACATTATCGTGTATCTTCAAACATCCACATTCCGATTTGAATTGATGAATGATTCTTGACATCGGATTCAGCATCAATCTCAACCATACCGCATTGTAAGAGATACCCTGTACCGTGTCGGAGTCGATTCCGTACTTCGCCGGTGCCTCACCCTGGAAGAGGCTGAAATAGTCTTGAATGACTATCACAGTGGCGCCTGTGGCGGTCACATGTCTAGATATGCCACCGCCCAGAATATTTTGTGTGCGGGTTATTTTTGGCCCTCTATATTCAAAGACTGTATCATTGCAGTCTGAAAATATCATGAGTTCCAGGTCTTTCAGTGCAATATGTGCACGCCACCCCTACCCTTGCATCCTGTCATTATCGTAGGCCCTTTCGCGAAATGGGGCATAGATTTTATGACATGTAACCCTCACTCGGCCGGGGGGCATGCTTATATAATCGTCGTTGTAGACTACTTTACTAAGTGGGTCGAAGCGATGCCTATATTAGCTACCGATGGTAAGACATCTGCCCAATTTATTTTCAACCATGTTATTACACGTTTCGGAGTCCCTTGGGCCATTTTTACCGATCATGGCACCCATTTTTGGGATTACATGATGGCTGAGCTGACATCAAAGTTGGGCTTATGCCATGATAGCTCAACGCCATACTACCCCCAGGCGAATGGCCAGGTTGAGGCTGTGAACAAGGTTTTGGTCACAATACTTCAACGAACAATTGGTATCCACAAATCCAACTGGCATCTCCAATTTTTTTTAGCTCTTTGGGCTTATCGAACGTCTGTAAAGAGCACAACTGTATTCACACCTTTTCAATTGGATTATGGTTTGGAAGTGACTCTCTCGGTTGAATGTGAAATTCCTTCTCTGAAGTTAGCTGTGGAACTATTGCCTGACACTTCTCCGGAGGAAGAACATCTCTTATATTTGGAATGGCTAGATGAAACCCGTCGCTTAGCTGCCTTGGTTATTGAGGCACAGAAAAAGTGGGTCAAAGCCCACTTCGATCAATCGGTTTCTCCTCATTCTTTCATTGAAGGAGACCTCGTCCTCCTATATGACCAAGCACATGATAAAATTGGAGCAGGAAAATTCCAGCCCATGTGGCATGGGCCCTATATAGTTAAATGAGTATTAAAAAATGGGGCCTATGAACTTATCGACTATGAAGGAGTTCCCCTTGCGCAGCCTAGGAATGGGTTGTAACTCAAAAAGTACTACGCTTGAATTATTCTCGTGTGGTGTGTGTGTACATAAGTGAGTGTTTTAATTTTTGTGCATGTGTGGTGTGGTGTGCTTTGTAAGTGCCTTTCTGCTAATTGGGTCTTCCTAATTGTGCAGTTGTCTATTACTCCTTTTTTCGGTTTCATGGATGGTGCCTCCCGCAATACCAGGAATCTGTCTTCGACAGCCTGGGTAATCTACAATCCTACTGGTGAGTTGGTTCATTTTCAAGGTGTTTGTCTAGGGCCTACCACAAATAACATCGCGGAATATAGTGTTGTTTTGGAATTATTAAATGAGGCTGTTAACCTCGGTGTTCGTGTGTTACTTGTGTATCTAGACTCGCAGCTTGTAGTATTACAACTTAATGGTCATTATTCAGTTAGAAACCCATCCATTTTATGTCTGTATCTACGTATTCGTTTACTGGAAATAAATTTTGATTACATTACATATCAACATATACCCAGGCACATGAATGCGTTAACAGATGAAGTAGCTAATTTGGTTTTAGATAGACATTTGCACAACTTATAAAAAACATCATCACATGTAAAAAATCTATCCAAATATATATATATATATATATATATATATATATATATATATATATATATATATATATATATATATATATATATATATATATATATATATATATATATCGAATAGTTTGCAGTTTGTGTACATCAGGTAAAGTCAAAAAATATACATGTCTGTCTAATAATAGCCGGAGACAACATGTCTCTCAAAAAATATGCATATGAAAGCCCTAGATGGCTAATCAGCGTGGTGCTCGTGGTAACATGTCACCGCGCGCACCAATCGCCTCACACTAGTACATTTGGGGGAAATTCTGACACTTGGTTCCGACACTTTTGACCAAATGTCGGAAATTTCCCCAAATTTTTTCAATCCCGCCCGAAACTGTCGCTATAATGAAGTTTAGAGAAAAGTGTCGCAATACCGACACTTAGAAAAAGTGTCACAATTGCGACTTTTGGAGGAAGACGTCGCAATTGCGACACTATGCCCCAAAGCTTTGCTATTGCGATGGCTACCTCCAAACGTCGCAATTGCGACACAATATCTAAGTGTCGCAATTGCGACACTATGCCCCAGAGCGTCGCTATTGCGACGACTGCCTCCAAACATCACAATTGCGACACAATGTATAAGTGTCGCAACTGCGACACTATGCCCCAAAGCATCGCTATTGCGACGACTGCCTCCAAACGTCGCAATTGCGACACAATATCTAAGTGTCGCAATTGCGACGTTTTGAGGCAGTCGTTGCAATAGCGATGCTTTGGGGAATAGTGTCGCAATTGTGACGTCTTCCTCCAAATGTGGTAAAATACCGGAAAAATGGTCGACTTACAAAGCAGCGCGAGGAGTAGTTCATCGAGGCACCTTTGCGATTGCACATAATTTGGAGAGAAAATAGTAATAATGAGAGAGGCTCCTTTAATTGCGTCTTTGATTTGTGAAGGTATGGATTTTCCAGCCTGCAATTCTATGTTGTCGAGAAAGACTCGCAATCCTCTAGAAACAAGACTATTGTGAAGATGCCTGGCAAAGAAATGTGTTGAAATATTAATTTCACCTACCTCTGTACTGAGAGCCGCCTTCTATATTTGTTTGAAGAATTTCTTTCACCAGGCCACTTTCTAAAATTTTTGAATAGTCAAGTTCAGTCGTTGTTAATCCTTACAGTTCCTGCAAACATCGAAACCAGTCTCTGGCCACTTGTTATTTTCGTATTGTTTTGGAGAACAGAGCTTTCATTCATAAATAGGAAACAGACTCTGTATATGGAAACAGGGGTTTCAATTTGGCTTATTCTGAAAACAGAGGTTACAAAGAAAAGGATAGAGTTTATTTTTTTAATGCGAGGGAGAGTTTATTTTGAAGAACAGTGGGCCCCAGACGATGTGGCAGAAGCCAATTAGATCACGTTGGTTTTTTTGGCCGGTCGCGCAGTGGAAATCTGGACCCGAAAAAGATTAGGGTGGAATTGATATGGAGTTTTTGTGTCACAGTTTTCATTCGTACGCCAGCCCAAAATTCGGACCCGAATTTTTATAGGGCATATTCTATTGAGAATTCGCATCACAAAATTGGCCTACGTCAGCAAGCTATTTTGGAATGCGAATTTGGTTTGAATTATGGTTTATCGCTGTTTGAAATCCGGTGGGCTCCACGGCTAAAGGGTTCGTTTGAAGCTTTTGACAAAGGTTTTGTTATATGTTTTATATAACGCGTGGGGAAACAATTTTATTGTTTGTTAAGGTTCCACATTATTTTTGGTAATGATTTGTTTTAAATGTGACGTATATATGTTTTATACATATATTTCACATATATATTAAAACATTTATAAAGTGTGGACCCCAGGAGAATTTTAATAGATTTGTTTTATTATTTGCATAGTTTTGCTATGTTTTTAATATATGCGTTGCATATAAAAGAAAAGGGTCGTGAGCCTGTTTTGTAAGGTAGTTTTAAAGTTTATTATTACACACAGCAGAGTGTAAGTTTTGAAGAGCACAACGGTGCGTAGTTTTAGAGACAGAGAATAATTTTGAGTGCACTGTGTTAGCAGCAGTCTTGTTTTTTTTGTAAGCCCTCTGTTGAGGAAGAATTTGAAATAATTTTTTTTGAAGGAATAGAATTTTTTCAAAGTGTTTAACTCTGTCTCCAATGAAGAAATTTTAATACTTTCTCTATGTTAGAAGAGGAGAGTATTACTCTCTCCATTATTATTCTGGAATTTTCAAATATTCCAACAAAACAGACATCGGGTTCATGACTGTTGATTAACACATCGTATACCGGTGAAGAAGGCACCAAGGAGTGTATTCTCAGTGAATGAGGGATTGTGTGTGTGTTTTTCATAAGAAATTGAGAAAGATTGAATAAGGCCCTGTTAAAAGAGCAAGTATAACCACGCTCTGTCTATTAAAGGATGGAAGAATTTGCCTAAAGCTTACTCCCTACCAGTTTGAAGTAACAAACGTTGGTTTGTTAAGTGGATGATCGATGGCGTAGCTTGATCTCTATGGACAAGGAATAAACTAGAGTTAATTGGCATTGAAACTTTAAAGCAGAACCTCGAAGCAGAGATGAAACAGAACTGTGATGCATAAATAGTAAAGGTGGTATTCAGGAATGGGTTATGGTTTTCGCGCAGGTCCACTAGTGGTAAGCTGTATTGAAATAAAAAAAGCGATACCACAAAGAAAATGCCACGTGTCCCTAAGCAGATTTTCAAAACCACGAGTTTCACGTTATTTCTGAGCATTAACGCTCGGTGAGAAAAAACATGTGAAATTTCTCAGTGATCGTCCGATTAACACGTGGGAAGCGACGCCATATGGATTGTTGGATCCGCTCGATGTTTAAGCAAGGTGCGTTTATATGAACGTGGGCCCGAGCATTCGTTTATATGCCGTTATTTTAATTAAAATCGAAAACATAAAGGTGGTAGGCCTATATCAATGCATTTGCGGAGTTACCGGCCATATGAAATATATGTGGGGCCGAGTAATATTATATAGGGTTCAGGGTTAATCACAATCGAGGCTTATGATGTTGAATGGTATGATTAAATTTCAAGAAATGGTATATGCATTAGGAAAATATATATATATAGTTGAAGGCGAAAGCTTGGTGGACCGTAAGTACAAGGTGAATGTCGGGTTAAATGATATATGTAGATTTACTATATATGTATGGGCTCATAACCATATAGTGAAGGTAAAGCACTCCCGCACAAGCAGCATACCTTGGGTGCATGGTTTTATAACCATTTGTGTAAAAGGGAAATGAAATTGACTATGGTTGAGACCATAGGTTGAGCCTTTGACAAGAAGCTCCCAATAATACTCAGCACTATTTCGATAAATAAATAAATAAATGAATAGAAATAAAATAAAATAAAGATAAAATAAAAAATACAAATAAAATAAATTTTTTAATTAAAACATAAAAATAAATTAAATTAAATTAAGTTAAATAAAAATAAAAATTAAATAAATTAAAATTAAATAATATTAAATTAATAATTATTATTTTTATTAAAAATAAAATCCAATATTCCATACCATCACAAACGAACAAAATATTCAGATCCTTCAGTTAATACACATTTTATCCCCCATATAGCACAAAATGATTCACATCTCCTCCTTCCAGCGTTCCCTTGCACCCCCGGTGCAATTGTTTGTTTATAAGATTATATAATACATGTGATATAAAGGTTTAATATTTATCATATATAAATAAATTTTATCAATATTGTACATTTACACTTTTATGAGGTGATGTTATAAGTAAATTCACAAATATCTCATTTTAATCCTCATTTTACTCCATGAATATGTTTGGAAATGAAATTTCAATAGATTGATTTTCTCCTAACCTATGTATCATCAATATTGTACATTTACATTCTTAATTATGAGGTGATGTTATAGGTAAATCCATGAATATCTCCTTTTAATCTTCATTTTACTCCATGAATATGTTTGGAAATGAAATTTCAATAGATTAATTTTCTTGCTATTATATATTTTACGAAGATATGGTAAGGAATTCTCTCTTGTTCTTCTTAGAAATAATTACATATAATTTTTTTTTTTCAAAATAGATTAAAAAAATTATATGAGAAAAATTATTAATTCATCAATATGTGTGTGTGTGAGTTGTGAGGAATAATTTCATAGTTCAACTTAATGGTTCATTATATAATCATGTGATCATCACCAATGATATATCTTAAAAAGCAACTGAAAAGCCATGTGTACAAAATCGATGTATACTCTAGAGAGTGGTTCTCATATCACTATGTAAATTGTTGTATGCTACTTCAAAAAAGTTATAAGATAAATTGTAATACACATCATATATGCACCATAACAATTGATGCAGGGTAAAACCCACCTGCCACACCTTTGTACTCGATCCAATTCTCTCTATCAACTCTTCTAGCTATGGGAGTTTCCTCCAAGGATCATAATACCCCCAAGGCCTATGCCATGCCTTCTCACATGCGGAACTTCTTCACTTGATGGTTCTAAACCATACTATAAGTCCCCATGTTCTATGGTCTAATCCCCATCATACCTATCAACATTCAACTACTCTTTAAACACCCCGAATATAATGACTAGCCTACTCTCATTAATATATATGCCAATAAATACAAGCCACTTAGGAATTAAACCCCAAAACCTTGGGCTCACTCATTTTACATATTTGAATTGATATTTGAATGTATCAACTGCTCGACCCTCTCGTATTTCAACCGTGATGTTTAATGTATGTCCACCTTGTCAATTTGAACTCTGTCACTTGGTTTCAACCAAACACACGGCCATTCACATAATTATACAGTCCTCCTTATTATAATCTCCGGAAATCGTCAAAGATCATAACAAATATTGACTTTTATCTATAAATCAACGGTCATACATAAACCATTCTTGGCTCCACAATAATTTACCTCTCAATCTGATGGTCGATGGAGCATCGTGCCAGTTTGGAGGATCCAACGGACACAACGAAATCTCGCATAACGAACACGCCCAAGGGTTAATATGCGATGAGAATGGTTTTATAATTCCGCCCTCGGCACGTGTCTCACGGAGACATATGTCGCGTCCTTTTCACCAATTCTGCTTACCACCTCCAAACTTGTGCGATATCGCCGATTTTCCAAACGGTGGTTTTACTGTACACTTCAGTCACGGTTCCTCCTCTTATCTTCCAGGTTCCATCGAGCTTTCTTTTATTGTACTCTGCCTCCGCTCCTTTGACTCACATCTTCCTGTACTAGTTTTTTTTTCTTCAATTAAGGACTCGCACTCCAGTTTCCTTCACACGTCGGTTCTATGTACGTGGTAGCACTGATCGAACACTAAGGCACTCAGAGAAATCAATCTATGTATTATTTCTCACAAAATCATGTTTAGTAGTGGATACCAAGCACTATATTTTTTTTTGTCCTCAATCTCTCTATTAATTATGTCTATGTAGTTATAAGAATAATAAGCCAAAGAAATCTTAGGCTTCCAGAGAAATTAGTCTCTGTGTTCAGAAATTAATGATTAATGTTGACTAAATGTTATACCATTTGAAATTGCTAAGCGAAATTAATTAGGCCATGATGTACCATTTCTCAGTATATATTTTCTCATGTACGAAAGTTGATGTACCATTGAAAGTTTAATAATTCTATTGAAAGTTTAATAACTATAATATATATATATATATATATATACATATATATACATATATATATATATATATATATTTTAAATTTAATGATTAATAATAATTAAATTAAAATTCTTAAAAGACAAAATAAAATCCTAATAATCACGAACTATTATGATAATTTAAAAATATAGAACTCGGGCTGAACATAGTTACAAAGATACCAAGAAAAGAAGAGTGCATGTGCATGATAACCTCTTTCTTGACAACCTATGAATGCCATTCTCAATGAAGACTTAAGACTCAACTGGATTGGATTGTGTATCAAAACAGTAGGAATGAATCAAAGTTCAATGAATGAATAACTTGATCAAGAAAATTTATAGGGAAAGGTAACTTGACTATAAATCTACTAAACCTCACTTCCATGATTAAAAAAACACCCCCACCTTCTTAGTGGTCCCATCATGGTCCACCTATTGAAAAACAACCAACAAATATTATTTTTTATATATTTTTGCATGGCCATTGGACAATGATTTACTATGGTTTTCCTACTAAATTCCAATGGATGATTATTCAAAGATATTGAGAATTAGTTTAGTCTCAAGGCATAGCCAAGAGTCTTACTAGATAATTATAGATTACCTCTCCATTGGATGACTGTACATTTTTCATCTACTTTTTCACGTGAGTTTCATTTGATGCTAGATCTTTTCCTTCTATTTCTTTAGTGAAGCTAAGAGTTAACTTTGATCTTACATTAATAACTATACTTGCATGAATATCCATGCTTTTATTCTTCCCCACTATGGTCAATGTTGATGTATGGCCTTCGCCCATTGATCTTACAATTAACTCACTATTCATATTGAATTTTCTCCAGTTCAACCCAATAAAATAAGGAAAATAGAAAATGAAGTCTTGATTTTTCTTTCCAGTGCTCCTACATAATACAAATACTCTTAAAAACCAATTAATATATAAATTGTCATCATTCATGCTAAAATTAGTTTGAATTTTTATAATGAATCTGCTTACAATTAATAGATTACATTGCTCACAAAATAAGAGATAATTTAGAACTATGATTTCACTATAATAAATTACCCTAGCAGTTCAAACTTTGAACATACCTTATGAAATTACAATATGGTAGGTTAATGAGCCAATCTAGTTTCCTCGGAGCCAATCTTGAGCTTGGCCTAAGTCTGAATGCCTTGAGAGTGCGAGTGTAAGGAACTAGATGCCTAAAGCTTTTATTTTGTGCTTGTGTAATTCACTGTTTGACCATCAAGCCAAGCCACCAGCTATATTAACACTACTTCATGTTGGCGTAGATTGGAATTCTAATTTTTTAGTGCTATAGCTGTACTTTTTCACTGCTTCACTAATCACAACCTTGGAAGTTTGCAGGGCAACAAGCTTTATTCTTTCTTTGGTGTTTTATGTAAAAGAAAGGATTTGTGAACTTTTTGTAATAGGAAGGGGAAAACTAAATTGATTCTAATTTTAAAATATCAATAATGATAAGTGGTAATTCCTTTATTAAATTTTTAATTTTTAGTGAGCCAAAAAAGTAACTTTCCTTACTTTTTGAGTACAACCTTGCAATTGCGAAGAGGACTAGTGTTGCAAAACTATTGGTAAGTGGAAATTAAAGGGCGTAAGAACATTTTTGAAAAAATTTCAAACGTAAAAATTAAGTCTTCTATCCTTCCTAGCACCTCACGGAAAATGGGAATCCTCAAATTCTAGTCGTCAAATACGTGCAAAATGCCTTATGATAGGCAAAATGGAGGATTGGTCCTATGCTGCTCCATGAGTTAGGGTTTCATGTGGCAGCAGGGAACCTTGTATAGTTTTTCAAGGATAGGAAAGGATAATATTGTCAGTTAATCATCAGATGAAACTTCATCACCATTTGAAAATTGTGTCCTAATTTGAAACAATAATACTACCCAACTATTTCATTATTTAATTTAGATTGTGTAACACAAAAAAATATCCTAGATAACTTAAATAATGTAAGCACTTTTGCAAAAATTTAGTGGAGAGAACCTTCAATTACATTTATTTTGAAGTTCCACTTGCATTTTAAGCCATTTTAATTAGTCTTTCATGGCTATTCTAGTAAAAATTTCAACCTCTTGTAGAAACTTGTTTGTCACTTGTATTAGAAATGCAAAAATCAAATGTAAATAAAAATGATTTGAAATGCAAAAATCAAATGCGCGCCACATAAAAATTATTTTTTTTAAAACTACATTAACGTCTGATATCACGCGCGCATTCACCCTCAGCTCTTGCAGAAAAACATTCGCCCTCAGCTCTTGCAAAATGGTAAGTTCTTACTGCAGGCCCTTCCTCCTATAATAGGGTTGACCCTATTTGGGTTTTTTTGGAGCCTATGAGAATACAAAGGTTGTGATTGATTACAGGGCACTGCCTATATTTGTGGAACTTCTTACCTCTGGGAATGATAATGTTCGAGAACAAGTATCACGTTTATTTTAGAGGCATAAAATTATTCTCCCCAACTATCTTTATATGTCTGTAATTTTGGAATTTGATTCAAAAAACTAGTACCCAACTTTGAGTTCAACTGGTGTTCATGTAAGGCTGTTTGGGCTTTGGGAAATATTGTTGGAGACTCTGCAACATTTAGGGATCTTGCCCTCAGTCATGGAGCTCTGAGGCAGGTGCTTTCCCAGTTGAATGATACTGCCAGAATTCTAATGATAAGAAATGTTACATGGGCTCTGTCAAATTTTTGCCGTGGTAAACCCCAACCACTATTCGAACAGGTAAGTAGAATACATTTTCTGCCTCTTCTTCTTAGTTTGCAGATACTGTAGATTTTTTTTATAGATCTTTGTGCTTGGCAGATTTTGATGTAATATGGACCTAGGCGCTTGTTCATTACAATGAATCCATCATCAGGTTTTAGAAAATGCTCAAAAATTTGGGTTTCACAAGGGGATTACCTTTGCTTGCAATTATCGATTATCAATCACATTCAAAAAAAGTATTTCGTAGCATTGCTGAGCTCTTTGTAGGTGAATTTCCGATGCAATTTCACAATATCTGAACTAAATTTTTCTATCCTTTTCAATACTCTGTGCTTGTAACAAAACCAAACAAACAATCTAGTGGCCAATGCAACAATAACAACACCTCTTGTTGCAATGCCTGAAATTCACCCTCTTTGCACACATGAATGACTACGGCACCCTCTTTTGTGAACATGTACTGGATCTGAAGGTACTGGTTTCCATTAGGATCGTGGAATTCAACATCGAAAATAGTATCAAATTCCACTGCAATAGTATTCCCCGACGAGGGAAACAGTTCATCGAGACCTATTGGACTCATCACCCCCAAATAGCCTCTAGGGCTACCCAGAGTGTGATCATCTGGAGCAATAAAAAATGTTAATCCATCACCAATTGAAACAATAACAGGACCCACATTGGTTACAGAAAACAAGAAACATGTTTTGAAAGAAGAAGAAACTTTTGTATTAGGGTCTAGAAATCTAATTGGTCTATTGTACAATGCCCTACCTGCACTTCAAATTGGTACTCCCAAATCCATGCTAAGGCTCACTGTGCCATTCTTCAGATGAGCATCTTAACCTGAATTTTGATTCCAAAAAACCCAAGTCCCTTGTTCTATGCCCAAGACCTCTGTTACATCGAGTAGAGTTTTGAGCGAAATACTTCACAATAGGAAGCGAAAGAAACATCGTAAAATTTCTCTGCTTTAGACTGATAATTTTCTATGCAAAAATTCAAATGCAGACAGTAAAAACATAATATCAAACAAAACCAATCCACAATGGAATTTGAACATGAGGATTTATAACCACAGAAAACCCTCTCCAGGTTAAAAGAATTCCAAAATGGCTTTAAGATTCTACTATTGAGCACTTCCAACACCATAGCAATTACTGTCACAATGAAATCTACTGGAAGTAAATCCCTTGTATAGTTTCTACATTTCCACAATGGAAGCAAGAATCTTGCTATCTCTCATGATCTGGTTTTGTGGTCAATTCCTTTGCTATGGCTGTCTTGTTCTGCTAAACGTGGATATGTCTTAGCTTTGGCTCTGGTTCTCATTTAGGATCGTGGCTATTTGATCTTTCTGTGGCTTTGACTATACAAACTTGTTCAATAGGAAAATTTTGACTCTGCTATATATAGGAGCTTCAATGGGTGCTCTCAAACACTTTTTTGGGCGGCTTTGTTTTGTCTCTGATTCAAGGCAGAACTATGTTGGCCTTGGTTTTTTAGTCCTTGGAACTTAGTTCTCTCATATTTTCCATCCTATCCCTAGTTTGCTACCGAGAAAGACATAACTTCACAATATCAAAATTGACTATTTTTTGCCATTTATCTTTAGTAATGGTATAGCTTTAATTTGGTGCATTCGTACAGTATCTGAAGACCACTCTCAAGCTGTTATTCAGTATTTTAGCATAACTACTACATTTAACTACCATGCTCTAATATTTATATCAACCATAAGCATTCTTAAGGTAGTTCCACGTTTGTGAAGCAGAAGGAATGCTTCTGACAGCTTCTTATCATAGTGGTACAATTCTGTTCATAGTTTATCTTTTATAAATCTCCAATTTTCCAAACGTAGTAGAGACTACAGTTTGCATCTCAAATTTTGGACAAATATGTTTAGTATTCTACAGAAAATGCATTAAGAATAAAAAAAGCCCACAATTTGTAAAAATCCCACAATTTTGTAAAAAACTCGCAATTTTGTAAAAAGCCCACAATTTGTAAAAATCCCACAATTTTGTAAAAAGCCCACAATTTGTAAAAAGCCCACAGTTTGTAAAAAACTCGCAATTTGTAAAAAGCCCACTTTTATTTTCTTTTTGCTTATATATTGAGCTCCCATTGAGTTCAACAAGTCTTGGGTTTTCTACAACATTGAGAGAGATTTATTATTTTCTTTATAGGATAATTTGCATCAATGGAAGAAAACATTAGAGGTGGAAAAAAAATTCAAAAGGGTGAAAGGGGTGATGGTAGAGTTTATTTCCCTTGTAAAAAATGTTGCATAAGAAATAATGTTAGAGTTTTAATAGAAACTGCAATAATGCATTGTAGGAAATATGGGCACATTGATGGGGGATCGAATGAGTATCGTCCCATGGTAATTAATTATCTATCTTCATTTTGATTATATCGTAAAATTTTATGTTATTTTAATATTTTTTATATACGCACTAATGTTTAATTATTAATGTTTGTAATTTTCATAAAGGCACAGTTTCCCCCCAACTTTTTGCAGATGATCAACAAGCTTCCACAGCTAAATAGTAGTAGATTAGATGATGTTGCACCAATACAAGAGAATATTCCAGCAAATATTAGTATTGGAAATGATGTTGTACAAGGTGAAGAACATGAAGTGAATGATGAAGGTAATTTTAATGATCCCATGGAGGTAGATCATGATGACATTAATGAGACAGTTCACATTAATGATGGGACAAATCAAATTCTCCAATACTTGTATGGTGAGTCAGATGATGATGGTGGAGATAGCAGTGATGGTATTTATGATGTACCTCTGATTGAAAGGTCAAGTGAACGACTTTTTGAACACTCAAATGCAACTCTTCTCTCTGCTACATTGTTGTTGGTGAACTTAAAGGTTGTGAATAATTTGTTGAACAGATGTATGACAAAACTCCTAAGGTATGCAATATGTATATATGATCACATATATGTAAATGTTGATTATTTTCCCTTTTTTTAGTTGTAATAAATGTGTAAAATAATAACTTATATCTATATATATATATATATATATATATATATATATCATAGTTATCAAAACCGGCCGATTACGAGGGCTGTCGGTTGGAGCCGGCCTTGCAACTCGGTCAATAGCCTATTCTCACCTGTTTTGGCCGGTTAAGTATGGAACCAACCAGTTTATGCATAAACCAGCCTATTCCATACTTAACCGGCCGATTAGGTGCTCCTCCATGAGTTGAAAATTCCCCAGTTTCTCCTCCATGAGCTGCAAATTCCTCTATTATACTAGCAACAAACTTGTCTAATAACTCATACTCAACACCTTATAGTAGAAACAATACACATGATGACTGATAAATACAAGGCTGGCTAGCATAAAATCCCTGGAAGCATGCAACTCATCAAGTGTACTTGATGACAATTTCTGTTCTCAAAACAATCAGCAACAACCTTATTTCACACTCATCTAGGAACTGTCAGACCCTCTCTCTCTGCTCACACATAGCAGCAGCATAAATACAAAACCTTTCACATAGCATACAAGCAATTTGATTATGGCATCAAGACTAATGCAAATGGTCTGACGCCACTCAAGGGACAACAACATACAACCTAATGAAAATGTGACTGGCAATAATAAATTGACCACTAGAAAATTCCCACTTGGAAATGCACTAAACTGGCCACTGAGTTTTCTGGGTTTTAATGAATATTTTCAGTGATAAATTTCATCAAACACATTGTGAGTAGACTGCTGAAGTTGTAATGCTCTCTCAACTTGTTACAAATAGCACTAATAGTGGGTTTCATAAACCAATTCAATAACTCTAAGTGTTGTAGATGTTTTTCTAGAAATTTATTGGCAAGCAAACATAGATAATGAAGAATACAAGATCTTCAAAATGCTGGTCTGATATATATATATATATATATATATATAGATATACTGAACCCAGAATTGTCTTTAAGGCTGATACAATGAATTGAAAATAGATCTGAGCAGGGACAGATTGTATATTATAATATTAACTCAGCAATAAAACACAGTGAATAATATAAGAGAAACCTGATACATTACTTCAACAATTTTTCTTATGTATTTTTCGATGATATGTATTGCATTTGGTGCCATTTTGATATATTCACCTTTGCATGGTATATAAATGAGAAAAATTTTCATATTTTGTCTCTATTGGCTTGGAATAATGGTTGAAAATCTTAAAAATAGTTTTTTTTTATTAAAAAATAATTATTTAATGTATTTTTTTAAAATCAGTTAATTGAGATCTGACCGCTACCAGTTAGACCGGTTCTAGTTCGAAACCCGGTTCATTAGCTCCACCGGTCCGGTCACCGGTTCTAGTTTTAATAACTATGATATATATATATATATATATATATATATATGATTAATAATCTCTACAAGACACTAGTTTTTGTTTATGTCGTAGATTGTTGGGTGAATATTTGTTACCATCGCCAAATACTTTACCTCGAACATATCGAGATATACGTGCTATTATGAAACACTTTGGAATGGAATATAACACTATATATGCATGTCCTAAATATCATATTATATATTACGGAGAACATGCGTTGAAAACAAAATGTCCAAAATGTGGTACCAGTAGATATCGAACAGATCAACTAACCAAAAAGGTGCCTCAAAAGGTGCTTCGTCATATTCCCATAATTCCACGTTTGTAGGAAATTTTCAGGTGTAACAGCATAACACAGTTTAAGGATTACCATTCAAAGAATAGAAGTGGAGATGGTGTTCTTCGAATGCCTGCAGATGGTTCTGGATTTAGAGAAATCGAGGAAAAATATGTAGATTTTAAAAATGAACCTCGTAATGTCAGGCTTTCATTGGCAGCTGATGGTGTTAATCCATTCGGAGAGCTTAGATCTACTTACTCAGTGTGGCCTATTTTTGTTATCAACAGTAACATTCCTCCTTGGATGTCAATAAAGAGGGAGCACATAATGTTGACTATGATTATTCCAAGTATTCGATACATTATTTTTTTGAATGTAACATTTTCATTTATCTCGTTGTTTGCATACATATATATTTTATTTATTTACTTACTTATATATACATATATCATGGTAGTAATTATTATGTACCATAATTTTGAACGATTAGGTAAGTACCAGGTCAAAGATATGAATGTATATATTGAGCCTCTTATCGATGAGCTAATATAGTTATGGCATGGCATCACTATGTATGACATCACTAAACCAATCAAGTAGAAGAGATTTCAATGTCGTGGAATGCTTGTATGGACAATTCATGATGCCCCAGGACTAACAAATGTTTGTGGTATGTAATATTTCGTTGCACTTTAATATAATACATAATTATCTAAATTAGATATACCATATTGCATGTTTTAAAAATGATCTCATAGTATATTAATTGTTATTGATCCATCTATTTTAGGTCTTCAAACAGAGGGTAGATTTGCATGTCCAGTTTGTGGCCCTAAGATGAAGTATTGTCATTCGCCAGATGTGTGGTTCCAATTGATGATGTCAATTAGAGTTTAATTCAATGTCATCCCAGGAAGGTAAACTTAGAAGTGCTTATCTAAAATATATAGATCTAGAAAGAATCCTAATTTGTCCAAGATCTTAAAGTCCCCTTACAAGAACATATTCATTAAGATCGCTTTCAGTAACTAATCAAACCTAGATCTAACAATTGTTTGAGATCTATGGTTCTCTTACAAGAACATATTCTACAAGATATCTTCCAACATTAGAACATCTAATAAGAACTTAAAAGCTAAAATGAAGTAAACCTAGATCTAATAATTGTCTAAGATCTTATGGTTCTCTTACAAAAACACTTTCAAATAAGATCCCTCCAATATTAGAACATTTAACAAAAATTAAAAGATGAAATCAAACAAAAACATAAATTTAGTTATACCTAAAATAAACAAATAAGCATGCAAGTGAGGCCATGGGGGCCCTCCATAACTCCACAAGCACACCACTTCAATGGAGACTCAGATGTAGAAGCAAAACCAAAGTATGATTTTTTTATTTCAAAATCTCCATTACAAACCAACTCTAAGATTACAACTCTAAGCTTCTAAGATTACATACTCCAAAATTCTAAAATTACAAAACTTCAATATTACAAATGGAGGAGATTGTACTCCTATTTATACAATGGGATGAGTAACAAACTCATAATAATCATCCACTAATCTCTCTTTTAGCTCCATAAATCTCTCAACCATCTAGACACATAACCCCCTTTTGTCCTTGATATTCTCCATGAGGTTTATCTCTTCAAATTCGAATTTGATCATTCAAGACCACATAAAGGTGTCTTGGAAGCTTCCTTGGCACCTACACATGTCGCAAAAACAACCCACTTTCCATATATAAAGTAAAATATAATATTTTCTAATATTTAATCAAGAATTTCTCTTAAAAATGCTTAAAAATAAATAATATTTGGAAAATATAAATGAGACCCATTAATGGTGAATAGTAGGGAAAATGAAGTGACATGGTGGTGAATAATGAGTGATATAATGGAAGCATAGGTGAAAAATGTATGGTAATGAGTGACATTTTGAAACCCAAAAATACTCCCCAACTAAAGCTCTTGCATGTCCTCATGCAAGCTACTACAATGACTTATTTAATTCTTAGATGAGCTTCCTTTTACAAGATGTTTGGTTCTTGTGTAACAAGCATCTTTCAATCATGGACTTCCTTTTAACTTTGCACATCTTTGGATAACTTTTATTTTTTCAAAGCATTTGCATCTTTTAATGATTGGTTTTTGTGTTACAATCATTATTTACTTTGTTCAGATCAATCATTTTAAGAAGTCATTTAATATGCTCACCATTTTGTAGTAGTTTTTATTGTGGGAAGAATATGTGGGTTAAGATGTAATATGAATGAGAGAAAAAATGAAGTGTGAAATTCCCCCTCCCCAACTGATGGTTTTTGGAAATTTTTAATGAGAAAGGGAATAGTGAAATAGTGGAATACTTTCCAAATATCATCATTTTAGCATCTAAAAAGAATTTAAAGATTAAAGGTTAGAAAACATCATACCTTACTTACCTACAGAAGTGGATGAATCATGCATGTTTAGTTGCTGCAATTCTGATCTGAAGCTTCTTCTGCAAGTTGTGGATGAAAGATGGATCTGTATTGTCATATCTACTACTGGATCTTCTGCTGGACAGTCTGATGAATCTGATGAGTCTACTGAATATGGCCAAAAATGTATAAGGCTTGGAAGGTATACAAAATATAGAAGTTTTACATTTTCCCTCCCAGCATTATTTATTGACTTGTCCTCAAGTCATGACAAACTGAAAAAGAATGAAAGGAAATATGCTTCATCTGCTACAAAATATGGGTCTTCAAGTCTTCAAAAGTCGATGGCACAAATCTTACTATGTGATTAAATGTGCTGGTGTCGAACATAGAAAGAAGTTGTTGTCTTAGTGGCCGATAATGAATGCCACTAGCCAACACGAGAGCTCCCACCATTGATTCCAATGGGAGTCAAGATGCCTAACACATCTTTGTAGGTACGAATAAGTTTGTTGTAGTCGAGTCACCTACAAGATCCAACGAACAAGAGATATTAATGTACTCTCATTGTTCGTTGGCAAGAGTACTTGCCATTAAGGCATGCAAGCCTCTAGGTGTTTTTACAAACATAATTAGACTCTAGGACTTTGACTCAGTGATATACATAGAAGAAGGGTTTTATTGGTGGAAATAAAAGGGAAAGGAAATGACAAGGAAAATGAGAATGACAATAAGTGAGCTTCTTGGTTTTATTTTGTGGGTTAGGGGTGAATGAAAAGAAGTAGATTTGACTGCATGATTGAAACTTGCTACGAAAAATGGATTTTGGCTTGAATTGAGGACACATTGGGATTTACAATTTTACAAAGGGAATAAAAGACTGTTGTAATGAATATGGAGTTATTCACATGATTCATCATAAAATTGATCTGTTGGAAGTCCAACTGTCGACAAATTAGATTCCTTGAATGTTCATCTGATTAACGCAAACCTGCAAAAACTTGGCATTCACAAAACATAAATATATCCAAGAAAAAGTGATCAATTTCTACTTGGTTTGTTTATGCAAAAATTAAACACCAATGAAACAGATTTAAGTAAAATCAAATGTGTAAGTTGGCTCAATTCTATGATTTTTTTATAAATCCATTTTAAAATATGTAATCAGTATAATTAATTCCCTTCTTATGTAAATAAAATTTAATTTCGTTGCAATTATTCAAATCCCGACCATCGTCGAAATTGTTTCATGATTTGCATTTATGATATTGAATTTCACATGTCCTCATCGATCGATCTTGTATTTGCCAAAATCTGCATCATTTAAAACTTACAAGATGTTAATACAAATGCGTCAAATAAAAATAAAAAAATAAAAAATAAAAATTCAGGAAGAAAACTAATTGTTACTCCTCATTGAAACTTTCGCCATCTCATGATTTCTGTGCTTTTCCCATCAATGGAAATCATTTGTCTAAAAATTTTATGATATTGCACATGCATATTCTGCAGTTGATTCCATTTTTGCAGATATTTCAATATTGCAGCTACATCTCATCCAACAACCATGATAATTAAAACAAAGTTGTAGTGCCTATTTTTTTGCTCAATGAAATTAAACAAAGTTGTAGTGGCTATGTCATGAGTGAACAGTAGCAGAAAAATTAGCGGAAGCTTCCAATCATTAAATTTTGTTTTTAAGCGAATTTTTTTTTAGTTTTGTATGGATTTCAACCCTAGAAAAACTCACATCAAACGCACAAATAGACAAATGTTAATTCATGGCGTTTTCTCCAACTGTCTCAAGCTGGAATTTTATCTACGAAAATTGGATCTGGCAGAAAAAAAATCGGATTTGGGCATAATCTGCTAAATTAGGCTCGACAGAACCTCAATTTTCTCCTAAACCGCTGCTAATTTCAGGAAATTTCTCATGTGTTACCCAATTTCCCCCGTTCCAAAGAAAACCCATGTCTCAGTTTGTTTTAATTCATCGTGGTTTGCTCAGAAAATCCATTTTAAAACTGCGTTTTGAGACTGGTGCGATTTCGTGAAGCTTTTGGCAACATAAATAAATTGCTGTGCAGATTTTTGTTGTGGAAGTCCATGAAAGACAAGTAATTTAATATATGTCTGTCACAGCTAAATTTTCTTTGTGGAACTTA
This sequence comes from Pinus albicaulis, assembly GCA_034641835.2. Lineage (NCBI taxonomy): Eukaryota > Viridiplantae > Streptophyta > Pinopsida > Pinales > Pinaceae > Pinus > Pinus albicaulis. The sequence goes on from CM076574.1 coordinate 1,058,398,471, forward strand.
GCAAGTGACAAGGTGGTTTTAATAGATTCCTCAAGATATTGAAGTTTGGCATGCAACTTTCGCCTTTCAGCATTTTCTGGTTCTGTGAGACTTCTAAAATCTCCATTCTCCATGAAACTGTCATTGCCAAAAACTTCAGTAGCAGGTGCTTTTGGCATGTTTTATGAATTGAGGTTTTCCCTACAAGGGTTTGGAGATTTTTGGTCTCTCTCATTATCAAATAAGTGTTCAGCCTTGTCTGGTGTGGCTGGCACATATGTTCCATTTACTTCAACCATGAGATAGTCTATTAACGCTGAGAGCCAATCAGAATTTTCAAACGCATTGCGTTAGAAAGCTTCCGTCATTAAATAAAGAGAAACCCTAGTCATCAAAGGTTGCCAAGTGAAAGACTCCACAAGGAAAGCAACGATATTTATTGCAGAGTACGACCATGGCCATGGGCGTGCGAGGGTTTTTTAAGAAGGCATGAATCCAACGAGGGAGTTCAAGTCAACAAGAATATTACATGTCATGTGAAAAATATGCCCAATCCCTTAGGTAATCCAACAGTGTTGCTACAATTGCATAGGTAATCAAATGGAATTCAGCGTCGACTTACAGAGAACTCCTATTTTTCTGTTGCCACTTTGTCTTGACTTTGCTGCTCATAGTTTGTCTATTTGTCGAGTCATACTATCCATGCAATTATCAAATCCGCTTAGAATTTACTTCCAAATTCATTGGGATGCCATCTACCATGTTCAGACTAAAACTCTCACTCTGACTCGTGGGTTCTGACCAACGTATCCTCGGTCATTCTATGAAAGGGCTTCACAAAAAGCATTGCTGGATAAGTTTTACATTGACATCACGGCTCATGTAGATGTGTGATACAGTCATTCAAAATTAAAGGGTACTTATCCTATAATGACATGTAGGATTTAGATAAACCACAAGGTAATGGGAACTTGGGTGTTTTCCAAAAATTTAATCAGCACCGATATCTGCAAGGAGGAGTCCTAGGTATTTCGTTGGCTGTTGCAGAATCATTTGTAATACCACTTTTGTTTTCAACATTGTAAAATTCGGACGTAGGCATATCCTTGGGCCAATTCCATGAAGGTGAATGGATGCTTTACGGTGTTTGCAACCAAATTGTGATGGTTTATTAATTTGGAGCATATGGCAGTTTTTCCTTCTTCTTTTTTTGTGTGTGTTGGTTGGATTTTTAGTTTTTTATTTTTTTATTTTTTATTTTTTTTATTTAATTTTTTTTACTCTTAAAAAAAATGAAATTGAACCTATCTAAAAAATGGTTAGTTTTCAAAAAGCTTTTTTTCTTTTTTTAATAATAATAATAATAATAATAATAATAATAATATATATATATATATATATATATATATATATATATATATATATTATTAATAATAGAATTTTTTTTTTTAATTATTTGTTTTTTTAAACTCAAATTTAAAAAAAACTAAATTTTATTTAAATTTAAGATGATCTTTCACTCATTCACAAAATTCTTTATTGTCATATCGCAGATCAATTTTCCAGCAAAAGTATTTTTATTTGAAATAAATCAATAGATTTTCTGTTCTTCCTGATCGCACGAAGCGCGGGAAGAGAGCATACTAATCTCTTGATTTATTTTTATTTATGCAGGTTAGCATGGATGATAAAACACAATTAAGATCTACGACAAAACCTTGCATTATCTACACTCTTTTTGCAATGTCACGGGGGCGTTTAGACTCTCGGAAGACAAGGCTTTTCGATAATCAAGCTCCTGGCTCACCTGTGATACAGAAACAAGACATAGAGATGCAAAGATGTGTCACTGAATTTATTCATGATGATTTATTTTTTAAAACAAAACTGAAAACTTCTAATGATAATGACTTCTAATGACTTCTAATGAGATCTCATTTTTATTTTTCTAATCTATTCTACATTAACTTGAAAGATGTTTTATTTTCTAAGTAAAAGAATGCTTCCAATGAAGCCATCTACGGACTAAAAATTTGAACATGCTCACATCAAGATTTAAAAATTTTACATTATGTTTTACAAGTATGTGAGAACCCTGTCTTAGAGTTGGCTCAAGGTTATTGTCCTTGTTCTCCAAGAAGTACCTGTTCAACATTGTCAAATTCATCATCCGTAGATGGATTAGTGAGAAATGGGGGTTTAAAATAAAAACTTAATTTAAATTAACTATGCGCAAAAATAAAAATGCTCCAAACTTTGAACTCCTTTATGAACCTTCTATCACCAAGTTCCACAAATTAGCCCATTAAAAACAAATGTATAAAATAATTACTAAATCCTTCTAGTTGCACTTCCCCGGCAACGGCGCAAAAATGTTTGTGTCTAATTGATGATGTCAATTAGAGTTTAATTTAATTTCAACCCGGGAAGGTAAACTTAGAAGTGCTTATCTAAAATATATAGATCTAGAAAGATCCCTAATTTGTCCAAGATATTTGGTTCTCTTACAAGAACATATTCGACAAGATCTCTTCCAATAACTAAAAAAACCTATATCTAATAATTGTTTGAGATCTATGGTTCTCTTACAAGAACATATTCTACAAGATCTCTTCCAACATTAGAACATCTAATAAGAACTTAAAAGTTGAAATGAAATAAACCTAGATCTAATAATTGTTTGAAATCTTATGGTTCTCTTACAAAAACAATTTCAAATAAGATCCTTCCAATATTAGAACATTTAACAAAATTTAAAAGCTGAAATCAAACAAAAACATAAATTAAGTTATACCTAAGATAAACAAATAAGCATGCAAGTGAGGCCATGGGGGCCCTCCATAAGTCCACAAGCAAACCACTTCAATGGAATCTCAGATGTAGAAGAAAAATCGAGGTATGATCCTTTATTTCAAAATCTCCATTACAAACCAACTCTAAGGTTACAACTCTAAGCTTCTAAGATTATTATAAAATTCTAAAATTACAAAACTTCAATATTCTGAATGGAGGAGATTATCCTATTTGTAAATGGGGATGAGTAACAAACTCATAATGATCATCCACTAATCTCTCTTTTAGTTCCATAAATATCTCAAACCATCTAGACACATATAACCCCCTTTTGTCCTTGATCTTCTCCATGAGGTTTATATCTTCTCAAATTCAATTTGATCATTTCAAGGCCACATAAAGGTGCTCATGGAAACTTTTTCTTAGCACCACATGTCACAAAACAACCCACTTTCCATACATAAAGTAAAATATATTATTTTCTAATATTTAATCAATAATTTCTCTTAAAAATGCTTAAAAATAAATAATATTTGGAAAATATAAATGAAACCCATTAATGGTGAATAATAGGGAAAATGAAGTGACATGGTGGTGAATAATGAGTGATATAATAGAAGCATAGGTGAAAAATGTATGGTAATGAGTGACATTTTGAAACCCAAACACCGGACTTAAGAAAGATGGTGTTTGATGAGTTTAGGAACTTCCTCTCTAGGAACCATAAGTATCGTACTACTGAAAAACATATTTTCAATGATAAAGAAGAAACTAGATTAAAACCATGAAGAATGACACCTCAGTTGTGGATGTTGGAATATAACATAATTAATAATCGTCAAGTAGCTGGTACGTAATTTTTGTGTATATATATATATTATTTTTTTATGTAATGTTTGGAATTTTTGTTTTAACTAATGAATTTATTTTATTTTATTTTATAATTAATATATTTTTGATTAATTTTATTCTTTGATATCAAGGTCATCGTCGTGGTGAAGCTACTAATATTGTACTTCCACCTGGAATGAAATGTTATCCTTTTCAATTCGCGAGGTTGCCCTACTATGGGGACCTAAAAATAGCTCATTTTTTTGATACAATGCATGTCAGGAAGAATGTGTCAGAAACGTTATGGCGAACCATATATGGTGCACATGATAGAGATAAAATTGACAAAATTTGTGCTGAAATTGAGAAATCGAATCATGCAATGAAAAGTGTGATCGACAGATCAAATAACAATGGAGGTCGAAATTATAATAATATTCCATGGTTATTAACAGAACAACAAAGCAATGATGTAAAAGAGGTCGTTAGAAGAATTAAATTTCCAACATGTTTTTCTTCAAACATAAATAATATCTTAATGAAGAAAGGTGACTTCAGTGGGGTGAAAACACATGATTGGCATACCTTTGTTAAGGTAATTTTTTTGGTATACGTTTTTATATGTTATTGCTTGAATACATATTTTAAATTTTCCTTTTTTCTGTTTAATTTGGAAACCAATAACGATTCATTTTTTATTTTTATAGTATGTTCTACCTGTATCTCTCCCAAACGACTTCAATAACAATGTCAAACAAGTTATATATGGTCTTAGTAAATACATGAGGTAAGTATTTTTGATTTATACGCAAAATCTAATTGCTACAATTTCTTTTCGTACTTGATGAAATGATGTATTAATTTACTTGTAATGAAATATATATTATGTTTCATTGAAATAACCTTGCGTAATGATTTGCAGATGGTTTTCATTGAAAGAAATCCATCGAGATGAAATAAAGTATTGGAAGAGAGAAATTCCTCGGCTAATGTGTGAAATGCAAAAGTATCTACCTCCAACATTTTTCAATGCACAAGAACACTACTTGATACACCAAGTTGAGGAGATTGAAATGTGTGGACCAGTACACAAAAGGTCAATTTGGATGGTCGAGAGGCACCTGAAATCCTTGAAGGCTTTGGTTAGACAAAGAGCAGGACCTGAGGGTTCTATGGTGGAGGGATATGTGGTATATCAATCCATGGTGTATATTAGTCATTATATTCCTATATTAGCTGCGCCAGCCATGAAGGCGGTGGATTGCATTTGGGACGTGAACTCCATCAAAAAATTTGAAGTGGAGCACCTGTTGGGAAAAGGTAGAATGAAGAAAGTGAGAGGTAAAAGATTTATTATGTATAATACATATAATGTTTCATTTTTTTACGTCATGTATATGATCATTATATTCATTTAGGTCTTATTATTTCATAGTTTATTAATTAATATAATTTACCATGGTTATAAGTAATATTTATTAATATTGGTGAATTATTGTTTTTTATTCAGGTGCTCAAGATTATGAGGCACTACTTTTATACATTGCAAACAATCTTGAGTGGATGAGTGAATGGATTGAAACATGTAAAGCATATAACGACGGTAGGTTATCATGGAAAATACTGTCTAAATTGATTAGAGAAGCGTATCGTAGTGGAGATGGAAACGTTACGGACAGGGAAATCGATTTACCATATGGTTTGAAAGATAGAAAGGTAAGCAATTAATTCACCTATTTTATTCATTGCATATTTTATACTATATTTATAATGTGACAACAAGTTTGATTTTTCAATTAATTTTCATGCTGTGTAACTTATATGATTAATTATTAATTGAGAATGCATATTTTTCATGTTTGACATATTGCAATTGAAACACCACAAGGCTATGTGGTGCAATTGTCGTAAATTTCGCGTTAAACAGTTGGATGAAAACATGAAAACTTCTGATAGTGGGATAACTGCAGTATTCCAGGTCACTAATGTTTCCTCCAGGAGTGACAGACGTCCTCGAGAATCTAAAAATAGATATTATGGGTTCTTATATGATATAGTTGAGTGTGACTTTAATTCCTTCAAAATAGTTTTGTTCGACGTCAAATGGTATAGGCTACGAATGAATGTACGTGATGATGATAGAACACTTATTCAACATGACAATGGATTTCCAATGGTTAAAACATCGCAGTTTGAAGTAGGAAAATATCACTATTTTTTTCCAAGCCAATGCGAATAAGTCTTTTACTCAGAGGTTTCAGGTGAGAACGAATGGTCATTTGCTATTAGATATGATCCAAGAGGAAGGCCAATAGAGTATACTATAGAGGAAGAAGATGATATTGGTCAAGAAGAAGATGATGCAGTGGCAGATGAACAGGAAGATGCATTGACAGATGAAGAAGATATCTTAGAAGATGAACCAGGCATAGGAGATGAGGCAACAATTATTGATGATGATGTCGATGAGGATATTATTGAAAATGACATAATTGATGATGATGATGATGACATGGTCGATCATTTCAACACCGTTTCTGAATCAGATGTTGATATAGATGTTGATCAGTTGGATGAAGATCAAGAAGATACAGAAGAAGAATATTGATACAGATGTTATGTTCGAGTATGAGCTGGTATGTTATAACTTTATATTTTAATATGTAGGAATTATTGTCTTTAAATAATTTACTAATTATGTGGGTTTGTTGCATGTTGTTTATTATTTCAAACCAATAAATAATGGCCTTACTATTGTTTATTATTTCACAGGATTTTCAGGATTCATTTGATTCTATGGTCAGGTCTCTGAAAAAACCAATTAAACGCTTAAATAGTCAAGATCTAGAAGACATGCGTTACCACCACCATAAATTGCTGAAAAACCAACCTTCAGTTCAGCTGTCTGTGCTCAAGACGAGGGTGGATTTGCATGATCAGTTGAATGAAAATGAATCATATATTCAGGATGTTTTTGAGGGAAAATCCATAAGCCCCATAGATGAAGATCCCATTGTTGCAGAATATCTACCTGCGTTGAAGCAAAAGTATAGTGTTGTATCAGAAAACAAATCAGAGGACAACTATACCAAGTCTAAATCAACTGAATCCAGTTCTAGTGCTATTGAACTTACCGAATTAAATCCAGAAGCATGATTTACCATCTCTAATGGGAACAGGTATGACAGTTCCAATATTGGATTGGATGTTCGGAGCTCTGTAATAGGAACTGGACCTAATCGTAATGAACCCCAACTTCAATGTGATGAAAATATGGACTTTGATGGTCAGGAAAACAAGCCAGAGCATTTTGGCAATATTGAAGAAACTGAAGAGGTTTCCTGTGATCGATTGAATCAACTCAGCCATAAGACATCTACTACAGGTTGGTTTGTATCAGAAGGAGAATCGGTTTTTCTTTCCCATGATGATTGATACTGCTCATTTCACGATATAGAAAATTCAGAGGTGTGGAGGTTTTAATTATTGTACTTAATTTTGGGGTTTATTATGGGTGTTATAATTTATACATTTTGGGATTTTCTATTAGAAATAGGGAAAATCCTAGGGGTTAGATTATTATCATGGTTTAAATTTCTATATTTGAAATAAAATTCACTAATTTCTATTTAAAAAAATAATTTGCCTAAATATTTGATGTAGTTTAAATAGCATGTAGTTTATTTCAAAAACTGTTGAAATTTTCTAGAAAATATGATGGGATTTCAAGAATATTTATGCACTCTTTAAATTTTCCCTTAACATAAAGGGCAGTTGATGTATGAGTAATACTCAGTATTGTTTTTTTCCAATCTCCAGGAGAAGGCTGAATATAAAGCTCCATATGGGCTTACCCCAAACATGTGGGGTGATTGCTGGTTGATCAGAGCAGCTGGTTCAGATGGTCGCTCTCGTAAATATGTTGTGGTAGCATCTGCAGGTTGTACATTGGAATCAGGTTTTTGTTCATGGGACTTTTATAATAAAGAAATTATGGCATTCCATACTGAATCAGAGGCCTTCACTTCAACGTCCAGTACCATCTCTCCAGTTTTGGCAGAGAGGGATGTCTTGGGGAGAAATTTTGGCTTTGCAAATGTTGTGCCAGAGAATCAACATTGGTGGTAGAGGCCATGTGGGCCTCTTATGGTATCTACTGCTAGTGCCCAAAAGACAGTTAATCTTTATGATATTCGTGATGGAGATCCTGTGATTTCAATGTGTTTGTTTTGAAAGTTTAGGTTTCATAGTAAATCATCAATGGGCTCTGAAATAAGGCACATTGAAATCTTGGATACATGTTTCATGCCAAAATCAGTTGTATCTTCCATAAATACACAATCTTGGACCACTCTGTATAAATATGCTTCTTGGACAATATTACATCTCCCTCATTATACAGGTGGTGTTCTTACATGCATAGCAAAGGTATTGTTTTGGAAATCATTTTTTAAGTCACTAGATATTGTGGGTACAAGGATCTAGGGTCTCCACATGAAACTGTGTTTCCCGGAGACTCACTCTGCCTGTCCTTAAATTTGTAAACATAGTAGTATGCCAATGCTTATTTCATTTTGTATGCATAAGATGATTTTTTGTCAAAGTCCATAATTTTTTTTAAGTTTTATCCATCCCAGTTTTGTTGTGAATGCACAGGTTTTTGGCTCAACACATATCTATTATATCTTTGTACTTTTCCTTTACTAACTATTTGAAATTTCTAGTTATATTTAGAGGTGTCTTTTAAGGGATGAGGGGAATTACTTGGATTTAGTGTTTCCCACTCTCAATAGAGGCTTACAGTAAACTATGACACATTGTGATGTATATCAGTGGTAGTTGGGGCAGCAACAAAATTAGTTTCATGCTTCAGTAGATTTATTCTTCTTGGAAAGCTTTCAGCTGACAAAAAAAAGGGAACGAAACACGCAACTAGTCCCCTTCCTTTTATTGGACCACCTGATTTATTTTTATGAGAGCATCTACAAGCTAAAGTTACTAGAAGTGTTCAAAAGTGAGTTTGGTTAGTTGGCAAGGTCCAACTATTCTTAGCCCTCAACAATGTTTAAATACTTCATAGGCATGTTAACCCATCCTAGACTGTGTTGCGTAAGTGGGTTTTGCAGAATTTTATGCACTTAGGTTTAGACTCAAATTTTGAAATTTGATGTAATTAGGATTATATTCAAGTGCTGGCGAAATTGGTAAAATTGATACTCAGCCATATCTGAAAGCCAGTAATATGCAGTGGAGTCATTCTATGAAATGATTCAATTTGGCATGTGAATCTCACATCTAAGGGCCATTAAAATCCCATGGATGGAGACTGATTAGGATTCAACATTGTTGTTACTATTATTGGAGTTGGGTATGGAAAAAGTACAATAAAAATACTGGCAACAATAGTAACATCATAGATTCAGAATCTTAATCTCTATATTAAATGAGCATTAGAATGTAACCTGATTTCAGTAAATTCTTTAACAGGTTTTTTCTAAATTGGACCTAAAATGCTCACTTGTAAAGATGTTTGAGGCTTGAGGTTGTATGACACTGCAACAATTGACTTGTTCAGTACATGATGACATTAGGTCATTGTGAAACTGAATATATGCTACTTTGGTATGAATATTGATTGTAAAAACTGTGTTTTCTAAATAATGTTTCCAATGAAACCTGAAATGGCTCTTGTTACGCTGAAAACATCTTTCATCCTTAATCTATTATCAATTTTAGTGACAAGGGTAGCTAAGCCACATGAAAATGCTCTGAAGATGTTACAGATGAATGGAAGCTCTGGAAATTTAGCCCCTCACTATGTTATCTGATGTAGGGGCATTAGGCCCAAGACAACTTTTGTACATAAATAAATGTAAAGGGGGGTCTCATGTTTTATTTCCCTATGAAATTATCCATAGTTGAGCTAATTTAGTTAATTTGTAGAGAAAATGTAACTGCCCAAATGATTAATGGGCACCTGAAGAGATAGTCAGTTTCAGAAGTTAAGCTAATTCTAGGAGTCTGTCTTTGTCTGTCAGAGAGTTAGTCTCAGAGTTAGGAATTTGAAGAGTTTTTGAGTCATCGAGAAATTTTAATCAATTCATTGTAATTGATATAAAAATAAACTTCCATGATAGAGTCGATAGACCTTAACAGAAGACCTGCAAAGAGAACTGCATAGAGATGCACAAGGAAGAGGAGGCCATTGTATTGAAGATATGGCTGAGGACCAAGAGACTGTAAGAAATTTCATTTATATAAGGAATCTATTAGTATTATATGTGCGTTGATTGAGTAATTTTTCTGTGTGTGAATATATGTATGCATCCTGGTGAAAGATAATTGAAATCCCGTGGTAATTAAGAAACCCTGTGATGAGGTTATGTGCATATAGACTGGTTGAGTTCTTAGTGGAACACAAGCTAATGACTCAGGACTTATGAGCATTGGTGAATTCCACAGATAACTGTGTCAAACAGTTGGGGAATTTCTCTATAATCAGTTGTGTGAACAAAGGGTGAATTAGGTTAATGACATTCCCGTGCACCTGTGGTAGAGCAAGGAGATGCTGTGCTCGAACCTCCGTGAGCTAGGTAAAACCTCGTAATGAGTGTTGTGAATGTGTAGGCGATTGAATGAACCAAGGACCATTGTATCGATTTGCAGAGTCAATACTAACCTTGTCAGAACCATAAGACATAAACCGTGGCATATGAAATGCGTCGTGTCTCCTCGAAATGGTCGTGCCCGAGTTCGTTGGTATGGCCACACGAAGGATGAACAACGAGGCATAGTTCAATGGTATTAAAGCGTTGGTAAGCAGACGTAACCTGGAGTAAGAGTAGTCGGAACCTTGAGGACCACACAGTAAAGACGGGTTTTCAGCATATCACACCGCCTTTGTACGGTAAGCAGTATTCCCCATTTGGACGCGATCAATGTCATAGGCTGACACGTGGCCTTGAGCGGTTTGAAAACCCACTCTCATCGCGAGTTAACGATTGTGCACCTAACTCACGCGATATCCAGTTGGATCGTTGGATCGTTAAGGCTAGAGCAACGTATTATCCACCGTTAGATGTAGAAAGGCCACTAGCACTGGGCCCCACGCATATATACGTCGACTATTGTTGTCCTAACTAAGGTTCAACAGAGGTATGTGCGGTTGTTTGCATTGACAAAGGTTTATTCATATTTATGTGTCCAAGCCTCATATGAAGTCCCAGTTATAAAGTGAATGTCATGACTAAAGGTTAGCGGGGTCCGATCTTATTATATGATTGTTTATAGTCGAAGCGCTGCGGGGTGGTTTATTATATTAATGTTTCATGGTCGAATTATGTTCATAACAATTGGAATTCCCACAATTCATAACAAATATTGGAGATTTACTGTCTTGTTTTAAAGTTTCATTTTTTTTTTTTAAATATAACCCACCGTCGGTATATCGATGCTTTGTAAGCGTCACTCTTCCGACGCCTTATAAGCGTCACTCTTCCAATGTTTTGAACAATTTCCATTTTCATTGGTCTTGTGACATCCGTCGATATTGCAACATTTCTTCCTGGCATCGGTATTGCGACGCTTTTGGAAAGCGTCAGTATTGCGACGCTTCTGCAATGCATCGATCTTGCGACACTTTTGTATGGCGTCGGAATTGTGATAGTTCTTCCTGGCGTCGGTATTGCGATGCTTTTGGAAAGCATCAGTATTGTGACGCTTCTACAATGCGTCGGTCTTGCAACACTTTTGTACGGCGTCGGAATTGTGACAGTTTAGAAACATTGGAAGAGTGACAGTATAAAAACGTCAGAAGAGTGACGTTCAAAACGTCAGACCACATTTCGTCGGAATTGTGACAATTTACAAACGTCAGAAGAGCGATGTTCAAAACATCAGACCACATTTCATCAGAATTGCGACAATTTACAAATGTCGGAAGAGCAAAGGTTTGGGAAACGTAAGAAGAGCGACGCTTGTTTGGAAGCGACGAAAAAAGTGTCAGTATTGCGACACTTTGTCAAGGTGTCATAATTGTGACGTCATGGCGAACCACATTTTGTCCATCCTCGAACTGTCGCTCTTGCAACGACTATGTGTCATAATAGCGACGAAGTGGCCGTCGGAAATTGGGCCAAATTTTCTAGTGTCAGCATTCGATGGAGGCGACTAGGCACCCCCACAGTGTGTCGCTAGTAAGCCAACGAGACATCTGCCAGCCGTGCATAGTCCAGGATTCTTTGGGTGAAGCCCTCTAGGTTCTGGATCAGCTCACTCCCTTCGTCGCCCTTAGCTTGAGGGTCATATGCGAGAGGGGTCCTCCGTGCAATGGGCGACATGCCCGTGGGCCTCTCTGGGCCAACATTTGCATACACATAAAACTGTCGTTGGAATAGGAACGTATCAAAAAAAAAAATCATAAATACATAAAAATAAAAAAGATTCATACCCAGCTCCTCGTACCAGTCCTTCCCCTCCTGAAGTGGAAGATCTGGGTCTCCCATGAAGTAAGTACCTACGTAGGGCCAATCCTCAACTACAATCAGCTAATGTTGTATACATACAAAAAACTCAGGCCTCCAGGACATCTTCTGCCCCCCTCCTGACTTGGGCATAAGTTTTTCCCATCGAGCCATCCTCGGCTCCCTCAATGACAGCTCGACGACTATCGCCCCTTGGCCCTGGAAAATTGGTAATCGTTCCAGAATGAATGAAACCAGAATGGAACCATACCCAAACTGCTTCATTTTGGCCTTCTTGCACTTTGTCAGCTGTCGTTTGATGTTTGCTGTCACAGCAGTGCCGCAATTGAAAAGTGTAGGATTCATGCATTCGGAGGCTAGTAGGAGTTGCACTTTGGTTGCCTCATGCGGGGCCTGTTATCCTACAACCCGCGTAATGGTGTGAAGCACTACCCTGAGTGCTAGATCGCGGACAGTGTGGATGTCTACTTTCCCATTGCCCAATCTTGTTTGTGCCCCTGGGCACACTCTCGCCATTACCATATCCATTTTCTCCCCAGAAGGTCTACTGCCCGTCACGATTGGTACGCGGCCTCTACGTGACAGTCTGGTTATAAAATAAATGTCAGAGACTTCCAGTTCCAGTACTTGGTCTCAAAATTTGAACACTTCTTCATTCTCGTCCCATATGCTAACCAAATACTACAATAGCTCAGGTTGAGCTCTGAAACATGGTGTGAGGAAAAACTTCTTGAGACCACAGTCCCGGAGGGCATTCATGTAAGCTTCATTTTGCATGACCATTTATTCCTCTTTCCCATGTTCCCTCTCCTTCCACTCAATCACCATTGTGGCTGGATATCTGCAACAACATGGTCAAAAATACCTTATTAGATCTCTACAACACTTAAAAAATTCATTTGAGTGGCTCACATTTTGGTTAATTAATGTGAAAAATTGAGTTGCACCATTGGCATGACTGTTTTGCTAACATTCATGCCAATTGGTGTGACCCCTTTGCAAAAAGGAGCCAATTGGCATGGGTCCATGCCCGATACCTGTGCCAATTGGCCAAGCCCTAGATTTGCAAAAGGTTTCCCCAGAGGTCAAATACACAATGGAAATTTACAAAAAATGAATCAAAACAAAGCTAAGGGGAGCACCTCTTACCTGGAACAAACGAGAATCTGGATGATGTAATGGATTGGTCGCAATCGCCGCCGCAAGTTTGCACACCAAAAGCTCATTGTTGCTCTCCAAATGAGGTAAAAAGTAAAAGTAAATATGTTTTTACCATTTGTGACATATTTATAACTTTTGTAGTCAAAATTAGGTTTTGAAAGTCATTTTTCTTAATATTTTAATATATTTTGTTGAAAAATGGATTTTACACTCGCTTTTATGTGCAGCAACAGGTTTTTACGCAACTTGGACGCTGATACGAGTTGTATTTTATACTTTTTCGGACTCGGTAAAAACACGAAAAAGTCATTTCTGGAGTCATCTTTCAGCTCTTTTCTGACTCTCTAAATATGAAAATATTTTCGAGTCCCTTGTCGTTTCGATCTCATTAAAGTGGCTATGAAACGACATCTACCCAGTATACGTTTACCCCTTTTTCAGGCTAGGATAGATTATTTACGAAAAAGGAATACCCTAGCCTATCGCAACTAGGAGGCTTTCTCAAACATAGTTTTCTACCTTTTCGAATCTGAGGAGCTATTTACGAAAAGGAACCATTGGAGTTTACTTTTCCACTGTCTTTTCAAACTCTATAACATGAAAAGACGCCAAGTTCTTCCTTTTTCAGACTCGTCAAACCCTGATGACATCGGATTCAGTCGTAATGACGATATTCGAGTTTCTCCTTCCTAGGGCTCGTTAAATGTACTAGGATGGATTTTTCCGAAGGACGAACTTACATTACAAGCATATGCTATCCCCTTCAAGCTTGTTCTAAAAAAAATTGGGGTACTCTCCATAAATGGTGGGGAAAAAAGGAACCACTATTGTTGTTGTGTCGGCAGTATGTCGCTCTTGAACATGGCACTTGTCTGCATTCATGTCGGGTTCGGGACATCTCATCTCATTATCTATTTTCCTCCATGGGTTTGGGTAATACCTTTTGACCTCTCATCTGCTCTTTGCCTCGTCATCATGACCTCTGATATTTTGATGTCAAATACTTTCAAATCCACTGTCGTGTTGCCGATATGTTCAAGAGAAGTTGACCTCTACAGTTTCAACCTTCTTCTGATTATCATATGATCCTGATTCACAAAAATTATTTTCCCTCTGTCTCACGTCGATGATGTGGGAAACACTATGGCCCACCTTGGATCAAGGTCACTTCCTGTCGACTCCAGCTCATTATCCAGGAAGTTGATCTAGTGTCTCCCTTCTCGTAACTTGGAGCTTGCATGCCTCAATGGAAGGTTCTTTTCATTCGACATAAGGTTTTCATCATTGACCTTTGATCAGATGATTGTGCGGGTGTTAAATGCCAGCTCATTGTTCACATTCCGTGGATTGTACCTATATTACCTTGAGGACCATTGTCATTATTGGTGGTTCCTCTCGTGTCTATTAACAGCTTTCATCATTGGCTGGTAATCAGACGATGTTCTTGCATGTTCGACTTCAGCTCACTTATTCACATGCTTGAACTTGTACTTTGTCTGGGTCAAGATGGAGCGCAAGACCCTGGATTTTGTCTATTGGAATCCAGTCTACAATTTTGTGGATTATTATGATTGGTTACATGACTCATTTATTGGATGGCTGCGACCATACTTGAGTCTATTCTTCGATCCTTACTAGATGGCTGCGTCCATACCTTGGATCTTGATTATTGTATACTCTGTTATGGATGGTTGCACCCATACCACATATATATCATGTATTTGAGATATCAGTTGTACTTTTATACGTAGTTTTTTCGACATAAGTGTTTTCAGTTCGGCGCGTTCTCATAAAGCATTTCACCCCTCTCTCTCTTTCGGGCCTCATGCTTTAGGGGGCATCTGTTACACAGTAATTTGTCACCGTCCCTGCAATCCCCCGTCTCGCACATTGGAGGGCTTATTCTATGACCTATGAGTAGTGACATGACTTGAAACCAATTTCATGTCATCCCCCTTGACAAGTAAAATCATTCCCCTGAAGACAATTTCCTGTGAAAAGTCCTAAAAATAGCCTTTTTAGCCTTGGCGGGAATAGCCAGTTCAGCCCTTACGCCAAAGGGTGGAATCCACCAAAGAGGGTGGGCCAACTGGCACTCTGTCCCAGTGTATCACCTGCGCCAGGATTAATAAGGAGTGTTTTTAAAAAATAAATGGCAGAATTTTGATTCCAACCAACTTCTGAACTGGTCTCTAAAATGAGTTGGGAGGTTTGGCTCCAGATCTCCATGTAGGGGAAGTGGTTTTCCACCTATCATGGAAGCTTCCTTGAGGATAGGGCCAATCCCACCATTGTAGGGATCCCAACTCCCCTTCCACCATCTATATAAGCTTGTCATTTTCCCTTTGCAAGCTAGCCTAAATAGAGCTGAATCAATTGTAAGGAGATTATCATCAGACAACCGAAGATAGAGAGACTTGTCCTTTTTCCGACGAGATTTACCGAGACGTACTCCTTTATTGACCTGCCGAAGGAAGATCCAGCGTCAGAGCTCAGGTTGTATCCTCCTTTGTTCTGATTAATAATAAATGACTTCGATTATGGTTCCACTCAGATGTTCATGTTTTATGTTATGAGTTGTATCTTCTATGACTGATACATAATTGCATGTATTAGGGTTTACGCTTGTTTGTTTGTTGTTTCTTCTTGTATGTGTAGGTGTTCGATCACATTGAGTGAGAGAATTGTGATCTGCTGAAGCAAGGGATAGAAGCACCATCTTCTCCACAAACGACGACAACGTAGTACTTAAGGTAGGCCTCTTATCGTATCTTGGTCTTTTTGCAATTAGGAACTTGCGTCTTAGCATGACTCGGTTGATGCTAGACCCAATCTGGGCTAGTAGGGATCGCCTCTGTCTGCAGAGGGGATTTACCTCTCCAACAGGCCCTCTTCTCACCCTCCATTATTTTTTTCAACAAGGAAAACCCTATCTTGATGTTGTGGATAGGGAAGGTGGAAAATTAGGAAAATAGGGGATAGTGGTAGAGTGGTTTTAGGGACATAAATGGGATGGAAGGAAGTTAGGGAAAAATCCAAAATAAATTATGGAGGAAGGGTGATGAGTTGGCTACAATATGAAAGTGGAATTTTTGGAAATGGGCATGTGAAAGGTTCCCAAAAGGTCAAAACACAATGTTTTCCTAGTTTCCCTGCAAAAATGTAGTGAAACCTAGGGTTTGAGTGAAAATGGTGGAAAGGAGGGGTATGAGTGATAGGTAGTGTTTTGATAAGGTATATGGATGACGTATGAAGGTTTTTAGATGGTGAAATTATGGTTTTTCTAACTGAAACTAGTCAAGCATGGAGGAAACAAAAAACATAGTGAAGAAAACCTTAAGGAGGGAATCCACCCTTTTCTTAAGAATTTGAATTGAACGAGGTATCAAGAGTATTCACTTACTGTTTTGGAGGTATATGAACCTTTTTGCAAGATTATCTATCCCTTGGATGGTTGTTTTGAAGTTAGGAACCAAAAGCATAAAAAAATATTGATCTTTGGATGGTTGTGGAGAGTTGTGAGAATGATAGAGGAGCTCTTTTCACCATGTAGCATACTTCTTTGAGAAAAGACAAATTTCCTTTATGTATTTTTGTAATATCCCAAAATGGAAATAACAGCAATATATGAAAGTTATGCAGGAAAAATAATGCAGATCATCAAAGTAAGGGAAGGAGGCCAATATGGAGACCCTTATTTAACATTTACAACAACAAATCAGATGTAAAATGAGGCCCATAAGATGTCTAATAAGAAATAGAAGTCTCCAAGAGAATAAAATCCCTCAAAAGAGGTATTGCAATCACATATATGGACTGAAACTGCTTAGACATTGTTATTTTATTGACTGCAACAGCTGTTGATTACACTTCAAATCTAGATTAGATCTATGCATGAAAAGCTAGATCCATAACATATCCATACACTATATAGGTTCTTTAAATTCCCCTTGGGGTTTTCAGCAAAAGATCATGTACAAGGAAAAGATCTGAGATCTAAATCTACAGATCTGTAGAAATATTTAGATATTCAAGAGTATTTAGATATGATCTAATATATACTATATAATTATCGTCTTCAATGGATCTCAAAGGTGAATGGCAGAGCCCCAACACATGAAAATCACTCCTCCAAAAAGTTGTGCCAAAATACCCTGCAACAATACCTACAGGAAAACGCAGATCTGGAAGTAAAAATGCGTTGTAGGGTTTATATAGTATTTGGCCACATGCCAAGATCTGAAAATGTAGCTCCAATGATCCAATACTCTCTTTCCAATGGGATAGAAACCTTCCCCACTTAAAAGGATCACTAGAATGGTCTAGATCTGAGTAGATCTAGCCTCCACTTGCAGCTGCTTTCAAAGAAAACCAAACCCTCAATAGGATATGTGTTGTAGTTGGAAGAAGAAGCTTGGCCTTCAGCCAGATAGTGGATTATGCAATATAAGACTCTTCCAAGAGGCCTCTCAAAGAAAGAGGTTGTATTCCCGATTAGGAACACCCAATGCTAAACAGAATTTGCAATATATGCTAAACAACCAAAGAAAGCTTGTATGTCTAAACAGAAAATACTTCAGAAATCTGATATCATTCAACAACTTTGCATGCTACCATCCCCTTCCTTATATATATTAAGAGCTTGTAAACCCTAAACCACCTTCAATTAAATAGCTTCTTTCACACAAGCCATCTCTATCTAAAACTACATTGTGCCTCAATGATGGCCACTCGTCCAAGACAACATTGTAGATTTGGTCATGGTTGACTTAGTCAAAACATCCAGCCCCTTTCACACCTAAGGGTGCTTTCTCACATAGCTAATATTTACCCTTTTTCACATTTGGCATTGACTTATTTTTGGTTTAGGATTTTTATGATCTTTCTTTACACTTTTATTCATGAAACAGAAAAATGAAACAAAAATTAATATTCCCATTAGCTTAGGACTAATTGGGAATATTATATTCCTCCCCTCCCAAATGTTGTTTGTCATCAAGTAACTGATAAGGTGAGTGTTGCAACTCTTCTCCTCCTCCATTGGTGACATCATTATATGCTGAGCTTACTCCATAAGATAAGTTTTCACCAATCCAGCCCTCCATGAATTGTTCCTCCAATTTTCTTATGAGATGTAAATAGTGCATCCCATAAGGAGACAATGGCTCAAATGAAACAAACATGACTTTCCCAATGTCCTCCCTGAAACATGTAGCATAAGGTACATGGAGAACCTCCATCCCATAGGGGACATATATACCTCCCATCCTCCCTCCATACACTCCCATAAAAAGCACAAGTACATCATTAATGTATGGGAGCAAAACAATATACATACAAACAAAAATTTGTGCATATGGAGGTGGGTCATAGTCCCACATGTGCAACCAGCACAGTGCATCTCCTGCCTACATCAGATCTAGATGTGGTAAGTGGTTTCCCCACCACTTAATTTCTACCCATGTTATCCCATTATGGCTGAAAGTGTTAGATATATTTTGTGCCTTAGGAAATCACCCATCATGATGAAAAATATCCCTTTTCGCAACAAGGGAGTGGCCAAATTTAGAAATTTTTGTGGCCCATGTTGGCCATGAAGTTCACAAGATACAGTACTCCTACTTGGGCTCATGGACTGCATAAACATGGTGAAATAATGCATACGATCAGAAAATAAAACATGTTTTACATGAGCATATTCTTCACCAACAATCCTCCTTATACACATGGAGTGGTGCATAGATCTATCCTCTCCCTCAAAAAGAAAAAGACGGGGCTAAATTAACTCTTTCATAGACTTATGTTGTTGCTCCATCTCCACATGGTACATGCATCTTAGGAAATGCTGATATAGTTCTCCTTCAAATCCCTCCCAATAGTGGCTCCTAAAAATGATGTTTTTGAGCTTCATTGAATATGTGTGGCTGAAACAGAACTCTTCATAGGCGCCTTGTAGCAACTTCTCCTTGAGCTTAGAAGCTCTAGGTAATAATATCCTACCATGATTATATATGACTCCTTCTTGGACTAAATAGCCCTCTCCATGCAGTTGGTCATCAAGTATCATACAAGTGTGAATATCCTTGGAATAATCCACCAACAGTTGGGATTTCCAATAGGGATCTAAACTGCCCAATAATGACAGCGTCGATAATGTATCAACAGAAATGCCTATCATGTTGTTTCTCCCCTCCTTGACATCTCCTATTTCAAAGGTCTATGTTTGAAGGACATTCCTTCCATTCTTCTCCTCCCACAACACAGAATCAGAAATGAGAGTGGGTGATGATAATAAGGGAAGAAGATCTCCCTCCTCCGTGAGCCTACCCAAGCCTCCCAGTGCTATATCATTGTCTTCCAATGCTCCCATCCTTCCTAGATCTGAATTCGGAGCATCATTTGGTGAGAGATCTCCCACATAAACTGAATCAGGTGAACAATCTCATGAGCATGATAGATGGGACTGTAAGGTCCTTTCTTCCACTGCGCAAATACATCTCTGTTATTTGTGTGGAAGAGGTATGTGAGGGATATGTATGCACGCCTTTGATTATTCGAGTTTCACCACTCTTCTTGTCCACCCATTCCATTTTCAAATCCTCCCAATCAGTGGTGACTTTCCCCAATGTAATCAACCATTGAACACCCAAATCACATTGGTGTCAAGTATGTCAACCACAAAGAAGTGATCAACCAATGTATAAGCTCCCATGGTGACTGAAAGTGATGGGACGTAATGCATGCATTGCATTTTTCTATACTTCTTTGACCATGTATCATACTTCTTTGAGAAAAGAGAAATTTCCTTTATGTATTCTTGTAATATCCCAAAATGGGAATAACAACAATATATGAAAGTTATGCAAGAAAAATAAGGCAGATCATCAAAGTAAGAGGAGGAGGCCAATATGGAGACCCTTATTTAAAATTTACAATAGAAAATAAAATGTACAATGAGTCCCATAAGATGTACAGTAAGAAATAGAAGTCTCCAAGAGAAGAAAAGCCCTTAAAAGCGGTGTTGCAATCACATATATGGACTGAAACTACTTGGACATCATTATTTTATTGACTGCAACAACTGTTGATTGCACTTCAGATCTAGAGCATATCTATGCATGAAAATTTAGATCCATAACAGATCCATACACTATATAGGTTCTTCTTTAAATTCCCCTTGGGGTTTTCAGCAAAAGATCATGCACAAGGAGTAGATCTGAGATCTAAATCTGCAGATATGCAGAAATATTTAGATATTTAGGAGTATTCAAATATGAGATGATATATACAATATAATTATCCTCTTAGATGGATCTAAAAGGTGAAGGAAAGATCCCCAACACATGAAAATCACTCCTCCAAAAATTTGTGCCAAAATAACTTGCAAGAACACCTACAGGAGAATGCAGATCTGGAAGTAAAACTACGTTGTGGGGTTTGGATAGTATTTGGCCACATGCCAAGATTTGAAAATGTAGCTCCAATGATCCAATACTCTCTTTCCAATGGGATAGAAGCCTTCCCCACTAAAAAGGAGCACTAGAATGGTCTAGATCTGAGTATATCTAACCTCCACTTTCTGCAGCTTTCAAAGACAGCGAAACCCTCAACAAGATCTGCATTGTAGTTGGAAGAAGAAGCTTGGCCTTTAGCCAGATAGTGGACTATGCAATACAAGACTCTTCCAAGAGGAATTTCAAGGAAATAGATGGGATTCCCGATCAAGAACACCCAATGCTAAACACAATTTGCAATCCAGGCTAAACAACCAAAGAAATCTTGTATGTCTAAACAGAAAATACTTCATAAATATGATATCATTCAACAACTTTTCATGCTGCCATCCCCTTCCTTATATAGATTAAGAGCTTGTAAACCCTAAATTAAATTGGTGACCAATCCAGCTTAGGCCTTCCCATCCACTCCCATGTTTGTTTCGTCATAACTTTGGCATCTAATCCCAGATCCAGAATGACTTGATCCATCTCATAATCCGTGATTTTCGCAATCAAACACATCTCACGACCAATTCTCTTCTTGTTCTAGTAAACTTTATATGCTGCGTGTTTCTGCTCTCATTCTTCTTTCTTTCTAGCATAGTTATCTATAAGCTCCTATAACCATTATACAACCTTATGGTCCCTTAAAAATTTCATGCACGTCTGCAAAAAATGACGCAAAGATAGAGAGGTCAGTTTCCTTCTCTTCAATGTTCTCCTCAAGCTTATTATTCAACGAAAATAGTTGTCTCTGCGCAGTTGATTTTGCAGCTTCAGGATTCATGAATGTCTTCTTAACTTCCATGAATATTTCCTTCTCATGCTTTACATTGAACCCAAAATTATTATCTTCAGCCTTCCAGACCCATGTCTCTATGCCAGGCTTATTTCCCTCTATGTGGTCTTGTCCAGTATGTACACCACTGCATGTTACTATTTTAATGGTTTCATTTTCTTCATGTAGTTACACCCTCATCATTTGTATGTTTTGCACCATCTATTGGTTGTGCTTCTCCTACATTTTAGCTAATAAAATGGGACAATATTCAATCTCATCATCAAATTCTTGACAGTACTTACAAGAAGCTGGAGTAGGATTCTGAAAATCCCTAGAAAAATGTCCAGGAGGTATGCAATTGTAACATATGATTTCCCGTTGTTCATGACCAATGCCTCCTCCTCAGCCACACCCTCGACCTTGGAAACCTCCTCACACTATCGGCGAACCTAAGGCTTTGTGCCTTTCTAATTGCATTCTATATGCGCTAGGATTTTGTTGCATCATTATATCATAGCTTCTACAATGTTGTTCATCATGTCCTACCGAATTGCAGTGGTTACCAAATAAATTCTTTGGTACTCTGACATATTTCTGCAAAAGATGAAAATAGTCTGTGGAATGTTGGCCTACCACGTCCCATATGATACACCGGACATTAGGCCCTACACATGGCCCAACACTTGATCCAGGCTTCAATGGACTTTGCATCCCAACACTCAAATAATCTCTATAAGAAAGGCATTTCTCCTTATAGTGACCCTTCGCTTTGAACTTGATACACCAGACTTCCAAACCCATCTCAGCTCTTACCTCCTTTCCCTTCTTTACATCTTTGATCTCAATATGAAAATTGGCCAGCTGAGTTTGAATCTGTTGAACCCCTACACTTGTGTCAATGATTGACGAAGTTTCAAGCTTCATTTCTATCTCCAGAACTTCAGCCTCAGTTGCAATCTTCTATTGTGACAAAAAAAATCTAAGGTGAGGAAACAACATAGAGATGAAACATTCTTTATTTTTTTTATCTGGGATCTTGAAACTAACCTGGCTTAGAAATGTCTTAAATCTTTGGTCTACTTCCCACACAATCTCATTACCCATCTACTTAATTTATTTGAAATTTGTGATACACTGGGACTGTGACTTTGGTTTCTTGAACTTAGCTTTCAACATAGTATTTTTCTCAACCAATGTAGAATTTTCATTTGTCATAGTATATTTCATGTGCCAGGTCAACATTTTATCTTGCAACCCTGTAACAAACTGTGCTTTCATCATATTTCCGTCTATAATTTTCTGCGAACTCCATATTACCTCTGCAACACACAATAATTGTTTAGGAGCATTTCATCTCTTGAAGATAGGAATATTCTGGGGTTGGTCCATGGTGAATGGGGGAGTTGGAGGTGGAGGAATAGTGAGGCGATGGGTGGTGATGGGGGTGGAAGGTTTGGTAAACTCCACATCGCTCTGTTGACTTTCATATCTCACCGATGCACTTCTCAAGGTAACAAGGTTGCTTTTCCATCCTTCAGATACAAACAATGGAATATATTAAGTTTCAAAATAAGTACCCCAATTTGTTCTGAATATTTTATCACTTCACGTAGCACCACATTCTCTTTCTCTGAAAATCATTCTGAGTGCATCCGTAGAACATCCTTTTCACACAATATCATTTGAATCTAGAACTTTAGTGAATTTAGGTACTTACCTCACAAACCTTTAAAAAAATTTCACTCTTCTTCGCTATAGGATATCGAGGTATTAATCACGAACTCCATAATAAACCCTCCAATAATACTATCTGTTAGAGTCCTGTAATTTACAGTATCACAAGGTGAGTGTGTACTTCCTCTTTGAAAATTTTTCATATTGTACATAGATTTAAATATTCAAAATTATTTTCCAAAGAAAGATAAAAAAGAAACAAAATAAGAAGAAAAGAGGGCATTTTAAAAAAAAAGGAAAAAGGAAGCCCCACACAAAAAATAAATATTTCTGAAAGTGCTGCAAATCAAATGCCACTACTTTTTAGGAAGGTTTTTTCAATCATACAACTTAAGCATGATTTTACAATTTTGAATTTTCTGCTGATAGGTTAGAGAATGAGGATTTGACAAACTATTTAATCTTGGCTTATCAATAGGTAGGTAGAAAATGACATTGGTTCAACATCTTAATCTTAACCAATAGAAGAAATAAGGGATAGATGATAGGTTAGAAATCCATAAGAAAAATGAATTCAAGGTCCGCAAGTCAAAATACACCCTAAAATGATAAAAAATGATAGGAATTGTAAGTTGGGAAAGTAGATTTGTTGAGAAAGAAGAAATGCAAACTTAATACTATAGATGTGCAGCCTAAAAATTGCTTGATTGTTTTCCTGTAATCAAACTAAAGAGAATTCAAACAAAAAGGTTCAATTTTTGCTCTGAAGGTCTAAAAAGGGATGATCTTTTGTCAAGTTTGGGACCCTATGGTATTTTTTTGTTTCCTAAGTCCCCGAACACGTTGCATATCCTTTTTTCCCTTCCCCCTTGTTATTTCTCTTATCCTAAGTTTCATTTTACCCCCTCAACTCTCATACCCCGACTCCAACTCACATCACTTGTCCCGGCCCATCCACGTTAACCATCTATGTTCCCCCACTTCCACATCCGATATTTTTCAATGTATTTTGCACCACACTTTGACAATACCGCCTACCACCTTAGGACACCTCTGAAAACCAACTTCGGGTTTTATATAATGGATCATCGCAACCAACCATTATTCCCCTTAAAACCTTTGCTTCTCATCGTATGCTGCAAGTTTCCAAAGATAAGTAAAAAATTTCATGATATAATCTCCAAAGTATGATATACGATGATGGTGGGGCCCAATCGCAATCACAAATCACAAGTTTTGCAATATGGGTGCAAAGGGTAAACGTTAAAGTCAGCGAAGTGTGATATGTGATGCCAATGGGACCCGATCGCAATCGCAAATCGAAAATGTTAAAGGATGGGTGCAAAGGGTAAATGTTAAATTCAACAAAGTGTGATATGTGACGCTGGTGGGACCCAATCATAATCGCAAATCACAAATGTTAAAGGATGGGTGCAAAGGGTAAATGTTAAAGTCAACGAAGTGCAATATGTGACGCCAGTGGAACCCGATCGCAATCGCAAATCACAAATGTTAAAGGATGGGCACATATGGTAAATGTTAAGGACATCGAAGTGACATATGTGATGCCAGTGGGAACCGATCATAATCATAAATTTCAAATGTTAAAGGATGGGCACAAAAGGTAAATGTTAAATTCAGCAAAGTGCAATATGCAACGCCAGTGGGACTCGATCGCAATCACAAATCACAAATGTTAAAGGATGGACACAAATGGTAAATTTTAAAGTCATCAAAGTGTGGTATGTGATGTGAGTGGCACCCTATCGCATATCGCAGTGCGTGGGTTTAGGATGTAATATTCAAAAAATTTAGCCTTCATCTAAATGGAATATTATAGTTGGTTCTATCACTAGGTATGTGAATAAGTGGGTGGGGAGACCCATAAAACCCTTTTAGAAGGAATAATAACACTCCTAATGTGAAAGGACAAAGAATAAGTATTTGGATTAAACATGTTTGGGTGTGAACAGGGATTGGATCATATTGATTCAGTCAACTTTGCGAAATCAACAACATTGTCATAGAGGAGTGGTCTTTATGATGAGAGAGCATATTTTTAGTGGAGGACAACTTGCATGAGCTTGGTGGAAAGTATGGATGGGACCCAATGTGACGAGGCTCTCATGCTATATATGAAGAGGATGACAACCATTGTTATTCATGTTTTATATTATCATTTGATATTGGTCTATTTAGACTTTTTCTTCCTCTTGCCGTTTAGTCGGGTTGTTGTGCTATTTAGCAAAAAGGTGTTCCTGATCGGGAATCCCTACCTCATCCTCAGGGAAGGAGAGGTTATTTGAGATACATTTCCTCATTCAAACATTTTTTCCAAGCTACCTCCTTTAGCTACAGTTCATTTTCTGTTTAGAGCTCGGTTGTGTTGCAAGGTGCAGTAAAGGAGGATCACATACAACTATTTATGGGTTTTTTTTTTTAGTGGAGAGGTAGCCTATCCATTGGTGGATCATAAAGGAGGGATATTGGGCATATTTACACATCTTTGGAATCAGGAAAAACATCTACCATCCATCACAGCATAGTCACAATTATAAACTACATTATTTTTGGAGGCAATTGTTGGGAGGGTTCATTGAGCTCATCAGGAGGGTCTATTTCTGAGTAGAGGGATCAGCCTTCTATTTAGAAATACCATTGGAGGAAGAAATCATAATTTCAGATATGTCATAGCCTCATTGTATTCAGATTCAGTTTTTAGTGACATATCAACCTCAGGGTTATTTGTCACATTGTTCATTTCTCCGTATTTCTAGAAATCTTTTCCGGGTTGCCAAGAAATCATGTATTAGAGCCCATATCTTCTTATTTGTTCATTTATTTTGTTTTTATCAGCCATATTTCATTTATGTATGTTTACATTAGTAGCTACACTAATATATACATCGTTTTCACTGCTCTCCGACATTATATACAGTTGCAGCAACTCATGTGCTAATTGTTTTGATCATTGGAAACTTGTTCCTATTTCTTGAGTGGCTTGTCCCTCATGATTTTTTTGTATATTTATGCTGATACATTAATAAAATGATGGCTACATATTTATCCCTCCCATTTTATGATCATATTTTATGTGTTTTACATTATTATGATTTGTATTGCTGTTATTTCCCTTTGGGATATTAGAGTGGTATCGGAGCATAATCTTGGCTCAGCCTGTGCATCCAAGACATTATGTCATTTGAAGGAGAATATTATTCCCACATAAAAGAGAAGTTGTATAGAATAAAAAAATGCATCAATCCATTATTCAGAGAAATGAAGGAAGAGAGGATCTCCCAGCTTCTTTTCCAAACTATGTAAAATATAAAGGAATATCTCAAGGAGATGAAAGGGAGAAGGGTAGAAAAATTCCAGGAGGGTTTGAAAGTGGAGCAAGCCCTAGATATTCACATTATGGGTGTGAGAATTCAACCACACATGCATATCCACAACGCAGTTTAATTCCCACATTTACTACAAGAAGGATGGAGGAAGAGGATGCACTAAGGAAGGAGACCTTGAGTGACTATCTTCAGGACTATGAGTCTCAATCTTGGAGATTCAAAGAGAACTTGGACTTCCAAGGGTTTTTCCAACTCAAGGAAGAGAGAAGATCCAACAACTGTAATATAAGTAAGAGAGGTAGAATATTTCTATCTAACTTTGATGGATCGGCAAAGTTCACAACCAAATCTTGGGTGGAGGAGCTAGATTCCTATTTTCAGCTACACCAAGTTTCAGAAAAGGAGGCCATTAGAGTAGCAGCACTACACCTCAAAGGTATGGCCTATGATTGGTGGTTTTGTAGTTATATTTCATGTTATCATGAAAATTTAAACACTTATGTAGGGTTCACTAAGAAATTAGTGAGAATATTTGATATCAAACTTTATAAAACATCATTTGTTGAACCCAAAAACTCAAAACCTTTGCATGAGTTGGAGAGATCTATTTTGCCAACTCCAATCCATATTTCTGTTAAAGGGGATAAAAAAATATGTGATTCTTTTCCAAGGGAAAGATTCCCACTTCTTGAAGAGCCCTCTTCTATAGATGAAGACATGGAGGTTCCTCCTTCAAGGGAAGACCAAGATCAGGGGTCTCTCAATGATTATGAGGCATTCTCACATATTGATGAAGAGGATGAGCAAAGAAGAACCAACAACGTTATACCATCAGGAGGATATCCATCACCCCATAGAGATGGAGAGGGATCCATTAATTCCATTAGAGGAGTAATTATGCCTTTGCAAGGAATTCAAAATGATTTAACATGTGGGAAGCAAAACACAATTCCAGAGCAGCATGTATCAGCTATTGTGGATTGTGAATCTTGTGAGATGGAAGGAGAACGAAGGAAGGATCAACATCAAGGGATGATGAGAATACGCCCTTATCTATTTCAGGAGGTTTCTACACTAAATAAGGAGACTATATTTCGTAGTGAAAGGAGGGAAAAATTAGTCCACTCATACATACAGTCCACTTCAGATTTTGATGCCTCACTACATGGAGGCATTCCACCTGGGAGGCCACCAGATCTAAAGTTGGTGGGAGACATATTACCAATTGGTTCACCATTCTTAGACTCTAGAGAGGTGGATACTTTAGAGGGGTTTAGTACAACACAGAGAGTCTGGGGTAGACTCAAGGAGGAGGGAGACATTCTCCCATTTTTAGCATTACCCCCTCTCACTACACATACTATGCTGACAGAAGTTGTTGTAGTGATGGAGGATGGAACCTTCATGGTGCAAGGGAGATGCTCCATGGATTTTGAGAAATAGAAGGTCCTCTGAGGAAGGAATCCTCCACACATTGGAGTAGATGGAGGCCACTCATGCTTACATTGGCCGGGATCAGGCGGCTCTTTTTGGATGGTAGCTTCTCATGGGAGGCCAACTTCCAAAAGACACCACTTCTATTTGAGCATCAGAAGCTAAATGATGGGCATGGAAGCACTTTAGAGGATGATTTTTTCATATGGGATGTCAAAGGATAAGACACCAGCATGTGGGGAGCTTCACATTTCAGATCCTCAGTGTTGTCTCTTAGGAGGATTGATCCATATTGGAGGTCTCAACTGTTGGTAGAGTACTCTAAGGATCTTGGTGCTTGCATGATTCTTGATGAACCGGAGGGAGATCATAGATACATGGTGGTTGATGAGGTCATATATTCTTATGGCAGAGTCTTCTTGACTATAGTTTCTTAGCTCAAGAGGAAGCTACTACATGCAGCACATGTGGACTTCCTTTCCATGCACATTGATGCATTTCATTCGTTGATGGAGGAGTTCACTTGGGAGGGCATCCAGCATGATATATATCAGCATATGGAGAGATGCATAGCCCGGATGCTGATGGAGAGGTTCACACAGACACTTCCCTACTCATTGAGAGTGAGGGATAACTTTCAGGTGAGCCATTTCAGCTCAAGAACCAAAGTACATGGTGGAGAAGGTACAATTTTGCATTATACTTTGTACTTATTTATTTTATATGAGCAGCATGTTGTACTAAGGAGGAATATCCCTTCTTGCATATTATATTATGATGTACTTAAGGCCAATTTCAACATTGAGTTTGGCTATTCTATTGGTGGTTTGTGGGCGAAGCTACATGATTCATGGTGTGCACCAATGGCGCCACATTTTACTTTCATGATAATATCTTGTAGGATGATTGTGGCAGTAAAAAAGTGGCTGTAAAAGAACTTGTTATTATTTTATTTGAGGCAGGAAAGGGATGCACTATGCTGGTTCCATGTGTGAAATTATGATCCACTTTCTGGTTGTCATGTGGCAACCTGTTTACATTGGTTTTTGCTTCCATATATTGCTGATGTTTCTATGTTCACGGGAAGCTTTTTTTGGAGAGTGGGAAAAGGGTTGGAGGTTCCCATTGGGGGTATGATTCACCCTACTTTACATGTTGAATTTTTCATGAGAAACAATGGGAAAACCATGATTGTCATGCTACATCTCTTTTCTTCATGTGGGAGGAGCCATTTGGAGAACTTGAGTTTTTGGAGGAGGCACTTCATGGATGATTTTTTGGTGGGGTAGCTTGGGCCATTCTTGGAGGCCATGAAATTTCAGCCCAATATCAGTAATAGCCCCACACATGCCATAAATGGAGAGAGAAACAAATTGGATGGGAAAATATAATCTCTCCATGTAGCCCCAACACATTGCATAAACCAGAGTTTGAGGATTTCTTTGTTGAGCTACCTAGGATGGCTCATTTCAATTGGATGATAGCATGGGTATGGGAGACTATAATTGGGGATGATATTCCATATGTTTATCATCACTCCTACCTTGAGGAGGCCATTGGACAATAATAAGGTTTCCACTTACACCTTCCACTTTCTTATGATGTACACCATTTGGTTTTGCATACTTGGGAGGAACTATTGGAGGGTAGATTTATTGCAGATTATGTTGAGCTGTGGTGGAAACTATTGACGAGGAGGCCAAAAGAAGAGGAAGGGAGGAATTTTGCTCCACCTTTACAGTTTCTTGAGGAAAAGAAAAAATTTTGGAGGGTAAGATTGTAATATTCCAAAAAATTATCCTTCATCTAAATGGAATATTATAGTTGGTTCTATCACTAGGTAGGTGAATAAGTGGGTGGGGATACCCATAAAATCCATTTAGAGGGAATAATAACACTCCTAATATGAAAGGAGGAAGAATAAGCAGCTGGATTAAACACCTTTGGGTGTGAACAGGGATTGGATCATGTTGATTCAGTCAACTTTGACGAAATAAACAACGTTGTCATAGAGGAGTGGTATTTATGATGAGACAGCACAGTTTTAGTGGAGGAAAACTTGCATGAGCTTGGTGGCAAGTATGGATGGGACCCAATGTGAGGAGGCTCTCATGATATATATGGAGATGATGGCAACCATTGTTATTCATGTTGTTGGTGTCCCGTGTTTTGATATTTTGGCAAATCAAAAGACAAGGCAACATCAGAACCAATCTTTAGAGTTCCAGGATCTAGTCCTCCTGTTCTCAGAGAGGGATCTCTCAAATTTTTGTTTGCAAAGGTTTATCTTGTGTGCTTTGAGTATTGGTTTTAGACTAGTTATTAAGTGCAGGTGTTTGTTTTTTTGTTTGGTTGAATTGATACAATAGAACATGAAAGGTCTAGGAAAGATATATAGAATGGAGAAACATCTGGTTCATTGGGAAATGGAGTCAAAAAAGAGGCCATGACATACTCATCAATGGATATGGGATATCAAAGGGCAAATCTAACTTGGCCACAGAATCCTTTGGTTTTGGAATGATATGGACATCAATGATTTGGAAAGAGAAGTTTAATTCTTAAACAAAGGGAATTTGAAAGCACAACTTGAACAATAAAGAGCTATTTGGTAGACAGGTCTAACCATAAATTCTACAAATCACAGACTTAAGCACATAATTATTTCAAAAAAACTTTTAAAATGAAATGTAAGATTTGGGGAACACCCTATTTCCTCAAAGATTTTATTTCAAATGACTTAGAAAACATAAAAGATTCACTGATAATTGCAGTAATAGAAGAGGGAACACCTAACACATCTATGATCACAACTATAAAATACCTTTAAGACAACTGTTTAAGAAAGGACAAAGGGCAAGATCAGAACAGACCTCCTTGACTTACTGTAAACAGAAATACTTCAAAGGGAGACTTCAATAAAAGTCTTTAAGTGGTAGCAGACAATGAGGGAGAACCATAAATCATGCTGAAACCAACTGTTGGAACTATTAAGGAAATAAACAAGCATGAGGACTAAAGAGAGAGATTAAAGACTCTAAAATAACTCAACAGAAGAAAACATGAAACAGTGAAGGATGAACAGGTCTAAGGTGCTTCCAGGAGTCATTTCTTAGCCTAAAAATTTCAACCTACTGTAGTAAGAAATCATGAAACATAATGAAAATAGGGGAAAACATTAAACAGTTCAGAATAATTCACCAACAACAAAGCTCATGGATCCAATGATAGAGACTTCACAGTAACAATCATGCAAAAAAATCATCAGGACATTCAAGACTTCAATTTCTTCTTCAACTTCAACAGACTATGTATTATTTCAAAAAGTTTCAATATTACAACTAGTGATCAACCAACCCTTCTCTCATCTTCTGTAGAAGTATATATAGAAGAATGAGGAGGTGAGATTTGATAAAAGATCTCCAATTACAATTAATATAGATTTAATGGCTTCTTTGCCTTTGGGGGGCTTAATGAAGAAACTTACAATAGGTGTCTTCTGTATTAAATGATTTACATAAAGTTTCAAGCTCGGTGGGAACTTTTGTTGACCTTGAAGGTTCTATGTGATGTCAGGGTTACTCTGCAGATATTGTTTGCATTAATTTTCCCTGCAGAAGTAACTCTCTGGCTGCGCTAAGGTGAATATCTTCATTTGATCAATAACTTCGGCCTCTGATTGAATACATTGAGGCACAGGTGGCATTTTGGCAGCTGGGAGGAATCAATTTGCCTCAGAGGTGGCGGTGGAGGCTTTCTGTCTATAAAACACTTAATATTTTCTTCTTTAACTGTGTTTTTAATCGGGGATTAGGCTTTTGATAATCATTCTTAGCCATAATCCCCAAAAAACATGTCTTTAATCCTTTTCTCTGGTATGTTTTTGTTTTCGACATTGATACTCTTTGATTTGTGATTGACATTTTGTGTTTTTCCAATGTGCAGGACCGCGCAGGGGCGATATGGCATCAATTCCTCATGAAACATTGATGAAACGTGAATTTTAAACCCTGCGATTGATTTTCTTTGATGGATCAAAGTAGGGAGGATCGTCACCCTCTGCTTCTAAATTTTCTTCAGACATGGCGGAAAAACCATTAAAAACCCCACAAAATACTAAAAAAGCATTATAAAATCCCGCATATATAGGTTTATTGCTGTGGGAGGACATGTAGGGAGAGCATGGCCATTGGATGGCATCATCCAACGGCTGAGATTGATCAAGAGGAGTCAAAGGCAATGCGGAAAAGAAAATTAAACTAGAGTCGTCGATCGTGCAGAGATAAACAGTTGGGAGCGCAGGTGGAAAGGCAAAACGGAGAAAACGGGCGATGAATTTTGGGCCGTTGATCTGCAGATCAGATCGACGGTGGAGATGCTGTTACGGTTGTACCAGACCCTGTGTTATCGCGTGTGCATCTCCAGCGAGCAACCACCGTCTGACGAGCGGCCTCAGATCGGACGATGCACATCACTATCGCGCGGGGTCTACGTCCGATGTTTAATGTGCGATGGACGGCGGTTTGGTGAACAGTGCCCATGCCACGCGTCAATCGGTGAGTGGAATCGCTGCCGATCGGGAGAAAACTGCCCTATGCTCAGAGGCAGTATGATGGATACCACTGGTTTCTGCACAGTATCCATGGCGGGGACCACCAGGCGGATGAAGAACGGACCGTCGGATCTGCGGTTTAAATGGACGGCTGTGATGTGATCACCTGGTGAACAGGAGTGGGGACCACGAGCGCGATGGGATTACAAAGACCGTCGGATCTGCTAGGAAATCAACGGTGAGGAATGCTCCCGATAACCAAACGCACTAGGCACTTTTTGGGCTAGCGCCTAGTTTCGGCACCTGGGTCACGTGGGGAAAAGGTCGAGGGAGCTGGCCGAAGGGGGCTAAGACCCATATGTGTCCAAATGTGGGTTTTTCATGGATTTTCAATGGTTTTAAAAGGTTTAGAGGGGTTTCGATAAGGCAAAGAAGAAGTCTTTAAACCTTATCAATGGATTTTGAATAAGGGAAAAGGGAGAAACGTGAAAGTGAGGGTTTTTCATGGAGGATGAAGGGGTTAAAATGAGGTCAGTTTTGGAAGAAGGGAAAAAAGGAAAATGGTACTTGCAGCAATAATCTGTCTTGGAAATCTGTAGGATTTATGAATGTAGAATATGCACAGTAGTGAAGATTATGGACAGAGGCATGAGGCTTTCAAGAGTCTTCAAGAGCCAAGACCTTTTAGCAAAAAAATTTGTTCCTTGAAGGCTCAAAAAAATTTTAGCCACCTTTTGCTATAACAAATTTATAGGTGGCTAACAGTGGCTCCACTTGGGGATGGTGCCTTCTTGAAGGCATCAAGAACTTCAGACTTGCATTCTCTGGGAGGCTGACCTATGCCTCATCCATTGGCTACCTTTCCTTCTATGGATGATGTTATTTTGAAAACATATTAGTAGCCATAAAAACAATGGTTCTTTCATCAACAAGCTTTCTACCTACCCAATCCTACAGATATAACATTTTTTCTTCATTAGAGTGCACTTGGATTGGAAAAATCTTTTACAACATTTTATTCTTTTGAAAGAAGGAAAACTAATCTATTTCTACTCCTTATTTTTGCATGGACTCAGATTAAACAGTTGAGCCCATATGATTCTCTACCTAATCTACTAATCTATTAGGATTAAACAGTCTAACAGATTTTTATTCTCTAAATTCTACAACAGAAATTTAAAAGCATACAAGTCAGGATTAAACAGTCTAACTTGATGCTGGTCTATGGCATAAAAACAAGCTGCACATAGATATTATTTTGCAGAAAATTAAATAAAAAAGGGAAGGCTTAAGATCTGAAAGTTTCTCATCATGGCCTTCTCTTTTCTTTACAGCTCTAGTTTGAATTTGTTTGAGATTTTTTGTCTTTATCCACTGGTTCGAATTTTGCGCTAATTGGAACCAGATTTTTACATCTCTTGACTCAGAATTTGAAGCAGATTTGAGTCATTTTATTTTGGAAACCTTAGGTTCAGATTTTGATCTTGTTTGAACCTTTAATTTCTATCCTAAACTATCTACTGATAAGCAAGATTAAACATTTTGGAAAATCGAATTCACTATCCTATCAGCAGAAAATTTAAAGCTAATTAGTCAAGATTATATAGTTTGACTAACTAGAAGTGTGTTATTCAGGAGTGGCATTTGAGCTTGCACACTTTCAGATTTGTTTCTCTTCTTTGGTATGGGGCTATACCTTTCTTGTTTTCACAATCTGCCCTCTTTTCTTTCTTTTCTTTGTTTTTTTTATTTTTGATTTTCATAACCTTGAATGCAATGTTAAGACTATGATATTTACAATGGTAAAATAAAATTCTTTAAAAATTATGATTCTTGGCAGAAGTAATGCTTGAGCATTCTACCATTGACAGGACCTCCATACAGATCTTCTCCATTCAATTCCTTCAGGATTAATGCACTGTGACCCCTTTTAGCATGAATAATATATGGACCTTTCCACAAGTTCTAGAACTTACCATGTTTTCCCTTCTCTTCTCTCCTTGAATCCCATTTAAGAACAACATTTATAACTTGGTAATTTTCTGCCTTAGTCCTCTTATCAAATAGCTTCTTCATATTTTCTTGGACCAACTGTGCTCTCTCATAAACTTCTTCTTTGGTCTGTTGTAAATGGATTGTTTGGTTGATTCTTCTCTGCATATCATTCTCTTCAAACTGCACTTATTGAAGGAGTTTCATGACTGGAACTCCTAATGAGGTGGAAAAAACTGCATCCATGCCATAAACTAACTGATATGGGGACATATTTAATGATTTATTTGTAGTTAACCTATCAGCCCACAAGGCATGAACCAACTTACTGTGCCATGATTTTTGATTCTGTTCCAATAGTTTATTAATGATATTGATGAGGCTCTTGTTGGAAGATTCAACTAATCCATTTCCTTGGGGATAGTAAGCAGTGGAATGGCCCAAGGTTATGTGGTATTTGTAACAGAAATCAACCATCTTCTTAGATTTAAAAGCAGTAGCATTGTCTGTTATGATTTTTCTGGCACAAACAAATTTGGATAGGATATTTGTTTAAAGGAACTTGATAATGACAGAGTCATTAGCTTTTCTGGAAGGTATAGCTTCTATCCATTTTGTAAAGAAGTCAGTGGCTGTGAGAATCCATTTATGTTGAGTTGAGGAGGATGGTTGAATTTCCCCAATGAAGTCTAAACCCCATTGTTGAAAAGGTTCCTCAACTCTGATAGGATGTAAGGGTAAGGGAAGGAGTTTTCTTTTGCCATAAAAAATTTGACACTTATGGCAAGACATGACCAACTTTTGAGTGTCTCAGAAAAGGGTAGGCCAATAGTAACCAGATCTAAGAATTTTGTTCGTTGTGGCCTTCCAGTAGAGGTGTCCTCCACATTATCCGTCATGCAACTCATGTATGATTTTTCCTACATCATCTTCAAGTAAACATTTAAGAAAAATTCCAACATCATTTTTCCAATATAATACCCCATCTAAAATGCAAAAACTCAAAGCTTTTTTTTTCAAAAATCTAGCTTTGGTTTTGGACAAAGAAGGAGGGGCATTTAAATATAAAAGCACATAAATAATGTCAGCATACCAAGGAGAATTTAGAAATTTTTCTTCAATAAAAGGAGCAATAGATTCTTCTATTTCTTCCAACACATTTACCATATTCATGTCTAGTGCTTGAAATTTAGACTCAGCCATAAGTTTTGCTAGTCCCTGCCCTTTAACTAGTTTGGTAGGCCTCATTTCTAAGCCATATTCAAGAATAGTTGCAATCCATTTTCCCCTTTTACCATTAGGGTCTTGACTTAGAATGTCCTTGACAACAGTATGTGGAACAAAAGCAATTATGTGAGAATGTAAAATATAGACCCTAAAGTCTTTTAATTATTTCACCAATGCTAAGGCTTGCTTCTCCATGATGTTATATTTGAGAGGAGCATCTCTTAAGGCCCTAATAAAAAAGGATATTGGTTGTTGTTGCCCTAAATCATTCTTTTGAAGTAATACTGCAGCTATTGTATGTTCAGATGCAAAAGAAAATATATAAAAGTCTTTGGTGAAATCTGGACTAATCAGGACTGGTGTTTGAGTGAGAGCTTGTTTTACCAGTTCGAATGATTGTTTAGCTGGTAAAGTCCATTTTACACCTACATATTTCTTAAGCATGTTTTTAATGTTTTTTAATAGCTCAACGAGGTTGGCGATGAACCTCCTCAGAAAATTAATCTTTCCAATGAAAGATTGCAACTCTTTGAGGCTTCTTGGATGGCTGATTTGTAATATGCCATCTATCCTTGTAGCGTCTATTTTGATTCCCTCTTCTGAAATTATATGGCCAAGAAGTTTACCTTATTGGAGACCAAAGAGTTTTTTCTTGGGGTTCAATGACAAGCCAAATTTCCTACACTTATCAAAAAAATTTCTTAGGTGAATCAAATGTTCTTCATCAGTTTTTGAGAAAACAGTTATGTCATCAAGATAAATGATTATGAAATAGACAATATCTTCACAAAAGGCTATGTCCATGGCCCTTTGGAAGGTGGCCCCTACATTTATTAATTCGAAAGGCATTTTGACATAGATAAAGGTGCCCGAAGGTGTGGCAAAAGAAGTTTTGATTTGTTCACTTGGGAGCACTAACACCTGGTTGTAATCCGAGAACCCATCTAAGAGGGATATCCTTCTTGACCAAACTACCCTTTGAAGTATATGGTCCATCTTGGGCAAGGGGTAGTTTTCCTTTAAGGAGGCTCTATTTAAATTTCTGAAGTCAATACAGAGCCTGATTTCCCATGTTTTCTTTCTAACATAAACTAAGTTTGATACCCACTCTGAAAATCTAATGGGTACTATGATTCCAGCATCATGCATTTTTTCAATCTTTGCCTTAACTAGAGGTAGTAAGAGAGGATTTATTCTCAGTTTTTTTTTTTAAAGGCTTTTGATTTTCTTTCAAAGGAATTTTATGCTGGATGATGCTGGTATCATATGATTTTAGGTCTTTGTATCCTCAAGCAAAAAAATCTTTAAACTCTCTGAACAACTCTATGTACTGCAATTTTATGTGAGATAGGAGAGTGCTGGACATCTTGATCATTTTGGGTTCTGCTAGACTGCCTATGTTATGCTCTTCTATATTTGTTTCCACAGGCTCTATTCTCGGTTCTTTGGCTACATCTTTAAAATAAAAAATGTGTTCTAAAGGTGCTAGACCTCTTGGAAATTGATCATTTTTGCATTGTAAAACTTCCAAGTCTTCTTGGTCTGTGTTCTTAGTTCTCTCTGCTTCAAAAGGATTTTCATAATGATTTATATCAGCAGTATATGTCATTTCAACTTCTGGGATTTGTTCAATATACAATAAATTTTCTTTATGGCTGGTTTCTGATATTGGTATGCGGAAATCATTTTATGATTTCAAGAAATCATCTATGTGCTTTTCAGAATCAAACACTTGCCAGTGATCTTCATTATCTGCCACAGCAGGCCTGCGTTTTACCTTCACACCGAGTTGTTCATTTATTTTAGGTATTTGGCAATTGTTGGCATTGAAAGCGAGTTCATTTACTATATGATTTAGTGCTCTAGGGATGAAAATGAGTTTTTAATTTTCAAAGGTTTTCAATAGATCAATGGCAACATTTTGATATTCCCTAAGCCTTGGATTTCTAGCTGAGTATTCTCCTTTGATTTGTTTTATGATAAGTTCAGAATCTCCTAGGATGGATATCTTTTGGGCTTCTAACTGCTTAAGCAATTGTAAGCCTAGAGAGGTGCTTCATATTCAGCAATATTGTTAGTGCATGGGAAATCCAATTTGTATGAAAAACTATATTTTGTATTTTGAATCCACACACCTGCTCCTACACTTGTTTTATTACAACATCCATCAAAGTTTATTTTCCAAAGTATGTCATCCTTGTTTTCATTCTCTCATTGCTGTTGATTTTCAATGTTTTGCATTTGATTGAGGGGAAGATTGGATTGTTCTGGTGAACTGATTGGGTCCATGTTTTCCTTATATTGTTGATTAATTTCATCTTCGTTACATAAGATAAAGGAATCTAAACTTGATTGAATAGAATAGATTGGAGAGTTGTCTGGTTTGTCTATGTTTTTCACCATGTACTTCATGTGAGATTCCCTATATAGTCTTCTATTTTGATTAAAAACGGGAATGGTGGCATAAGACATGTCCATTTGAAGGCTTCCTTGAAGTTTGGATCCCCAAGATCTTGATAAGAGCATGCCATAATTAGGGGGAATGTCAGCTACAACTATGTCCGTGACTAAAATCTTAGCAGGGATTTGGGATAATTTTACACACAAATCTTTGATTAAACCCAAACATTTGACTCTACTTGAGTCAAAGGAATACAATTATTTGTATGGTTTAGTAATTTCTAAACCTAAGCTTTCCATCACTACCTTGGGCATTAGATTGTAAGCTCCTGAGTCTAACATAGCATTGTGTAAAATTTTCTCATGTATGTTCAAGCTAACATAGAAGGGAGGGAAAGCCCCTTCTTGGTATTTTCCTTCAACTTCTGGGCCAAACAACAACTCAGGTTTGTCATCTATCAAGTTTAAGGTGTCAGTATCACTTCCTAAGTTT
The DNA here is from genome assembly GCA_034641835.2 of Pinus albicaulis. Taxonomy (NCBI): domain Eukaryota; kingdom Viridiplantae; phylum Streptophyta; class Pinopsida; order Pinales; family Pinaceae; genus Pinus; species Pinus albicaulis. Next base: position 1,058,437,114 of record CM076574.1, read on the forward strand.
AAAGCTTTCAAAACTTGGTTTCTGTACACTTCTTGGGTTACTAGTTCAGCAAGGGGAATGGTAATTTTTATCTTAGTAATCTCTCCCTCAAGAATGAAAGGAACAATAGACTTTTTCATATTTACATCTGTCTTTTCACTTGAATTCCTTTCGGAAATTTGTATTTGCTAAACCTTATTTGGATTGGTAATTGGGACAGTTTTATTAGGACCACTAGCTGAAGTGCTAGGGGTACTCTGTTCAACATCTTGCTAGACACCTTTGTGTTTGTTTATGTCTGGTTTCTTGGTCAAAATGTTGGTCTTTTCCACTACCTTTTTGGGCTGAGTTTCTGTGTTTTTGTTGATAGCATTGTTAGTGTTTTTTTCCTTGAAATTATCTATGTTCCCCTTTCTCCTAAGATCATACTGTTTGTGTACCTCCATGATTTCATTTTCGAACCCCAATCTATAGTCATCAAAATCTTCATAAGTGTTTGTACCTTGATCAGAAAAGAAACCTTGTTCTTCTTCAGTGAGGAAAACATCATCCTCACTGTCTGATCCAATCAAGTTTACATGAGATTCTCCCAACCTTTCCATATCTCTATCTTCCTCATATTGATCTACATAGTTTTATTGGAAGGGAGCTCTAATTTGTTGTTCCTTATCTCTTTGGCCACCTAGATTGTTTTCTCTCCTAAAATTTTTATTTCTGTTTCTATTTTGGGAGTTGTTTTGATTGTCTCTTGGCTGTGTTCTCTCAAGTATGCTCATCCTTTTCATCATCTCTTCCAACATCTTTTCTGCTTTTGAGCTGGATGTGGAGGGTATAGTGTCATCTTTATAAGTTACCCTCTTCTCCAATCTACCTATTTCTTTTCTCAATTATGTTTGCTTCTACGCTCACAGCTCCTTTCTACATGTCTTCTAAGGTTAAGTAATCCCTCTCCCTTAACTGATACATCATGTCCACATCAAGGCCTTTGGGATATCTTACTAAGGCCATGCCTTGACGAGGCTTCATGTGAGGTGAAAGAGCATTATAAATGCTATTAAACCTAGTGTAGTAGTCAGGAACACTCTCTCCTTGATTTCTCTTGAGGCTTCTATATTCTGCTAGTATTTGGAGAGGATTCTTTTTGAGTTCCCATTTGTTGATGAATGTTTGATGCAAGGCGGGGAGATCATTTATGCTGTTAAGAGGTAATTTTTTAAACCATTACTTTACATCTTCTCCTAAAATTTGAGAGAATATCCTCATTTTCACAGTTTCTTCTTCTATCTCCATGTAATCAAATGCATCTTCCATCCTATCTACATGTTGTTGAGCTATTGTAGACTCTTTTCCGATGAAGTGAGGGATTTTGGATTGGTAATCATTTGGTAGGGGAAGTAGAGGTTGTGGTAACACTAATGGGGCATACCATGTTTCCATGGCTGGAAATAAGGGTGGATTTACAAGAGGTGGATTTACAAAAGTGAAAGTGGGCTGAAATGGAGCGTTTTGAATAGTGGTAGTATAAATTGGAGTGGAAGAAATACTTGGGCCAGCAAACTGATTTTGGGTAGACTTGTTATGGAAAAGACTAAAGTGATGAAGAAGCTGGGAATCAGGAAGAGTGGAAGGTGAGGCTTCTCTACTAAGGATTTGTTGCAAATCTACAATATCAAGGTCAATTTGGTTTAAGTCACCTTGAGATATAGTTCTAAAGATGTTCTTTGTATGATGTAAATCAAAGTGTGAATCCTCTAAGACAACAAGGTTTTCAGGGACATAATTTACTCTTAGGAGGCTCCTGTTAGCAGCTAATTTTCTAGAGTTAGAAGTCTGCCACATAATTCTCTCAGGATTTTCAACGATTAAAGGAGGATTTGGGTCTGGATGGGATTTAGTGTTGATCCTATGTGAAGCTAGACTGATTTTCAAAAATGAGAGAGGTTGAGGTTTTTAGGGATTGTTTTTTGGGAATTTTACCTCTCACAATGTTTTATCTAGTATGGGACTAGGCTTCTAAACTTCCTCAAGGCTAGTTAACACAGTCGTAAAGAGATCTGGGAACCTAGATGAGTAATAGGCCTACTGGGGCTAGTGGAGTCGCTAGGTGGAAACTTTTAGCTTTTATGTAGGTAAGATATTGGATGGTTCCACCGCGATGTTTATTATGAAGCCAAACTGAAATATTTTGGGTTTTTCTGAGTTATTCCGGTCTTACAGGTTAAGAGAGTGTCCTAAATCGGATTTAACACTTAGCTAGGGTGTCAAACATACAGATTTCACTCTTATGGCTTGGTGACTAAGAACTTCAAGGTTTGATAAGGTTCAATGAGAATCCTATGGGTTACTTAGTTTTTCATTGATTAAAAAAGTCCTATCATGATTAGAATCATGCTTGGTAGTGCTTGAACAAGGTTACTTATGTTATACTAGACAATGAGTGTTTAATTTTAAAGATTTTACTCAGCGTCCCACCGTGATCGCCATTATGTTGGTGTCCCGTGTTTTGATAGTTTGGCAAATCAAAATACAAGGCAACATCAAAACCAATATTTAGAGTTCCAAGATCTAGTCCTTCTGTTCTCAGAGAGGGATCTGTCAAATTTTTGTTTGCAAATGTTTATCTTGTGTGCTTTGAGTATTGGTTTTAGACTAGTTATTAAGTGCAGGTGTTTGTTTGTTTGTTTGGTTCAATTGATACAACAGAACATGAAAGGTCTAGGAAAGATATATAGAATGGAGAAGCATCTGGTTCATTGGGCAATGGAGTCAAAAAAGAGGTCATGAGATACTCATCAATGGATATGGCATATCAGAGGGAAAATCTAACTTGGCCGCAGGATCCTTTGGTTTTGGAATGAGATGGACATCAATGGTTTGGAAAGAGAAGTTTAATTATCAAACAAAGGGAATTTGAAAGCACAACTTGAACAATAAAGAGCTATTTGGTAGACAGGGCTAACCATAAATTCTACAAATCATAGCTTTAAGCACATAATGATTTCAAAACAAATTTTAAAATGAAATCTAAGATTCGGGGAACACCCTATTTCCTCAAAGATTTTATTTCAAATGACTTAGAAAACATAAAAGATTCACTGATAATTGCAGTCATAGAAGAGGGAACACCTAACACATCTATGATCACAACTATAAAAGACCTTTAAGACAACTGTTTAAGCGAGGATAAAGGGCAAGATCAGAATAGACCTCCTTGATTTACTGTAAACAGAAATACTTCAAAGGGAGACTTCAATAACAGTCTTTAAGTGGTAGCAGACAAACAGGGAGAACCATAATCATGCTGAAACTAACTGTTGGAACTATTAAGGAAATAAACAAGCATGAGGACTAAAGAGAGATTAAAGGCTCTAAAATACCTCAGAAGAAGAAAACATGAAACAGTGAAGGATGAACAGGTCTAAGGTGCTTCCAGGAGTCATTTCTTAGCCTAAAAATTTCAACCTACTGTAGTAAGAAATCATGGAACAGAATGAAAACAGGGGAAAACATTAAACAATTTAGAATAATTCACCAAAAGCCAAGCTCATGGATCCAATGATAGAGCCTTCACAGTAACAAGCATGCAAAAAAATCATCAGGACATCCAAGACTTCAATTTCTTCTTCAACTTCAATAGACTATGTATTATTTCAAAAAGTTTCAATATTACAACTACTGATCAACCAACCCTTCTCTCATCTTCTACAAAAGTATATATAGAAGAATGAGGAGGTGAGATCTAATAAAATATCTCCAATTACAATTAATACATATTTAATGGCTTCTTGGCCTTTGGCGGGCTCAATGAAGAAACTTACAATAGGTTTCTTCTGTATTAAATGATTTACATAAAGTTTCAAGCTCGGTGGGAGCTTTTTTTGACCTTGGAGGTTCTGTGTGATGTCGGGGTTACTCCACAGATATTGTTTGCATTAATTTTCCCTGCAGAAGTAACTATCTGGCTGCGCTGAGGCAAATATCTTCATTTGATCAATAAATTTGGCCTCTAATTGAATACTTTGAGGCACAGGTGGAATTTCGGCAGTTGGGAGGAATCAATTTGCCTCAGAGGTGGCGGTGGAGGTTTTCTGTCAATAAAACACTTAAGATTTTCTTCTTTAACTATGTTTTTAATCGGGCATTAGGCTTTTGATAATCATTCTTAGCTGTAATCCCCCAAAAACATGTCTTCAATCCTTTGCTCTGGTATGTTTTTTTTGCCGACATTGATACTCTTTGATTTGTGATTGACTTGCTGTGTTTTTCCAATGTGTAGGGACACGCAGGGACGATATGGCGTCAATGCCTCATGAAACATCGATGAAACATGAATTTTAAACCCTGTGATTGATTTTCTTTGATGGATCAGGGGAGGGAGGATCGTCACCCTATGCTTCTAAATTATTTTCAGACATGGCAGAAAAACCATTAAAAACCCCGCAAAATACAAAAAAAAAACATTATAAAATCCTGCATATATAGGTTTATTACTGCGGGAGGACACGTGGGGAGAGCATGGTCGTTGGATGGCATCATCCAACGGTAAATATTGATCGAGAGGAGTCAAAGGCAATGCGGAAAAGAAAATTAAATCAGAGTCGTCGATCGGGCAGAGATCAACGGTCGAGAGCGCAGCTGGAACGTCAAAACAGAGAAAACGGGTGATAAATTTTGGGCCGTCGATCTGCAGATCAGATCGACGGTGGAGATGCTATTACCGCTACACTAGAAACTGCATTATCACGTGTGCATCTCCAGCGAGTGACCACCGTCCGATGAGCGGCCTCAGATCGAACGGTGCATGTCAATATCGCGCGGGGTCTACGTCCGACGTTTAATGCGTGATGGACGATGGTTTGGTGAAAATTTCCCAGGCCACACGTCAATTGGTGAGTGGAATTGCTACCGATTGGGAGAAAACCGCCCTGCGCTCGGAGCCGGTGCGATCGATACCGCCGGTTTCTTCACAGTAGTCATGGCGGGGACCACCGGGCGGATGAAAAACGGACCGTCGGATCTGCGGTTTAAACGGATGGATGTGATGCGATCGCGCGGTAAACATGAGTGGGGACCATGAGCGCGATGGGATTGTGAATACCGTCGGATTTGCTGGGAAATAAATAGTGAGGAATGCTCCCGATAACCAAACGCGCTAAGCGCTTTTCGGGCTAGTGCCTGGTTTTGGTGCCTGGGTCACGTGGGGAAAAGGTCGAGGGAGCTGGACGAAGGGGGCTAAGACCCATATGTGTCCAAATGTGGGTTTTTCATGGATTTTCAATGGTTTTAAAAGGTTTAGAGGGGTTCTGATAAGGTAAAGAAGAAGTCTTTAAACCTTATCAATGGATTTTGAATAAGGGAAAAGGGAGAAACATGAAAGTGAGGGTTTTTCATGGAGGATGAAGGGGTTAAAATGAGGTCAGTTTTGGAAGAAGGAAAAAAAGGAAAATGGTGCTTGCAGCAGTAATCTGTCTTGGAAATATGCAGGATTTCTGAATGTAGAATAGGCACAGTAGTGAAGATTATGGACAGAGGCATGAGGCTTTCAAGATTCTTCAAGAGCCAACACTTTTTAACAATAAAATTTGTTCCTTGAAGGCTCAAAAAAATTTTAGCCACCTTTTGCTATAACAAATATATAGGTGGCTAACACATGTTTTAGATTATCATTTGATATTGGTCTGTTTAGACTTTTTCTTCCTCTTGTTGTTTAGAAGGTTTGATGTGTTGTTTAGCATAAGAGTGTTCCTGATCGAGAATCCCTACCTCATCCTTGGGGAAGGAGAGGTTCTTTGAGTTGCATTTCCCCATTTTTAAATTTCTTCTAAGCTACCTCCTTCAATTACAGCTCAGTTTCTGTTTAGAGCTGGGTTGTGTTGCAGGGTGTAGCAAAAGAGGATCATATAGAACTATTTTTGGGCTTGTTTTTCAGTGGAGAGGTAGCCTATCCATTGGAGGATCAGCAAGGAGGGCTACTTGGAATATTTACACATATTTGGCATTAGGCCAACCATCTACCATCCATCACAGCGTAATCACAATTCTGAACTACGTTATTTTTTGAAGCAATTGCTAGGAGGGTTCATGGAGCTCATCAGGAGGGTCTATTCCTGAGTAGAAGGATCAACATTCTATTTAGAAATACCATTGGAGGAGGAAATAATAATTTTAGATCTTTCATAGCCTCATTGTATTCAGACCTAGTTTGCAGTGACATCTCAACCCCAGGGTTATTGGTCACATTGTACATTTCTCGGTATTTCTAGCAATATTTTACGGGTTGGCTAGAAATCATGTATTAGAGCCCACATATTCTTCTATGGGAATTTATTTTTCTATCAATCATATTTCATTTATGTATGTTTACAGCAGTAGCTACACTGATATAGATAGTGCTTTCACTTCTCTCCGACATTCTATACAGTTGCAGCAACTCATGTGTTGATTGTTTTGATCATTAGAGGCTTGTTCCTATTTCTTCACTGGCTTGTCCCTCATGACTTTTTTGTATATTTCTGTTGATATCTTAATAAAATTATTGTTGCATATTGATCCCTCTCATGTCATGATCATATTTTTTTTTTTTTACATTATTATCATTTGTATTGTTGTTATTTCCCTTTGGGATATTACACAGGAGAACAAGTGTTAAAGAAAAATTTAAAGACAATAGTGTGTGAAGTACGATGTTGGCATGAATCTGATGTGATTCAAAGATGAAGCCTTTAAGATTTCAGGTCCAGGCATATGATTTTTGTGCGCCATTTTCTGAAGAAATAGGCTAAAACATGGAAAAAGGACTCGGGTAGGACCCAACAAGGGACAAAAGGAAAAGCGAGACTGAACGTCATAGTGGCAAGGAAATAGACTGAAAAGGTTGACTCGGGCAAAGGGAATTCATACAGAAATATTATGGTATACCAACAGAGATGGAAAAGGTAGTAAAAACATCAGCACCACCACCAGTCAATGAAAAGTGGCTAGCAATACGGTAAACTTAATTACCCAATGCCGATTTCTTGGAAAGCAAGGTGATATGTCAGAGCCACCACTTTTTGCCTCTTCGAAACCAGATCAGCTACCTCTAAGCCACTTTTTTGGTTCATGAAGAGTCACCTGAGTTTTTCATTCATGAAGAGCTACCAAAATTAATTCTACAGGCAGTGTTTTGTCAGATATTTTCCTTGCTCAGGCATTGCATGGCCATACTTGTCTAATTTCATTTTGTTTGTAATTAAAGAAGTTTTCCAAAGTAGATTAGGGAAACCAACTCAAGCTTTAGTTAAATACTGCTTGAATTTCCATTATGAAGGGTTGGATATTTTTAGCCCCTACATTGTAAGAACTGCTATATTGGAGCACTATAATTTTGGAGTTGGACATCAATAATCAAAGGTCGTTTACAAGATTCCTGAGTTGTGTTAAAATGGTGATGTGCTACTTCTCTGTTTTAAATGTTTTCATTGTTTTTTGTGTTGTGAATCTGTTCTTCTAATTGTAAATAAGAAATTTTATATTAATATTTGTTGTCGGAGCACCTAAATTATATTTTCATTTACAATCTTAATTTTTTCTATTGAAGTCTGATTAAATAATTATTAACTACTCTTTAGTCACTACTAAAACTTACTATTTCTTTCACCTTATAATCCATGCAGCTCTAAAGATCCATTTATCACAGTTACCTTGCCCTGTGATGCTCTTGAACCTTGATTTTCCAATCCAACCTTTGACTCCATAGCCCAATGGAATAGTCCCTGCAGGCCTCCTCATCCAACCAAAAAAATCAGTAAAAAACAACCAACACTACCATCATTGTAACTAGTCTAACATCAACATTCGTGATATTAAAGATAAATTCAAATCAGAGATAGAGAGAGCCCTCTCTGAGTCTAGGAAGTTATTTCATGGTCTCCAAAGTGGTTTGATGTTGTCCTCTGTCTTTTGTTCTTTTCAATATTAAAAATGACAGAGTGATAACATAATGGAAACCATACTAGGGAGTTATTCAAAAGATTATTATTTCATCAAAACTTAGAAACCCTAGTCGAAATACTGTGTTATTTAAGTATTTTTTACAGATTGGTTTTTGTAAAAATATTTAGCCTATTTGTGCCTTGGGTCTGAATTCCGGCTTCCAAAAGAATCTTTAGCAGATCCCATCATAACCCAAATCCCCCTGCAATAGTTTACAATACAGAGAAAATCCTAAGAAAAAATCCCAGATCTGAGGGTCTAACTATTAGAAAGCCTCTTCACAAAGCAAGTTCCCTCCCTGAAAACCTTGCAACCTTGCAAGATATCCAATTCAACTTACAATTTTAGCAAAGCTTGTTAAGGACCAAATATGAGAATTGGATAGCCCAAATTTTTTTTGACCCATCCATCTTACAGCAGAGTCCTATAGGGGAAGCCTCTACCTCCACTCAAACTGAATCTCAGCTTCTCCAACACTTTGACTCCCTTCAAGGTCTGGTAACAAAGCTCACCTCAGCTATTGATGATGCTTATATTCAATAGTCGGTATAATTATCTACTCTGACTGCAATAGCTAGTTCTGTCATTTCCATGCCTGCTCATTCTCAGTGAAATTTCTCAAGTATATCTACAGCTCCTACCATTCCCTTGAACCTTTCCCACCAGAGTGCCCAAACCTCCACTCATACACCCATTTTCCACCTTCCTCCACTTAACCCTACACCTCATTTGGTCAAACCTCCTCTTATTAACCCCCATTGGGTTCCCCCACCACCAATCACGGTAGCCTAGTATGCTCCATTCGTGCTCCCTCAACCATTGGCACCTTTGCCACCGGATTAGCAGTCCAAAATTCCTCTATTTCATGAAAATGGTCTTGCAACTTCTCAACAACATGTGAATAAAATGAATGACTATTTTGACCATCAAGAGATAGAATATGAAACTATTAAGTTGAGGATGTTTTCCTAAATCTTGGGGGCAGATGTGAGAAAGTGCTTTAAAGGCTTTACCCCTAATGGTATACATGACCTCCCTACCCTTCACCAGCTATTCATAAATGAATGGGAAGTTAAGAAAAATCCTCTCCAATTCTTGTGAGAATATGAAAAAATCAAGAGAAATGTTGGAGAGAGTGTCCAAGATTATTGTACCACGTTCAACAGTGTATACAATGCCCTCCCTCGTCACATGAAACCCCCACAAGGTTTAGCCGTAATGAAATTTCCAGATGGTTTCGACCCAAATATGGCTTATCCACTGAGTGAAAGAGATCCTCCTACATTTGAAGACATGCAGAGGGGTGCAATAAGTGTGGAAGAAAATATGATTGCAAAAGGGCTAGAATGAAAAATGAGAAGAGACTCACTGTCAGGGAAGAGCTTGCAACCTCCAAATATGATGCTAAGATTGATATCCTAGTTAGAACCATGGAGAGGATCAACCTAAATGAGAGAGATATCCCTAGGTAAAATCAGCCAACTCCTGAAAATAGAAACCAAAACTTCAGAAGAAACCCCCCTCAAATAATACAGAGAGAACAAAGAGGACCTGAAGAACAAATTAGGCCTCCATTCCAAGAAAATTATGCTGATGAAGATAAGGTGGTGGTTGAAGAACTAGAAGAAAGTCGAATTAATGTGATGGGAATGAATAATGAACATACTATTTTCCTCAAACTGAAGTAGAATTTTAAGAGTTTGAATATTATAAACAAGGGTTCAAGAATGCCATCATGGGGGTGCACAGACAATATAACCTTCAAATCAAGAAAAAATTGGATATTCCCAAGAGAAATAAATGTTAAAAATATACAAAAAAGGCCCCTGAAGCTGATCCCAAGAAAACAACAGAGAGTTCAAAGAAAAGTACTAAAATCCCTAGAAAGAATGATCTATAAAGAAACACTAGTAGATTAGGAGTCTACCCTAGAAAAACTGTTCCAACTGATATCCCTAGCACAAGTCAATAATTTGAAGTTGCTGAAAAAATAGTGCCTGAGAAGAATGATTCAAATCTGCCAAAAACACAGACACCATTCATCATTGAGAATGAAATTGCGAAAATAAAAACCTTTGTCCCTCTCACTGAATTGGTGAACATGGATGTATATAGGTCCCAAGTCCTAAAATTTTTGAACATAGGAGAAATTACTGATATTGTCAATCTAAATGATGACAAACCTGAACTTTTGATTGGGCTAGAAGTAGAGGGAAAATTACAGGAGGGAGGTATTCCCCCATTTTATTTCAATTTCAATGTTCATGATAAAATCCCCCATAATTCCATGATAGACTCAAGTGCATCTCATAATCTCATCCCAAAGGAAATTATGGAGAGAATTGGCCTGGAGATAACTAGACCCTATAAAGACCTATACCAATTTGACTCCAACAAAGTTAAATGTCTAGGCCACATCAAAGATCTATGTATTATACTAGCCCAGATACCATCCAAGAGTCTAGTGATGGACATAGTGGTGGCTAACATCCATCCTAAATATGGTATGCTTTTATCATGCTCATGGGGAGCCAAGATTTCAGGCGCCCTCCAAATGGATATGACTTATGCTACCATACCAGTTTTATGCCAACAAAGGAGATTATTTAGGGAGACTCTAATGAAATTCATGGTGAGCAGTCAATAAAACCATCATAACTACCCCCTGTACTTTGTCCATTATGACCTTGATTCATTTATTCTTTACAATGATGAAAATATTAATGAGCAAGTAGTTGGAGAAGAAGAAGACCAAAAGGGAGAACACTCAGACCAAATGGAAATTGTGCAGCACAAGTTTGAACTTGAACGTTTTTGGAACATCAGTTTTGATGGTTCTTGTGGTGAAGTTGGCTTAGGAGCAAGGGTATGGGTATCAAATACTGAAGATAACCACACAGAAGGGAATTATTACAAAATAAACTTTCACTGTACCAAAAATATAGCAGAATATGTGGCACTCCTTTTGGGTTTACAACTGCTAAAGAAATTAGCTGCCAAAATAATCTCTGCTCATGGGGATTTTGAGCTGGTTATTAAAAAAATCAAGGGATAATATTCAGCCAAACATCCCAGATTGAGAGCATATAGGAATGTTTCACTTTACCTTCTGAAAAAATTTGAATAATATGACCTTGCTGCAGTTCCATGAAATCATAATGTCTTGGCTAATGGGTTAGAATTTTCAGCCAACACTTTTCAATTACCTCATCCTAACAAACATTATATAGTGCAGGTTAAACACTGCCCAACATTTCCTGAAAATATGATATATTGGAAAGTCTTTGGAGATGACAAACATATTGAGAATTTATTGCAATATAAGGGTGAGTTTGAAGATTCCAATTTGGACCTAGACTATGAAGAATACTTTTCCATTAAAGAGAAAATGTGCACGGAGGAATCTCCCCATAATTCTAATAGTAATTTTTCAGTAGATAAAGATCTACATAGGAGTGAGATGCATGAATATCCAGAAAAGGAATAATTTGAAGTACTCCAATTCAGAGACTACCCCTTTCCTAGAGGACTTGTCCCTCTTGAGGAACTATTCGATTTCAAAGATGTAGCTAGGAAGCCAAAAATGGAATCTACATAAGAAAATATCGAGGAGTGCAATGTGGGTGCTGAGCAGGAGTACAAGGTGATAACGTTATCAGATACACTTACAGCATCCATAAAGCAGAAATACATTGCTTTGTTCAAAGATTTTATTGATGTGCTTTCCTGGAGTTATGAAGACCTAAAATCTTATGATAATTATACTTTCAAACAGAAATTGTGTAGGATCAATCCTGTCCAAATGCCTCTGGTTGAGAAGGATATCAAAAAAATGTATGATTCTAAGATAATATTCCCAATCAGGTACTCCGAATGGGTTTCCAATATTGAACCTATGAGAAAGAAGACAAGAGAGATCATGCTCTGCATTGACTTCAGAAATCTAAACAAGGCATCACTTAAGGAAAACTACCCCTTACCAAAAATGGACTAGATATTGAGAAAGGTAGTGGGTTCCAAAAGAATATCTTTGTTAGATGGATTTTCAGGGTACAATCAAGTGCTGGTGCATCTATATGATCAACACAAAACAAATTTTACTACTCCTTGGGGAACCTTCATGTATGTAAAAATGCCCTTTGGATTAATAAATGATGGTAGCCACTTTTCAAAGAGAAATGGATATTTCTTTTTCATAAGAAATTGGTCTTTTCATTGTGATATATCTTGATGATATTACAGTATATTCAAAAAATAATGAAGAACATTTGACCCATTTGAGAAGAGTTTTTGAAAAGTGTAGAAGTTTTGTTCTATCTTCAAATCCTAAGAAATCATTATTTTGTCTCGAAGAAGGAAATATTCTAGGCTTCATCATATCTGAAGAAGGGATCAAGATTAACCCCAATAGGATTGAGGGCATACTGCAAATCAGTCATCCCAGAAACATCAAGGAACTGCAATCCTTCATTGGAAAGATAATTTTTTGAGGAGGTTTATACCAAACCTTGCAGAAATCCTGAGGAATATCACCAACATTCTCAAAAGAGATTCAAGAGTTAAGTGGACCAAGGAGGCTAAATTTTCCTTTGACCTGGTAAAGCGGGCACTCACTAAAGCACTGGTTCTGATTAGCCCTAATTTCACCAAGGATTTCATCATTTTTTCCTTTACATCAGAGCACACAATCACTAATGTATTTCTGTAGAAAAATAAAGACAGACAAGAAAATCCCATAGCAGTTTTCAGCCAAGATTTAAGAGATGCACCTTTGAAGTACAATATCATGGAAAATTAGGCTTTTGCCTTGATCAAAGCAGTGAAGGATTTCAGATTTTACATTCTGCATTCACACATCATTGCATGTGTGCCCAGTATAATTTTTAAATCCATTCTAACACAGGATCCTAATGGAAAAAGAGGCAAGTAGATTGTTTTCATATTGGAGTGTGATTTAGAGATCAAACCCACCAAACTAATAAAGGGACAAGGACTAGCCAAATTGATGGCTGAAACAAATTTTCAAGCACCAGATATTAACATGATTCATTCACTGGATTAACAAGAGGAGCTCACAACTCCACCTATTGAGGAAGCATTCCTAAATTCTCCCTGGTATACAGATATATTATATGTTCTATTTAATTTAACTTCTCCTCCTGGTTTTTCCAAAAAAAAATATAGATCCTTGAAATTGGAAGCTGTAAAATTCTACATCCTAGAAAATAGTTTTTACTAGAAATATTCTGGGGGCATATTTCTTAAATGTTTACTTCAAGATGATGTAGATAGGGTTATGAAAGAATTTCATGAAGGGGATTGTGGATGTGATCTCTACTAGAAAACCACTGCTAACAAGATCCTTAGGGCTGTTTTCTGTTGGCCTACTATTTTCCGAGACATCCACAAAATGGTAGCTACCTGTCATAAATGCCAAATTCTTTAGGGAAAAATAAATTTGTTGCCTATGCCTTTACAACCAATCTCTATTGAAGCTCCTTTCCAACAATGGGGTCTAGACATCATTGGATAAATCCACCCTTCCTCCTGTGCCGAGCATAGATGGATCCTTACTGCTATAGACTATTTTACCAAATGGATAGAGGTCGTTCCTTCCAGAACGGCTATTGACTCAGTGATTATCAAATTCATTGAAGCCAACATCCTATTGAGATTTGGTTTTCCTAGAAAAATAATTACAGATAACATTGATGCTTTTAAATCTAAGAATATGGTGGATTTTTGTGATAGGTATCACATTTCTTTGGGGCATTCAACAACTTATTACCTGCAAGGTAATGGAATATCTAAGTCCTCCAATAAGATCCTTCAGGAAGTTGCTGAAAGACAATAAGAAATCCTGGCATAAAAAATTCATGCATACATTGTGGGCTAACATACTGACAACTAAGAAATCAATTGGCATGTCACAATACCGATTAGTCTATGGAATGGATGTATTTTTCCCAACATCCTTAGGAGTGCCAGCCATGAAAATCATTCAATAGGTGCAGGCTGAAGAAAATGATGTACAAAGGAGAATAGGCCAGACCATTCAGCTGTAGTATTCTAAAGAAGAGGTGTACAACAAAAATCAGGTGGTGCAATAAAATATGAAGAAGATTTTTGAAAAAATAACAAAAGAAAATAATTTCAATGTCGGGGATAAAGTGCTGAAATGGGATTCTAGAAGAGAGGATAAAGGTAAGAATGGAAATTTTGACAACCTGTGGAAAGGCCCATACATTATTCATTCTTTCAGAGGAGATAATGCATTTTTATTGCAAGAAATGGATGGAACAGAGCTGTTTGGAGGTCTTGTCAGTGACAGGATGCTAAAACATTATTTCTGTTAAAAAAATCAGATTAAAATTTCATCATTGTAAATACCATAGCCTTACAATTTTCAATAATCCACTGGACAAGGTTGAAGCCCTAAGTGAAGGCCATAAGACTAGTCTAATAATAAAATTAAAAAAAAGAGAGGGGAAGGAAGAGATCATTCGAAGTGTTGCAGAGGAGAAGTATATAAGGCTACTGGTCTTGGTGTTATTGACACTTCTCTAAACAGAAGTGCCATCCGCAGCTGGAGCCACTGTTAGAGTCCTATAATTTATAGTATCACAAGGTCACTGTGTACTTCCTCTTTGAAATTTTTTCATATTATACATATATTTCAATATTCAAAAGTCTTTTCCAAAGAAAGATAAAAAAGAAAAAAAAGAAGAAGAAAAGAGGGCATTTAAAAAAATTAAAAATGAAATTCCCACACAAAAAATAAATATTTTTGAAAGTGCTACAAATCAAAATGCCACTGATTTTTATAAAGGTTTGTTCAATCATATATCTTAAGCATGATTGCATAATTTTTAATTTTCTGCTGATAGGTTAGAGAATGAGGATTTGTGAAACTGTTTAATATTGGCTTATCATTAGGTAGGTAGAAAATGACTTTGGTTCAACAACTTAATATGAACCAATAGGAGAAATAATGGATAGGTGATAGGTTAGAAATCCAAAAGAAAAATGAATTCAGGGTCTACAAGTCTAAATGCACCCTAAAAGGATAAAAAATGATAGGAATTGTAAGTTGGGCAGGTAGATTTTTTGAGAAAGGAGAAATGAAATATTCATACTATAGATGTGCAACCAAAAAACTACTTGATTGTTTTCCTGTAATCAAACTGAAGAGAAATCAAAGTAAAAGGTTCAAGTTTTTTTTCTGAAGGTCTAAAAAGTGATGATTTTTTGTCAAGTTTGGGACCTTATGGTATGCTTTTGTTTCCTAAGTCCCCGACCACATTGCATATCCTTTTTAACCCGCCCCTTTGTTATTTCTCTTATCCTAAGTATTATTTTACCCCCTCGACTCTTATACCCCGAATCCACCTCACATCACCTGTCCCAACCCATCCGCATTAACCATATATGCTACCCCACTTCCACATCCGAAAGTTTTTGATGTATTTTGCACCACCCTTTCACAATATCGCGTACCAACTTAGGACCCCACTGAAAACCAACTTTGGGTTTTATATAGTGGACCTTTGTAGCCAACCATTATTCCCTTTAAAACCTTTTCCTCTCATCGTATGTCGTAAGTTTCCAAAGATAAGTGCAAAATTTCGTGATATAATCTCCGAAGTATGATATATGATGACAGTGGGGCCCAATCGCAATTGAAAATCACAAGTTTTTCCAGATGGTCGCAAAAGGTAAATTTTAAAGTCAGCAAAGTGTGATATGCAACGTGGGTGGGACCCGATCGCAATCGCAAATCGCAAATGTTAAAGGATGGGCAGAAATAGTAAATGTTAAAGTCAACGAAGTGCGATATGCGATGCCAGTGGGACCCGATCGTAATCGTAAATAAAAAAACAACATGGATGCAAAGGGTAAATGTTAACGTCAACAAAGTTCGATATTTGACGTGTGTGGGACCCAATTGCATATCGCAGTGCATGGGTTCAAGAGAACAAGTGTTAAAGAAAAAGTTAAAGACAACAAGGTGCGAAGTGCTATGTTGGCATGGACGAGGCATGATTCAAAGATGAAATATAAAATATTTCAGGTCTGAGGATATGATTTTTGTGTGCCATTTTGTGAAGAAGTAGGCTAAAACATGGTATAAAGACTCAGGTAGGACCGGACAAGGGGCAAAAGGCAGACTGAGGCTAAACATCACAGTAGCAAGGAAATAGACCGAAAAGGTTGACTTGGGCAAAGGGAGGTCATACAGAACTGTTATGGTATGCCAGTAGATATGGAAAATGTAGTAAAAACATCAACATCGCCACCAATCAATGAAAAGTGGCTAGCACTGTGCTAGACTTAATTACCCAATTCCGATTTCTTGAAAATCACGGACAGATTTCAGAGTCACCATTCATTTCCTCTTCGCAACCATCTCGACTACCTCTAAGCCACTTTTTAGGTTCACTAAGAGCTGCCTGAGTTTTTCATTCTTGAAGAGCTACCAAAATTAATTCTATAGGCAGTGTTTTGTTAGAGATTTTCTTTGCTTGGGCCTTGCATAGACACACTTGTCTAATTTTAGTTTGTTTGTAATTAATGAAGTTTGCCAAAGTAGATAAGGAAACCAACTCAAGTTAGTTAAACACTCCTTGAATTTCCATTATGAATGGTTGGATATTGTTAGCCCCTGCATTGTAAGAACTACTATATTTGAGCAGTGCAATTTTGGACCGAGACATCAATAATCAAAAAATATTTACAGAATTCTTGAGCTGTGTTAAAATGGCGATGTGATACTTCTCTATTTTAGATTAAGATTTGTTGTCGGAGCACCTTAATTCTTTATGCATTTAAAATATTAATGTTTTATGTTGATGTCTGATTAAAGAATTCTTAACTTCTCTTTAGTCACTACTGAACCTTAATATTTCTTTCACCTCATAATCCATACAACTCTAAATATCCATTTAGCATAGTTAGCTTGCCCTGTGATGCTCTTGAACCTTGATGTGCCAATCAATCATTTGAATCCATAGCCCAATTGAAGAGTCCCTGCAGACCTGCTCATCCAACCAACAAAATCAATCAAAAAAAACAAACACTACTATCATTGTAACTAGCCTAACATCAACATTTGTGATATTAAAGATAAATTCAAATCAGAGATAGAGAAAGCCCTCTCCGAGTCTAGGAAGGCTAGGTCCTGGACTCCAAAGTGGTTTGATGCTCTCCTCTCTCATTTGTTCTTTCTAATCTTACAAATTACAGAATGCTAACACTATCGATCCAATAATAAACAACTCTCATGATCTTGTTATTGTACTTATTCAGATGCTTAATTAGATCTTGAGTCCACATAGTAGACTTATTATTGAAACAACCTGTCTGCGGTGCTAGTCTTGATATCCACTCGTACATATTACTAGAAAATGGCGACAAAAATATCTCGTACTAATATGTATAAATATAATTATGTAACCAATGTTCATTAGAGATGCACGGATTTATGTTTTCTTTCACAACAAACTCGCATTCTTTCATATCTACCCAATCTTCAGTCTCTTTCCTAGATGGATGCCATATCCAACTATCCCTCAGTTAAATCTTGGTCCTGACAACGGAAACATGTGTTGGCTTGATGGGGCCTAGACCCAGGTTCAAATGTGGTTGCACGAACCAATGAAACCCAATATTACCGGTCCTTTCGGCAACAATCTGCTTGAAGGGACCTAACTCTCACCCAAGGCAATATAGGGGGATGCTAGAACTAGGTTTTTGCATCCAGAGGGCTAGTAGAATGTGGCTTCAGGGATTTTCTTCCTTGGAAGAGCTTCGTACAATAGATCTATTAATTATACAAGCGTTGTTCAACACGCCTATTAAACTTACTGGCAAGCTACACAATATTTCTTAATCATGCATAAAATAAGGTAATGAACCATAAACAGAACTATGCTATGCAATTACATATCAAAAGCCTTACTTAACATAGATATTCATAAAAAAACACAAAGTAAAATAGATAAAAAAAAATACAAATCTATCTCAAAAGGTATTTCATTACTTGCTTAGATATTTCCCATACATTCACTTTCACCTTGTGCACCCAGCTACAGGGGTTTGTGCACCCAGCTGCAAAATTCCTAAGGTCTCTATGAACTTGGCTGTAGAAGCCTTTCCTCTAACCCAAAACCAAAGACTCTGACTCAAAAAATTGTTACATCCAAATGAATTTAATCAATTCTTATTCTTGACTCTACCTATCACTTCTATCTAGAGTCCTTATATAGATTTTGAATTTACAATACCATCGTTCGAAAGCCATGGGTGGAGTTCAAAGTTCACAAAATAATCCCATCCCATTATATAATAAGGGGTTGTGATCCACCCCAAAGCCCCTAAGACTCAAAATTGATTCCACATTGCACGCTTTGTTCGTTGATCTGTGGAGTCTTTTCTCTAACTTATTTCAACGATGGATCCCATGTCCAAAAATCCCCCAACACAAAAATGTGAATCATACCAAGTCACAATGTTGGTGTGCCATAGATATTTACTTTGATGCCACTCAAGGCATCTTTAAATGGTGGAACCGCTTCGACGCACTGCTTTTCAAAATATTTGACTTTGTTGAGCAGCGTTTATGTGATTGTCTAGGGTGCCTTCTACTCGAATCGGCTTTGTGCCTTGCACGGGGCTTTCAATTTATTTTCTACAGTTTGGGAAATTTGACTGGCCTCAGCTTCCCATGGCTTAATTTTATCTGTAAGTAGTTTCTCCCTCCTATGCAACTCATCGACCTATCCTTGTAAAAATTTACCCTCTTCGAGGTGGGTAAACCGCTGCATTGGTGCTAAGGTATTGGCATTTACCTTAATATGATCCATCTATACTAGCTTTTTGTGCACTTCAGTGTCTATATACTGCACCTGAGCGTCCTCTTGCAGGTCCTCATGCAGTGAGGCCCATACATCCATGACTTCTCCTAATACGTTTTCACACTGCTATATACGGGACTGAATCTATTTCGTGGAAGCTTGGATATCTGCTACGCATTGCTCCAAGGCTTCTGGTGGAGTGGCAAGCTTCAATTGCATCTGTAACTCAATGATTTTAATATGAATTTCTAGGCACACTACGCCAACCTTAGCTTTAGAGTCCTTCACTAATATCATGAGCTTGGCCACTTTCTCCTCTAACATAGCTGCATCTTGAATTTAGAGCTCTAGTAGCTCGCTGCAAGGCTTAGATATGGCTTCCTCCAGCTTCTGTATGTGTGCAGTATCAGCCTCGTGCTCTTGTAGAAAACAAATATCACTTCTAAATATTAGTGCGTAAAGTGCTCGAATGGGGAGCAGAATCCTTGATTTATAGAGAAGTTTGAATTCAAATCCCATCATTTCCTTTATATTTTCCTCATCAATGATGATTTGGTGGTCGATTCATCCACATATTCCCATTAAATGCATCCCTCCCACTCATTTTAGGAACCAGTCATTGTCCAATCAATTTTTACTATTCCAACGGTCACTTTTTGGATGAACTCTTCTATAATCACCACTTTAGCGAAGTCCTACCTCCCTTGGCGTAGTACTCTCTAGTTTTGTCTGCTTTCATTTTGCTGCCCAGTACATATACTTCGATGCAACCACCATTCAACATAATAATGGATATTCTTATGCGCCTGTTCACATAGGCACCTACATATGTCCTCCCCCAACACAGAATTTTTGACTATGTCTTTCCAAGAAAAATGTTTGTAAGATTCCCAGGCATGTTCCAACTGCGCAACCAAATTAGGCTTTACCAACATCCTTGGCTTCTTGGTAATTCGAAACACTCCTCCTTGGAATTTATAAAGAGCCTAGATAATACACTTCCAACCATAAGAGAAGCTATAAGTTAACAAGAATCCTTATATCATATCATCCCAATCCTTCATGCCATGGTGCAACTCTTTTTCAAGATACTATTATTGAGGTATCATGTCCAAGGAATGAAAGAACATATGCACCCACTCTGGTTGAGGTTTTGGACCCCAAGCTGGTGTCCAGTGAGATAAATGCTCGCAAGGATATTTATGACCATCATACTTATTTGTGATCTTCGTGTCAACCTGACCAAATATCAACCTTATCAATTTGCAGAAATCCTTGTATCCTCCTAAACTTTCTCTATGCGCACCCACCATCGGGCTGGAGTGGAACTCAATTCGAAATCCAAAGCTTCATATCTATGATCTCGGGGCACCTTTTGCTCAAATTATTCCATAAACAAAATAAAATTCCCCGTTCCATCATAAAAAGGAAAGTCAAACACTTCTAGTCTAACACAACGTAGAGATTTGTTGACTTTGTTACAACGCTTAGAAGTTACTTCATGCAAGCGACTCTTCCAATGCTCCAGCTCTTCATCGGAATCTAAAACACACAAACTATCACTCTCCCAACATATTATATCATCCATGGTGGGATTAATCTAGTCTTCACCCTGTGCAGTAAGATTATAGATCTGATCAATCTCAGCATCCCCATAGTCATGCTGGAGAGGGTCTGTATAGTGCGCACCTTCGGAAGGATATAATGGCACAACAATTTAGGTAACATTCTTTTCAAATATCATCTGCCTCTTCTTCCGGTTGATTATAGCATCCATGTCGTAAGGCCAACCAAATCCAAGAAATGAAGGATAAGGATTGCCATCATCAAAAATATCAATAACTTTTAAGTTGACGAACGTGCTTGCTCTATCAATATCTATGATGATCCCCTGCAATCGCCCCATAGGAATGATCTTCTTCTGATTTTCCATCCTCATATGAATTAGTGACCATTGGAGCTTAAGCCTTCCCATCCACTCCCATGTCTATTTTGGAAGAACGTTGGCATCTTATCCCAGATCCAGAATTACTTGATCCATCTCATAATCTCCGATTTGCATAGTCAACTGCATCTCCTGACCGATTCTCTTCTTATTATAGTACACTTTATTTACTGTGCAGTGCTCCACTCATGGAACTTCCTTTCTAGCACGGTTATCTATTAGCTCCTGTAACACTTCTACAATCTTCTGATCCCTTAACAATTTCATACACATCTGCAGAAAGGAAGCTAAGAGAGAAATATCAGTTTCCTTCAGTTCATTGTTATCCTCAAGCTTATTATTCAATGGAAATAGTTGTCTCTGCGTAGTTGATTTCACAGCTTCAATATTCATGAATGTATTCTCCACTTCCATGAATTCCTCATTCTCGTAATGTACATTAAACCCAACATTATTATCTTCAGCCTTCCAGACCCATGTCTTCATCCCAGGCTTCTTTCCCTATGTGTGGTCTTCTCCAGTATGCACACCGTTGCACATTACTATGTTAATTCTCGGATCTTCCTGACATGGTTCAACCCTAATATTTTGTATCTTCTGTGACATCTGCTAGTTGTGATTCTCTTGCATTTTAGCTAATAAAATAGGACAATCTTCAATTTCATGACAAAATTCTTGATGATACTTACAAGAAGCCGCAGTAGGATTATGACAATCCCTGGAAAAATGTCTAGGTTGTTCGCAGCTGCAACATATGATATGCCCTCATCCATGACCAGTGCCTCCTCCTCGGTCATGACCTTAGCCTTGGAAACCCCCTCGCGTTATCGGTGAACCTGAGGCTTTGTGTCCTTATTCTTGCATTCAATGTGCACTAGGACTGTGCTGCATCGTTTAATTGTAGCTTCAAGAATATTTTTCATCATTTCTTATCAAACTGTAGTAGTTACAGAATAACTAATTTGATGATCTATCATATTTTTTGAGAAAATGAAATTAGTCCATGGAATTCTGGTCTACCACTTCACATATGCTACGCTAGACATTAGGCTCTACACTTGGCCCAGCACTCGACCCATAATTCAGTGGACTGTATGTCCTAGTGCCCAAATAGTCTCTATAAACAAGGCATTAATCCCTATAGTGACCCTCTACTTTGAACTTGACATACTAGACTTCCGGCCACATCTTAGCTCTTATCTCCTTTCCCTTATTTATATCTTGAAGCTCCATATGAAAAATGGCCAACTGAGTTTGAATTTGTTGAACCCCTACACTTATATCATTGATCATGAAGCTTCAAGCTTCATTTATATCTCCAATGCGTCAGCCTGGGTTGCAATATTCTGTTGTGAAAATTTCAATATAAGGTGAGGCAACAACACAAAAATGAACCATTCTTTATGTTTTTCATCTGGCATCTTAAAGTTAACTTAGCTTAGAAATGTATTTAATCTCTGGTCTACTTCCCACATAGTCTCATTACCCAACTGCTTAATTACTTTGATCTCTATGATACACTAGGACTACGACTTTGGTTTCTTTAATTTAGCGTTCAACACAGTCTTCATCTTAGCCAATGTAGTATTTGCATTTTTCATAGTCTATTTCATGTACTAGGACAACGCTTTGCCTTGCAGCGTTGTAAACAGCTATAGGATATCTAGGTATCGATTACGAACTCTGTAATAAACCCTATAAGAATAATATCAATCCAATAATCAACAGTTCTCATGATCTCATTATTATTCTTATTTAACTCAATCCGATTTGTGTTACACAGTAATTTGTGACCATGCTCATTTTCCCATCCCTGATCCTAAAATTCCCCATGACATATCTTGTGCAATGTTTCCACCATCAAGAAATATGTTAACATATCCCCTTAAAGATCCAAATAAGACTTCCTTGGAAGATTACTGAAGAAACTTGGGCATATTCCTAGCTTCTCGAATCAGTGCCCTTCCTAGTGCCATGACCATGCTGATTTCCTTTTCACAGTTCTAGCTTAGCGCTATCATCGCCCTAATTTTCTTGAAAACCACATTGATCCTCTTTCTGGTAGTGCTTCCTCAAATGGAGGAGAAGCTTTGAACTCTAGAATATCAAGGGAGGCGAGTAAGTTGTTGAAGAATGGTGATAAGGTTGAGGTCTCTAATTTTAGAGCCTTGCTCTCATACATGGGGGTTCATCCCTTATAAAGTGGGCAGTCCTCCTCCTTTCATGGGCTCCTAACCTCTTCTCCCTTCCTATAAATTCACATCCCTCATTCCCACACGTTTAGAGCTTGTTTGATCATTGTCAGACTCTTTTGAACTCTCATCCCTTTGCATGCTAACATTGTGATAAAGCCTAAGTGTTTGAGAGAAAGAATTATTTTGAGATTGATGAAGGACATATATTTTAACCAAAGGACACTTCCAATATCAAGGTCTAGGTTGTAAGCTCTCCTTTTGTAGTTTATCAATAATAACATCTGATGTTTTCTTTCTATACATATCTAATTTTTTTTGTAAATATTTTGGTACTCCTTGATCTACTAGATAGCTAATGTTTATGTTTATATGTATTGTATCACAGTTTTTGTTGTATCTTGATAATCCGTAGGTATTCATGTTCTATCAGTAGTAGGAAGAGATCCTACAAGGATCATGGATCGATGCCATTATCAATGGATTCAAGCATAGCCTTGGGAAAAACGTATTTATGTCTCTTTTCTCATTGCAATGTAAACAATAGTTAGGAGATATTTGCATTATAAATCATCTTGTGTTGCTAGACCCACTCTAGGCCTAGAGAGATCATCGCTATATGCAGAGGGAATTTATCTTGACAACGGAACTGATGACTCCACTGGGGAACTTAGCCTCTTAGTCCTCCTTCCCCTAATTGATCATGGATCATTTTCACTGATTTTTGAAACTTAAATCTGGTTATGCCTCTATCAGCTTGTGTAAGGATTAATAGTCACTTCACTGTGTCGGGTCTGGTGTTTGTTTGAGACTCTTTTTATTATTCATTGTTTTTAGCCACCAATGCACTTTCTGTCTACACAGTAGCGCTAGCAGCGATGTTCTATATAGTAAAGTCATGTTGATTGGCCTTTTAGCACCCTTATTCTTAGTACAAAAGCGATGATCTCAGACCTAGGAAAATTTGAGTTTCCCTTTTGATTTCCGAGTGTCTCCTAGCCCTTGAAGGGAGTCTGTGAGATCTCAGTGATCTCCTTGATATGTGTTTGACTTACTTTCCTTCTCCGAGCGAGTCTTTTTCATCTCTTTTATTTGTTTTCAATTTTGGGAATTCTTCACCATTTCAAACACCCTTTGTCTCATTTTTCTTGACTTGTTTTGAAGTGAATTATTTTATGCTCTATTCATTTTTGCATTACTGATATTCCCTTCAGTTTAGTTTCAAACATAGGATCACAAAGTGTTTGGCGCACAAGTCTAGAAGAGTGTGTTTTTTGTCTAAATTCAAAATAAATTGGAAGTGACTTTCATTTTAGTTTTGATTTAGATTATCTTTATCGTTTTAAGAAGAGTGGAAGGAATTTCATTCGTGCATTCTTTAAAGAGATTTTGTTTTGTTCGATTCAAAGAAAGGATTTTCATTTCTTCTTTCATTCATTTGTTTTTCTTCTGATTATATTTCAAAGTGAAAACAAAAAAAAATTGTGCATCTTAGTGAAAACAAAAGCATTTTCATTTTCCAATAAGTTTCATTCTTTTGGGAAAAGTGAATTCGATTGAAACGCATTGAATTTCATAGATTGGACCTACTTAGGGGGACAATATTGTTGTTGCATTGATTCCATTTTCACTTATGTCTCTTCCCTAAATAGTTTAGGATTAATCGAGATGAAAAGCTTTCTTTTTTACATTTAGTCTGAAATATAAGGATACAAGTGGCATTCAATTTGAGCCTTGAAATTGAAACTTTAATCAATATCAACTTAAAACTAACCCAATTTACCTTAAGAATCATTGGAACTAACACGAATATTTAGTGTTCTATTCTAGAGACATGTTCCGGAGTCGTTAAATGTAGGAGCTGTTGCTAACTGTTGGAGCGGGGTCCCCTAATTATGACCATTTTTGCTATATTTTTGTAATAGTTTAGTCGTGCACAAGGGCTTTGGGTCGGGTCAAAGACCCTCATGTTTTTTAATGGGTAAAAAGGGTAGATCAAGGGGCCACAAACCACGGTTTGCGCACCCTAGAGTAGTGCATGATAATAGTATAAATAGAAGTCTAAATCTAGTCTAAGAAGGAAGTTTTTTGATAAGTATGAATGTTGATGATATACCTTGTTGTGTTGTGATATTTTGAGCGGATTTTTCTGTGTAGAAGGCTCCTACTAGTTGTGTGTGTGAAGACCTTAGTCCTACTATGTGTGAACCCCACTGTCTATGTGCACGGGTTGTTGAATGGTTTTGAAAGAAGGATATGGACTGATATTAATAAACGAATGTTGTTCCGAATATTTGAGTTTGGATTGCATGTAATGCTTATGTTATGATGTTTCTACGTTTGGTTTCTGATTCCTATATTGACTACAATTAGATCTCTTGCACAACTATGTTTTGGTTTTATATGAATGATTAATAGATGGATCTGATGGTATATGGTTCTGATATTTCTTGTTAAGGGTTATTACTTTATTTATGGATGTTGTGTTAACTTGCGCAAGAAATTCTGCATATTTGACCTAAATCTATCTATAAGGGTTTCCTGGTCAGGGCTTCTGTTTCGGAGGTATGTTTATGGTTATTTTGGATCTTAAGTCACCCACATCATTCAAACCTCTCTCAGGGTGTGGAAACCTGGTTTTAGCACCCCCCCCCATACTGCTTCGAGTGAGACTTTGACTTGCGCAAGAAATTCACTACTGTAAGTGTTAGTATGAATCCTTTGTCGAAGTGTACGAAAAAGGACCACTTTAACTACGCATAACTAATAGCCCTAACAACAAAAGTGGTTGCCAATATCTTCAGATCTACAGTTAGTTGAACAAGAAAAGAGCTGCAAAACACCAGATCTATGCATGGAAAGATATTAAGCAGTAAAAACAAGGGTTTGCTCCATATACCAATAGACAAGACAAGAAGAATTTTTTGAAAGAATTTTTATATTAATTGGGCACCTGGGAGGAAAACAAGAAGGCGTATCCAATTCTCCTCAGTGGGATGGGTTCTTGGAAGTCCTCAGCACATCATATCTAATATTTCTCTCTCTTGTTGGTGTACAAAACCCAATGCAAAGAATAGAGCTCAATGGGAGCTCACACAGCAAATGATGGAAAAATGGGACCAAGTGTATAGATCCAGAGTGATCTAATAGGCAACAAAAGGTTAAGAATGATGGGAAAAACCCTCCTATTTATAACAAAATATTGGGTCATTCTAGATCTTGGTGCATGATTAAAATAATGTTAACCAAATCTAGATCCACCTTTTATGGAATATTTTATTATATTTGTTGGAGGGAAAATGTATTTGACTTGGGTCAAATCCCTTGATTAGTCAAAAATAAATAAATAAATGATTTATTTATCTTTTTAAGGAAGTGGTTGGAAGATAATCAGATAAATAATGATTTATTTAATTATTTAAGGAAGTGGTTGAAAGATAATCAAATAAATAATGATTTATTTAATTATTTGTGGGTGATTTGGTCATATTTAACAAGGAATATTATCTAAATAAGATTTAAATAATTATTCCTAGAAAACAATAAGATAAATAAAGGTTTATCTAATTAATTTCTTTGTTTTTGGGTTAAACATGACTGGGAATAATAATTAAATTATGGTTTAATTAATTATTCCATGAGGAAAATCAAACAAATATAGGTTTGTTTAATATTTCCTTTTGGGGTTTCCTGTTTGGACCATAAACAACCTAATAAATGTGGTTTATTAAGTTATTTAACATAGTGAAGGAAATTTTACTTAGGGTAATATTGGTCTTACATGGTGTACTTGGGTCCATCTAATGATAATAGGTTAGATGACCAAAAAATGGTGTAACAGATTGCCCCCCAGCGTGCGAGTGTCAGGAGAAAATCGTATGACCGAAGTACGTTGTAAGAACTCAATCACTAGACAACAAAAGGGAATTCAGAGAGAGAAATGCAAGGTAGATAGTGTGCTGAAGAACTAGACCCTGAGGAGACGAGACTCGCAGGTGCAACAAGTCTCTTTTTTATGAGAGGGTACCTGTGCTGAAGGCGGCGGGGGAGGCATACCTATGCCCGCCGAGACAAAGTACAAAAGAATAGTGTGTCTAGTAAACAAGGGACCGAACCATAGAGTACAGCTGGCATAATCATGAGCCAGATAAAAATACAATGAGGAATCCCACATACATGTTGTGCCTGGGATAACAGCCAGGACTTGTACAATAATATCTGAGTACATGAGATACAAATACAACCCAAATGCCCCTTGTAAATGGGGAAGGGCTCACAAAATCTGACTGATACATGCAAATCAAAGAGGCGCTGCAAGTGGCTAAGGCCAACATCATCAAACATCTGGAGCTGCATCGAAGGCTGCAAGGAGGAGGTCATCCGGGCATGTGGGGGGCTACCTGCAGGGCCACCCCCTCATGAGGGTTGAGACATCTCACACACACCCGGGAATCATCAAGAGCTGCTGCTGGATCACTAAACCATCGAGTATACGGATCTCGATCATGCTGAAAGGAGCTGGAGAAACAATCAAGTCAAAGGGGAAGAAGAGATCCCTTTGCCTGATCCGAGGCACCGAACAAGAGTGGAAGCTGGAACCAAGGTACACCGCCCTCTAGACCTGGCTTCTAGAATGAATGAGCTGATGTCGACAGAAGGAGGTCCGCCACAGGTGAGGCAATGAGAAATCCTCAACTAAGGCGCGAGAGAAAATAGTAGAGCGACGGATAGACTGACACTAATGATGATAGGGAAATGGAAAGGACTGAGTAGCGAATGGACGACTTCCCTTGTTAGAGCATAAAGGGCATGAATGACATGGCAGCTACTGACACAATATCATAAGGGATAGGGGATAGTGGGAATGAAGGTCATAATGTGCGACACAAGAGAGATACCAAGCAATGAAGGATGGAGGGCTATGGCGGGGTACAAAGGGAATCGGGATAGACTCCATGAATGCGATGATGACTCAACTTGGATGCGCTAAACAAGGGCGAATCGATGGTGCTGCCACACAGTAAAGGCCCAATGGGGGACCATGAAAACATGAGTACAAGGTGGGAACTAATAACGAAAATCGACACGAACATGAACAAGTATGGAGGTGAAGTGGTGCCCCAAGTACAAGTGTCGTAAGTGAGGAAATTTGATTTAAAGTGGAGGTGAAGTGGCCCTTCTTGGACAAAATAGGTCCTGACGAAGGATGAAAGTACAAAAAATATGCTAGCTATCTAACAAAAAATAAAACACGCATCTCAGAAGGGAAATGCTAAGGGTAATATTTCTTAAGATAGAGTGCATTGCGAGGATTAGGAAGAGGATTGCCTTGGAATTCCTCTAAAAAGTATGCCCCCTTACCAAGATCCTTACTGATGACGTAAGGGCCTAGCCATAATGAGTCGAACTTCCCATGACCAAGGACATCATGGGCCTGGTCATATACTAGAACAAGGTCGCCTTCGTGAAAAGGACGAGGCTGGACTTTTTGGTCATATTGAGCTTTGGTGCGTTTCTTGGCTGCTTCTATGGTTTGCAATGAAACACGACGGATTTCAGAGGCACGCTCAAGAAGGATAAGTCGTTGTTCTAGAGCTTGTGTGTCAGGGAGAAGTTCAACAGCCAGATGAAGGGAAGGGATTTCACACTCGATCGGTAAGACAGCCTCCTCTCCAAAAACGAGGTGAGAAGGGTTATGGTTAAGGAGCATGGGTTCCCCCGAGCATGGTGTGGTCATGCCAAAATGTATTTAGAAAAAGGGGAATCTAAACACATTTTAATGATGTGGTGTGCCATTTGTTCTTGTTATGGTTATGCAGTTTGAGAAAGGAAATGGAGGATTACCAATCTCTTTTGGTACTGCATATAGGGATCAAATGGACTTTAAGTTTCCAAGTTGGCATACCTGGTGTCACTATCCCAAAAAGAGGATTTGGAGATAATGAACTGATGCTCTCATAGAAAAGCTATAGGTTGGTCAACAATAATGTCTAAGAGACTCGGTTGCTGATGTAAGATGAGGGAACGATAAGGGGTATCATCCCTAGAGTGATCTGAAGTGATATGGGACTCTAGAGGTTCTTCTAAATGTGGAAGAATACTGGGACTAAAGTCAACACGACCAGATACACTAGGAGAGTTGTGGAGAATTACTTCTCTTGGTCTCTCAAATGTGGGTGCCCCCTTACCCAAACAGTGGGTTTCAATGTAATGGCCACAAGGTGGATGTGGTGTGAACACATGGGTTCGATGTAAGGGGGAATAGATAACGTCAGGGGTGGGGATTTTTTCCATAATGTCGTCATCGCGATAGAAGATGGGGTGACTAGTGGAAGAAAGACCACCTGACGTGGTGAAGTGACCTGAATCATCATCATGAGAAGAGAGGTTCACATGCGCATCATCACAAGGGGTGACCGAAGAGTAAGTAGATAAAGGATCTACCGATGTTGAGCCCAAGATGATCGTTGAAGGAAGGTCAAGCGAAACAATAGGGGAGGATTCAGATGGAATGTTCCCCGAGGGTCTCATGGATGATGATAGGTAAAAAATGTTGGACGAAGGCTCTGTCATATCGACATCAGGAGGGGGAATGTCAATGGGAGCAGTCATATCTGGTAGTTCTGGTGAAGCAGAATGCGCAAATAGGGGAGAGGTGGACTCATTGCGCTTGGCCTCGAATTGGTGGACTGCGGAGATAGAGGTGCGGAAGTCCTCGAGGCGGGGACAAAGATGGGTGTAATGGCCATGGAGATCACACAAAGCACAGGGGTGGATGGTGTGAATATTCTTTGGTTTCTTGGCCACGGTCACGGAAGTAACAGAGGCTTCTGGGACCGCGGACTCAGGGAATGTGACATTAACCATGGGCTTGAGATGAAGCAATGCATGACAGGTATGGGAGGCGTGACTGACAACATCACACAAAGCACACTGGATGGTATGCTTTGGAGGCTAAGGAGGAGTAGGGTTTGTTAGGGAAGCCTTGTCCTTTGATGCCCCCTTGCGAGCTTTTCCCTTCTTACCCGAAGCGGTTGCAACAGGAGGTGGTTCCTGTTGAGGTGACTGAGGCACTGATGCAGCGGGAGAAGCCATGGGGACCGGTTGAATCGAGGTCAAAGCAATATAAGGTCTGGGTTGACCAGGCAAGGTGGGGGTTGGAGGATCAAGGTATCAAACGAGAATCCCAAGCGTCAAGTTAGGAAGAGAGAGGGTGGCCATGACCGGTACCGTGTACACTCCTTGTGGGGGAGCTAGGAACGGTATCTGACCAGAGGGGTAATGGCTAGGTGGGACGGCTCCTAAATGGATAAGGCTTGGAGGAACCATTCCAGGAGGATAAAGAGGCTCATGACTACCAACTGTAGGTGAAGGGCTAGGAGCAGGTTGCGGAGGGCAAGGTTGCTGACTAGCCGAAGCAGGTTGCTTGAGAGCAGCCCGAGACGATTGCATCATGCAAACATTCGATGAGCTGGGGTCATAGATAGGAGGAGTGGGAGGGAAGACTGTGTGGAAGGTGCCAAGAAAAGAGGAGTTCTCAGACCTACAGAGAGACACCGGTCAAGCGAAAAGACTTCGCTTGCTTGTCAAGACAGAAGAGATGGTCATCTGAGGTGAGGTCTGAGATTTTGGCTCATGATATGTCAACTGGTCAATGGTGACTATCTTTCCATTATGGGGGAAAGAGCCATGGAAAATCGCTAGATGGGGACAAAACAGTATTAAGATAAAGAAGCCGCCCAAACAGAATGTTGTAGTCTAATGGGCGCGATGAGACTTCGACATCAACGCAAATAATCTTACCCCCAGCAAGGGTGACAGGACAATTACGAAGAGGCCAATGGCCAGAGGTGGCCGTCTCCACGCCGAAGGGTGACTTCGGACTTCCACTTTGTGATCCGAGTTGCTTCCAAACCGAAGCGGACATCACGCAGGTGGATGCCCCCTCATCAATTATACACCGGGAAACGTTAGCGTTCCGGATTTTGACTGGGATTTGGAAAGCGACGGAAGGAGGAAGAGGAGGATGGTCCGATTGAGTGGCATCGAAAACAATCATTTGGTCATCAGCAGGATCTACAGTGCCCATGGCAGATAGTAGAGCCTTCTTTTGGGAAGGGCACGACTGGAGGAGTTCCAGTGTGGATATGGCAGCAGGAGATTGCGCAAAATCATCTAATATGCTATACGAATGAGCAGCTCGACCAGAAGCAGTGTTTCGACGGAATGGTCCCTTAGGAATCTTGGTATGAACCTCAACTTTGGGTTGAGGGATATGTAAGGGGCCACTGGATATCGAAAAGAGGCTCTGTAGAACCTGAAGAAGGAGGCTCGGGGGCAGACTGAGCAGGAGGCTTGGGGTACTGGCGAGACCGAGTTTGAAGGTGAAGATCGACGGTTGGGAATGGATCAGAGTTCATCGTGAGGATCTGGTAATCGGAAGAACCAGAAATGGAAGGTGGAGTGGAGACCCACCCGTCAGGTGGTTGGGTAGCCACGAATCCTTGCTGAGGGAAAGGATCAGTAAACACAGCTGGTTGAGTAGAGGCCACATTAGGGGGAGCATGAGGGGAGGCATGTTGTCCTTGCAATGTGGCTTGAGACTCCCACATCTGCCACATCTGTGGTAAAAGGGGACAATCGTGGGTGTAATGACCGTAAACACTACAACACGAACAAGGCTTGTTAGTACGAAGAGGCCTGTCTGGCATGGGCTGAGTGCCCTGTTGCTGGTTAGCAGTGTTAGGGTCAAAACCTTGAGGATTGGGTCCACGAGTACCAGGGGCAGATTGATTTGGATTTCCTCTCCGCCTTCTTTGAGAAGAAGGGGGATTAGTCGCACCCTGCTGTGCAAATACTTGCCCTGAAGGGGGCAGTAGGTGTTGTTGCTGGGGTTGGGGAGGCAAGGGAGGTGGAAGCGCAAATGCTGGAGGAGTTGGCATACCAGGCTGCAGATAAGGGTAATGGTTAGGTTGGGCAACATTGAGGTAAGCAGGAGGTTGGGAAAAAGGAGGAGGCATGCCGTATCCTGGATACATGCTACCGAGAGGGGGAAGAGTGATAGAGGTGCTGGCCCCTCCGGGAGGAAGGCCGTAGCCCATAGGAGGTTGAGCATACGGATGGGAAAGGGCTCCAACGATACCGTCAGCGGAAGGAGATGCCCTCGGGGCGTTAGCGCCACCGGGCCTGGGGAGGTCAGGAAGGACGGTATAAACATAACCAGACTAGGCGTAGATCAGGTCATATTTCAAGGCTATTTGGAGGGCGGCTTCTTCGGTTTGATGGAAATGGGAGGCGACATATTTTCCAATGGGAGCTAAGAGAGAGTGAAGGAACTAGTCCATATAGATCCGATCTTCGAAGGGGGGAGCTCGACATAAGCTGCGTCTTCGTCGCCATTCCTGAACATGGGTAGAAAGGCGGGTTGAAGATGTTTGCTTGAAGGAAGTCAAGAGCTCCGTACCAGTATCGTATCGGAGAGGGAGCTGGAAGTAGGATAAAAATTCTTGGGCAATGGTCAAAAAGGTGGTATGGGAAGAGGTGGCTTGGTCTACATACCATTTAGAAGCTTCGCTGGTAAGCGTGCGTTGGAACAAACGAAGACGAATGGAGTCATCGGTAATGGAATTGGAGGAACACCACATGTGGAAAGATCGGACATGATTGGTTGGATCTTCTCCAGCAAGGCCTTCAAACTTAGGGATGTTGGAGGGGAGCTTGGTTGGCATAGCAGGCCAACCAACATTGTGGCGGATAGGGTCATTGATCAACTGATTGAAATCGGGGAGGCTGAGGCCTGCAATGTACGGCAGCAAGGGTATGGTCGAGGTAGTTCCTGTGGCGGTTCCGCTAGTAGTGGTTCCGGCATTAGGGCCTGGAGCACCGCTAACGTTAGGCCCTGGACCAGACATAGTGAAGGTGACAAGGGGAGAACCAGGAGGAGAGGGAGAACCCAATGAATCAGAAGAGGAGTCGGAGTGCGGACTCAGAGGAGGACTGGATCGACGACGGCGGGACGGAGCAAGTTGATTAACCGGAAACTGAGGGTGAAGGCCAAGAAGTATCCGGGAAAGGCGCCTTGGGGGCGCAATGATGACGGGACGAAGGAAACCGACAAGGGCGTAAAGGACAATCGAAGTGAGTGTCGTACGGGAAGAAAAGGTGCAAAGAAAATTGATTTTAGAGTTCTGTTGTGCGACAACCAGTGCCGCTAGGCTTGCGGTGGCGGCGTTATTTTGGCTCTTAAACCTCTTTCCGTTTTGAGAGCAAGAAAAAGGCGGTGTCGCGTAATCGAAAAATAAATCTGCAGAGAACAGTATATAATGCTGAAATAACAGAAAATTAACAGCTACTTGTGCATCTATCTAACCCAAGAAGGCGGGTCTCTCAAAACTAATCTAAAAGAGGGGAACAATCTAGGCAAAACACACGGAAAAGAGGCCAATAGATCTAAGGTCAAAAGGGACAGGGATCTAAAGGATAAAGCTGCTGAGAAGAGGTGTAGATCACAGCCAAGAGACAGAGGCAAGGTGGCTGGAAAAAGTGAGGAAATCAGCAAAAAGCGGAAAGGACAGGGAGGAGGTCCTAAAGAGAGGTCCAAACAAAACGACAAGAGGTGATTTGAAAGGAAGAAAGGATGATGTAAAGGGATCTGAAAAGGAGGTATCAGATCTGGAAAAAGGGAGGCTGAAACTCTGAAAAAACAGACGCCTGAAGTAGCTAAAACTCTTCCACCAAAAGTGGAGGGTACTGAAGCCCTAGGGGGCTAGGTTCCCACTTAGGTGAGAAAAACAGATCAGGAATAGGTCAAAACGGGCTGAGACAGAGGCTAGAAAACCCTGACAAAAGCTTCAGAAAAACCCAGAAAAATTGCAGAAAAAGAGCGGAAAAATGGGCAGGTCACAATTTCTGACCTGATTTCAGTGCAGGTCACAGAAAAGAGGCTGAAAAGTGCGACCTGGAGGTCCAGGTCACAGTTTTTGGGCTGAAAAGTGTGACCTCCCGTTCCGGTTGTCTCGGCGGCAGATTTTCGGAAAAGTTGTCGTCTCAGTTGCGGCTGATGTCGCTTACCTGCACAATAGGGCCAGAAACACACAGAAGTTAAAAATTTTAATGTTTTAGGGTTTTATGTGAGAAAAACAACATAAAAATAGGAAAAATAAACAGCTGAAAAGAAACCCTAGGGTCTGAAGTAGCTGGATATGCAGGAATATGAAAAATGACAGCGGTTGTAATTTAAAACCCCTGTGGAGTCGCCATTTGTTAGTATGAATCCTTTGTTGAAGTGTACGAAAAAGGACCATTTTAGCTACGCATAACTAATAGCCCTAACAACAAAAGTGGCTGCCAATATCTTTAGATCTGCGGTTAGTTGAACAAGAAAAGAGCTGCAAAACACCAGATCTATGCATGGAAAGACATTAAGCAGTAAAAACAAGGGTTTGCTCCATATACCAATAGACAAGACAAGAACAATTTTTTGAAAGAATTTTTATATTAATTGGGCACCTGGGAGGAACAGAAGAAGGCGTATCCAATTCTCCTCAGTGGGATGGGTTCTTGGAAGTCCTCAGCACTTCATATCTAAGATTTCTCTCTCTTGTTGGTGTAGAAAACCCAATGCAAAGAATAGAGCTCAATGGGAGCTCACACAGCAAATGATGGAAAAATGGGACCAAGTGTATAGATCCAGAGTGATCTAATAGGCAACAAAAGGTGAAGAATGATGGAAAAAACCCTCCTATTTATAACAAAATATTGGGTCATTCTAGATCTTGGTGCATGATTAAAATAATGTTAACCAAATCTAGATCCACCTTTTATGGAATATTTTATTATATTTGTTGGAGGGAAAAGGTATTTGACTTGGGTCAAATCCTTGATTAGTCAAAAATAAATAAATAAATGATTTATTTATCTTTTTAAGGAAGCGGTTAGAAGATAATCAAATAAATAATGATTTATTTAATTATTTAAGGAAGTGGTTGAAAGATAACTAAATAAATAATGATTTATTTAATTATTTTTGGGTGATTTGGTCATATTTAACAAGGAATACTATCTAAATAAGATTTAAATAATTATTCCTAGAAAATAATAAGATAAATAAAGGTTTATCTAATTAATTTCTTTGTTTTTGGGTTAAACATGACTGGGAATAATAATTAAATTATGGTTTAATTAATTATTCCATGAGGAAAATCAAACAAATATAGGTTTGTTTAATATTTCCTTTTGGGGTTTCCTGTTTGGACCACAAACAACCTAATAAATGTGGTTTATTAAGTTATTTAACATAGTGAAGGCAATTTTACTTAGGGTAAAATTGGTCTTACATGGTGTACTTGGGTCCATCTAATGATAATAGGTTAGATGACCAAAAAATGGTGTAACAGTAAGGGCCAGTAGTAGAGGGTTTATTTTGGTTAACCTCAACTTTGAACCTAGGTTAGGACCCCTCAAGCAAAAAAATGGTTTCGTTACTGGGACTGGGAACATTTTGAGAGAGGTTGGGTGATGCCGACAGGTCATTGGCATCCATTAAAGCCTGAACTTGAAGACTGGTTTGAAAAACAAATTCAAGAATTTTCCCTAAAATAAAATAGGAGTAAGAAGCTATCTACTGAAGAGTGGAAGAATAAGTATATTTTCACTACGGTGCACGAGATCTCCTTGGTAACATTTTCACACGAATAGCAGGAGTGGTTGGTAAGGTTAGCAGAATTCGAAACCTATTGGAAGGATCATCAGATCACATGGTAGACCCCTAAATTAATCCAACAGCTCTAGAAGACTGATAATTCCATTACCCAAAATGTAGATCATTGGGTTGACAACATCTTGGGCGAGTTTTTAACAGAGTTTTCAGTCAATAATTTGGTGTCCTACTCTGAAGCTGAAAGGATATTTTTCAAGGGATTGAGGGATAATTTCTTACAAACTTTTCCTTTGTTGATTAATATGCTATTATGTGAAAAGAGTATTTTGTGCATCCACACCGAGTGAATGACCCCTAATCAGAGAAAAAGCACTACGCGCAATGGTAAGTATTATTGGGTCAATCAGAAATGGGATAGATCTGTATATAGTCTTATGAGAAACTCCCCTGATATAAATGAAAGCAAGGATACGCACACTGAAAATAACCCTCCTACTACGCCACCATCAAATTCTTGTAGAGGTAAGAATCATCCTACCACACCACCGCCACCACCCACGGAAGATATGGCCACGCACATGAAGCTACCCACCTTTAAGGGTGTAAAAGGACATGGACTGATTTTAATTTTTGGCGAATGTGGTGTGGATTGTGCAAAATTTCAATACTGATGCTGTCAAGAAAGCGTAACTGGGTATGACCCATTCGGGGAATTTTGTGGTTTAAAATGGGCCTCCTAAGTAAATTATAAAATAATTGTGGAAATAATAAAAATAAGATTTGATTACATCATAAAATTTTAGAGGGGAAAAAAAGACTACTTTTTCAACTCGTATTTTCAACTTATCTCCCAAATTTTTTACTGAAATTTCAAGCGAGAGTACTCGTTGGATGAAAAATTTAATTCCTCATCCAAGGAGTACCCATGTTTCATACTTTCGATGGATCCTGCTACATGAAAAATGAGAAATACATGAAAAACGTGATTGCAATCACTTTTTTCATGTATTTCTCATTTTTCATGTAGTAGGGTCCATCAAAAGTATGCAACATGGGTACTCCTTTGTCATATTCCTAAATTAGAATATACCTAATTCGAATATTAAAATTTTTATTTGATTTCTATTTGGAGGAATAAGAGGGTATGGAGACCCATAAATCTCGTCAATAGGAATAAAGACACTCCTAGAGTGAATGGAGGTCATTTAAAAAGCTGGATTGAAGACCCTTAGGTGTGAAAAGGGGCTGGAGCATGAAGATTGGGTCAACTTTGACCAAATCAATGTGTTGTCATGGAGTAGTGGCATTCAATGAAAGGCAACATAGTTTTAGATGAAGAATATTTGCATGGAAGTAGTGCCATTATTTGATGGGGCTTATGGTCTGGAAGCTCGTAAATTATATAAGGAAGAGGATGGCAGCCATATTTCATTCTATTGATGTTTATATTTCTAAATATATGATCTATTTAGACACATAGATTTATTTGGATGTTTAGCTAAGATTGCAAGTGTTGTTTAGCATTGGGTTTTCCTGATAGGAATTCCCACCTCTTTCCTTGAGAGGCCACTTGGAAGAGTTTTATAATACATTATACTATCAGGCATTTGGCCAAGACTTTAGTCTTAATGTACATCGTAGTTCCTGTTGAGGATTTGTGTTTGTGTTGCAGGGCAAAAGTTGTGGATGTTTGATTTGGGAGATTTCTAAGCTAGATCTCATTGGAGGGAGGTTTACTTCTCTTTGGAGGCTAGTAAAGAAGGCCTTGGAGCATAATTGGTACATTTGGCATTAGGCCATAGTGTTTTTATCCAATACAACGTAGTTCTAGTCCATGACCATGTAATTTTAGTGAGTTGTTGCAGTGGGCAGCTAAAAAAAGGCCGAAAATCCAAACTTAAAATCTAGCCAAACCATTTCTAGGTTTTTCTGAGGTTTTTGAGTAGAATCCGTGGTTAAAAGTGCGGATCATTCTGAGCACTCTAATAGCCTTCTGCACATGGTTATTCTCTTTAGTAGCAGTAGCAGCACAACATTTCCAGTGATTGGTTTCTTTAGTGTATTTCAACCATCTTGTGGCTTGAGTGCATTCCTTTTGGAGCACTGTGTAATTTCATTTGTTGTTATATATAATGATATGGATCCATTTTTTTCTTCTCATAGATTATGATGTCTTAATGTAATTTCCAGTTGCAACATATTTCTAGCATTTTCCAGATTTTAGTGCTATGTTCCTTTTTTTATTTATTTGGAATGCTGCATATGCTCTATATTCCTATCTTTTCCTTTTTGGAATATTACAGTGGTATCAGAGCATAATCTTGGCTCAGCCTGTGGATCTCGGCCATTATTCTATCAAGAGAAGAAAAATAAGGAGAAAGAGATCAGAACGATGGAAGTAATGAATTTTATCTCATCTCTTTTTAGATCTAAGAGGGACCTCACCAAGGAGGTCAAGAAAAGAAAAGTGGATAAAAGAAATGAAACCACACTAGGGTTTCAAAATCAGGAAGTTCAATGTACTTCTTATTAGCAAAAATAAGAATCAATATTGCATAGAGCTCCAAAGAAACATGCTATGCCCTTTTATTTTGAAGGAGAAGATAAGAGGCATGGAGGTAAAGGACACTTAGATCATGAGATTCTAAGTGAGTATCTTGTATAATACAAATCTCAAACAAATGATTTCAAGGAGAATCTAACTCTCCCATAGTTCATTCAGCTTAAACAAGAAAGAGGACCTTGCAACAATAGATTTATATTGCCTACATTTGATGGTTCATCCACCTGTACAACAAAAGCTTGGGGAATGAAGTTGGATGCATTTTTTCTACTACATCTAGTAGTAGAGAGAGAAGCTATTGAGATTGCAGTGCTACACCTTGAGGGTGAAGCAAACATTTGGTGGTTCAGCCATTTTATTCATTCAAGAGTGACTGCATATGAAGATTTTACTCAAAGGTTGATCAAGAAATTTGACAAGAAGAAATCAGAGGAGAAGAAACTTCCATCGCCACTTGCTGTAGGAGAACTTGCATCAGGAGGAAGAACACTTGCATCTTTTCAAAGTGGTCTTGATCTCTTGACATATAGAATCCCATGCACTATTATATAGGTGCATGAGAAGGAGGAGACTTATACCAGCGCTGATGCAACCATAGAAGAGCAGGCATCATCATCAGTAGATGGGGAAGTCATCACACCATAGGAAGGAACCCTTGTAACAGTACAAGATGTTCCCAAGATTTACCAAGGTATGCACATATTTCCATTCCCTATTATTTCAGCACATCATATGGAGGATTATGGAAATGATCCAGATTTATGCAGGAATGCAACAGAATAAACACATAACCATAAATACAGAGATGCAGCGGAAATAAAACTTCGTTTCATTAATATCAAAGAACTGAAATTTGCTTACAGACAGAATGGAAATAAAACTAGCTAGGGCACTGGTAGCTATCTCTGAGAAGAGATGTGGCGGCTACAGGCCTCTGAACTGAGTTACAATGAGGCTCGAGGGCCTATTTATTATTGGGAAATAATGGAGAACCCTAAACATCCCAAAAAAACGACCCTAGGAGATGAAGCGCTCAAACTATGGGCCCCGTTTGGGTAAATTGGTGTTTCAACTTCAGTGACGTAACTTTGGCATACTATCTCCATTTTTTGACGCACATGATACATCATTAGAAAGCTCTCATCCTAGGACTACACCTCTCGGTGACGAATTTGATCATCAAATTCGTTGGTAGTCCTCTACTCCAAAAACGCTATTTTTTTCCACCAAAAACGTCGTTTAGGGCCTCAAAACGGCTCCGGAAGTTCAGGACCCGAAAAACTACTAAAAATAGTAAGTTATGATGAAACTGAAAAATTGAAAGAGACAATGGTGGGGGCCCAAGTGGAAAAGGTGGGTGGCCACCAATATCCACCGGACTGGCTCCTCCTTAGGAAGCAATGGTCCCCATTGCGTTAAGTTCCTCCATGAGATGAGGAAATTTCTCCTAACTTGGTCCTCGGTGAACCACTTTCCTTGGTGCAAGAGTTGGCCACCTTGACAACCCGACACAGCTTGGATCCTCTCGTTGGCGAGTGTTCTTAATTTGCATGTCCATGATACAACTGTAGGCCTCGTTCCATGCGTATGGGTTTAATTCTAAGCAGTGAGTTGTTCGCAAATGTCCGAGGTGTCCAGTAGAGGTGGGAAGTAAGGACGAAGGCGATCCACATTGAAGATTGGGTGCAGACCAAGGAATGGTGGAATACTAAGCTCGAAGGCATTGTTCCATATAGCCTTGGTGATGGTGTACGACCCGTATTGGAGTGGGCGAAGCTTGCGGTGGGGTCTAGTGAGGCACTCCTTCTGCAAATGTATCCATACTTTGTCGCCCACGTGGAAGTTATGTGGCACCCGGTGTTGATCATGGCGCTGCTTGTACTTCACATTGGCTCTGTCCAATATATCATGAACTTGCCGGTGGATGTGTTGAATGCACTCGATGAAGCTACTTGTTTTGTCAACTTCAGACTGGACATGAGCTGAATTGGCCTGAGCAGCTGCAAATGGCATGGCTACGTCAATGGGACATAGTGGCTGGAATCCCAAGCCCACCTGAAAGGGGCTATGGCCAATTGAACTGTGGAGAGCCTGGTTATAACTATGTTGTACATAGGGGAGGCTCTCGTCCCATGTGCGTGGATGCTTTGAATTGTACCTGCGCGGAATGTGTACAATCATTCTGCTGACGACCTCTGTCTGGCCATCTGTTTGGAGATGGAAAGCTGTGGACTTGGTGAGCTTTGTGTCCATCATTGACCAGAGGTTGGACCAAAATGTGCTGAGGAACCTACTATCTCGATCTGATATGATATACTGTGGGATCCCAAAGTGCACCCATACTCATTCAAAGAAGAGTTTAGCAAAGAGCTCGCCGTGACATTCTTCGCTGTGCCGCCACAATGGCTATCTTTCGAGAACTGGCCAACGACCACGAAAACACACTCGTTTCCATGCTTAGTTGAAGGGAGGCCCAATTTGTAATCCATGGAGACGGATTCCCACGGCCGATCGATCAGGGGTAGGTAGTGGAGTATAGGCCTTGCTTCTTGATGGTCGGTTTGGCAATGGCACAAGCAGTGCAGGATCTGATGTGTTTCTCGACATCCTTTCGAAGGTTCGGCCAATAGAAATACTTCTGTAGTATTGCTACTGTTTTCTCGACCCCGAAGAGCCCAACAACTCGACTGTAGTGTGCTTCCCATATCATCTTGGCACGCTCGCTTGAAGGAGCACAAAGGTGTCCCAAGTGACATAAAAGTGCATCTTGGAGGTGAAAATTTGGAATTTGCATGCCCCCCAAGAGTGCCTTGTAAGTGTGGCCAAATTTTGGGTCACTCTCATAGAGAAGCGGCCAATCAGAAGTCTCGTGCCCACAAGATTTGAGCACAGTGGTGAGTGCCACGATCGGTGGTCGGCTGAGGCAGTCTGCAACATTATTGGTGCTACCCTTCTTGTACTTGATGTTCAAATGAAATTGTTGAAGATATGTGGACCACTTCTGATGGCGATCATTTTGCAACTTCCCTTGTGTCTGTATGAACTGCAGGGGCCGGTGGTCTGTGTGGATGATTGTTTCCTTCCCCAAAATGTAATGCTTCCATTGTCGACATGCTTGCACAATGGAATACATTTCTTTGTCATAGGTGGGATACTTGCGAACTGTCTCAGACAATGTCTCACTGTGATATGCCACTGGATGTCCCCGTTGAGTAAGAACTGCCCCAATAGCATAGTCAGAGGCATCTGTCTCGATCTCAAATGGCTGCTGCAAGTCTGGTAAGGTGAGCACTGGGGCAGAACAGAGGCGATTTTTCAATTCTTTGAATGCCTTCTGTTGAGGTTCCGACCAAAAGAATTTTTCTCTCTCTCCTCCATTGGTGACTTGACTCAAGGGCCAAGTGATATGAGAGAATCCCAACACGAATATACGGTAGAAATTAGCAAGACCCAGAAAGCTGCGAAGCTCTGTTATAGTGGTTGGGGCTGGCCAATCCCGAATGACTTGGATCTTGGCCGGATCCACATGCACCCCCCTTTCATCAATAATGTATCCCAGATATTGAACCTGGGTCATGCCAAAAGTGCACTTCTCCAAATT
Organism: Pinus albicaulis; assembly: GCA_034641835.2. Classification (NCBI taxonomy): domain Eukaryota; kingdom Viridiplantae; phylum Streptophyta; class Pinopsida; order Pinales; family Pinaceae; genus Pinus; species Pinus albicaulis. The sequence continues at coordinate 1,058,478,879 of CM076574.1, forward strand.
GGCACACAACTTGTCTTGCCGCAGTGTTTGGAGGACTTGTCGGATGTGGTGAAGGTGCTCTTCCCAAGTCTGGCTGAAGATCAGAATATCATCCAAGTACACCACTACAAATAAGTTGGTGAATGGCCGCAAGATGTCATCCATCATCCTCATGAAGGTGGCGGGAGCATTCGTCAACCCGAAAGGCATGACCAGCCATTCGAAAAGGCCTTCCTTGGCTTTGAAGGCAGTCTTCCACACATCGGAGGGTTCAATTGGTACCTGGTGATACCCAAACTTCAGGTCGATCTTGCTGAAATATTTGGCACCTTTGAGTTGGTCCAGAAGGTCATCAATCCGTGGGATTGGGTACCTATTCCGGACAGTGATCTTGTTCAGCGCCCGATAGTCAATACAGAGTCTCCACGTCCCATCCTTCTTCTGTACCAACACGATCGGGCTCCCACAGGGCGATGAACTTGGTCTGATGTGACCTTTCTACAACAGCTCCTGAATCTGCCTCTTGATTTCATCATTTTCCAGAGCAGAGCGTCGATAGATCGGTCCATTGGGTAGCGGCGCACTTGGGGTCAGATCAATCGGGTGCTTGACCTGGCAGTGCAGAGGAACCCCTGTGGGTGAGGTGAAGATGTCCCCGTACTCCTCCACGACCTTATCCATTTGTTGTTGTCGTGCAGAGGGGCCCTGTCTGGAGGTCGTGGCCACCGTCTTCTTCTTGCCCTGGGGGCGGATCATCAGAAAAACGAATTTCCTGGTTTGGGAAATGAGCTTACTACATTGTTTTGCAGTAACCAAAGAGATAGTCGTAGGAGGTGGTACCTCTGGTATCCTGTACAACTTATTTCCCAAAGTAATAATAACAGCACGAGGTCGAGACTCATACGCATGACGTCTACGTTATGGTTGTCCCAATAACAAGGACGAAACATCAATAGGAGCAACGTCACATAATACCTCATCCGTGAAGGGCTTGATGCTATGGGGAAGGCGGCACTGCTGGCTGACGCGGAGATCTCGTCCTTGGTGAAGCCACCCGATGGTGTATGGATGTGGGTGAGCTGTGGTCGGCAAGCCCAACCGCTTCACGGCGTCTGCTGAAATGAGGTTCTTTTGGCTCTCATTGTCGACAATGAACTGTACAGGGGAGCCCTTTACCCACATCTGGGAGTGGAAGAGACGTTCCTCCTCCTCTGGATCTTCCGGTTCCTCCTTCTGGACCTTTGTAGTGGCAACAGTGGCGTTGGGCTCCGCATCAACAATCTGTTTCCCTTTTTCATTCCCCTTTTCAGGTTCTGATTCGGAGTCAGAGCATGCATCTGACTCAGAAGCCCTCATCTCGGCCACTAGCGACTGCTTGGCCCGACACTCACTTGTGTTGTGAGTGGAGCTCTTATGGAACTCACACCACTTTCCCGTGTCCTTCTTTGGCTTTATGGTTTTGTTCTCTTTTTCCTTTGCTTTGATGTGGTTGTCTTTATAGCCGCCATGCTCCTTGGTCGTTTCTATCCTTTTTTCTCGCGGTTTGAAGCACTTTTTCTCGTTTTGATTCGGTATCCGAAAGTCTCGCCTTCCTCGCTAGCTCTTCGTCGGACCCGGCAGTGATACCCAAGATGTCGTACCAAGCGAGGAGATGCTGAGGGAACTCCATTTCTCCCCGAATGTATCTGCGTACAAATACGATATTTAGCCCCAAATGTTTCTTCCATCTTGACACCAACTCAACAGTATGAAATGATTCGACAATTGCAGACATCTTGATCCCTTCGTTGTCGCAGCGTGGTCCATTGCATGTACTTGTCCTCATAGCTCCCCACTTCAGATAGCATTGTTCCTTGATTTGCGTGTCTCGGAAAGACCCGGTTGGTGGTCAACAGAACAGAGGGTTCTGTCTGGTCCTTGTTCTCACAGTAGGTTTCCCACCAGTCCTTAACATGGGGGTAGCTTTGAGGAGTGCAAAAATAATCTTCTCCCGGTCTGAAAAGTCATGAACAGAGAAATATCCTTCTAATAGATTCAACCATCTATCTACGTCATCTGCGTCTATTTGACCCTCAAATATGGGAATGTCAAAATTTACTTGTACCTTAAAGGGAGTCGCAACTCCAGAGTGGCTACTGGATGCAGATGCGCCGCCGGTGGGCAGCCGTTGAAGGATCTGAGCAAAGCTATCCATCATCGCGTTCCTTTGTTTTTCGAGGGCCTCCTCGAGCAATACTTTGATAGGATCTCCTGCTCCCTCATCTTTCTTTTCGTCCCCCATGGGCGTCCGTCGAGGTTTACGAGGCTGATCTTGCAAAGGTTCCACCAGATCAAGCCCTAGCTCCTTATCCCCCGACCTCGTTGGGGACATGCAAAGAAGGATCGAGAAAAAGCAGACCGCTCTGATACCACTGATCCGGATTTATGCAGGAACGCAACAGAATAAACACATAACCATAAATACAGAGATGCAGCGGAAATAACACTTCATTTCATTAATATCAAAGAACCGAAATTTGCTTACAGACAACGGAAATAAAACTAGCTAGGGTACTGGTAGCTATCTCTGAGAAGAGATGTGGTGGCTACAGACCTCTGAACTGCTTTACAATGAGGCGCGAGGGCCTATTTATTATTGAGAAACAATGGAGAACCCTAAACATCCCAAAAACCTAAACCTAGGAGATGAAGCGCCAAAACTATGGGCCCCGTTTGGGTAAATTGGTGTTTCAACTTCCCAGGGACGTAACTTTGGCATACTATCTCCGTTTGACGCACATGATACATCATTAGAAAGCTCTATCTGAGGAATACAACTCTCAGGATGAATTTGATGATCAAATTCGCTGGTAGTCCTCTACCCAAAAAATGTCGTTTAGGGCCTCAAAACGGCTAACGGCTCCGGAAGTTCAGGACCCGAAAAACTGCTAAAAATAGTAAGTTATGCCGAAACTGAAAAACTGAAAGAGACAATGGTGGGGGCCCAAGTGGAAAAGGTGGGTGGCCACCAATATCCACCTGGATCAGATTCAGGTTACGCCTCCATGGGAGTGAGGGTTTAAAACATATTTCAATTTCAATGATTTGCAGCAATCTTCAGCAAAATCCATGAATTTTTTTTGGGCGGCGAGTTTTCAGATCAGATCTGAAACTTTTGGTGAAAAATTTGCAAAAAAAAAAGACCAGATCTAGATTTCCTGCGAAAAAACACTCAAATTCAAAAAAAAAATCGGCCAAATTGGAGTTCGGATGAGGGAGATATCGCTGATTCAAAATCAGCAATGTTGAAGCAATTTTTTTGGCGACAATTCATGGACGGCGGCTCTCCTGTCATTTTTCGCAATTTTTAGTGAAAAATTTCAGAATAATGGATATAGATCTGATCTCCTCTTGAAAAATCACCCAAGTTCAAAAAACAAATCAGTCAAATCGGAGTCCGGATGTGGGAGTTATTGTTGATTTAAAATCAACTATTTTTTCAGAAATTTTGTGACAGCGAAACAATTGCAACGTGAATCTACGGGTCTAGATTCTCCAGATAGTGGTTTCAAACACATGAGAAGATGCAGAATGATCATTCCATTTCCAAAAATAGGTTATAATAAATATTCTGAGCTATATTGACCTAGTTATGCTCATTTTAAATCTGGAGCAGCATTCAGAGCGGGTTCGCTTTGGAGACGTGCCCTCCCACCCCGCTTTAGTAGGCACCTGCTTCACATTCATCAGTTTCATCATAGCAGCATTCGGATTGGGTTATTTGGAGACGTGCCCTCCCACCCCAAGCTATGTAGGCACCTGCTACTTCATCAACAATCAGCATCACGGTTATGGGTCAACCGCACAAAATCTTTTTTATCGAAGTCCATTTGTTAGGCCACAGACTGTTAGTCACACAGTTGGTCACAAGCATTACATGGTATCTCTATCCTCGGATCTTCGTTTGTCATGGTTTTGGTTCATCCACAAACCCACACTTCATCGAAGTCCATTTGCTGGGCCGCACACTGTCAATATCACAGTTGGTCACAAGCGTTGCAGGGTATCTCTATCCTCGGATCTTCATTCATCACGGTTATGGGTTAGGTACACAAAACCCTTCTCTTCAGTGGCTCTTCATATTCAACAAAGGCTTCTTAGGAGGGAAATTCACGCAATGGGGACCATTGCTTCTTAAGGAGGGAGGAATGATCTGAATGGAAAATGGCATCAACCCATGGCATGCATCTACCCATGTTATCCATCCACCCATGGAATTTACCCATGGTATTGTAAATGGCATCGACCCATGGTATTCATCCATCCATGATATTTATTCGCCCATGGTATTATAACTAACCCATGGTATGTATCCACCCATGGTATTCATCCACACATGGGATTTACCCATGGTATTGTAAGTGGTATCTACCCATGGTATTGGCCCATGGTATCCACCTATGGTATTGTATCTCAAAAAAAGGCTATAAATAAAAAGCCTCACTTTGTAAAAGGATAGATTGTCTGCCACAATGTAGCTTCTACAGTTATTCTCTGTTTTAATAAAACACGTTTATTTGTGGTTTTATTTGCAGTGTGTTCTCTCTTTTTTTCTAGCATTCTAGTTTTGCAGATCTGGTCACATCCATTTCATTTTTCTTTAGATCTTGGGGGCCTCCCCCCAAGATCTGGATCAGTACCAGGTGGATATTGGTGGCCACCCACCTTTTCCACCTGGATCAGGAAACATGCTATCGGGGCAAGTGCATGACCTAGGGTCAAAGCACATTGCTGATTTGGAGCAGCAAACTATCACTGCATTGAGGAACCTTGATTTGTTCAAGGAGGAGATTTATAGTCATCCTAGTATATCATTGTTGACCTACACACAACTCTTGGGGTTTGAGTGTATGATTTTGGAGGATGGGATGAACATTTTCCTTAGTGGAGAAATGATGAACTATGTGTTCAGCATTGAGCATAATCTTGAGACAGCATATGCACCATCATGGAGATGAACAACACTGTCATTGAGCAGCAATGATGAGTTGGGGGCCCAACCTTTATTGGAGCATTCCAATTACCATTGTACATGTGTAGCAGTGTGTAGACAAATGGTTGATTAGAGACATCTTATATTCCATTGTTATGATGGATCCTTCTTGATAAGCACTTCATTGCTTAATGAGAATAATTTTCCTTCAGTATATTTGGATCCTTATGGGATCAACTTGGTCATTGAGGAGTGGTCTTCATTTGGAGATCTCCAGGAGATTTCATTTCAACATCCCATGATGACAGACACTCATCATTGTTTGGATTGGTGATGTTGATGAGAAAGAGGCTGGAAAGCCACTTGTAGATCTATGACATAGGGCAGCAGGAGGCAAGGCTATGTTGGCTACTCTTGAAAGAGTTTGGTCATCATGTACCACATTCTATTTAAAAGAGTATGTTGGTGGTTGGGATTTGGCATGGCACTTGCATCATATTGCAACAGGGAGTTTGGGTGCATTATGTTTATATGGCATTCTTCATGTCAATCATCATGTTTTCACCTCATGATTTGTATGATGGAGGTGTGAGGAGGAAGAAAGAGCTATTGTTGTTTTGCATACTCTTAGGAGAGTATGGGTTGAATTTCTCCCATACTTTGCATGATTGTTTAGGAGAAAGGGATGACACAATGAAAGTGCAAAGAGGCTACCCTTCAGCATTGAAGGATCAGGGGATAATTCCACATAGGAAGGAATCTCCCACACATAGCAGCATGATGGTGGATGCATTTGGCATATGGCATGTCAAAGAATGGAGTCCTGGAGTGACAAGAGCCTTATCACCAAGGCCAATAGCACTCTCACTTGGGAGTATGTATCTATTAATGGAATGTTCCAAGGGGAGTATGCATCTCTTCACTTTGCAGGCCTTTATGAGGAGATTCTCATGGAAGGGCTCATTTATGGGTGTCACTTTCAACCTACTCACAATGCATGGTAAAAAATGTATTTCTGTACTTCTTGATCATTTCACAAAGTATTTGCATTCTCTAACCATCTATGTAGAGTGCATTGCTCCACAAGAGGGCAATATTATATTTGGGTTTCATGATCATTCTAGGACCAACATTTATGATGGAGATAAACCTTATTTTCATGACTTTGGGCAAATGTGGTGTTATTTTTGTTATGTTGAGCTGATATATAATGCCATTTTCTACTTTCTAGTAGATGGGAAAACATACACAACAAGAAATTTGTTGAAATACAACTTGCCACGTGATGTTCTGAAACAACAGTTAGCAAAACTGCACTGTATCCACTGGAAAAACCATTGGTACCATCCAAAATTACACATAACACTTAATATCTTTCTGATTTGGATTCCCTATGGTGATGATGTGCTATTCACTTTGTATGGGAAGGTTTGGGCAATCAAGGTTCATGAGACTGGAGAAGGGATCTTTGGAGATCCAGTTGTCCTTTTGTCCCTTGAGGGAAACACTATTGTAGCCCAATATCAGCAATAGATATACACTTTTCATAAGTGGAGGGAGAGATATTGTGGGGTAGGCCATTTGGTCTATCATGTTCAGTTATACATCCCACCTAAATTATATGAGCCAAAGGTCAAAGAACTTTTTCATGAGTTACCATTTTGGAGGGTGACTCACTTTGTGTGGATGATAGCTTGGGGTTTGGAGCTTCACATGGGGAGGAAGGTTCCCAATAATTTTCTGATTCCATTCCTCAATAAGGCCTCTAGACCACATATAGTTGCCTCCATGGATATCACACTTGTTCATGATGAGAGTCATTTGGATTTTTCACCAAAGGCATACTTATACACTTCGGAGGAGCAACTTGGGGACATATTGATAAGAGATCATATGGTTCATTGGAGTAACTTATCATATGAGGATACTACAGGAGGAGGAGAGGAGGCTCTTCAATTCTATCCTTACAGTTGCTTGGGGACAAGCAACATTTGGGAGGGGAGGATTGTAATATTCCTAAATTAGCATACAACTAATTGGAGTATTAAAATTTTGATTTTATTTTTATTTGGAGGAATAAGAGGGTATGGAAACCCATAAATCTCCTTAGTAGGAATAAATACACTCCTAGTGTGAATGGAGGTCATCTAAAAAGTTGAATTGAAGACCCTTATGTGTGAAAAGGGATTGGAGAATGAAGACTGGGTCAACTTTGACCAAATCAAAAGTGTTGTCTTGGAGTAGTGGCATTCAATGAAAGACAACACAGTTTTAGATGGAGACTCTTTGCATGGAAGTAGTGCCATTATTGGATGGGGCTTAGGATTTGGAAGCTCATAACTTATATAAGGAATAGGATGGCATCCATATTTCATTATGTTGATGTTTATATTTCTGAATATATGGTCTATTTAGACGCATAGCTTTCTTTGGTTGTTTAACTAAGATTGCAAGTGTTGTGTAGCACTGGGTGTTCCTGACCCGGAATCCCACATATTTCCTTGAGAGGCCTCTTGGAATATTTTTGTACTACATTCCACTATCAGGAATTTGGCCAAGACTTCAGTCTTAATCTACAATGCAGTTCCTACTGAGGATTTGTGTTTGTGTTGCAGGATAGAAGTTGTGGAGGTTGTTTTGGGAGATTTCTGAGCTAGATCTCATTGGAGGGAGGTTTATTTCTTTTTGGAGGCTAGTAAAGAAGGCCCTAGAGCATAATTGATACATTTAGCATAAGGCCATAGTGTTTTTATCCAATAAAGTGCAGTTCTAGTCCATGACTGCGTAATTTTAGTGAGTTGTTACAGTGGGCAACTCAAAAAAGGCTGAAAATCCAAACTTAAAATCTAGCCAAACCATTTCAGGGTTTTTCTGGGTTCTTTTAGTATAATTGGTGGTTAAAAGCGTGGATCATTCTAAGAACTCTAACAGCCTTATGCACATGGAACTTATCCTCAATAACAGTAGTTTCCAGCAATAGTAGCAGTAGCAGCACAACATTTCCAGTGCTTCGTTTCTTTAGTGTATTTCAGCCATCTTGTGGCTTGAGTGCATTCCTTTTGGAGCACTATGTAATTTATTTTTCTATTATATATAATGATATGGCTCCATTTTTTTCTGCTCATAGATTATGATGTCTTAATGTAATTTCTGGTTGCAACATATTTCCAGCATTTCCAGATTTTAGTGCTATGTTCCTTTTTTGATTTATTTGGAATGCTGCAAATGTTCTATATTCCTATATTTTCCATTTTGGAGTATTAAATCCTTGTATGAGGAATTAAGTTTTGCATCCAACGAGTACTCCCACTCAAAATTTGAGTAAAAACTTTGGGAGATAAGTTGAAAATACGAGTTGGAAAAAGTAGTTTTATTATTTTATTATTTTTTAATATTTTTACCCTTTTACTAAAAAAATGGTGAATCATCCCCCATGGTTGAAATCATCATCTTGAATCCTATTGGTTCTTATAATGCTTATTTTTGTTGTAAATTTTTCATAGGAGGCCCATTTTAGACATCAAAATTCCCCTAATGTTTGAAGGTAGCGCTTTATATTGGTTCATGGGATGCCTTGCTCAACAGGTGGATCCCACTGTGAAGCAGATTAAGGATGCCATGAAGCAATAGTTCCGAAAGCCAAAATCTTATTCTTAGTGCATAATTGAGCTGAAATATATTAAGAAAGGGCTGAAGGAATTAGTTTGGCAAGCTGATCAATGACTGAAGCAAGCCATCGGCGATGAAGGATTTTCTTATGATGGCAAGCAGCATAAGTAATGGTTCATTTTCATGCTATTACCACATCTGTGCGGACATATGGGTCAACAAAAGATTGATTCTTAGGAAGAATCCATGGAAATTTCTATGAAATTAGAAGCTGCACCTAGAGCCGATGCTCAATTTGAAGCGATGCAAATTCAGGGCCAATTAGAAGCTATGAAATTAGAAATTCATAATTTACGAAGAGACCGTGGTAAAGAAGCTGGTGCAGATGTCTGGTGCATACACTGCAAGGGAGATGGCCACACCAAATATTAGTGCCCTATGATGTCGGATTATATGCCAGCTCGGGGACCGAATCCACTGGCCCACACTATGGTGTGCTGATTGTAGGGTGGATGGGTGACATGATATAGATAACTTCCCATGGTTTGGAACATATGTGCAAGAGTTGAAGCAACAATGGTGAAAATTCTACTCTTTAGTTGGTCACGATGAGCACCACTACAGAACGTATGACCTGGTGATATACAGAGTGAACCTATACAGGGTTCAGGGCAACCCTTCATCACCAACATCTCCCTCCAGACAAGGAGGATCCAAAACAAGAGGACGGGGAGGGCAGAGAGGTGGAGGCGTGGGTTGAGGGAGAGGGAAACTAATTTGTTACAATTGTGGATATGTTGGACACTATGCATGTGACTGTCCAAACCCAGTGTGACAATCCTACAGGTACTGTAGGAAATTTGATCATGTAATTTAAGATTGTCTTTTGTTAATATCTAAAATGCAGGAAAAGTAGCAAATGATGATGCAAAACATACAAATGGTTAAGGTTGAGCCATGCAATGTGTTAGGGTCCTATAATAATAGAACTCATAATTTTTGAATTGACTATGATAGTTTTGTAAATATGTACATTTATTGCTTTATGCAAGTTGTTTTCCCATATTTTGAAAAATGAAAATAATAAAAAATGAAAAGAGGGTAAAAAGTCCTAAAATAAAGATCAAAGGACTTAGAAAAAGATAGACCCCAAAGGAAAAAAGAGATGAAAATAAGACCTGAAAGTGAGCAAGTCAAAATGCCACTACTATTTACTTTATTGCAAGAATAATGATTATGTGTAGATTGGCAATAAATGCCATAATACATGATCAGTTAAAAAATTTAATCTTAACTTTTCATGCTTTAAATTTCATGTTTTAAATAGAGAATAAAGATATGTCAAACAGTATAAACTTGACACATCAGTAGTTAAGATAGAGAATAAATGAGGAGCTCATTAGTTTAATCCGAGCCCTTGGATGAAATAAAGTTAGACTTAGATATTTTTTATGCTTTTTGAAAGAAATTTGATTTAGGGTTGCAAGCCTAAATGCATCGATGAAAATGAAGAAAAAAATGTATGAAATCAAGATGTGTAGGTAGAAAGTAGTTGTACAAGCATGTAATAAAGCATCATCGGGAAAAAAATCACCAATTTTCCCTTCCCTACAAAAAATTAGTATTCTAAACTATCAGACAAAAAGGCTCAGAGCATTTCTCTGACTTCTGTTGGGACCAGACCCAAGACTCGATGACTAATTGGTTAAAAAAATATTGAATTCCTACACAAAACCCACATTCATCACCATTTATCCTTCATTTCATAAACATAATCCCATTTTCCTAAGTAAAAACCCATTTTTACTTGGTAAAAGAAAAATCCTAAATAACTAATTCCATTCCTTCCAAAAACTATTCATAAACCCTCAAAAATACATTTATCCTAAGTTACAAGTGTGAAGTAATAAAACAAAGGAAAATTATGTTATTTACACTTTATTTAGAGTTAAAGCATGTGTTTTTCATATCCCTTTCACTTTACCCTTATTTCATACTAACTTCTAACTATATATATTAATTCCCTAAGTTACACCGACCCATATATTATTAAATCCCTTTATTTAAATAAACCCACAAAACCCTTTAGTTTACATTAAACCAATGTTTTTATATCCCATGTGCAAAATATTATCCCTGACATATCCCATTGGTTTTAACATATCTATAATATAAATATCGTGCCCCCCTATAGTTTTTTAACAGCTGTTAAAAGTTAAAAACTACATAATAAAACATTCGCACTCATATGAATAATTTAAAAATTGTTAAATGTTTAAATTAACATATAACTCTTATCCTGCCTAACCATATAATATAACCCAAGGTTTTAAAACATTTATTAAATGATTATTCCTAAAGTTTTAAAGCTTGACCCACAGCCTATAAAAACCCCGGTCCCACTCCCCATTCTCAACGCAGCTCTCACAAGTGATCTAGACTGTTTGCAGTCCAATCCCAAGATCTGATGGTTGAAACCCAATATTGTAAATAAACGTGTGCTTATGTTCCCCATTCCATTTCTGCGTGAAATAGGTGGTTTTGATATTTTCTCTCTCCTCCACGTGCCCCCTTGTTATTGGATCATGTTCAATCACCCCAAAACTGCTTACCGCTCAAATGTTGCGCGATAACCACTCCTATTTTGATATGTTGAAGCCTGTAAACCTCCTTCTCGCCTGATGTGACGGCCATTGATTTCATTTTAAGCCCTAAATTTGTCCAATAAACATATGAAAATGCGTTCATTTCCATTCCTACTACACGTAAACTCTGCACAAGCCACCCTGACTATGAATTGAACCTTTTTTCGCCAGTTTTATGCCAAAAGACTGCAAACTTTAAACTCAATCTGTTTGAAGGCCGCTAAGAAGCTCATAATTGCTTCAAATATTAGACAATGGCTATTCTGCCTATTCAAAGACCCCATAAACCATTTCAAACCCTGTACCTGCGGAAAACAGGGTTTTCTTCCAAATTAAACCTGTTTTAAATTTGAAAAAACCTTTTAAAATACAAAATTCATTTATAAGCCTGAAAATCATCCATAGAAATCTGTCAAAAGCTCCAAAAACAAGCCAAACCCTGTCAAATTTTCTGCAAAAACCTTGTTTTATTCAATATACTATTTTAAAGGGAATTCACGAGTTTTTCATAGTTTCTATAAACTGTTTAAACTCCAAATTTAGCCAGAAATCCTCTGAAGGTATCCCAAAGCCTCTGTGCCTAAATTCAAAATATTTTTAGCCTAATTGCTCAGTGAAAAATCCCAAGAAACCCTATTTCTTGTGTCTAAACCAGTAAAACCCTACAAATCCTTTTGAAGAATCCAAATTAACAAGAAAAATCCAAGAGAAACCCATATTTTGCCCATTTTTATCCAAGAAACCTCTGCTAAAGTAAAAATACCTCTGCAAACTGTCTAAACTTGCAGAAGTAGCCAAAATGCCTAAAAAGCAGAGCTCAAGCAATCCTGAATGTTCCAAAGTGCCTAAATCAACTCCAACTATGACTTCTAAAGCTGCTATTGTTGTAAACCCTATGCAACCCCCTGTCATAGACATTGAGCATATTCCATTAGCTGATACTGATTAGAAGATAGCAGACCCAATTGTTGAGTTCAATCTGCTAGATATTTATAACTGGAGCTATGAGAAGTCCTTAGATAATCCATAAGAAGTCCATATTTGGGAATCCCATTTGCCTAAGTATGTTGTTCCATTAACTCATCCATGCTAAGAAGTTATTAGGTTATGTCAACAGTACTATGTGCCTGAACAGAGAGCCATAGTAAATTCCAACAAAGAAATTCTTCTCACCATTATTGCTAAATATATTAACCAAATGCTACAACTACAACTTGATCCTCAAGCAGTCCCTTTATCTATAAAGGTTGTCACCAAGTTGTATATTGGCCTAGATTTTCCCAAGAGATTCATGATTTTTCAGACATTTATGCCTTTGCATGTGGAAATTCCTCAAATAAATCCCCCATATCCCACTTCCAGATTCCAAGAATGTTCAAGACATGTGATTTCCATGCTTTCCTTCATCCTAGGGTACTTTACTGATGAACACATAGATAAATCCATCTTGGGTTTCTTATCTACTTTTACCCCAGGACAACCCCATCTATAATCTTTGATTATGCTGGTTTCATTGAAGATAATATTCATCATCAATTGACCATTTTTCCAATTGAAGGAGTGTTCAGATACACATCCTTCCTCTTCCATATGTTTCTATATTTTCAATCAGATAATTTTCTAGTTACTCTTCAAAAGCTTGACATAGAGGCACTAGTACATTTGGTCAAAATTCTGACACTTTTTTCGTATTGTAGGAAATTTCCCCAATTTTTATCAATTTTTCAAATCCTGCCAACAACCGTCACTATACTGATTTTTAGGGACATCATCTCTTTTGCGACGTTTATAAATGTCTTTGGAAATGCGACGTTTCGAAAATATGAGTCGGTATTGCGACGTTTTTGGGACATAATGTCTTTGGAAATGCGACGTTTCGAAAATATGCGTTGGTATTGTGACGGTTTGGAGCAAATGTCGGAAATGTGATGTTTCTAAAATACGAGTCGGTATTGCGACGTTTTTAGGACACAACATCGGAAATGAGACGTTTCTAAAATATGCGTCAGTATTGCGACGGTTTGGAGAAAATGTCGGAAATGCGATGTTTAGATACGATTTGAGGACAACTGTCGGTACTACGATGGGTGGAGGGTAACCGTTGATTTCGCGACGTGTTCACCAAACTTCGTAACCACACTATATAATATTAACATATAAAAAACACAATATTTACCAAAAAATATCAAATCATTATAATACACATTAAAATGTTCTTTGTTCCATTTCTAAGCCATAGTAAGGCTTTCCCTAAGATTTGTATATTTTGCGATCAAATTTAACTCTTGGTTAATTTTGGAAGGATCACTAAGTAATCTAATATTAACTCGCATTGCAACTTTTCAATCATAATCTAATATTAAATTTTGTTATTAAACACTCCTTAAGTACCTCTTGTCCACATCAAAATGGCATAGGTAAGAAAAAGGTCTAAAAATAAATTATACTCGACATAATAAAAACAATATGCAAAAACTATAGTTATAGCTTACATACCCTTTCCTGGGCCAACATTATATAACTCTACTTCACTAGGATAAACATTAACTAAGGCTTCACGTATGCATCCACCAAATCTATCACATCAATGTAGTCCCTAATACATGTACCTTCAAGAGTATTGTAATATGTTCCTTTAACCCACATTGATATGTTCCTTTCACCCACTTTGGTAAAAGGAAGAAAGCAACACTACAAAGTTTATAATAATCTATATGTTCACAATTGAGTTGATCTCTTAAAGTTAAGAATTTTAATCACCCTCCAACATTAATTCTAACGAGTTTAACGTCTAATTTAATCTGAACTAAGGAAAAATTAACTTTGGGGGTAGATATATTTATTCTTTAATAAATTGAATTTTAAAATTTAAATGTAGAGGAATACCTCATTTCAAGGGGGTTTGATGCCGGAAATAGAGCAACTAAACCTCACATAGTAACGATTAACTTTTCATATATTTTTGGTTTAATAGGTTTTTAATAATACATGTAAAGGATACCCCGCTCTTAGAAATCAATATTACTAAAGGATTATATGTTAGCAATGATATAATATACAAGATGATTTAAAGAGTGTTGATGGAAGCATGAGTACAAAGTTAGATTTACTACTCTCGTTATAATATAGATTCTAGTCTTAGAGGTCCATTTCTCAATTCTTTTACTTTGTTATTTATTTTGATGTTTTCAAAGTAAGAAAAAATAGAGGAATTAGTTCTCAAGTTTATTTTTAACAGCAAGTCCTAGTTTGGGGGATTAAGGTCTGAAACATTTTAGGGTCATTTTGAAGCATTAAACGATGTTTTTTGAGATCAATTTTTTTTTTGCTTAATTGCAATGCCTTGTGGCATTGTTCTACACTCAAATATATTTACAACAATGCAAGAAAGAATTTGATCAAGGTTTACATTGATCTTGGGTGAATGAATATTCTCTACTTTCAATAGCTCTCCCTCTCTAGCCTTCTGCTCGAACTTTCTATTACCCTCTCAATTGTTCATGCATGTCATCCCTTTAGCCTTTTTGAAAGCTTCACATCCCAATTTCCTTTGTCTGGGCGGGTCGGCCAGTCAGGTCGGGTGGGGTCATGTTAGGTCGCGGTGTCAGGAAGTGGGGTCGAGTCGAGTCATTATGTGAGGTCAGGTCGGGTCGAGTCGGGTCAGGTCGTGTGAGGTCAAGTTGGGTCGGGTCGTGTAAGGGTGCCCAAGGAATGCGTTCGAGTTGGGTCATGTTGGGTAGTGTGAGGGTGCCCAAGGAAACACATTTAGACAGGTCCAGTAGGGTTCGATCAGGTCATGTCATGTGAGGCCACACAAGGAAACGTGTTCAGGTGGGTCGAGTCAGGTTGTGTTTTGTGAGGGCGCCCAAGGAAACACGTTCGAGCGGGTCGGGTTGGGTCAGGTCGAGTCATGTGAGGACGCTTAGGAAAATGCATTCAGGTAGGTTTTCTCGGGTCGTGTCATGTGAGGGCGCCCGAGGAAATGCGTTCCGGTTGGTCAGGTCGGGTCAGGTCGTGTGAGGGCGCCCAAGGAAATGCGTTTGATTGGGCCGAGTCGGTTCGGGTCAGGTCGTGTGAGGGTGCACAAGGAAACACATTTTCCACGAGTCAGGGAGGGTCAGGGAGGGTTGTGTGAGGGTGCCTAGGGAAATGCATTTGGGTGGGTCAAGTTGCATCGAGTCATTTGAGGATGCCTAGGGAAACACATTTGGGTGGGTCAGGTTGTGTGAGGGTGGTCGTATAAAAAATGCTAAGTTTGTTATCACTATGTGCCTTGTACTACACATTTGTGTGATCTTTTTTCCGTTTTGATCTCTATCATGCCTTCATTCGGGTGGGTCGGGTCGTGTTTTGTGAGGGCGCAATAGAAAATACATTCGGGTTGGATCGTGTGAGGGAGGTTGTATCAAAAATGACAATTTATTACAACAAAAATAGAAATATGATAGACTCAATGGTTTCCTTGGGCACCCTCACATGGCACGACCCGACTCAACCTGCCCCACCCAAACTCGTTTCCCTCGACACCCTCACATGACCCGACCCACCCGAACGTGTTTCCTAGGGTGCCTTGACAGATTTACAAAGATCGTTCACAAAACATCAGAATAATGACATGGATAGAAAATGTTAGAAGCGCGACATAAGCTATTGAGATCGTCGGAATAGCCACGATATGAAAAGACCATTTACGAAATGTTAGAATGGTGACGATATGAGGCTTGTTATAGATTTAATATATTATTTCATATATTAGCGTAGTAATTTTGTTAATTAATATATATATGAGCTTCCACCTTCACGTGGTTGGCCCTGTTCAGTAGAGAATAAATTATTCTTGAAACCAAGAGAAGCTCATTCATATTTATTTTCATTATCGTAAATGTCATCATTGTTGTCAAATTATTGTAGCGCAAAAATTGATGAAATTGTTAGAAAACATTAAAAGTTCATTCATTTTAGGAATTGTCCAACGAGGCCATAATTTTGTCTAGATGACCATTTTCTTGCTAGAATATGACCATAAATTCTTCAAAAAATCCCACTATGGTAGTGTTTAAATTGTTCTTTTGATGAAAAAAAGGGATTCAACACCATCATGGACCCTTGGGGCACCCAAAATCTTGAAGATTAACAACTATAACCTAGATTTTCAATAACTTCCACCAGATTTTTGCAAAATCATGCTAGAATTTTTATTGTTTTATGGATGAAATTATAGCTTCATTAGACTACGCATTTCTTTTATATGAGTTTTAAGAATCTTCCCTATATCTTGTGTTGTTAGAATGACATGATCATAACGTTTAGCCATAATGGAAACACATGATTTCATGTTTTTATTCCCAGTTGTCCTCCTACTTCTTTTCATTTTATGTTTATAATTTAGTGGAGATTATATGAGCTTGAGGTTATGGAATTTCATGCTTATCACAAGGATGCGTGGGTTTAATTAAATTACCATCCATTCACATGTATCTATCATTCTAGAAATTACAGAAGGAGAGATTGACTGAGGAGTTTAAAATATTTCCTCCCATGGGTGCCTTGTGCACGTTCGTGTGACTCGTTTGTAATTTTCTCCCTTGTGACTTCATTCGGTTAGGTGCGCTGTGTGAGGGCGCCCGCCCAAACACGTCCGGGTCGGGTCGGGTCATTTCGTTTGAGGGCGGCCGTATCAAATTTGTTAAGTTGTGACCGCACGGGTGCCTTTTGCACGTTCGTGTGGTACGTTTTCCATTTTCTCCCTTGCGCCTTCATTTGGTCATGCACGCCATGTCGTGTCGTGTGAGGGCACCCGCCCAGACGCGTTCGGGTTAGCTCATTTCGTTTGAGGGTGGTCGTATCAAATTTGCTAAGTTGTGACCGCAAGGGTGCCTTGTGCATGTTCGTGCAGCCCGTTTGCCATTTTATCCTTGTGCTTTCGTTCGGTCAGGTGCACCGTGTCATTTCATCTGAGGGCACCTGCCCAAACCCATTTGGGTTAGGTCATTTCGGTTGAGGGTGCCCACCCAAATGCATTTGGGTCAGGTCATTTCGGTTGAGGATGCCCGCCCAAATGCATTTGGGTCAGGTCATTTCGGTTGAGGGTGCCCATATCAAATTTTCTAAGTTGTGACTGCATAGGTGCCCTGTGCACGTTCATGTGGCCCGTTTGCTAGTTTCTCCATTGTGCCTTCATTCAGTCGGGCACGTTGTGTCGTGCCATGTGAGGGCACCCGCCCAAATGCATTCGGGTCTGTTCATTTCAGTTGCGAGTGCCCGTATCAAATTTTCTAAGTCGTGACCGCATGGGTGCCCTGTGCATGATGTTCGTGCAACCCATTTTCCAGTTTCTCCCTTGTGCCTTCATTCAGTCAGGCGTGCTATGTCACATTGTGTGAGGGCACCCGCCCAAATGCATTCGAGTCAGGGAAAAGCCCCAGCAAGGATACGAAGTTTGGGTCGAGTCGGGTAAAAACGAATTAAGCATTCACCTGCAGGTGGAGTTGAGTTCCTTCCAAAAGGCGTGCAAAGAAAATTGTTCAAGGTAGGGCCAAGTCAGGTTCCTTCTACAGGATGCGTTCAGAACAATGTTCAGGGTGGGTGTGTTTAGGTCGAGTCCGTTTCGTGTAGTGCATATGTGTTCAGGACGTCATGCGGAATAATGTTTGAAGGTGCGAAGGTCCTTCATCAGGGTTGGGTCAGTTTGAGTGCGTCTCGAACGTGTTCAGGATACGCGTACAGGCCGTGACCCCAGTGACCCGTGTGTAGACCGTCACCCCGGTGACCCACGTGTAGAAATGAGTTCAGGGTGCCTAGGGCATCTGTGACCCGAGTGACCCACTTGAACTAGAATTTGTGCAGACTTTATAAACATGTTCTAAAAGGGAATTTTGGGGTTCCTTTGAATTGTTTGCACTTTTTGGGAGCTGTTAAGGCTAGACCAAGGTACAAGCACATTTGGAAAGAACCATAAATGGTTTTTGCAGGCTTGGTTGTATAATTATTGCAGATTGTACATATTCATTGAAACTCATGACCCTTATAATAGTCCTTAAAACCTGTTGGTATTGGCCATTCAAAACGAGAGCAGGTCTAGTTGCGACCTACGATCAGGTGATTAATTACCATGTATACCAAACATAGAAAAATTAGATAATTTTCCAAGCCTCGATTTGAATCACTCACAATATCCACACATCATGTTCAGATGGATCTTGTTGTTCTCTCTCACACAAGGAGTTGGAAATGAATAGATCACTAAAAAAGACAATGCCTCTCTAGCGATTAAAGTTGCAACACAATTCATCAAGTGATTTACACCACAAGTATAAATGACATCATTATATGTTTGTGTCAAGTTGTTAGAAAGGTTATTTATAGACAATACATTCAATGTACTTGGACTTCATCTAATTTTTAGGGCCTCGACTATAATATGGATTTTGTATTAGGAACACTTAATGCAAATGAAAGGGGGACTTTTTTTTTAACCACATATGCACAAGAGCATCAAATATTTCGCTTCAGAGCCCCCTTGGTTGAAGTCGAAATTCAAATTTTCTCAATTTAATCAAGGGAAAATAAAATTAAGAATTTCTTGTTGCGTATTTCAATATAAAATCACAATGGTTTATCAGTAGTAGCAAGCACCATGGTTTATCAATCTAAGCAAGAAATTGTATGTTAAATCATTCATTGTTCATGCTCAAGCTTTGTTATATATGGGAAAAGAAAACTAATGAAGGTGGATCCACTCTTTGGTGTAATTCCCCCCATGTAATGTTCTTGCATAGGTTTACTTCTTGGGAATTATCTTCAACACCAAAATTTTTTGAACCCCTTCTCTCCTCATCTCTTGCATTTAATTTTTTTTGGGGTTGCCTCCAAATGTGACTGAGAGGGAATTCTTACCCCTCCCTTGCATTTCATTACCCAACAAGTTACCCTTTTAGGGAATGGAACACAGATGACACAGCCATGCATTAATGGCTAACTTTCTCAGACTCTAACCTTCATGCCTCTTCCTTGGGTTTTTAAGAGTCACTTAAATGTTTTATTACATATATGTTGATAAATATAACATAAAAAAATTAAGTAATTAATCAATTAAAATTTTAGTCTAATTAGTAATTTTTAATTAAATTTACTAATTCATAATTAATCAATTGACATTAATTATTTTAAAGCATTATTCTTTAACTTAGCATTAATACATGATTAGACCATTGACGCACAATGAATAGTAACACATGTCCATGCCTCAATACCATTATTGGAACATGAATGAACTTTTTCTAGTAATAATTTTATTATATTAACCACACTGAGTTTCCATGCAAGAAATATAAAATTATGATGAGATGCTCAATTACACAAAAGTGTTTATAGAGATCATATTTAATGTAAGGTTGTTGCATCAATCAGGTAGATGACCCGAGGATGGGTATTGTCTAGACCAAAAATGGAAAACAACTACTAAGAAAATGAGACTTGTCACACACTCATCAAATCAAAAGTGTGGATAGGTGTGTTCGATGTTAGCATTAAACTGAACCTTTTACTTGTGGAAGCTTTATGAAGCGAAGGATACATATGAAAATAAGTATTTATTCGAAATTTCATTTAGTGAAATGTAAGTTACCTTGTGGAATTTGAGACCCCTAGCTTAGCCTAAGTACCGCCTTTTTTTTTAAATTCCAACAAGGGGTATATGGTAATTACCTTACCACCTTTTTTTCCAAAAATTCTTACCTAGTTACCTAACCGCACTTTTTCCAACAATGCTTAGCCTAATTACATTTTTTTCCAGCAACGCCCAACGACTATAATCACATTGCAGAATCTGAGACAGTGGCTGAGAAGACGTGGGTTCAGGGGTTTAGCAAGGGACCCATTGGTTCGACCACCAACCACTAATAAAAAGAAACTACTGGCATGACCAAGAAATTAGGTGCAATCGGCCTTTGTCAACCCAAAAAATGGTAAGGATACATAAATAGCTCATAAAATCCGGAGTGCATGTTATAGTAGTCGGAATCCATTGATAGAATTTTTTCCAGAACTCAAAAATAATCTCTTATAAATTATGATCAGGTTTGGGATTTTGTGATGGAGCCTCCCAGGGTTAACTAGGTTTGTGGGGCTGATGTTGTCTTGCTTCTCAATCAATCTCATTTTTCAATCTGAAAGTAGCTGCTGGAAATGGTACATATAATAGGACTAAGCTATTTTCCATGTGGCTCCTATTTAAAACAACTATAGCTAAAGTCTTAAAGAATTTGAAAGTCTTAAAGAATTTGAAAGTCTTCGGAGATTTGAAAATAATGGAGAACTGGGAAAAAAATTAATAAAAAATTATAGCTATTTCTATTTATGTTTTCTAAATAAACAAAATACCTGATTTGTGTGATTGAATCTTCCCTTCCAAAGTCCTTTTTGAAATTTGGCCTATGCATCTAATTTTCTTGGATATAAATTTAATTTTGGACTCCAGCATCTAGAGTCCCTCCTACAGTAGTAGTCCTAGGGGAGAGCCCTAATTAAGGTTTTCAAGGAGAATTATTCTATTTTTCTTGGAACAAATGTTGAAGCTAACTAAAATGGTGTTAAAGAGATTCCTCTTGCCTTTTAATCGTCAAAGGTTTCTTGCTGACATCTGTTTAGGCTGTACCATTTCAGATTTTTTTTAGAGCATATATTGGGAGGAGGCCTAGACACTAGATTTTTTCCACCAGGACAGGTAATGAGGATTTGGGAGAATGTTGTAGAAGGAGGATGCAAGAAGCACTTGTGCTTAGTCCCGGTGAGGGTTGTCTCCCAGGAGCTCTAGATTCTATTTTCAAAAAATTATGCATAGGCTTAGATTGAATGTACCTTTCTTTGGGAATGATGTTCATGCTGGGCTGGTACATCCAATTTTTTTCTAGGTTTAATTGACTTTTCAAATATTTTTTGTTTGAACCAGTGTTGCAAGCATCTCGATAAAATCCCGATTGTATCTCGAAATCATGATTTTTTGGCCTAGCCTATTTAGTGATGTTTTGAAGGTATCTTGATTTCACCGATGTTTGCTGATATTTATTATGCATGAGGGTCAAAATCCAAAGTAGGAGATCATGGAATTTTCATAGGTCTCAGTTTCTGAGAGAGTCTTGTATTGATGCAAGGCCACTTTTCCAGTTGAAGTTCATTAAAAAAAATTCTAGTTTTGTTTATTGTTAATGCATTGGACCCTTTTTTAAAACAAAAATATGACTGAGTCCTTTTACTAAAGGTTAACTTCTAGGATCCTATGGTGAATGTAATAAGTAGTAATAGGACAAATGCATATCTTTTTACTTTTCTAATACCCAAATGCTAATTTGAACAATGTTCTGAGATGCAAGAATTAGAAAAATGAACTCTGAAATTCACTGACCAAATTTACTAAGTATTCTAATGAATTTTTAGCAGAAAATAAACTCATAAAGACACAAGCATACAATTAACAAAACACCACAAAACACTAGATATAACTGCCTCCTTGCACAAGGTATCTCAACCTCCTTAAGTGATGCGCTCTCCCTTACCTCACACGCTGATCTGGAAATATTTTCCTGACCTCAAAACACAAATTATTTCTAGTGCATAATGATGTATTCACCAAGTATAAAGTATTCTCTTTATAGGATTGAACTTTCCTTCAACTCAAGAAAACTAGCTCCTTGAACTGAAGTCGAACTGCCTCGCCGAAATCAATCCTAACTGACATCTAGAACGGAGGCAAACTGGCCTTTTAAACTCGGGTCAAACTGTCTCACTGAAGCGAAGCCATAGTGAGATAAAATATCCATGCATGCTCAATTACATTTGCTAGATTTTCTATTTTGACTATAAGAAAATTAGAGAATTTTATTAAGTCAACACTAAGAGAAAGTGAGATTTCCCCTTTGCTTCACATGTGGGTTTTTTTTCCAAACTACTAAATTTAGCAGAACCCTTGCATCTCTAACTTCAATTAACTAATATTTCTATGGTTAAGCCTTAGGGTTGTTTATTTTTTGATCATCTATCGGTTGTTCGAAATCAGGCTACATGAAATCCCATGTATTGTGAGAGAGAGAATAAAGAGTACCTCCATAACTAAGAGGGAGTGTTGAAAAATGTAGCTTTGGTTGGTACTTTTGGTAGAATATTGGAGACAAAATTAGAGATAATTTTTTTTTTTGATGGTCAAGTCGGCTTCAAAAGGTTTAGGCTGTCAACATGGTCAAAAGGTGTCTTTTCAAGGGTCATGACCCTCCACATCAACCATTATAAGTAGAGCCATGTCGGAGGTAATTTTAACACACAACAACACATCTAAAACTCATCTGATCTACTACAGTTTCCTCACATGTGCAAAGAAATAAGAAGGAATATATTTGTCCATCATTGACTATGTTTGACCTAGCGATGACTTGCATTGACCAATTTTTTTTTACTACTTGAATGAAATGTGAAGGATGCCAGATCTTCTATTGAACCTCATCTTTGTTAACTTTACTTTGTGGAATTTCAGCCTTGTTGACTTCGACCTTTTTCTCCCGCATTGACCACAGTAGACTTTTGTGGATTGAGCTGCTACAGTTTTGCATTATGACTGGAATTCGGATGAAATTTGACTGGTATTTTTTATAGTGAAGAAATTAGTGGTAGTATCTCTCTCTTGGCTCAATATTTTATATGGTCACAAGTTGACCTTTGTCTAGTTATTATTGGAAAAATCTAGTTAAATTAATGGTGTCTATTGTCTTATTCTCTACTGTGATCTCTTTTTCTCAATGTTTATGGTTTTTTTTTTTTCAAGTTTAATTTCTTGATGATTAATACATTCTAAATGTTATATTGAATGCTCTAAAGAAGATCCTAATATCAGTGGAAGTAGTTACCAGATTTGAAAGTTTTTCTCTAGTTCTACATTCACTATAAAGCAATAGTAGGAGTTAGTGAGGGGGTTATGAGAATGAAAATTTTCATTAGTTTCTAGAAAACCACACCGAAGTTCTTCTGCTAAAAATATAAACTTGAAAATGTTGTATTACCTTTCCACCCACAGTTAATTGAATGAAGAGTTGGTAGCTGCAATGACCACCTGCCACAATTATGGGAGTTTGTGGTGATTGAGAATCTCCCTCATATTTCAATAGGAAATATGTGTAAGTATCCATCTCAAACTTTAGGAGTTGATCCCTTAGTGGTATGGGGAAATGAGAAAAATCTCGTGGAACAATCATTCACAAATTTATTTAGCGTACATAATGACAAAAGGGGCACGCATGTGCCTAGAGAAGTAAATTAATGCTACCATCTTGAGTAGAATTATTTTTGTAGTATTTTGGATGCTTAGAACCTGATTTGGATGGTCAAATACAACAAAAAAGGTGCCAATTGAAAATTGGATAATTTTTGGCGTTTTCTGGGCATACCAAGATTGAATCTGGCTTACTAAGTCATTACAAAGAAGATTTGGAACCTAGTTGAGTTGATGAGGTTGTGATTTAGCATGTATTGGGTGAACATAAAAAGAAATATGAAATAAAATTACTAAGGGATTGTAAAGCAATGAAGGGTTTTCCTTATTTTATTTTCTATCAAATTGGGAAGCTTATGGAGATCATGGAATCCCTAAGCTTTGCAGGGAATATGATTTCCTTAGTTTTTTATGACTATAAAGGAGAATTATATTCACCCATCCACTTATATAAGTGTTAATAGTTATAATTATGGTACCATGGCCTAGTAAAGAGATGGCCAATTGTAGAGAGTGCATGTGCAACTAAGTCTATGGTTGGGTGGAAAAATCTCATTACTAGATAAGTCAGAAACTCTAACCTTCAAATAGGTATCTTATCTATTTTCATGAAATACCTGTTATAAAATTAATGCATGGCTGTGTTATGAATTAAAATCTTTCCATATTTAAGAAAATTATTATGTCGAAAATGATGCCTCCTGAATGAAGATAACCATTTATGTTTCATGTTTGATCGATTGACATATAAGCACTATGGAAGTATTAGGATGAATTTCGGATGACCTATGTAGTTTTTTGAGAATGTAAGCTTGGTAATTATTATATGTAATTTTCTTATCAGGGTTGAGATAAATGCCCCTTTTCTTGGAACCTTGGTGGAGATGCTTGTTTAAGAGACAATTCCCACAAATTCTCACATTTTCCATAGAGTGTTGGCAGGCCATGGGACTTTATGATTTTCTACATATAGGAACGACATTCATATTTTATAGAATTTGGAATCAATTATCCATGATTGAATTTTTTATAACTTAAAAGGAATACTAAGTGAACTTAGTCTATAAATTTGTAAGTTATATATGGGATAAGAACCCTTAAGTTGAATCTTAGGCTTTATTTTGGATAACGTTCTTTATGGATAGTTTTATTTGATAAAGAAATATATGTATATATATATATATATATATATATATATATATATATATATAATCTCTAAAATAAAATCACATTTACCAAACATGCAAAGAGATGAAATAAAGAAGAACAGAGTGCACCTTTCGCACCAACAGTAATAAGAGTATCATTAGGTCAATAATTCCATACTGTAGCCTAATTTATATTTCTGGGAAAGCTGAAACCAAAACCCTCCCTCTGATTCTCCATGTGTAATCAATTTTTGATTGCAATTGGATTCTTTGAAAGATGATCTGCCTCAAAATTAAATTCTCTGTGAACATGCTGAATAGAAACTGAATGAAAAGCTTCCTGGAGTTCCTTAACTTAGTGCTACCAATGAGAGAGAACCAGAATATCCAATGTCACATATACTTTAAAACTCTGATTACCACTTTTGAGTCTCCAACAAACTGAATATTGTGAACACCTTTAAGCATAGCAAATTTTAATAGGGCCCAAAGGGCTACTTACCTTGCATGAATATTAGTACCATTGCTAGTTCCAATATTCAATTATAATTAATGATCATAACTGTAATGAAGGACAATACCAGAAACATAATCACCCAACATTTGAAATGCACCATAGAAATAACTCCAAGTAATATCAGGATTGAAAGAGGGAGCATGCCTAAGGTTGAACCTCGAAGCCCCCTACTTTATGCACTTAGTTACACTTTTTATCATCATCTTATTTTCGTAAGTCTTCTCATATTTGTTTGTAAGAACATATAATATATTGGGAAAAATCTTGCCATCCTCTAGCAACATTCTAATCTATTGTCAAGTGATTAGCACAAGATAATGTGCACTTATGACCAATCCAAGCCAATTGGAGTTGGGATGAGTTGAAGTTGGTAACTTTTGTTCCTTTTCCAATTGAAGCAAGGGAGGGTTATTTTTTTTCCATTATCAATGACCATATATGCTAATTTATGCTTGATTTGACAATTATATGTACAAAGAGCTTCCTTGTTGTTGGAAAGGCTATCGTTGGGCATTAGCATCAAGTGTGGATAAATTTATTTGGGATCGTCGACATCAACCTCTAAGTCTCCAACATCTCAATAATTCTTAGAAAGGAAGTGAAAATTGCATTTAGGGTTGAGTTCATTCTTATTCATTGTTGGTCAAGTTGTTCACAAGGAAGAACAAGTTTAGTATTGTGAAAGAGGCTGAAATCCTTTGTTCCGTGGGTCAATTTTAGTTTCTCCAAGGGGTCGAGTTATCCACTCAAGAGGTCCATATTCACTCTTACACTCAGCTGGTCGAATTCTGTAACAAATGAAGTACAATAACCAGTCACAAGGGAGCTAGAATTTTGTCTTTGTCTTGTGGGTGTGTTTTTGGAAGGGAGGATTGATATTTTTCTCATTTGCTAAAGTTTTTACCTCCTAAGAGTGACATTGTGTTTAAGGACTAGTTGCTAGAAAAATTTCCTTGCTGGTTGTAGCATTATTGTGGGTTGATTTAACCTCTTCTGGATGCTATCACAATATTTTTGTGTGGGTTATGGATTTGCCTTAATTACATGTGTGTAGAGGGTGTCATTTAGGAGAAAAAAGGAGCCATAAATGTTGTTGGGTTTGTACAATGAGTAAGTGTTGGTCGTACTATAGAAATTAAGCTCATAATACAAGGGGTCAATGCTGGTCCATTTCAGCCTTAAAAACTGATATTTTTCACTTATTCGTAAGCCTCTCATAAGGGTTTAATTACCCTTATTCACTCACTGTATATGTCGATTTCAATCTAATAAATTGACTGTTTATGACTTGGAACTATCTTCATATTGCCTTAAATCAACAATGTATAAAACTTATGGGTTTAATATTAGTTTGTGTATTGAGAAATAAATGCCTATGGATGATTACTTTCCATGGCTCTCTTATCAGTCCATAAATTTTGTAACATGGTGTTATATAATTCTAAATTAATTTCATGAGTTGAAAGGAGTTAGTTTTGTATTTTATAGGGCATATCATTGGTGTATTCCTTAATGAGTTTAATTTGAATGGTATAATGTTGTCTGGAAAAAATTTTCGGTGTATTCCTCGTTGAGTTTAATTTGAATGGTATAATGTTGTCTGAAAGTGTTTTTAGGATTTTTTCTAGCACTGTGTTGTTCATCTAAAACTAAACAAATGGAAAATTTTAGTTGATAGGCTGCCTTTAAAAAATGTCTTTGGCCTTCCTCATTGAACCGTGATCCACCTCTTATGATACTATGAAGATCCAAACCATCATGGATATTATAATTGGTTGTTATCCAAAATGTACAAGCATTGTAAACATACATGGATTTCAAGAATTATTTGTGGTTATAGGCTCATACACATAATTGGAATCTTCACTGTGCCAAATTCACCAACCAATATTACTAAAACAACATGATGTTCCAAATTTTAATATGATCTTTACCATAAGCACCATCCATAAATACAAAAACATCAAAAAGGAAATGAACACTACTAACATCAATTAGTTATCAAGATTATTATGATTGATTTCTAATGATAGCATTGGGTTGTTATAATTTGTGGTTGAACTAATCCCATGATGGAAGAAATTGGCAAGGAGATACCTGTCACTAGCACCAGTGAGTTGAACATAAATATCCTCATATTCACCCTCAAAATCATAAACCAACCTAATCAAGTTGAAAATTTTATTTGCAATACATAATCACTTGCATGCTAGCAGGAGATTATCGTTGCATTTGAATCAGAACAACTTGCTCTGGTACTTCGCTAATTCAACCGGTTTAAATTTAATTTGATTCCTAATGATCTCTCTCCTTGTTGGGTTAGTGGCAATGGAAGCTGCAAAAATAGGATATAAGGATTACTCAGTAGTGAACAAGGACCTCCAGCTGAACTCACCAAATTGTGTCAGATTTTCCGTAGTAAATCATAGAAAAGACACTAACACTCGCTATATTTTAAAGATGTCGTGGCACATGAAATTAAGATAATATGATCACAGAATCAGTCCAGGAACAAAGTGACAAGAAGAGGAATTAATAGACTACATAACAATAGTTTCTTCTCAGATGTCCAAATGCATGTTGTGCCACAATTCCTACACGACGCCTTTCAAATGTAGCACAATCAAATCATATCTTGAGGAAATACTTATTTATACTGTTTGAAGGAAATTATCAAGGTTTTGAATATGTATATACTGTCAAATATCAAAACTACCTTTTTTTAATACAAGACTTCCAGCCATGAGAATTTAACCAGGTTGGTAAGAGAAAGGTATTGTCTTAACTCCCACAGGGACTCAAATCTAACAAAAGTGGCCAGCTTTCCCCTACTATTTCTCTTTTTTTCTTCATGTCAGTTTTACACCCAAGGTGGATCAATGTAGTAACCAAGTCCTATTCTCCTATCACTTATGTTATATGCTTGTTATAATGTTTTATACCAGGTTTGGTATGTGGATTGGTCCTAGTGATCGAGTTGAATTTGTCTATGTACACTTGTTCTTAGAAACATTGTATGAATTGACCTTGCAAAGTTTAAACATTGTAGCATTTAAAAGAATGATGATTGGTCTTTATGATAGTTGTGGCAGTTGGCTGGTATTGGCATGTGTAACTGTTGCATCTGTCCTTAGTGAGATTGAAGGGTGGATAATAGAGTTGTAACAACACCCCCTAATGTGTGATGTAAGAAGAGGAACCAATGGTCGAAGCACATTCTAATAAACATAAGTTATGAGGAATTCCAAGGAAAGAGCTAAAGATCAAGGAACTAGTGAGTACTTGTAATCGATTGTCAACAAATAGATAGGAATATATATGATTAGAAGAGAAACAAAGCATGGCTACCAACATAATACACTGTGTATCCATGTAATAATATGCAATACCATGGCCATGAAAAAAGTACACAGCAGGTCCATGTCATGAAAATGATCATAGCCATGAGCAAATGCAATGTGGATATGTCATAATATACATCAAGAAGACAACTAATACCAATGGGAAGATGTAGTAATTGTAAGATAGTCATATACTCCATCACAACTTAGGAGGGGTAGCATGAGTGATGTGCCTCCAGAGCCCAAGGTCTTTGTTCCAACCCTGATGGTATGATTCTACATCATATGAATGGATAAAATATTGGGATACAAAAATGTATCAAGTATCAAAACTTAGTGCTATTATTTCCTCTCCAAAATGGGAACTAAACATTTGTTGATCCACACTTAAAAGTTGATAAAGCTCAGCATGAGATCATAAATATTGAATATAAAAAACATGAATGGAATCCCCACCAAAATCTGCACCTAGTGGCGACCATATTAGAGGGTGAATAATCATTATAGAGCCCAGATTTACATATGATTATAATCCATGTAATGAATTTTTGTGGAAACTTGGAGGACCATTAATAAAAACTTTAATATCCCAAAATAGGGAAAATAAGAATTATTGGGAATATCTTAAAATATTCCAAAAATGGACTGCTCAAAAATACATTCACAGAAAAATGCATTTCCAGAAATATATGCCATAAAAATTTAAATCATCACTTGGATCCATTAGATATATCCATCTATCATATAAATCCAAGAGGATATCAGAAACAAATGAAACTAGGTAAGGTAAACCGACCTCCCACACCTAGTGTAGCTGAAAAACACTAAAACCCAAAACACTGCTACTCAGAAATAATGCACAAAGGAGAATGCGCACTATTAAGAGGGTTTCAACTCAAAAATTAGGAGAACAAATAGATCTTCTCATATATTAGACAATCATGCTAAAAAACTGAGATCTAGTCTCCTTATTACAATTACAAGAAAACCTGGAAAGGGTTTCTTGTCTTACACTCTGAATACAAATCTGATCTTCAGAAAATTATTGAATAATCACTGCAACACTAAATAATAAGAGTGTAGAAGGCTAAAATATATCATATCTGATGTATATACCTAAATTCCTCCTCCCATGAAAGGATGAACCTCTCAATCACAAGGAAGCACTGCAAAGAAGCCACTAGACCATCCACTGAAGCTGCCTCCAAAAATAATGCATTCCCTATTTGGGACAATGCTGCGAATGTTGGGGAAATGTTTGGTCTGATGCCACAGATCTTAAATGAGCTCAATATCTCTCCAAAAATATCTCCCAAGTGAAGGAAACCTCCCTCCAATGAGAAACTAGCTCAGTAAGTGGGATTCCAATCCCCTCCAATATTGCACCCTACAACACAGCACAATGAATGCGCTGATGAAGTAAGCTGAAGCTTGGCCTGAAAATATGATGTGGAAAATGAATTCAAACTATCACAATAGGCTCCTAAAGGAAAGAGGTGGGATTCCCTCTCGGTAAAACCCAGTGCTAAACAGCACAACAACCCTGCTAAATAGCAAGAGGAAGCAAAAGTCTAAGCAGACCAAAATAATAATATAAAACATAAGGAACAATGGCTTCCATCCTCTTCCTTAAATAGAATGTGAGATTTCTTGTCTTTGGACCCACCCAATTAGGTCATCCCCATCAAGAGATTCATCTCCCTCCAAAACTACGTTATTCCTTCCTTGATTCCTACTCCTCCACATCTGCGCTGTTGACTTGGTTAAAGTAGACTAAATCAACATGATATTAGCCCCGTTCACACATGGTAGTGTTTTATTGAGCTAAAAAGATGGTCTCCTTTCAAACTTGAATTTTTTTCACTCCTTAGGAGACTTATGGGCCTTCCTACCCATTTATTCACCGGCTAAAGACACTGATAACTCTAATGTTCCATTTTAGGTTGAAGCTAAAATTTGGGAACATTATAGAAACAAAATCCTTATCATGCAAATCCATTTAAGCTAATCTCTAGGAAAAATTTTCCTCCCTTGAAACATTTCAAGCCCTAAGAAGGCAAGTTGTTGAGCCACTTTCTTAGCACGTCTTGCATTTCCACTATCATTTCCTAGCTCATTCATAAATATATTTTTGTGAGAATCACAACAAGCAATAACCAAAGCATCCAAACATGCACTAAAAGCATCTAAGGATAAAAATTTAATCAAAAAAAGTTCAGCTGAATTCAAGCACTTCACTGCTGCTCCTGAACCTTTGCACTTAACAATTAGATTACAGATTTAAGTAAGAAAACTAAACAATTTTGTTTTATCACCATTGAATAACATAATTTCACTATTTCTTATGGAAGCCCATTCTCCTCACAGCTCAAATCAAGAGGTAAGTCCTTCTGAAGAAGTTGCCTAGCTGTCCAAAATGGCCCTCCATCATGCACTTTAGTGACTACTGGTTCATGCAAGTTTCCATGCGTCCACATTGATAGTTGATTTAGTGTAGTTTTATCCAACATATATTTGATATATTATGATGTAATAAAATTTTGGAGGCCTAGGTGTAACCATAGTTTTAAAAAAACACAACCCAAGATCACCTTGAGCCGACTACTGACTAGGAAAGTTAATCATCCCACAAGTAATGTGACCACTCTTTATAAGGATCTAGGAAGGGCACCATGGATAAGAAAGCGCTGTCTTCATATATAGTTCATAGCCCTTGTCTACCATTTGATCTTGCAACTCCAAAGCCTCTAAGATCCTGTTCTCTTTTGTTAGCCCATAAATTATGGTACTATATGTGATTATGTTAGGCATGCAGTCATTCTCATTCATTTCTTCGAGGAGAAGGAAATATTCACCCAATTGCCCTCCCTTGCAATATCCATTGACCAATGGATTATATGTCACTACAGTTAGCTTTATTCCACGCACTAAAGCTTCACTGAAAATCTCTTTAGCCTCATCTAATCTACCTAATTTGGAGAAATTGTCTACTACCAAGGTGTAATTATAAATATTTGGCTTACAACCCTTACATTTAATTATACTCAACCACTCCAGGACCTCTTTAATGCACAAAGTTTATGTATTAGAAAGGTAAATTCAGAAACTATTTCAGTTTTGATTTTGTGTTTTCAAGTTAGATATTGTTTCGAAGTATTCACATTTCTAATTTTATTGCAATGTGGCAGAATGATCGTGATAGTACAGGAACAACCCCAGGACAGGATGATAGTGGAAAGCGGCCAGCCGAAAAACATGTAAAGTGTTGGCCTTGATCTATCTTCATGTATTTTGGTTATTTACATAATTGAAATAATGTTAATTTTTTTCAAATATGTAGACTCTTGGCCATGGCGCGCCTGATTATTCTCTGAACGAGGAAGATTTTTCTTCATCCCCATGTCCATTGTTGTTGCTGCAAAAAAAGGCGTGAAAAGAAAAGTTGGAACTTGAGCGTTTGGCAGACGTTACGCCTCAAACACTTGAATTAGGAATGAGGATAAGGCAACTTATGACCCATCTAGAAACATATGGTAATAATAAAAAATCGAAAGGATATTTTTTTTGTTCTGCATGAGATCAATTGTGCTAGTTTGATTTTTAATTTTTACATTAACTAAAATAAAATAAAAATATTTTGTATGTAGCATTATCTGACACCTTCTGCCTCCGGTGTTGTTGGTAGTGGGACAAAAAGGATATATATTTCCGAGGAACCCTCCCGTACACCTTTTACACCTTTAGGTGGCACTCAAGAAATGCACCCTGCCCAAGAAGACACCCATCCAACCGATGAATGTGTTGGCAGTAATGAGGCTAGTATGGCCAACTATATTATTGGATTTTCTGGAGCTACGTGTGTCACCTCCACGGGGACCATTGATAGCACATTTTTGGTGAAAGATGAAGGTGTTCCTATAAAGAACATACAACTTCCAGGTAATTTTTAATATTTTAGCTATTTCATGTACTCTATCCAAAACATATTTTATCATGATTTATATTTTTAAATTAATGATAATATTTTTTCTGTGTAGGAAATAATGAGTTCTACAGATTTTTGGACAGCAAGGCATTGGTAATTTTTGGCCCAACCATACGCACAAGGTGGAATTCCCAGAATTCCAACCTGAGAAAAGAACTTATAGATTATCTAGAATCCCTTTTTGGGGTGGGCACATTTGATAGAACAAGGGTCGCTCGGGTAGTTGGTAAATATCTGAAATATACCAGGGAAAACTATAGGACACAATTTCAAATTAACTCTAGATACGAGTGTCCTCTCAAAATTCCATAGAGGGAGTGGAGAGCACTCATTGATGGCGGAAAATAGAAAAAGGCCAAGAAAGAAGGAAAAATGCTAGCTGGACCCACAAGGTAAATTACAACTTTAACTCAATAGCTTTAATTTTATTTATGTCTAAAATAAAAGTGTACTACGTCATATCCGACTTCAAGCTTTTGATGATAGATTTCCAGACACCTCAAAGGCAACCAAATCTAGGATTGAAAAAGAAGGAAATCACAAGCTAGGCCAGGGCGGCTACTTGAAATTAGCCGCAAGAATTGTGAGTAGCTAAACATCTTATAATTAGTTGTATCACTTTCCAAGATTTTTGTAATCCCATCAAATAACATTAAAAATACACAATCATATGTAATGTACGGTGATGACTTTGGAACAGAAACCATAGAGGAAAACAGAGAGATCTCTTTCCATTCTGGCTATCAAGCTGTAGTTGAACATCGTAGAAGCTTGGGACAAGTCTCAAGATCCATAATGCCTGATAAGGTTAAACATTAACCTTTCAATATGTTTGTTTTCGTCCATAAATTTAATGTCTAACACACTTTTTTAAATCATGGGAGCAACACTTTCAACGAGCCAAATAACCCAGTTGTAGAGCAGTGCGTTGAGAGTGAAATATTGCAAGAAGTACATGGTCCTCACATGAAACCTGATCATTGTAGTAGGGACCAGAATGGAAATGCTACTATCAGTGACGGCCATGATGATAATTAATTTCCACTTATATTTTTTTCTAATTATACCTTGATGGTTGTGTCCTTATAACATTTTTGTTTAAATGACAGAGAATGTTGTACTTGAGCATCCTACCACCAGAGAGGAACACATGGCAATGGTTCCAATGGTGACAACTGGTGCACTAGGCAAATAATCTCATTGAATTTTTTTTTATTAATATTACCGAACTAGTTCAATGATATTTGAAACTCACAATTAAAATTTTTAATATTATCTGTTTTATAGGTGATGTCTTGTCACTGCTTGAGACCAAACATCGTGAGTACACAACTAGGTCTGTTACGCGGGAAAGGCACAAAACAAAAGTAGAGCACAATGATGTTGATGATGTAGTTAAGAGCTTTAGAAGTATGAATAAGAAAAAGAAATTTTTATAATGTAAAATATTGTATTATTATAAGACAAATGTTACCATACTTCGAACCTCTTTTTCCTTATACAAGAACTCATTTATCATACTATTTTAATGTCAAGCATTTTCAATGTTTTTTTGCATACTTTTTGTTGCATTTATTTTTTATTAGTTATTGAATATTTTTTTTCTTCTCATGAAAGTAAAAAATGAAATACAGATTGGGTATTGGGGAATTGAGAGTGATGTGAGGGGGGGGAGGGGCCATAAGAGCTTCCACCTTCACGTGGTTGGCCTTGTTTAGTAAAGAATAATTTATTGGAGTGATTTAATCTTGGATAAAACCTCCCTCGATCCAACGTAGCAACAAAAAAGTCATTGTTGACTTAGTTTCTATACTTTGAGATCGTGGGAGGCTTGTTCCAAGTTCAATCGACTCCAATAAATTGTTCTTCAAATGAAGAGGAGCCTATTCAGGTATGTTTTGACATTGTCAACATATGTTCTAAAATTATCATAAGAATGCATCCTATAGTAAAAAATACTACATCAATCACTTGTATTTATTGTATATATAATTATGGATTTTGAATGACATGGCAGCGTAGGTACAAATCCTCTTGCATCATGAGCAATACAACTTGTCAACTAGGGTCATGTCTAGGATCTTTTTGCTTGTGCACTTGACCAGGTTCGTAGTGTCACATTTTGTAAGTTCCTTTACAGTTCAAAATTCAATATGAATCTTGTTCATGATTATTATCTGGTTTTTTGTATGTGTTTTTTCCTCTATTTGATTGCAATTTTGAACATGCTTTTATACATTGAAACTTTTTTTTTATATACTATTTTTATACTTACTTGTTTGAGTTATGGTGATATAACCACCATTGTATCGTATCCATCTTATCACATTCCCTTGTGTTGTAGTTAGGTACAAATTAACTCCAGGTGAAGGTTATAAAGTTGGACCTATATCTAAAAAATTACATGGACTACTTTAGTTTTTTCTAGGGGTTACTCCATGTACGTAAAATGATTTTCACCCAGGATTCAAATCTCCCCACTCAGCCCAGTCTTGCAAGGTTGAAGGGTTCACACAACACAAGGTTTATCGTACTAAGTGAACACAATGAGAGCTCTGGTTTATGTCTGTGTGTGCAATCTCTGTGTCTGTATGTGTGTTGTCTCACACATAGACACAACGTTGATCCCTCAAAGATGAATCTAAAAGGTGTTATTCAAAATATAAGCGCACATGGGCATTATTGATCCAACAATGCCTGCATATTTCCTTCCATGAAAAAGTATCAATGTGGAAAATCCATGAAATATAATTATGTGAACTTTTTCACGTAATTCTTCCACATTTTTCCAAGAAAACACATTGCCACGTGCTGTTGTTTTCTCATTTTTCTAAGCAAGGAAATGGGATCATGTTATGCTATTGATGGTGAAGGTTGTTGTGTCTACCTGTAGGTGCCCTACGTTCCTTCAACAGTTAGAACTATTTTAACTGAAAGCAACTTGAAATAATTGAACTTGATTTATAAAAATTAGAAATCACACATGCTTAAATTAACTCTAACTACTCTAACTCAAATTTACTGAGCTAATTGAGTGACAAGAGACATGTCACATAAGTGAACTGCATCCAAGTTGTTTGTTGATGTGGAAATTTGAGTTTTCTCAATTTAATCAAGGTAAAATCAAATTGAGAATTTCTTACTGCATTTTTCAACATCTATGTTGTCATATGTTGCACACTAGATCTTGTAGATTCATTTAGAAGTCATCACTAATTTATTTTCAGAACAATCAAGATATACTTCAAACTTGATGATATGTTTGCTCCCTCTGAGCTCAGATCTCATTTAGTATAATATATCTCAACACAAATCATTGGTTATGGTAGAGTCCTCTTCTCACGATATTTTATTTGTTCTTCCATTACTTCCACCTATTGTGAGAGCCTTGGCAACCTTTACTATGTACCTACAATCCTCACCAGGTGACCATGGAAGAATAATAATAACCAAACAAGAGAAACAAAGACAACAAGCTAAATAATAATAACAATAACAATTAAAGAAAGAGAGATATAAGTTACTTATATCTTGATAATTATAGGAAAATGTTAACTCCCTCTTGATCTCAATCTCCTTTCATCCATATTGAAAATTTATCAACCTTTTCCTTATCATCAGCATGATGTCATTCCTTCCTTGCATAAGATAGGTTTTCGTCTTTCAACAGAAACATGGATTTAGGTCTAGCTCTAGGGTTTTTTCCATAAATCTGTGGAATTCTTATCAAGTCTTTTAGATTGCTAGGATTACAAACCCTAGACTTCCAATATTGTCTAAAACTTTGTCATATGCAAGTTTTCTTTCCAAAATTCAATTGCCCAAAATCATAAGACCTCTTTACATATGTGATGAACTCCATTATAGCTTTTGTAAGGTAGCATTTCTCAACTAGCGACATGTGCAGGGAATATTTCAAGGTTCATGGCATCAAGACAACATCCTACATTCTAAAATGCAATGAAACATTTCCAAGGGAAACATAGGAACCCAAAACTTCAATTCAATATATATCACCAAATATTCTTGGCACAGGTATAAGAATTGCATCCCTTATATTAGTTAAATACTTGAATGTCTTCTTTTGCAGTTACCCAAGATATATTTTTAGAGATGATTCCTTTAGCTATGAATTAGCCATAATTATAGAGACTTCAAATAATCATTTTTCATCATATATCATTCAATACAATCATACTCACAACAGTGCAATGCAAGACATATCACTGCAGTATAGGGTATATGGCATTACAAACTTTGCAACTCCAGAGCAACATTTCATATCAGAGGAAATATCCTACATAGGTTACCCATTGTTTAGTAAATTGAATGAACTTGATCCATTTCATTACTTCTTCCAATACCAATATGGCTTGCGTGCTTCAAATCAGTAGATGCATCTAACACTACCAAAGCATTGTTGAAGATAATATATCACTTGACGATTTCATCATTGAAATTGTTTTGTATAAGTAGGTGAAGGGACTCTTTATAAATGATGTACTTCATGTTTTCTTTAAGGAACCCTTCATAGCTTCATATAATCCATGTATTTCCAGAACATTGGCATAGTCCTTTGATGACTCATTTTTTCAAAAATGAGTTTTTCCCATCAACCTTAACAACATCAAAGAAAATTTAATACAATTCCTAATACATAATTTTTCAATCAGTCCTACGTTTGATTCTCATATACTCTACGATATTATTGCTAAAAGAAATTTAATTTCAAACAAAAATTTCAGAGAAGAACAATGTATAGCCTTCAATATAATGTAATCAATATTCAGTAGACTTTGCAAACTGAAGATACCTTTGCTAACGTTGTCACTAATTGAGGCATTTCAGACTACTTTGGATAATGTTCTCAAATTATTTGTTCTTTATATCTTTTATATGAGGTAGCCTTACTATAGCAGACCAAATACCATTGTCTTTTATCCTTCTTTCAGAGTTTCAGACTAGAGCTTCTAAAGGCACATACTCAGATAGGAAATATAGATTTTTTTTAATAAATAGTGACTCTTAACTTGAGAAGTAATATTTCTTTTGCAATGGCCATTAGCAATTTCTATTTGGATTTATGAGGCCTCGTAGACTTGATTGAAACATAATAAGAAGAAGAACAATTTGGGATTTCTAGATCTTAAATCCTCTTCAAAATAGTTAGCATTATGTTCTTTGATCTCCAAATCATAACATATTGAAAAACCTTCATTCTAGAAATATTTCCACTGGGCATAACATAGTGATAACAAAAATTATCTCAAAACCATAAATGTAACCAATGTACATTTTTGTTTCAACAGGGGACTTCAAAGACCTCCTTTAGATTCAAATTGATATTATAGACAAGTTCAACCTTCTCTAAAGCTAACTTCAAAATTTTTCTCAAGGTTGTTAAGGCCTCAAGTCATACTACTGTATTGAATAAATTAGGGCCTGATTTTCTAGGCCTCCAGGATTCTCAGTTTCCTCTTAATCACTATTTGACTTTAACTTTATTTAGCTCCTTTTTCAAGTCTCCTATGGTTTTGACTAAGGATTTTCGACCCTCTTAGGTTTGTACTGAGACTTTACCTCAGATATATTCAACCTTGTCTGATAATATATTTAAATCTCTTGGTTTTCTTTTTTTTTTGATCTTTTGGGACAAGGCTATTCTAAAAGATATTGATGGTGACTTTGGGAAGTTACTTGAAGTGGCAGAACACAAGGGATGCCAATTTTTGTGTCTTGTATTTGTGTTGAAGTTGAGTTGGATAAAGGTCTCGTGGAGGCAAATTTATCAACCTTTTCCTTATCATTAGCATGATTTCATTCCTTCCTTGCATCATATAGGTTTTTCTTCTTTCAGCAGAAACATGGATTTAAGTCTATCTCTAGGGTTTTATCCACAACCCTATGGAATTATTATCAAGCCTTCTAGATTGCTAGGATTTAGAAACCCTAGACTTCAAATATTGTCTAAACCTTTGTCATATGCAAGTTTCTTTCCAAAATTTAATTGCCCAAAACCATATGACCTCTTTACATATGTGATGAACTCCATTATAGCTTTTGTAAGGTAGCATATCTCAACTAGCTACATGTGCAGGGAATATTTCAAGGTTCATGGAATCAAGACAACATCATGCATTATAAAATGAAACGAAAAATTTCCAAGGGAAACATAGGTCCCCAAAACTTCAATTCAATATATATCAGCAAATATTCTTGACACAGGTATAAGAATTTCATCCCTTATATTAGTGAAATATTTGAATGTCTTCTTTTGTAGTTACCCAAGATATATTTTTAGAGATGCTTACTTTAGCTATGGATTAGCCATAATTATAGAGACTTCAGATAATCATTTATCATCATATCTCATTCAATATAATCATACTCACAACAGTGCAATGCAAGACATATCATTGCAGTATAGGGTATATGGCATTACAAACTTTGCGAATTCAGGGCAGCATTTCATATCAGAGAAAATGTCCTACACAGGTTACCCATTATTTAGTAAATTGAATGAACTTAATCCATTTCATTACTTCTTCCAATACCAATATTTCTTGTGTGCTTGAAATCAGTAGATACATCTAACACTTCCCAAGAAATTGTTGAAGATAATATATCACTTGAGGATGTCATCATTGAAATTGTTGTGTATAAGTAGGTGAAGGGACTCTTTATAAATGATGTCCTTAATTTTTTCTTTAAGGAACCCTTCATAACTTCATATAATGCATGTATTTAGAGAGCATTGGCATAGTCCTTTGATGATATATTTTTTCACAAATGAATTTTTTCCATCAAGGCATACTAAGATCAGCCTTAACAACATCAAAGAAAATTTAATACGAGTCTTAATACATACGTTTTCAATCAATCCTACGTTTGATTCTCATATACTCTACGATATTATTGCTAAAATAAATTTAATTTCAAACAAAAATTTCAGAGAAAAACAATATATAGCCTTCAATGTAATGTAACCAATCTTCAGTATACTTTTAAAACTGAAGATACCTTTGCTAACGTTGTCACTAATTGAGGCATTTTAGACTACTTTGGATTATGTTCTCAAATTCTTTGGTCTTTATATCTTTCATATGAGGTATTTCATCCTTACTATAGCAGACCAAATACCATTGGCTTTTATCCTTCTTTCAAAGTTTCGGACTAGAGCTTCTAAAGGCACATACTCAGATAGGAAATATAGAATTTTTTTAATAAATAGTGACTCTTTACTTGAGAAGTAATATTTCTTTTGCAATGGCCATTAGCAATTTATATTTGGATTTATGAGGCCTCTTAGACTTGATTGAAACATAATAACAAGAATAAAAATTTGGGATTTATATCTCTTAAATGCTCTTCAAAATAGTTGGAATTATGTTCCTCCATCTTCAAATAATAACATATCGAAAACCCTTCATCCTAGAAATATTTCCACTGGGCATAACATAGTGATAACAAAAACTATCTCAAAACCATAAAATATAACCAATGTTCATTTTTGTTTCAACAGGGGACTTCAATTATCTCCTTCAGATTCAAATTGATATTATATACAACTTCAAGCTTCTCTAAAGCTAACTTCAAAACTTTTCTCAAGGTTGTTAAGGCCTCAAGTCATACTACTGTATTGAATAAATTAGGGCTTGATTTTCTAGGCTTCTAGGCTTCTTAGTTTCCTCTTAATCACTCTCGGTCTTTCAATTTATTAAGCTCCTTTTTTGGGTCTCCTGTGGTTTTGACTAAGGATTTTCGACCCTCTTAGGTTCAAACTGAGACTTTACCTCAAATATATTCAGCCTTTTCTGATCATGTCTTGAGATCTGTTGGTTTTATTTTTTTGTTGATCTTTTGGGACAAGGCTATTCTAAAGTATGTCAATGTTGACTTTGGGAAGTTACTTGAGGTGGAAAAACACAAGGGATACCAATTTTTGTGTCTTGTATTTGTGTTGAAGTCGAACTAGATAAAGGTCTCATGGAGGAAAATTTATCAACCTTTTCCTTATCATCAGCATGATGTCATTCCTTCCTTGCATAAGATAGGTTTTTCTTCTTTCAGCAAAAGCATGGATTTAGGTCTAGCTCTAGGGTTTTATCCACAACCCTATGGAATTCTTATCAAGTCTTCTAGATTGCTAGGATTTACAAACCCTAGACTTCCAATATTGTATAAAACTTTGTCATATGCAAGTTTTCTTTCCAAAATTCAATTTCCCAAAATCATAAGACCTCTTTACATATGTGATGAACTCCATTATAGATTTTTTAAGGTATCATATCTCAACTAGCGACATGTGCAGGGAACCTTTCAAGGTTCATGGCATACAAACAACATCCTGCATTCTAAAATGCAATGAAACATTTCCAAGGGAAACATAGGTCCCCAAAACTTCAATTCAATATATATCACCAAATATTCTTGGCACATGTATAAGAATTTCATCCCTTATATTACTGAAACACTTGAATGTCTTCTTTTGCAGCTACCCAAGATATATTTTTATAGATGCTTCCTTTAGCTATGGATTAGCCATAATTATAGAGACTTCAAATAATCATTTTTCATCATATCTCATTCAA
Source organism: Pinus albicaulis (assembly GCA_034641835.2). Classification (NCBI taxonomy): domain Eukaryota; kingdom Viridiplantae; phylum Streptophyta; class Pinopsida; order Pinales; family Pinaceae; genus Pinus; species Pinus albicaulis. Next base: position 1,058,519,922 of record CM076574.1, read on the forward strand.
TACAATAATACTCACAACAGTGCAAAGAAAGACATATCACTACAGTATACAAACTTTGCAACTTCAGGGCAACATTTCATATCAGAGGAAATGTCCTACACATGTTACCCATTATTTAGTAAATTGAATGAACTTGATCCATTTCATTGCTTCTTCCAATACCAATATGGCTTGTGTGCTTCAAATCAGTAGATGCATCTAACACTACCCAAGCACTGTTGAAGATAATATATCACTTGAGGATTTCATCATTGAAATTGTTGTGTATAAGTAGGCGAAGGGACTCTTTATAAATTATTTCCTTAATGTTTTCTTTAAGGAACCCCTCATAACTTCATATAATTCATGTATTTCCAGAACATTGGCATAGTCTTTTGATGATACATTTTTGCACAAATGAATTTTTTCCATCAAGGCATACTAAGATCAGCCTTAACAACATCAAAGAAAATTTAATACAAGTCTTAATACATACTTTTTCAATCAATCCTATGTTTTATTCTCATATACTCTACGATATTATTGCTAAACGAAATTTAATTTCAAACAAAAATTTCAGAGAAAAACAATATATAGCCTTGAAACTATTGTAATCAATCTTCAGTAGACTTTTCAAACTGAAGGTACCTTTGCTAACATTGTCACTAATTGAGGAATTTAAGACTACTTTGGATTATGTTCTCAAATTGTTTGGTCTTTAAATATTTCATATGAGGTATTTCATCCTTACTATAGTGGACCAAATACCATTGTATTTTATCCTTATTTAAGAGTTTTGGACTAGAGCTTCTAAAGACGCATACTCAGATAGGACATATAGAATTTTCTTAATAAATAGTGATTCTTAACTTGAGAAGTAATATTTATTTTGCAATGGCCATTAGAAATTTCTATTTGGATTTATGAGGCCTCTTAGACTTGATTGAAACATAATAACATGAAGAAAAATTTTGGATTTATAGCTCTTAAATCCTCTTCAAAATAGTTGGCATTATGTTATTCGATCTCCAAATCATAATATATTGAAACCCTTCATCCTATAAATATTTCCACTGGGCATAACATAGTGATAGCAACAATTATCTCGAAACCATAAAATGTAACCAATGTCCAATTTTGTTTCGACAGGGGACTTCAATGATCTCCTTCAAATTCAAATTTATATTGTAGACAACTTCAACCTTCTCTTAAGCTAACTTCAAAATTTTGCTCAATGTTTTTAAGGCCTCAAGTAATACTACTGTATTGAATAAATTAGGGTCTAATTTTCTAGGTATCTAGGCTTCTTAGTTTCCTCTTAATCACTCTCGGACTTTCACTTTATTAAGCTCCTTTTTTGGGTCTCCTATGGTTTTGACTCAAGATTTTCGACCCTCTTAGGTTCATACTGAGACTTTACCTCAGATATATCCAGCCTTGTCTCATAATGTCTTGAGATCTCTTGGTTTTCCTTTGTTGTTGATATTTTGGGACAAGGCTATTCTAAAGGATATTGATGGTGACTTTGGGAAGTTACTTTATGTGGAAGAACACAAGGGATGCCAATTTTTATGTCTTGTATTTTTGTTTAATTCAAGTTGGATAAAGGTATCATGCAGGCCATTCCTCTATAGCTGGATGAGAGGATCTTTCTCCAATAATTGTATTACTATCTTCCTCCAAGAATTGTATTACTATGTTGGAAACACTGAGAAGGGGTGAATCCGTATTTCTCTTACAGTTGGTTAATTATAATTTTTCTTAGAATTGTAGCACAAGCATATGCCTCAAAATTAAACCCTTGATATCTTTTCATTGATATATTTATCGTTTTGCTCCACATACACTAGTACCTTCTTATTTCTGAAGATGTAAACCCTTCTCTATCCTTGACAAATAACAGTGACGGAGATACAAATACACTGAATTTAGTGGGATCATAATTTTGTGCTTTATAAATCTTCAAACCTTCAATTTCAATATTGTATTCTTCAGATAAAGGTTGCTGGAAATTATGAGAGCTTTTCTAAGAATTGTAGCACAAGCATAAGCTTTAGAACTTTACAAGGAAAATATTTAGGCCACCACTATAAACAAATATGTCCTACTGGAGGGCTGTAGACATACCTTTTAGATCCATTGTCAAATGTCAAACTTGCACAAGTATACCAGATCTTACTTCTGCAACATGATTTACCTCAGTTTGTAGACAAGATTCTCAAGGACAGGCTTCAATCACAATGGAGATTCACCATTATTTTCTCTGTCGGAAAAAATAGTTTCTCTGTTGTAATACTTAGTTATCTACTATGTTATTAGTAAGATTAACAATTTGATCCATAATACATATTTTTCATACCCAAAAAACATTTCTACTTTTGGTATACAAGGATAGCATAACGGGTATTAAAATGTTTAAAGATGGGTTAACCAGACATTTAGACAATGAATAATGAGGGAAGATCCACTTGTATCTATATTTTTCCTATTTATGGGACGTACCCAATGTATGTGTCTTGATCTGGAAAAATTAAAGATAGGAACAGTAATGAAGAAAAACATGTTTGTCCTTGCATTTCATCAGTATATTATTCAATTTAATAGATCAAATTTATTCTAATCCAATATAATAAAGTATTGAAACATTGTGTTGTTCCATTCAATGCCATTATGAAAACTGGACAAATAAGGTAAAATAAATCGCATTTGTAGGATTGTGATAAAAATGAAAATAATTTTACTAAAATTATCCTCACTGATGATTTTCCTTTGCTTTCTTGTGTAGCAATTTATCTTGTAAAGAACACCTAGAAAACTTATTCTAATTTAGAGGTACTGAGACAAATGTATTGTAACTTGTCAATCCACAAAGTATGTTGACATGATTCTTTCCATTCCTTATGCTTCTTCTATGATGTTTTGAGATTCCTCCAGCATATTCTCGATCATGTGATTGACTTGATGGCTAGGAATATTTTTTTCTTCCCATATTGTTCTTTGCTAGGAAAGTTTGTACATTTTTTTCAATATAGTATTGATCATGTGATTGACATGATGGCTAGGAATATTTTTTGTTTTTCCTTATTGCTCATTTCTGGAAAATTTGAGCATGAAAGGCAAGAAGATTGATCTCTCTTATTTTTATTATTCAAGGATACCTCCCTAAGCTAAATCTTCCCTTCTGAATTAGACTCTTCAACTATGTGACTACATGATTTTATTTGTGGTGTGGATGTGGCCTTTAAGGGGTGCTTTAGAATAATAGTTTCCTAAATGAGTGGACACTCTCCACTGGACATTAATCTCAATGCTCAGGAGTCATGTTCCCATCTAGGATCCAATCTATTTTTCACATTTTCAAATATATGTTTTTCAAAATCAAAGTGTCTGACAATTTTTGGATCATTGTGTGTGTAATATAGACATAATTTTCATAAAAATAAATGTGGCATAAATTTGTCTTGACCTTTCCATGCAAGAACATGAAGATTCAAGAAATCCAATCCTAGAAGTTGAATGCAATGGTGTGACCTTAAAAATACCCAAGGATAGTAGAGTCTCAAAAAATTTGAAAGTTTCTGAGGTGTGATATTTTTCATTATTGCCGTTAATATCAGGTTTGAAAATTCACTGAATTTGTAGATAAGTGAATGTAGCATTGTTCTCAATTTTTGACCTTGAAAGCTACAGGATTCTTGCAATTTTGTGAGTCCAGAGTTCTCTTTCGGTGGTAATAACAAATATTTCCAGAAACAAAAGCAGATTAAAGTTACAAATAATCCAAAGATGAAGGTCAGTTACAAATTCTAGTGATGAAAACATTTTTTATGTATCTTTGTTTGTTGAGCAAGTATTGAAGCATATATTAACACGTAAGTACGATGGAAAAATTTGATCAAATCCTTCTCAACAATGGCAAGGACATTCACATGCAGCTAGTCCCTTCCCATCATTAGCAGATAAGTATGAGACTTTTGACAAAAAAAACAGGGGTGAAACTTCAAAATTATCAAAGAATACCAAAGTAACATACACTTCCAAGTAAATATGTTCAACAATGAATATAAATAAAAATATTTCGGTTGTAATACTCAGTGAAGGTTTCCCCTGATAAAGGATATTACAAGTAGAGGAAGGTTATCAACTTGGCATTACAAAGTGACTGCATCCATATAGAATTAAAAGAATTAAAATTTTTGCTTGTCACTGAATTACAAAGTGTTTACATCCATATAGAATTTGAAAAGTCATAAATCTTTCCCTGTCACTTCTTTCCCCAGTTAGGTGGGACAATCTGGAAGTATGAAGTGTTGCTCTTTAGGGCTTTTGTTTAGGGCAGAATTTGAAAAATGATGGATCTTTGATTGTTTCTTGCTGCCCCAAATAGATGCAACAACTAATAAGTATGAAGTGATCCTCTTGAGGGCATGTGGTTAGGTTGATATAAGTACACATTGATTTTTGTAGACTAGTGCTAAGTATTGATGCCTAAGATGAAGATAGGAGATAATTATTAATTTTATTGATCTAAAGTAATAAAATGAGCTGCAGAAAAATGTATAGCTCCATCAACAGGATGGAGCACTTAATAATTGAACTTTTTACTTTCAATCCTATAGAACTATGGACTAAGAAATTATTGTCCTTGCATCAAAGCCCTAACAAACTAATACACACAGCTAATCTATAATAGCTGCATGAAAACCACTCTTAAAGTGATTGAATTTAAACTTTTCATCTTTGATATAGTCCATATATTTTACAAGCAACATAAATGTATGCTCATATTTTTCTACAGACATGGATCCCTGCTTTAAGATATGGAATGCATTAACATTAACTGAAGCTGAGAGTCATGCATTAACAATATATAATAGCTTTTGATACTCCCTCTATAGTGATGCACTATCTATCAAACACTTTTATATCATTAGAGAAGTTGTGCAGACTAAACAACCTTTCTAAACGAGGAGCTTAATTTTGGCTGAATAACTTGTAATGTTGCCATCAACGGCAGGAGGCTTTCACGTTTTTTAATTCATGGAAGGCATACGATGACTTACGTTCATGTATTTTATTAGAATATGTATATGATGGTCTGTTAGTTTGTTTCATACCTCTAGATCCTGCATACTAGCTTATTGTTGGCACTTTGCAGCATTAAGCTTTCTAGGTCTATGAGAATCCTTTGATGTTCTCTCAATCACTACTGTATTCTTTACTTTATTTGTTGAGTATTCCCTCTCTCCTTCTAGGATGTACCATTTCTTAGCCATGACTTTTACTTTTCACTTTTATTTCATTTTCATTTTGTCACTTTAGGAGTTGCCTTGGCACTCACACATCATTATTAACTTGGGACCTCCTTGAAAGGGGCAGGCTATCATTATATATGATATAGTATTTAGCCTTAGACGAGGCTGATCACATGCTTGACATGGGTTTTGAACCCCAAATTCGTAAAATTGTCCAAGACCATGCTCTTCAGTGCTACTTTTCCGAAGGAGATACAAGTAATGTTGAGAATTATTATCCAGTGGTTTGATGAAATCAATTAAACTGGTGTTTTGATTTGTCATGCATATATAGTATATATTGTTTTGACATATGGTAATCCACCATTTTATGTGACAGATATTGATATATTATAGAGTATGCCCTGATATTCCAACTCAACCTGTTTCCACTTTGTCAAATCCCCCTTCATCAATCCTATGGTTGAATCATCTATTTTATTTATCCTCATATGTGATAAAAAATCTTACTAGATTCATCTGGGAATTTTTTAACATCACAATCTATTTTCTTGCAAATGTTGGTTGTGGATTTTCTTTCAAATTACATATTTCTGGCAGTTGGAAGGGTTGGTTCTAGCATAGATCTGATTGTCAAAGAGTAGAGTTTGTTCCTGATGCTGATAAACGTAGCCATTTAATGGATCTTATTCATGCTCAGAAAGCTGAAGGTACTCATGGAAAGGTGAGTGTGATGAAAACTGTAGCAATTACAGTAATAAAGAGCTTCACTTACATGATTACTTCTGCCTTGCTGAAAGTCAGAGCTTGAATTTTAAAATTATTGAAGTTTGAATTTTTTTTCTGTGGGAGTAGTTTAGTCTAAAGCAATACTTACTTTAAATTTAAATTCACTGCACGTAAAAATTGTTACATGCTAGTGTAATTATAGTTGAAGTACTGTATATAAGCACTGCAACAATATCTGACCTTAGTCTTTGTGGAGACGAAGAGGGGAGTTGATGCATTGGAATATTGGCTATCATCAAATGGGTTTCTTGCAACAATTATTCATGGAGACAAATCTCAATAGGTAGGATGATATTTCATAATTTATGTTTTCAAATTTTATGATTCACACTATATTTAGGATTTATTCTCATGTTATTTTTAATTCAGTTGTGTTATAAATTTTGTTTTATTTTCCTATTCTCCATGAGGTGGCGATGGTCTGCTAAATTCGGCTTCATGCATAATCTAATTACATTTTTTTTCTTTACTTCGAGTGTCTGTAAATTATTACACAACTATATCCAGAATTGGTGTGATTCTTCTGAGGTTTTGAATCTTGGGAACTTTTTCTTGTCCCAATAGATATTTTCCTCCTATCAATACATAATCTCTAGGCATCCTTTGCTTCTTTTGAAATATTCATCATGAATAGTTACACTTTTTGTTTTGTTTTGTTCTCTGGTTAACATATTTGAGGGAAAGCCTCTGGGAATTTCCCATCATTTTGAAGATGGTACCCAGGGTAAACCCCAGAAAATTCAGAGCAAAATGCCAGGTCAAAGACATTACAATAATACTATTTATAGTCTCAATTTTTCACTTACAGAAATAGAAATAGAAATAGACTTTGGATGGGTAAGATAACACTCCATCCCACAACTGCTTGTGCTAGACCCAACTGATGGTTACAATTACCACCTATTTGATGTGTTTGCTTACTAAGCTAATCAATACCAAAACCAATATCATTGAAGGGATGAAATAAACTTACTTGACGTGTAATTTTCTGATTACTTTGTTAAGTTTATATGTATCTTAATATTAAAAATATCTATGGAAAAATAGAAGCCTCAAATCTAGCAAATATTGTCTGGGTGGATTCTTGTGATTGCAAACCAGAAAAAATTGAATAGGTAGACCATGTTGCCTTATTCATAAGAAAATGGAATTTTCATATTGATGTTGCTTTCAGAAATAAACCTCGAGATCTATGGTTGAACCATATAACACAGATTTCCTTCAATTCAGGTGTCAGGTCTGAGGGGTAACCCTTCCACCAAAATCACCTATCACCTGGGTCTTGTACCCAGCCTCATCTGTTTTTTATATGTGCCATTCAGGTGGAAGAGACCTAGCAAGGTTGGAAACGGAAATATTTCACAAACAAATCTCTGCAATTGTTTTTTTTTATTAGAAGAATTTAGTTAGTTTTCATGTTTATTAGAAGAATTCAATTAGTTGTCTTGTTTATTAGAAGAATTTAGTTAGTTAACTATGTTTCCAAGGTGACACTTGTTTGGATTATGTAGAAGTCTAACATGAACATTATCCTTGGTTGTCTTGTTTATTAGAAGAATTTAGTGATATTTAGCAGTAGGATGCATTTAACAACAGTCTTCTCATTGTGTCTTTTCTTATTAAGTAAAATTTGAAGGATATATTGATAGACAGAAGTATGATGGGAAAATTTGGTGGAAATATTTTTTTTTAAATATTTTTTTGTGGCCGTCGGTATTCCAACGACTAGGTTTTTTAAAAAATAATTTTATCCGTCGCTATAACGACACTTAGTTTTTTTTTCTTTTTTGGCGTCGGTACTGCGACATTTCGAAAAATATTTTTTTTCTATCGCTCAAGCGACACTTAGTTTTTAAAAGTTACTTGTCATCGGGAATGCGAAATTTTGAAAAATATTTCTTTTCGTCACTATAACAACACTTACTTTAAAAAAAAAAAAAAATCTGCCATCGGTAATGCGACGTTTTGACCCGTTGCTATTGCGACATGTGGTTATTTTTTTAAAATTTATTTCCATCAGACGAGTGACACATTGCTAACGTCTCCCTTCTAACACATTGCTAGTGTTGCTCTTTTGACACATTGCTAACGTTGCTCTTCCGACACATTGATAGCGTCACTCTTGTGACACATTGCTAACGTCACTCTTCTGACACATTGCTAGCGTCGCTCTTCCGACACATTGCTAACGTCACTCTTCTGAAACATTGCTAACGTCGCTCTTCCGACACATTGCTAACATCACAATAGAGACACATTGCTAACATTGAAATAGAGACAGTCTGGCTAACATCGAAAGAGTGATGACCGTTTCGAAACGTCAGAAAATGTGTCGATCTTCCGAAAATTTATTGAAGTGTTGGAATTGCGACTCTAAGGAAAACCACATTTTGACTCACCACAAAGTGTCACTCTTGGGACTCCTATGTGTCACAAGAGAGACATTTTTTCCGTCAAAAATTGTGCCAAATGTGCTAGTGGGGGGAATCCTCTCTCTGTCATTTTTTGGACTACTTTGCTCAGGAAAGAATGTGCAAATTTCACTTATGCAGAATTTTCAGAATTGTTCATAAATCCAGTAATAAAAATGTTAAAAAAAAAAGAGCAACCAAGGATAAATGAAGAAATGAAGAAAATATTACAGTTATCAGAGAAAAATAAAGTTGGTGATTGGTACCTATAGGATAAATATTGAGATCAGAGTTTTTGGGTCAAATTTGTTACCTTAAAAGTTACCAAAACATCCTTCAATGAGAATCTTTGCCTTGGAGTAGATCAAGAAGATCCTAAACTCTGATTCTATAAATTTCATGGAAGAAAAAAAGAAAACTCAGTTCAAATTAAAAAATCAGATAGGACCATTCATATGTAATCATAGGGATGCAGAGAAAGAAGCAGCAAAGCAATTATTGGAATTCAGATTTGAAGAAAGTTTTCCTTGGAATTATGATCCACAAGGGATCCTAAGCAAACTAAGGGTTAAATGTAAATTAACACCCTTCATTCATGAAGAAAATCCAAAGATAGAAAAGTATGCAAATCAGACTAATTGGACAGAGAATACCTTAACAGATGCAGTAAAGGAAAGTGATATTAGTCACACTTTAGAGACTGCAGATCAGCTAGAAAAATCCACCAAGAGTGTAAGGGAAGAAGGAGCCTATGTTTTTGAAACTACAACTGAAACTAAATTCAATTTAATATGCAAAAAAATGCCTAAGTTAAATTCAGCAGGTAAAGGGAAGGTAACAATTGATGTGGAAGAAACAGATCTTATAGATACCAACACTAATTTTCCAGAAATAGATGTTGCCACTGTGATCATCAATGAGCCAGTTACAAAGAATCAGAATAAAGAACAAGTTAACAATGAAGATGCATAGTTTATAGAAATACAACAGAGCATGGAAGCCTCTTCCTCATAGGAAACTAAGGAGAAATACCTAGACATGAAATAAAAATATAAACAGATCAAGCTAAAGAATGAAGAGATAAAAAACAATATTTATTCTCAATATCTTAAATAGACACCAAGTGTGAAAAACAGACTTCTGTCTGCATTTGATTATTCAAATCAAAAACTAATTATGTTAGTATTGCAGCCCACAGTCAAATTCCTAAAGACAGTGGCAGATTATAACAAGGTTGATTTGGAAGTTCAAACAGAAAAGATTCATACTCTCGATCAGATTGATTTCCATAGACAGACTTCAAAAATGTTATACTCTAGTGTCACTAATAAATCCATGAGTGCTTAGAAACTCTAGAACACCATTGCAAACATGAAAGACTAGGTGAAAATGGATAAAGAATATTTGTATGCTAAGGATCTCAGGATAAAATCCTTGGAAGAACTAGTTTTGTAGGTGGGATATGACCCTTCTAATATCAAAGCAGTAGAGTTATTAGTGAAGAAGAAGAATGAAGATATTGTAGATTTGAGGAAATAGCTTAAACTTCCTCAAAGTGAACATACTCAAACAAAAGAAATAATGGAAGGACAGAAAGAGAAAGATGACATGATGAATTTAATTTTTTAGTTGACAGCCCAAATCAAGGAAATGGAGATTCAAAGGGATGAGGGGAATTACTTGGATTTAGTGTTGCCCACTCTCAATAGAGGCTTACAGTAAACTATGACACATTGTGATGTATATCAGTGGTAGTTGGGGCAGCAACAAAATCAGTTTCATGCTTCAGTAGATTTATTCTTCTTGGAAAGCTTTCAGCTGACAAAAAAAGGGAACGAAACACGCAACTAGTCCCCTTCCTTTTATTGGACCACCTGATTTATTTTTATGAGAGCATCTACAAGCTAAAGTTACTAGAAGTGTTCAAAAGTGAGTTTGGTTAGTTGGCAAGGTCCAACTATGCTTAGCCCTCAACAATGTTTAAATACTTCATAGGCATGTTAACCCATCCTAGACTGTGTTGCGTAAGTGGGTTTTGCAGAATTTTATGCACTTAGGTTTAGACTCAAATTTTGAAATTTGATGTAATTAGGATTATATTCAAGTGCTGGCGAAATTGGTAAAATTGATACTCAGCCATATCTGAAAGCCAGTAATATGCAGTGGAGTCATTCTATGAAATGATTCAATTTGGCATGTGAATCTCACATCTAAGGGCAATTAAAATCCCATGGATGGAGACTGATCAGGATTCAAAATTGTTGTTACTATTATTGGAGTTGGGTATGGCAAAGGTACAATAAAAATACTGGCAACAATAGTAACATCATAGATTCAGAATCTTAATCTCTATATTAAATGAGCATTAGAATGTAACCTGATTTCAGTAAAATCTTTAACAGGTTTGTTCTAAATTGGACCTGAAATGCTCACTTGTAAAGATGTTTGAGGCTTGAGGTTGTATGACACTGCAACAATTGACTTGTTCAGTACATGATGACATTAGGTCATTGTGAAACTGAATATATGCTACTTTGGTATGAATATTGATTGCACAAACTGTGTTTTCTAAATAATGTTTCCAATGAAACCTGAAATGGCTCTTGTTACGCTGAAAACATCTTTCGTCTTTAATCTATTATCAATTTTAGTGACAAGGGTAGCTAAACCACATGAAAATGCTCTGAAGATGTTACAGATGAATGGAAGCTCTGGAGATTTAGCCCCTCACTATGTTATCTGATGTAGGGGCATTAGGCCCAAGACAACTTTTGTACATAAATAAATGTAAAGGGGGGTCTCATGTTTTATTTCCCTATGAAATTATCCATAGTTGAGCTAATTTAGTTAATTTGTAGAGAAAATGTAACTGCCCAAATGATTAATGAGCACCTGAAGAGATAGTCAGTTTCAGAAGTTAAGCTAATTCTAGGAGTCCATCTTTGTCTGTCAGAGCGTTAGTCTCAGAGTTAGGAATTTGAAGAGTTTTTGAGTCATCGAGAAATTCGAATCAATTCATTGTAATTGATATAAAAATAAACTTCCATCATAGAGTCGATAGACCTTAACAGAAGACCTGCAAAGAGAACTACATAGAGATGCATAAGGAAGAGGAGGCCATTGTATTGAAGATCTGGCTGAGGACCAAGAGAATGTAAGAAATTTCATTTATATAAGGAATCTGTTAGTATTATATGTGTGTTGATTGAGTAATTTTTCTGTGTGTGAATATATGTATGCATCCTGGTGAAAGATAATTGAAATCCCGTGGTAATTAAGAAACCCTGTGATGAGGTTATGTGCATATAGACTGGTTGAGTTCTCAGTGGAACACAAGCTAATGAATCAAGACTTATGAGCATTGGTGAATTCCACAGATAACTGTGTCAAACAGTTGGGGAATTTCTCTATAACCAGTTGTGCGAACAAAGGGTGAATTAGGTTAATGACATTCCCGTGCACCTGTGGTAGAGAAAGGAGATGTTGTGCTCGAACCTCCGTGAGCTAGGTAAAACCTCGTAATGAGTGTTGTGAATGTGTAGGCGATTGAATGAACCAAGGACCATTGTATCGATTTGCAGAGTCAATACTAACCTTGTCAGAACCATAAGACATAAACTGTGGCATATGAAATGCGTCGTGTCTCCTCGAAATGGTCATGCCCGAGTTCGTTGGTATGGCCACGCGAAGGATGAACAACGAGGCAGAGTTCAATGGTATTAAAGCATTGGTAAGCAGACGTAACCTGGAGTAAGAGTAGTCGGAACCTTGAGGACCACACAGTAAAGACAGGTTTTCAGCATATCGCACCGCCTTTGTACGGTAAGCAGTATTCCCCATTTGGACGCGATCAATGTCATAGGCTGACACGTGGCCTTGAGCGGTTTGAAAACCCACTCTCATCGTGAGTTAACGATCGTGCAACTAACTCACGCGATATCCAGTTGGATCGTTGGATCGTTAAGGCCAGAGCGACGTATTATCCACCGTTAGATGTGGAAAGGCCACTAGCACTGGGCCCCACGCATATATACATCGACCATTGTTGTCCTAACTAAGGTTCAACGGAGGTATCTGCGGTTGTTTGCATTGACAAAGGTTTATTCATATTTATGTGTCCAAGCCTCATATGAAGTCCCAGTTATAAAGTGAATGCCATCACTAAAGGTTAGCGGGGTCCGATCTTATTATATGATTGTTTATAGTCGAAGCGCTGCGGGGTGGTTTATTATATTAATGTTTCATGGTCGAATTATGTTCATAACAATTGGAATTCCCACAATTCATAACAAATATTGGAGATTTACTGTCTTGTTTTAAAGTTTCATTTTTTTTTTTTAAATATAACCCACCGTCGGTATACCGACGCTTTGTAAGCGTCACTCTTCCGACGCCTTATAAGCGTCACTCTTCCAATGTTTTGAACAATTTCCATTTTCGTTGGTCTTGTGACATCCGTCGATATTGCAAAATTTCTTCCTGGCATCAGTATTCCGACGCTTTTGGAAAGCGTCAGTATTGGGACGCTTCTGCAATGCATCGATCTTGCGACACTTTTGTATGGCGTCAGAATTGTGATAGTTCTTCCTGGCGTCGGTATTGCGATGCTTTTGGAAGGCATCAGTATTGTGACGCTTCTACAATGCATCGGTCTTGCGACACTTTTGTACGGCGTCGGAATTGCGACAGTTTAGAAACGTTGGAAGAGTGACAATATAAAAACGTCAGAAGAGTGACATTCAAAACGTCAGACCACATTTCGTCAGAATTGTGACAGTTTACAAACGTCAGAAGAGCGATGTTCAAAACATCGGACCACATTTCATCAGAATTGCGACAATTTACAAATGTCGGAAGAGCAAAGGTTTGGGAAACGTCAGAAGAGCGACGCTTGTTTGGAAGCGACAGAAAAAGTGTTAGTATTGCGACACTTTGTCAAGGTGTCATAATTGTGACATCATGGCGAACCACGTTTTTTCCATCCTCGAACTGTCGCTCTTGCAACGACTATGTGTCATAATAGCGACGAAGTGGCCTTCGGAAATTGGGCCAAATTTTCTAGTGTCAGCATTCGATGGAGGCGACTAGGCACCCCCACAGCGTGTCGCTAGTAAGCCAACGAGACATCTTCCAGCCGTGCATAGTCCATGATTCTTTGGGTGAAGCCCTCTAGGTTCTAGATCAGCTCACTCCCTTCGTCGCGCTTAGCTTGAGGGTCATATGCGAGAGGGGTCCTCCGTGCAATGGGCGACATGCCCGTGGGCCTCTCTGGGCCAACATTTGCATACACATAAAACTGTCGTTGGAATAGGCACGTATCAAAAAAAAAAATTAGAAATACATAAAAATAAAAAAGAGTCATACCCAGCTCCTCGTACCAGTCCTTCCCCTCCGGAAGTGGAAGATCTGGGTCTCCCATGAAGTAAGTACCTACGTAGGGCCAATCCTCAACTACAATCAGCTAATGTTGTATACATACAAAAAACTCAGGCCTCCAGGACATCTTCTGGCCCCCTCCTGACTTGGGCATAAGTTTTTCCCATCGAGCCATCCTCGGCTCCCTCAATGACAGCTCGACGACTATCGCCCCTTGGCCCTGGAAAATTGGTAATCGTTCCAGAATGAATGACAGCAGAATGGAACCATACCCAAACTGCTTCATTTTGGCCTTCTTGCACTTTGTCAGCTGTCGTTTGATGTTTGCTGTCACAGCAGTGCCGCAATTGAAAAGTGTAGGATTCATGCATTCGGAGGCTAGTAGGAGTTGCACTTTGGTTGCCTCATGCAGGGCCTGTTATCCTACAGCCCGCGTAATGGTGTGAAGCACTACCCGGAGTGCTAGATCGCGGACAGTGTGGATGTCTACTTTCCCATTTCCCAATCTTGTTTGTGCCCCTGGGCACACTCTCGCCATTACCATATCCATTTTCTCCCCAGAAGGTCTACTGCCCGTCATGATTGGCACGCGGCCTCTACGCGACAATCTGGTTATAAAATAAATGTCAGAGACTTCTAGTTCCAGTACTTGGTCTCAAAATTTGAACACTTCTTCATTCTCGTCCCATATGCTAACCAAATACTACAATAGCTCAGGTTGAGCTCTGAAACATGGTGTGAGGAAAAACTTCTTGAGACCACAGTCCCGGAGGGCATTCATGTAAGCTTCATTTTGCATGACCATTTATTCCTCTTTCCCATGTTCCCTCTCCTTCCACTCAATCACCATTGTGGCTGGATATCTGCAACAACATGGTCAAAAATACCTTATTAGATCTCTACAACACTTAAAAAATTCATTTGAGTGGCTCACATTTTGGTTAATTAATGTGAAAAATTGAGTTGCACCATTGGCATGACTGTTTTGCTAACATTCATGCCAATTGGTGTGACCCCTTTGCAAAAAGGAGCCAATTGGCATGGGTCCATGCCCGATACCTGTGCCAATTGGCCAAGCCCTAGATTTGCAAAAGGTTTCCCCAGAGGTCAAATACACAATGGAAATTTACAAAAAATGAATCAAAACAAAGCTAAGGGGAGCACCTCTTACCTGGAACAAACGAGAATCTGGATGATGTAATGGATTGGTCGCAATCGCCGCCGCAAGTTTGCACACCAAAAGCTCATTGTTGCTCTCCAAATGAGGTAAAAAGTAAAAGTAAATATGTTTTTACCATTTGTGACATATTTATAACTTTTGTAGTCAAAATTAGGTTTTGAAAGTCATTTTTCTTAATATTTTAATATATTTTGTTGAAAAATGGATTTTACACTCGCTTTTATGTGCAGCAACAGGTTTTTACGCAACTTGGACGCTGATACGAGTTGTATTTTATACTTTTTCGGACTCGGTAAAAACACGAAAAAGTCATTTCTGGAGTCATCTTTCAGCTCTTTTCTGACTCTCTAAATATGAAAATATTTTCGAGTCCCTTGTCGTTTCGATCTCATTAAAGTGGCTATGAAACGACATCTACCCAGTATACGTTTACCCCTTTTTCAGGCTAGGATAGATTATTTACGAAAAAGGAATACCCTAGCCTATCGCAACTAGGAGGCTTTCTCAAACATAGTTTTCTACCTTTTCGAATCTGAGGAGCTATTTACGAAAAGGAACCATTGGAGTTTACTTTTCCACTGTCTTTTCAAACTCTATAACATGAAAAGACGCCAAGTTCTTCCTTTTTCAGACTCGTCAAACCCTGATGACATCGGATTCAGTCGTAATGACGATATTCGAGTTTCTCCTTCCTAGGGCTCGTTAAATGTACTAGGATGGATTTTTCCGAAGGACGAACTTACATTACAAGCATATGCTATCCCCTTCAAGCTTGTTCTAAAAAAAATTGGGGTACTCTCCATAAATGGTGGGGAAAAAAGGAACCACTATTGTTGTTGTGTCGGCAGTATGTCGCTCTTGAACATGGCACTTGTCTGCATTCATGTCGGGTTCGGGACATCTCATCTCATTATCTATTTTCCTCCATGGGTTTGGGTAATACCTTTTGACCTCTCATCTGCTCTTTGCCTCGTCATCATGACCTCTGATATTTTGATGTCAAATACTTTCAAATCCACTGTCGTGTTGCCGATATGTTCAAGAGAAGTTGACCTCTACAGTTTCAACCTTCTTCTGATTATCATATGATCCTGATTCACAAAAATTATTTTCCCTCTGTCTCACGTCGATGATGTGGGAAACACTATGGCCCACCTTGGATCAAGGTCACTTCCTGTCGACTCCAGCTCATTATCCAGGAAGTTGATCTAGTGTCTCCCTTCTCGTAACTTGGAGCTTGCATGCCTCAATGGAAGGTTCTTTTCATTCGACATAAGGTTTTCATCATTGACCTTTGATCAGATGATTGTGCGGGTGTTAAATGCCAGCTCATTGTTCACATTCCGTGGATTGTACCTATATTACCTTGAGGACCATTGTCATTATTGGTGGTTCCTCTCGTGTCTATTAACAGCTTTCATCATTGGCTGGTAATCAGACGATGTTCTTGCATGTTCGACTTCAGCTCACTTATTCACATGCTTGAACTTGTACTTTGTCTGGGTCAAGATGGAGCGCAAGACCCTGGATTTTGTCTATTGGAATCCAGTCTACGATTTTATGGATTATTATGATTGGTTGCATGACTCATTTATTGGATGGCTGCGACCATACTTGAGTCTATTCTTCGATCCTTACTGGATGGCTGCGTCCATACCTTGGATCTTGATTATTGTATACTCTGTTATGGATGGTTGCACCCATACCACATATATATCATGTATTTGAGATATCAGTTGTACTTTTATATGTAGTTTTTCCGACAGAAGTGTTTTCAGTTGGGCGCGTTCTCATAAAGCATTTCACCCCTCTCTCTCTTTCGGGCCTCATGCTTTAGGGGTCATCTGTTACACAGTAATTTTTCACCGTCCCTGCAATCCCCCGTCCCGCACATTGGAGGGCTTATTCTGTGACCTATGAGTAGTGACATGACTTGAAACCAATTTCATGTCATCCCCCTTGACAAGTAAAATCATTCCCCTGAAGACAATTTCCTGTGAAAAGTCCTAAAAATAGCCTTTTTAGCCTTGGCGGGAATAGCCAGTTCAGCCCTTACGCCAAAGGGTGGAATCCACCAAAGAGGGTGGGCCAACTGGCACTCTGTCCCAGTGTATCACCTGCGCCAGGATTAATAAGGAGTGTTTTTAAAAAATAAATGGCAGAATTTTGATTCCAACCAACTTCTGAACTGGTCTCTAAAATGAGTTGGGAGGTTTGGCTCCAGATCTCCATGTAGGGGAAGTGGTTTTCCACCTATCATGGAAGCTTCCTTGAGGATAGGGCCAATCCCACCATTGTAGGGATCCCAACTCCCCTTCCACCATCTATATAAGCTTGTCATTTTCCCTTTGCAAGCTAGCCTAAATAGAGCTGAATCAATTGTAAGGAGATTATCATCAGACAACCGAAGATAGAGAGACTTGTCCTTTTTCCGACGAGATTTACCGAGACGTACTCCTTTATTGACCTGCCGAAGGAAGATCCAGCGTCAGAGCTCAGGTTGTATCCTCCTTTGTTCTGATTAATAATAAATGACTTCGATTATGGTTCCACTCAGATGTTCATGTTTTATGTTATGAGTTGTATCTTCTATGACTGATACATAATTGCATGTATTAGGGTTTACGCTTGTTTGTTTGTTGTTTCTTCTTGTATGTGTAGGTGTTCGATCACATTGAGTGAGAGAATTGTGATCTGCTGAAGCAAGGGATAGAAGCACCATCTTCTCCACAAACGACGACAACGTAGTACTTAAGGTAGGCCTCTTATCGTATCTTGGTCTTTTTGCAATTAGGAACTTGCGTCTTAGCATGACTCGGTTGATGCTAGACCCAATCTGGGCTAGTAGGGATCGCCTCTGTCTGCAGAGGGGATTTACCTCTCCAACAGGCCCTCTTCTCACCCTCCATTATTTTTTTCAACAAGGAAAACCCTATCTTGATGTTGTGGATAGGGAAGGTGGAAAATTAGGAAAATAGGGGATAGTGGTAGAGTGGTTTTAGGGACATAAATGGGATGGAAGGAAGTTAGGGAAAAATCCAAAATAAATTATGGAGGAAGGGTGATGAGTTGGCTACAATATGAAAGTGGAATTTTTGGAAATGGGCATGTGAAAGGTTCCCAAAAGGTCAAAACACAATGTTTTCCTAGTTTCCCTGCAAAAATGTAGTGAAACCTAGGGTTTGAGTGAAAATGGTGGAAAGGAGGGGTATGAGTGATAGGTAGTGTTTTGATAAGGTATATGGATGACGTATGAAGGTTTTTAGATGGTGAAATTATGGTTTTTCTAACTGAAACTAGTCAAGCATGGAGGAAACAAAAAACATAGTGAAGAAAACCTTAAGGAGGGAATCCACCCTTTTCTTAAGAATTTGAATTGAACGAGGTATCAAGAGTATTCACTTACTGTTTTGGAGGTATATGAACCTTTTTGCAAGATTATCTATCCCTTGGATGGTTGTTTTGAAGTTAGGAACCAAAAGCATAAAAAAATATTGATCTTTGGATGGTTGTGGAGAGTTGTGAGAATGATAGAGGAGCTCTTTTCACCATGTAGCATACTTCTTTGAGAAAAGACAAATTTCCTTTATGTATTTTTGTAATATCCCAAAATGGAAATAACAGCAATATATGAAAGTTATGCAGGAAAAATAATGCAGATCATCAAAGTAAGGGAAGGAGGCCAATATGGAGACCCTTATTTAACATTTACAACAACAAATCAGATGTAAAATGAGGCCCATAAGATGTCTAATAAGAAATAGAAGTCTCCAAGAGAATAAAATCCCTCAAAAGAGGTATTGCAATCACATATATGGACTGAAACTGCTTAGACATTGTTATTTTATTGACTGCAACAGCTGTTGATTACACTTCAAATCTAGATTAGATCTATGCATGAAAAGCTAGATCCATAACATATCCATACACTATATAGGTTCTTTAAATTCCCCTTGGGGTTTTCAGAAAAATATCATGTACAAGGAAAAGATCTGAGATCTAAATCTACAGATCTGTAGAAATGTTTAGATATTCAAGAGTATTTAGATCTGATCTAATATATACTATATAATTATCCTCTTCAATGGATCTCAAAGGTGAAGGGCAGAGCCCCAACACATGAAAATCACTCCTCCAAAAAGTTGTGCCAAAATACCCTGCAACAATACCTATAGGAAAATGCAGATCTGGAAGTAAAAATGCGTTGTAGGGTTTATATAGTATTTGGCCACATGCCAAGATCTGAAAATGTAGCTCCAATGATCCAATACTCTCTTTCCAATGGGATAGAAACCTTCCCCACTTAAAAGGATCACTAGAATGGTCTAGATCTGAGTAGATCTAGCCTCCACTTGCAGCTGCTTTCAAAGAAAACCAAACCCTCAATAGGATATGTGTTGTAGTTGGAAGAAGAAGCTTGGCCTTCAGCCAGATAGTGGATTATGCAATATAAGACTCTTCCAAGAGGCCTCTCAAAGAAAGAGGTTGTATTCCCGATTAGGAACACCCAATGCTAAACAGAATTTGCAATATATGCTAAACAACCAAAGAAAGCTTGTATGTCTAAACAGAAAATACTTCAGAAATCTGATATCATTCAACAACTTTGCATGCTACCATCCCCTTCCTTATATATATTAAGAGCTTGTAAACCCTAAACCACCTTCAATTAAATAGCTTCTTTCACACAAGCCATCTCTATCTAAAACTACATTGTGCCTCAATGATGGCCACTCGTCCAAGACAACATTGTAGATTTGGTCATGGTTGACTTAGTCAAAACATCCAGCCCCTTTCACACCTAAGGGTGCTTTCTCACATAGCTAATATTTACCCTTTTTCACATTTGGCATTGACTTATTTTTGGTTTAGGATTTTTATGATCTTTCTTTACACTTTTATTCATGAAACAGAAAAATGAAACAAAAATTAATATTCCCATTAGCTTAGGACTAATTGGGAATATTATATTCCTCCCCTCCCAAATGTTGTTTGTCATCAAGTAACTGATAAGGTGAGTGTTGCAACTCTTCTCCTCCTCCATTGGTGACATCATTATATGCTGAGCTTACTCCATAAGATAAGTTTTCACCAATCCAGCCCTCCATGAATTGTTCCTCCAATTTTCTTATGAGATGTAAATAGTGCATCCCATAAGGAGACAATGGCTCAAATGAAACAAACATGACTTTCCCAATGTCCTCCCTGAAACATGTAGCATAAGGTACATGGAGAACCTCCATCCCATAGGGGACATATATACCTCCCATCCTCCCTCCATACACTCCCATAAAAAGCACAAGTACATCATTAATGTATGGGAGCAAAACAATATACATACAAACAAAAATTTGTGCATATGGAGGTGGGTCATAGTCCCACATGTGCAACCAGCACAGTGCATCTCCTGCCTACATCAGATCTAGATGTGGTAAGTGGTTTCCCCACCACTTAATTTCTACCCATGTTATCCCATTATGGCTGAAAGTGTTAGATATATTTTGTGCCTTAGGAAATCACCCATCATGATGAAAAATATCCCTTTTCGCAACAAGGGAGTGGCCAAATTTAGAAATTTTTGTGGCCCATGTTGGCCATGAAGTTCACAAGATACAGTACTCCTACTTGGGCTCATGGACTGCATAAACATGGTGAAATAATGCATACGATCAGAAAATAAAACATGTTTTACATGAGCATATTCTTCACCAACAATCCTCCTTATACACATGGAGTGGTGCATAGATCTATCCTCTCCCTCAAAAAGAAAAAGACGGGGCTAAATTAACTCTTTCATAGACTTATGTTGTTGCTCCATCTCCACATGGTACATGCATCTTAGGAAATGCTGATATAGTTCTCC
The DNA here is from genome assembly GCA_034641835.2 of Pinus albicaulis. NCBI lineage: Eukaryota > Viridiplantae > Streptophyta > Pinopsida > Pinales > Pinaceae > Pinus > Pinus albicaulis. The sequence goes on from CM076574.1 coordinate 1,058,540,775, forward strand.
TTCAAATCCCTCCCAATAGTGGCTCCTAAAAATGATGTTTTTGAGCTTCATTGAATATGTGTGGCTGAAACAGAACTCTTCATAGGCGCCTTGTAGCAACTTCTCCTTGAGCTTAGAAGCTCTAGGTAATAATATCCTACCATGATTATATATGACTCCTTCTTGGACTAAATAGCCCTCTCCATGCAGTTGGTCATCAAGTATCATACAAGTGTGAATATCCTTGGAATAATCCACCAACAGTTGGGATTTCCAATAGGGATCTAAACTGCCCAATAATGACAGCGTCGATAATGTATCAACAGAAATGCCTATCATGTTGTTTCTCCCCTCCTTGACATCTCCTATTTCAAAGGTCTATGTTTGAAGGACATTCCTTCCATTCTTCTCCTCCCACAACACAGAATCAGAAATGAGAGTGGGTGATGATAATAAGGGAAGAAGATCTCCCTCCTCCGTGAGCCTACCCAAGCCTCCCAGTGCTATATCATTGTCTTCCAATGCTCCCATCCTTCCTAGATCTGAATTCGGAGCATCATTTGGTGAGAGATCTCCCACATAAACTGAATCAGGTGAACAATCTCATGAGCATGATAGATGGGACTGTAAGGTCCTTTCTTCCACTGCGCAAATACATCTCTGTTATTTGTGTGGAAGAGGTATGTGAGGGATATGTATGCACGCCTTTGATTATTCGAGTTTCACCACTCTTCTTGTCCACCCATTCCATTTTCAAATCCTCCCAATCAGTGGTGACTTTCCCCAATGTAATCAACCATTGAACACCCAAATCACATTGGTGTCAAGTATGTCAACCACAAAGAAGTGATCAACCAATGTATAAGCTCCCATGGTGACTGAAAGTGATGGGACGTAATGCATGCATTGCATTTTTCTATACTTCTTTGACCATGTATCATACTTCTTTGAGAAAAGAGAAATTTCCTTTATGTATTCTTGTAATATCCCAAAATGGGAATAACAACAATATATGAAAGTTATGCAAGAAAAATAAGGCAGATCATCAAAGTAAGAGGAGGAGGCCAATATGGAGACCCTTATTTAAAATTTACAATAGAAAATAAAATGTACAATGAGTCCCATAAGATGTACAGTAAGAAATAGAAGTCTCCAAGAGAAGAAAAGCCCTTAAAAGAGGTGTTGCAATCACATATATGGACTGAAACTACTTGGACATCATTATTTTATTGACTGCAACAACTGTTGATTACACTTCAGATCTATAGCATATCTATGCATGAAAATTTAGATCCATAATAGATCCATACACTATATAGGTTCTTCTTTAAATTCCCCTTGGGGTTTTCAACAAAAAATCATGCACAAGGAGTAGATCTGAGATCTAAATCTGCAGATATGCAGAAATATTTAGATATTTAGGAGTATTCAAATATGAGATGATATATACAATATAATTATCCTCTTAGATGGATCTAAAAGGTGAAGGAAAGATCCCCAACACATGAAAATCACTCCTCCAAAAATTTGTGCCAAAATAACTTGCAAGAACACCTACAGGAGAATGCAGATCTGGAAGTAAAACTACGTTGTGGGGTTTGGATAGTATTTGGCCACATGCCAAGATTTGAAAATGTAGCTCCAATGATCCAATACTCTCTTTCCAATGGGATAGAAGCCTTCCCCACTAAAAAGGAGCACTAGAATGGTCTAGATCTGAGTATATCTAACCTCCACTTTCTGCAGCTTTCAAAGACAGCGAAACCCTCAACAAGATCTGCATTGTAGTTGGAAGAAGAAGCTTGGCCTTTAGCCAGATAGTGGACTATGCAATACAAGACTCTTCCAAGAGGAATTTCAAGGAAATAGATGGGATTCCCGATCAAGAACACCCAATGCTAAACACAATTTGCAATCCAGGCTAAACAACCAAAGAAATCTTGTATGTCTAAACAGAAAATACTTCATAAATATGATATCATTCAACAACTTTTCATGCTGCCATCCCCTTCCTTATATAGATTAAGAGCTTGTAAACCCTAAATTAAATTGGTGACCAATCCAGCTTAGGCCTTCCCATCCACTCCCATGTTTGTTTCGTCATAACTTTGGCATCTAATCCCAGATCCAGAATGACTTGATCCATCTCATAATCCGTGATTTTCGCAATCAAACACATCTCACGACCAATTCTCTTCTTGTTCTAGTAAACTTTATATGCTGCGTGTTTCTGCTCTCATTCTTCTTTCTTTCTAGCATAGTTATCTATAAGCTCCTATAACCATTATACAACCTTATGGTCCCTTAAAAATTTCATGCACGTCTGCAAAAAGTGACGCAAAGATAGAGAGGTCAGTTTCCTTCTCTTCAATGTTCTCCTCAAGCTTATTATTCAACGAAAATAGTTGTCTCTGCGCAGTTGATTTTGCAGCTTCAGGATTCATGAATGTCTTCTTAACTTCCATGAATATTTCCTTCTCATGCTTTACATTGAACCCAAAATTATTATCTTCAGCCTTCCAGACCCATGTCTCTATGCCAGGCTTATTTCCCTCTATGTGGTCTTGTCCAGTATGTACACCACTGCATGTTACTATTTTAATGGTTTCATTTTCTTCATGTAGTTACACCCTCATCATTTGTATGTTTTGCACCATCTATTGGTTGTGCTTCTCCTACATTTTAGCTAATAAAATGGGACAATATTCAATCTCATCATCAAATTCTTGACAGTACTTACAAGAAGCTGGAGTAGGATTCTGAAAATCCCTAGAAAAATGTCCAGGAGGTATGCAATTGTAACATATGATTTCCCGTTGTTCATGACCAATGCCTCCTCCTCAGCCACACCCTCGACCTTGGAAACCTCCTCACACTATCGGCGAACCTAAGGCTTTGTGCCTTTCTAATTGCATTCTATATGCGCTAGGATTTTGTTGCATCATTATATCATAGCTTCTACAATGTTGTTCATCATGTCCTACCGAATTGCAGTGGTTACCAAATAAATTCTTTGGTACTCTGACATATTTCTGCAAAAGATGAAAATAGTCTGTGGAATGTTGGCCTACCACGTCCCATATGATACACCGGACATTAGGCCCTACACATGGCCCAACACTTGATCCAGGCTTCAATGGACTTTGCATCCCAACACTCAAATAATCTCTATAAGAAAGGCATTTCTCCTTATAGTGACCCTTCGCTTTGAACTTGATACACCAGACTTCCAAACCCATCTCAGCTCTTACCTCCTTTCCCTTCTTTACATCTTTGATCTCAATATGAAAATTGGCCAGCTGAGTTTGAATCTGTTGAACCCCTACACTTGTGTCAATGATTGACGAAGTTTCAAGCTTCATTTCTATCTCCAGAACTTCAGCCTCAGTTGCAATCTTCTATTGTGACAAAAAAAATCTAAGGTGAGGAAACAACATAGAGATGAAACATTCTTTATTTTTTTTATCTGGGATCTTGAAACTAACCTGGCTTAGAAATGTCTTAAATCTTTGGTCTACTTCCCACACAATCTCATTACCCATCTACTTAATTTATTTGAAATTTGTGATACACTGGGACTGTGACTTTGGTTTCTTGAACTTAGCTTTCAACATAGTATTTTTCTCAACCAATGTAGAATTTTCATTTGTCATAGTATATTTCATGTGCCAGGTCAACATTTTATCTTGCAACCCTGTAACAAACTGTGCTTTCATCATATTTCCGTCTATAATTTTCTGCGAACTCCATATTACCTCTGCAACACACAATAATTGTTTAGGAGCATTTCATCTCTTGAAGATAGGAATATTCTGGGGTTGGTCCATGGTGAATGGGGGAGTTGGAGGTGGAGGAATAGTGAGGCGATGGGTGGTGATGGGGGTGGAAGGTTTGGTAAACTCCACATCGCTCTGTTGACTTTCATATCTCACCGATGCACTTCTCAAGGTAACAAGGTTGCTTTTCCATCCTTCAGATACAAACAATGGACTATATTAAGTTTCAAAATAAGTACCCCAATTTGTTCTGAATATTTTATCACTTCACGTAGCACCACGTTCTCTTTCTCTGAAAATCATTCTGAGTGCATCCGTAGAACACCCTTTTCACACAATATCATTTGAATCTAGAACTTTAGTGAATTTAGGTACTTAGCTCACAAACCTTTAAAAAATTTTCACTCTTCTTCGCTATAGGATATCGAGGTATTAATCACGAACTCCATAATAAACCCTCCAATAATACTATCTGTTAGAGTCCTGTAATTTACAGTATCACAAGGTGAGTGTGTACTTCCTCTTTGAAAATTTTTCATATTGTACATAGATTTAAATATTCAAAATTATTTTCCAAAGAAAGATAAAAAAGAAACAAAATAAGAAGAAAAGAGGGCATTTAAAAAAAAAAGGAAAAAGGAAGCCCCACACAAAAAATAAATATTTCTGAAAGTGCTGCAAATCAAATGCCACTACTTTTTAGGAAGGTTTTTTCAATCATGCAACTTAAGCATGATTTTACAATTTTGAATTTTCTGCTGATAGGTTATAGAATCAGGATTTGACAAACTGTTTAATCTTGGCTTATCAATAGGTAGGTAGAAAATGACATTGGTTCAACATCTTAATCTTAACCAATAGAAGAAATAAGGGATAGATGATAGGTTAGAAATCCATAAGAAAAATGAATTCAAGGTCCGCAAGTCAAAATGCACCCTAAAATGATAAACAATTATAGGAATTGTAAGTTGGGAAAGTAGATTTGTTGAGAAAGAAGAAATGCAAACTTAATAGATGTGCAGCCTAAAAATTGCTTGATTTTT